>JAPWTK010000020.1:65000-1265000 GCA_029963805.1 Aromia moschata | reverse complement strand
GCGTATACTAAATCTTTCGTGTACCCCCTGAAAGTAAAAATCTAGAGGATTAAGATCAGGAAATCTAGGTGGCCATGCAACAAGACCCCCCCCTCGAACAATCTATAGTGGATAATTTAAAATTAAACATTGTGGATTTAAATCGGTTTATTTATTGGTTATAATTTCACAGGCGTCTAACTTTGAAACGAATAGAAATCGACCAACCACTTTTCAGTTTTTTCGTCATAGAATTAAGTCTACTTTATGATCCATAAATTTGAACATAACGATACGGGACACCCTTTATTTGTCTATGTATTTAATAATAATGTGAAAACAGCCTGCTAAAATTTTTATAATAACCAATCATATAGCATACACTGAGAATGAATTTTTATTACTATATCTGTCCGTTGGTCGCCAGTATGAACCCAGAGTATGAACCTTTAACGAGCCATTAAAAAAACGTCATCAAATCTGGCTATGAATGAGAGAGATGGAAAACTTTGTTGTTATCAAACGTTGTTATCATCGAAGCGAAGCTTTGTTGTTATCAAACTTTTGAAATGGCTATCACAATTGTAAAATTAAATAACGGAATTATTTTTTAACGAAGAACAGATGTGTGTTTCACTGGAAATTTATTTTAGAAATGGCAGTAGAATAAATGGAAACTGTATACCTACCTGTATATTCGATGAAAACTGCATATAACGACTGCGTCTGGAAAGTTTTTCCAGACGCGGTTATCCAATTACGACCATTTTAATCAGTCAGTAAAACGTTTCCTAAATTAGTACTGACAAACTGGAAGCGACAATTGGAATCCAAGAAGTAGTAGACCCGGAGTAAGGTCAGAAGAAAACGTTGAAATGAATACTGACCTCTGAAATTCGATACCCTAGTTCGCAATCATATTAATTACATTTATTCTTTAATTATTATAATTTATTGAATTGTGTGAATGGACCTAGTAACATTTATCTAGGTACATGGAGAAAAAAATTATAGTAATGATTAATAAAAAAATGAGTAAATATTACTATTTAAATTGTAATATTGAAACGCTTTTGGAATATTTTAAAAATTCATGATCACAAAAGTATATTTCACAGAGCGTGCAGTAATTTTTCATACACAGACGTTAGAGTGTTCAGTATACTGTACAGTACAAAAATATTGAAATTTTTCTTGAATTTTCGAGACTCGTTTTCGAAGACAAAAATTTTTTGGCCAACATTTTTGGGCCAAATTTGCCGCCCTAGGCTCCAGCCTACTTAGCCTGCTGGTAAATCCGCCACTGAGTGGATGAAGGAATTTTTTGAGAATATTGGACAATCTTTAGATATTATTAGACAAAACCATCCCCATTGTAAGTGAATTGAGCCTAGGCATTCATTCGTTCAATGTGGAGTTACTACACGTATTACACAAACAAAACAAACAAATACCAAAAAATAATTAGGATATTTAAACACATGTACCTGTAGGTAAATAAAAGAATCAAACTGACATAGACGGTAGTATAAAACATTAATTAAGCCCTGAAGAAGTCTGAGTACATTAGACGAAACGTCGGCAAAAAATTAGTGCATCTTTATTTGTCCAATATGCTAAAAAAAATCCTCTATCAACTTATATTTTATGGACGTAACCGATAACTACTATTACATTAGTTGGGTAATCTAGACAAGCTATGGGTTTCTTTGAAGACATCGGGAAGAACGATGAGAAGACGATGACGAACATCAAGAAAAACGACTGGAACAAACACCTACAAGAGTCTCAAACATATTTCGAAAAATTATATTACTTCCCTACTTTATTTACAACTGAATACACAAACTTTGTAACTTAATTAAGAACGATCCTCACGACGGTAACGGCAAATATCAACAAGAGCGAGAGGCACCCCCTACAGCATCCGGCGCGGTAGTCGTAGAAGGTGTCGCTCTCCTTGGAGCCGGGGTCAGCGTACTTTATCGACCCGCACAGCGCCTTGTACTGCCCGTTGCAGCTCGCGCCCTTTGGACACTTGGAGCAGGGCTCGCCCTCGACGAAGACGTCGCCTATCGGCATCTGGGCGAACACGCACGCTGAAAAGAGAAGTCAGAGTTCATAGAGAAGGATTTATGTATGTGTCTAAAGCCGGGTTCTCAGTTTGGTTGATTAATTCGGTTGATTCAACCAAATTGAACACAGTATTTTTGCCAATGAACGAAAGTGCTCAGTGGAATAAACCAAATTTGGTTATATCAAGCACATTGTTCAATCAAATTGAACAGCGAACGAAGTCAGTCATCAAATTTGACTCGTCAATACAAGATATTTGAAGGTTGCAATATGATACTCGATGTATGTGTCAATTTCTTTGAACCGCATCTTGTTTGTCTCCTTTTGTCTGCAATTCGTTGCCTCAATTTGGTTGCTTCGATCACATTGTCCAACAAAATTGAATTGTGTATTTCCTCTTTGACCCGTCAAGTTTTCTTATTTTTTTTTTATTCGGTTTATTAAATATTTATACACAATACGCACATACTGATCTGCCCGTGAATAGTGTGAACAAATTACACATTCAATTTTATTTTCAATGGCATAAATTGAATCTTATTGATCAGTAAAGCCGGCAGATCCGGGCGGCGGGCATAAAGTAAACCACTGTTGCAATGTGTTGCAATTTATAAAGAGATGTGTTAAAATTACCCTGTTACTTACGTAATGTGTGAAAACTTTATGCCCGCCGCCCGGATCTGCCGGCTTTACTGATCAGTGAAATCGTCTAATGAGAACATGGCTACTTATGCTCAAGTATGCTGGTACAAGTTAAGCCGGGCACAGACATGGGGTATTCCGGCGAGTACCGAATAACAAATATTTGCTATTCGGCAAGTAGCGACTAGTGTGGATGGGTTGCTCGTGACGAATATTCGCTATTCGGTATTTCCCACTGTCTGTCGGTATTTTGGCCCGAGTCAAAGAAGACAAATATTCGCCATTGCACTCGATACACATATTCGCGCAAATTACGTGTGGTATTTTTTGTATTTGTGGTCAAATTTAGTGTATTTTGTTTGTAAAAATGGAGTGGAGTAATGAGAATATATTGGCATTTTTGGATTTCTATGAAGCTGAATCGATAGTATGGAATTCAGGGCATAATGACCATAAAAACAGAAATCTTGTCTATGATGCTTGGAAAAGAATAGAAAGAAACATGGGCGGGAGATATTCTGTTGCAGAGTTAAAGAAAAAAGATTCGCTAATGGCGTCGTTTAGGGCTTGTCAGAATAAAGTTAAGGAATCTACATCTACAAAACTACATCTACATGTACAAAATATCTACATCTACAAAAAATATGCACAACTCATAACTATAAAGGCAGCAGCATCAATTATCATTGTTTCACTATCCATTTTAATTTGAACGAATATCCGTTGTACCCACACCGAGCAGTCTTCGGCAACTCCGCCGTTGCCGGTTGCTCGGCGAATAGCGAATAATCGCGATTCGCCGAATACGGCATGTCTGTGTCCGGCTTTATTGTATGTGACCACGTTTAATTTCTGTTCAATTACTACACCAGCGAAGCTCCTACGGGAGGTGGAAGAATGATATGGGATAGCCGACCATACCCAAATTTACTGACCTGCGTAATAGAAGTGTCCCCAGTAGCCGTGATAGTTTACAGCGTCGATGACACGTGACCAACCGCAGCCCATCACGGGAGACTGAGCGACGATGAGGGTTGCATAATTATTTTTTGGGCCGGCGTTATCAGTCAAAGAACTCATTCCATTGCCCTGCGAGATCCTGCAATAAATGAAGTGACAAAAGTGACACTATTTAATCCCAATCACTACTCAGTGTACTAGGTAAAAGAACAAGCATGATCAAAATCAACTTAAAATTGTCTCATCAGTGTCGTCAATTATCCTGAGTCTCTGAGATGAGTTCTAGCAAATTCATCTCGTTTGCTAGAACTGTTGAGCGTTTTTCGTACAATCGGCGTCAGCTAAAAGTCGCCATATTGTCACCATTTCTTCCTACCTTTATCTATTTTAAAGATGCGAGAAAGCTCCAGGTAAGGTGGTGACAAAAGCTTACAGTAATTGTAAAAATCCTACCCCAACGTGACGAACTGTAACAGCATCTCTGCGCCTTGTATAACTCACCAGGTTTCGAGGGTCTCGTTGAAATAGTCGAAATCGTCGTCGAAGAGTACATCCAGTCGGTTAGTATACATTATGTGGGCAGACTGGTACTTGCTGGATACTGGACACGCCTTCTCCAGACGTTCTTCGCACACATTTACCCCGCACTGGGCTATGTAAGCCAATTCGTCGTCCCAGGACATTGCCAGCATGTCCGCCCCCTTTTTGCCTAAAAACATAAACGAACTTTTCCTCATAGATCTTCCATCTAACGCCCTCAAATTTCAAACGTAAGCGCAACTATTTCGAGCGCGTGGTCGACTACTTGCCTTCCAGTTATATATTAAAAATGAGGAAACACCTATGACCCACTTGTTTTAAATTCTAGCTAGAATACCCCTTTTTTAGTCCACTTAATAAGCCGGAAAATATGGAAAAGTTGATAAGCAGCTCAGATTTAAAAAATTTTTGTTTGTACGTATTCTTTAGACCTTCAGGACCAATTCATCACCACTAACATCTGCCTTGCTATGAAAAATGAAAAAATTAGGATAGTTTTCCCATCCCAAGTGATAAAAAATTTTAAAAATTCAAAATTTCACCTCGCAAATCGTCTCTCGGGGTTTTTCGGGGTCGCTGATTACGAATCTAATTACAACAATTCAAACTCTCAATATGATATGCGCGCGAATTTTGGTTTTAATGTAGTTAAATTATTGAAAAAATTAATTACGAGTGTAATAAAATCGTTTTTCAAGTTTTCTTTAATTTCAAAAAAACTGGGTACATAAAATGAGCTTCCAATCTACAAATATAATTGACATCAATCGTAATCAGTCGTTTTCGAGCATTGCTGATGCAGTATTGGTGGGTCCCTCTTCACCTTCACTTATATCTTGTTCTACTATCATTTCAGCCGGGCAAACCACTTCATCCTCTGTAATGTCAGTAGTTGCAGGTGGCTCGCAATTTTGAAACATAAACATAACATAACATTTTGAACATAAACATAACGTTTGAAACATGAAACATAAATACCTATTGATTTTTTCACGGCGAGAATCTCATACTTAAAAGTAAAATCCTACAGCTTACAAACGAATCAGCTATCGAAAACTTTAAAGTGGAATTATATTGCTCCATTGCATTAGACGTTTGAATTTTTGGAATTGAGCTTAAGACTCGTAATCAGCGACCCCGAAAACCCCCGAGAGACGATTTCCGAGGTGAAATTTGGAATTTTTAAAATTTTTGTATCACTTGGGGTGGGAAAACTACCCTAATTTTTTTCATTTTTCATAGCAAGGCAGATATTAGTGGTGATGAATGTTCCTGAGGGTCTAAAGAACACGTACAAACAAAAATTTTTGAAATCGGAGCTGCTTATCAACTTTTCCAGATTTTACAGTATTTTCCGGCTTATTTACTGGACTATTTAACGCTCTTACTTGGTGGCAGTTTCGCTAAGGCCGCCTTGTTCCTAACGTCATTTATCCTGTTCAAGATGAAATCCTTAACGTCCTTGTGGATAGTTACTTCTTTACAATTGGCCTTCGGTGAACAGTCGTTGTTCCTTCTGCACACCAAATTGGTAAAGGTACCCATGCAAAATTTGCGTTCGACGTTGCAATAGTCGATGCACGCTATTATGTTTATTAAAGCTAGTAACAGCAATAACACTAAAGTAGCGGAGTTTGACATTGGCGGAACGATGTTTATTTGACACCGTGGAGGAAAACCAATAAAGCGAACATGTCATTTGGAAGATATAAATTCCCTAATTACAATAGGGAATTACCAGTAACTTGTACCAGTAAGTAGCGATAGTAACTGAAGGGCCAATGACTGGTACTTGCAACTAAAAGTTACTAATTAGTTTGCCTGGTGAACATATCTCGTTTATCAAATTTATTTTTCACAAAGCGACAAATTATGGGTATTTGCATTGCTGTAGACTATAAAAACAAAACTGAAACTCAACAAGCCGACAGATCCAAATGTTGCTTTCATAGAACAACCTAGGTACTCTAGAACAGCAACTCCCTGTATGAAAGACAAAACGTATTGCGCCATCTATCGTTGACATCTGTACTAATATCAATAGCGGCAAATTCAAATACACTCCATCCCACATCCTCATTAAAAAGCTCGTTTTTCATACCTAAGATTTGATATAAGCTCAGTTATTTTCGTTTAATAAACAAGTAATTATCGTCGAGAATATCTGAGATATCACCAATTCTTATGTATACATAAAAGACAGACAAGACAACATGAATCTTTTAAGGTTTTCGAGATAAATTGAAGATGCATAAAAATATGTAAAAAAATGTATTAGACATAAAGATAATAATAAATAGAACGTACATACTCCCTAAAAATATTGACAATACATTTTCCTTCTTGTTTGGCGATACAAAATCCTCTGCACAATATCTGCTGACTTTAGAGCGTTTGCCACACACAAGTAGACTTTTAGACTCCTTGTATGTGGACTTAGACTGAACTTTAGTAAGTTAAATTGTTTGAAAACTTGAATTTCCTGAGCACTTTACCTACGATTATACATACATTTTTTTTTATGAGTTTGGCACCTATAAAATTTGGTCGCCAGCTTAGGACATCCCACAACACAACAAGAACGGTTTAGAAGAAGAAGAAGTCATAATTGTAACAAATAAAAGTTTAAATGCACGAAACACAAAATTTAAACACACCATCAAGAAAACTAAAACACCGAAACGAAAATAAGATACACGGAGTCGCGGGACACTCAGCAGAATGAATACATTAGTGATGGGACAATTGGAATTAAATAATAATCGGATTATTGAAATAATCGCAACATCCGAATGTTGATAAATCAAATTATTAGAATAATTCACTTGCAAATACAGGAAGCTTCCTTTCCATCAATTTTTCCGACGTACGTCTTAAAAAAATCGTCATCACTCCGTTTTCTTTCAATTACAATCTGACTTTTGAAACCACTCATAACCTGATAATTTTGTAATTTAAAACGTCTGATTATGCGCACCACTAAAATAAATCAATCAATCGTAAATGGAAAATAAAGTTCTGTTATAACGACTGAGAGGTCTGGTCAAATATATACGTCATCTCTCGTTGACATCGGTGAAAGTGTTTCGTTTTTCGTTTTGGCCCATTTAAGTTGAATACTTTAAAACTTCGCTGGTACTCACCGTGGCTGTGGAATTCCCAACTGACGGGTTCGGGGAATTTTTCGCCGTCTTCTTCTTGGGTTGCCGACCTCCGGTGCCACCTAAAAACTCGCACTCTAAGAATTCAAGTCTCTCCCCTGCCCCCCGGTTGCTTTGTGTAACTTAACTAGATCATTTCCCTAGAATATTCCTCTGGGATTAAGATATACGTCACATTCTTCCCGTAACGTAATCACCGACTTGTGACGTATGGTACGAATGCGAACGCTGTATGCACCTTAATTGACTTCTAGCACGTATTTATTGAACCCATCTGGCAAAATAGGGATTAAAATAAGTTCGCAGTTGCACAATTTAACGTTTAGTTCTGTCCCTAGTACGTAGAACGAAACATTCCTTTCTTTAAGTAAGTAAAAATGTAATTTAATAAATAATGTATATTTTGATTCGTATACTTCATAGAAGGCTTATAGCTCATGTGTCCTGGATCGCGTTGCTACTGAATAGCGATAAAGTTGTGAATTCGTGTTACATACGTTCCAATTTTATTTTTAAATAGCAGCGGATCTTGTTTCCTATTCCCGAAATTTGGCTTCACTCGTTCTCATACGGAACACAGAAAATTACAGAAGAAATAGCCGCACTTGGTCTAAATTGGTCATTAGATCAACTTACATAGCTTACATATATACATATACCCATAGTGGGTCCGTTTAGTTGTTAGAGGGCGTTCCATTATCAAAGAAATTTTTGTTATGTATTTTCAAACTTCAGAGTTAAAGACACTGCCACATTTTATTTTATACAAACACATAGGTATATTAGAAAAAATGTGTCAGTCATAACTAGCATTTTCTATATAGGATGTTTCAGTTTTATGTAGCACCTACGTTTTATGTAACACCAGATTAAAATTTAAAATATTTTAATATAAAAAGTTCATATAAACGTAGGTCTTCAAATGCTTAGTTTTCGAGATACAGGATGTACAAATTGAATTTTAAAAATATATTTTTTTAAACAACGTAAACATTTTTCAAAGTAATGCATTAAAAGTTGATTTACGGAGTTTTTTGGTATAAGAAAATATATTTTGAATACCGTTTTACTGTAGGCGCCAGAGGACGCTCTGTATTGTACTCTATAGGGATTAAAATTACCGCTTTCGAACTTTTTTCTTAATGTACCTAATGACTTTTTTAATAAAAAAATCTTATATACTGCACTTGTCTAAACAAAAAACGTACACCAATCAAAATCCGCTTTGTTGGCTGTTTCCGAGATATTTTGGCTTTTATCATTCATTCATCACCCAGAATTGAACCTCATCTATTGAACCTCAGCATTTGCTAAATTGTTGTAACAATTTATTGTTATAATTTAATTTAACGTATATTAAACTCTTTTTTAACATATATTAAAGCATTTTTAAAGTACAGGTTGATTCAAAACAATTTAGACTTAAAAAAAACTTAATTTGGACACCCTGTATCTCGAAAACTAATTTTAAAAGTTCGATCCGGGTGTTAGAGTCCTGCTACAAAAAACTGAAACACCCTGTATATTATGTAAACGGGAAGTGGAAATGAAAAGAGGACTATTTTCATCAAACACCGAACAATCATTAACCATATATTATTACATTAAGAAACAGAGCTGTTTATAAATAAAAAAAATGGATACAACTTTTTTCCTCTCAATTAAATAACTAAAATTACATACAGGGGAATATGCCTTCTTAAAGACTACAGTGTGATTCTTTCCAACAGGAACATATTTATATTATATGTACTTATAAATTTATATATCATTAAATTTAGTTCTTTTAAATGCATCTCGAATGGAAGAATGGAATGTTTTTTCGAATTTATCCCTCAAGCTTTTTTTTCCTTTTTTTTTTTAAACGTGATCGAAACTTCATCCAAGTCTCGACCCGACTGCCCGTCTAGTAAACTATAGGTTCTGTGTAGAAAAAGTGGGCGATGCAAGCAATGCGGCAGTTACTCGGATCGATTTAAAAGAACCAAATCGGAACGGGAGACGAATATACAGAGTACAAAGTTGGAACGTTGGACGAAATTCACTCCGGAAATAAAAAGTAAGGAGGGGGCAAATAGGGTAGAAAACAGCAGTGTAGGAGAATATAACAAGTTTAAGTACATTTTTCTTTAAATAGCCTTTAGGTTAGGTTATAATTATATAACTTTATTTTAGATAACAACTTATCGTAGGCTCGCGTAAATAATACGTGAAACGGTGCCGGCTGGGCGATCTTCAAGCCGTCTTGAAAATGGCTCAGGCGGGACGGCTGACAAGGAAAACATACGCCATCTACGTACGCTGGTGCCCAAACAAACGATTGCACAGAAACAACTTCGCTACGAAAACCCAACCGAACCTCTTGTGCGTGTCTTTCTTTTTCAAACCCAAACGATAGCAAAAAAAAAAAAAAAAGTGAAAACTATCAACAAAATAATTTTATTCCAAAAAGAAATGTATAAAATCCTTAAAATAAAACTTCAAATTTTTTTACACATTTCCAAAAAAATCCTACGTCTGTATTAAATCGGCTTGAAAATGCGTAGAAAAACCAAATCATCGGTGTACGTGGGATAATATTTCAGAATTAAAACAGTCATCTAATATAGTTGGAATACTGGGTGGGGGGGGAAGAGGGGCGGGAATTGGGTTGGTTGTGTGAGGGGAACGAGGGCGAGCGGGGCTTAGCCGCTCTTGAACAGCAATATCGCCACCTGACCTAGATAGAAGTAGATGAAGTGGCGCGTCTCATGGGTCACGTACGATCCAAAGTTCCTGCCTACGATGCAGTGCCATGTGGGGTTGTACTTCTTGTCAAATTCCTTCTTTATGTATGCCGCGATATCCTAAAAGAGAAAACAGTTGAAAATGAAAATTTGGATAAATACCAACGCATTATCGGAAAATGAAAAGGAAAAATTAATGAAGTGTAATTAAAGTTTCAATATTAAGTATTAGCTTGAACTTACTCAACAATTAATGTATTTTTTTTAATGGCACAGCTTGGCTTGAAAGTCTTAAGACTGTTTTACACATGGGGCATTCCATGTAAAAGAGGAAAACATCAATTGTAAAATTCCTTTAATTATTCCTAATTTAGTACTAACTCATATTTAAAAGTCTATATCTTATGAATTTGTAAAACAAATGTTGTTAAATGAATAAAAAAACCGACTTTTTCTCCATAGAAACTTTTTTGTCGTACATATTGAATTGTTTAGGTGGCAAATGTTCTTTAGGTTGGCAACACTATTTTTAGCCATCTAAATAATTTCAGAAAGCTGGCGATTGTATTTCAGAGAAAGAGTTAAAAAAAACTGAGGAACTACATATAATTCAAATGAAAAGCTATGTTAGTTTTTGTGTATTTCTTGTTTGAATATAAGCATATCGCATGTCCCACCAGTCACACAAAAAGAGATAAAAGTTGTTTTTCTAACCTCAAATATGACTTTATCAATTCTGATTCTTTTTTAGAAGTAATAATACACATGTGGCAAACTATTTAAGATTCTTATAATTGTTAAAAAGTCCATATTATGTTTTGAGACTTTTTTAAAATATGTCCCACCAGTCACATGTGACTGGCGGGACTGGCTCACAGTTAATATATCATGAAATTTTATTTGAATAATGCAGATTGTAGCTTTGTTTCTCTTTGTGACCTTCAATTGAATGATTTTACTGTTTTTAGCCTAAAATAAATACTAATTTGGCGATAGCTAAATAAACTAAGTTAATAAATAAAAAACTAAAAACTATATTAATAGTTAGATTTTTTAAATTAGACATCGTCATTTTCTTTTATGATAGTTTAAAAAACAAGTTTCTCTTATTTTTGTTATTAACGACTAAAGTTTATTGAGATTTTGTTATTAATATGTTTGATCCTTTACTTTGCGTTGTTTTTATTTGTAGTTTCTTATTTATTTTAAATGCTTTGTGGTAAATTTTATCAATAACAACGTTAGTAAGACGTAAAAATCATAAAACTGATTTTAATAAACAACTATGTTCATATATTTTGTACTCGTCCCAACAGTCACAAAGGCCTGTCCCGCCAGTCACAATTTAAATTTTTTTTATTGCTTCTAAGTAGGCTATCAGTCTAATTGTTGATAAAAATGGAAGCATATAGAATAGATTTTATATTAAGGAAAACATCTCACTTGAAAGTTAAGTGGTTGAACTGAAATTCGTCTTCAAGTACACCGTGGTAAGAGAGGAGGATTTTTTGGTGTCCCACCAGTCACGTTCGTTCAAGTAAAAATTACAAAGAACTCAGAAAGTATTCCGTTTTTTTTTTTTAAGGGATGTTGTACATTAGTTATTCACCTATGATTTAAGATACATTTCACTATTGTATAAGTTGCGTTGACATAATTATAGCTCATAGTTATTCAAATTCCGAGTCAAATGTCCCACCAGTCACTATGGAATGCCCCACATACCAATTTATTGCACAATAAGTTGTAGAATTTATTTTTCAATGAATTGTCCAATTTTAGTAACTGTTTACACTTTGCAATATTTGTAACAATTTATTGGCCAATTTCAACACTCACAACTTTCAGCGACTAAAACCTAAGAGTTATCATAGGTTTGTCCCTAAGAGAAATCGCTTATCTCATTATGAGGTTGGTACAACAAAATAAATCTAGAAAGTTACTCAATATCCCTAAAATTGGCCAAGACATTAGAGCAAGTTCTAAATTCTACAATTTATTGTGGACAATAAATTGGGCGCAATTCCTGTTTTACACATATTCCGATAAATTGAAGGTCAACATATACAATTTATTGTGAGAAAAATTGGCGTCTGTAAAACAGTCTTTATATATAACTGACATGATACTTTTACTTATGTAAAAAGAAAATCATTTAACAAAAATTATGCTAAAGAACAGAAATCTGGAAGTAGGCATGGATCTTTAAATTAAATTTTTAAACTACAATCACTACAGACATTAACATTTTCCTTTTAGCGATAATTAAAAATGCTGTTAAAGGAAAGCATACATTAAAAAAACACACACACACAATATCAATATCAAGCCAGAAACACACAAGCCTCAACAAGCTTATGATGAACATTTTAAAACATTATTAATATCCTTACATGGACCCTCAGACTTTAATATTTGTGAATTTTTTTTTTTTATTTAGTCTGAAAGACAATTATTCCCCTTGCTTAAAATAAATTTTAATCAATTTTTTTTTCACTTAGACCTACACCATATTCAATTTTTGGTCATACTATTTATTGTACATGTCAAAAGGAAACATACAATGAAAATGTTGTCTAAAGTTGCCACTTGTTCATGTCTTCATGTAAAAACAAAATAAAAACAAAAAGAAATTGCAAGAGATCTCAATGTAACCATAAAAGCATTTTAGTAATCGCTATTTGTAATTTTTTCAGGTTATTCTCATATAACACCAGATATTTAATACATCTGATTAAAAAATATTGTCATTGACACTATTAATGTAATAACTAATAACAACCATTAGAGTAAAGGAAATAAGGGTCCAAAGTTTAACTTAAATAATTGTGATTTTTTTTAACGTAGATAAAAAAACATTTTGACAGTGAGCTGACATCTCCTTTGTGCAAAAAGATTACTTTACAGGGTTGTGCGACAAAAAAAAAACTTTTTTCTTAACAGATGCCATGAAAATTTCTACCCTTTTTTCTTGTTTAATGATTAATTGCTTTTTTCCTTTCTTTACATTATCATTGATATTTGAATTGTCGAGAAATCATTCAATCAAATTTTGATTACTTTGCAGATAGAAGATACAGTTAGCTCACTATCCATTTGTAACCATTTTTAAGTAAAATTAACTAGCTGCCACAATATACAAAATGTATAGGTAATAAAATATTAGCCAAAAGTTACTTTGTGCAACCGTGAAATGATTCTGATCCATAGTTTGCCAAATGGGCTCATTAAAAATGTGCTGGAATAATAAGAACATTTTCCATACCTTCATATCCTTTTTTATGACTTACAAATATTTCATTTAAAAAATATTCCGTTTTTCAAGCTTCAGTCTGAAATTAAAATTTTGTTTCAAAAGAATCAAAAAGGTATTTCATACTGCCCCTTTTCTACCCAAGATTAACCTTTCTGCTGTTAGTAACAAATACAGGGTGTCCTGTTATTACGGGTCACAGTGAAACTACAGATCTTTCGTGTAAAAATATTACGATTTATCCAAAAGTTATTGGTAGCCAACATACAGGGTGTTACAAGTTATAATTTTATTTTCGATTTCCGGAAATAACTTCTTTCAAAAACATTTTTTTACAAAATTTGGTGAGCGAGGGTTTTTGGAGGAGAAAAATTTTAATTTGTCAAACATTTTGATAGAAATTGTAGACGGCGCTCTCTGCAGCATTCTGAATACATATAAAATGGTGGATTACATGGCGTTTAAAATATTTTTACCCAATGAATCTACAGTTTTGCTGTGGCCTCTTAATAATGAGACACCCTCTATAAACAAAAAAATCAATTAAACCCTGATTCCTGAACCAAAAATAGCTTTTACAAATTTACACAAATTAATTTTAAATTTACAACGTTCGTAAACACACAGTGCCCTTGATTTGAGAGGCGTACGCTTCTAGATATGCACGCATGGGAGGAAACAACACAAAACCTCAATCCTCCGTATAACCTTGGCAGGCGGCTTATCACTAATCACTAGAGTGCATTTTTTTAAAGACCGGCTAGCCATTCTGTAATTTACCTTCTCGATATTGTACTTTTCGATGGCCTGTGTCGCACAGTCGACTGCATCCTGCTGCATGTCTTCGCTCATGTCAGCATTCTTGATAACAGCTTTGCGGTCAGTCATCTTGGGATCTTTCTGTGTGTTAGACCTGCAACCAGAAAAAAAAGCGATCGTGAACAAGGTAGGCCGGGTGACGGCCGGGCCAGATCTCAAAAAAGAAAATCATAGTGGGTAGGCGGCATTTCGGAGGACCTTTCTTTCGTCGGACGGAGGTTCCGGATGCGGACCACTGCGTGGGCCCTGAGCTCGCCCATAATAACCGGTACGACTGCGAGCCGTGCCCCCGTTTTATCAATACATCACGGTGACACTCCATCAAAACCTATCGTGCGATAGATCAAATGAAAATTGATTTAACGTCCTGGCACATCTCGGCGAACGAGAGTCGGTCGGGCGAGCTCAGGGAACAACGATACGGTACGTGTACTTACGTGAATTTTTCAACAACTCACTAATCGAACAGTAAAAAAAATGTGCGGTTTGTGACTTTTCACGTTCTTTCAATTTTATTATTTTGTTGAATAAAGCGATATTCAATTATTTGATAGCTCTCACTTAGCGCGGATAGAGCAACTGACAAAAATACAAATGCGTGCTACTTTATTGGTTAAACGCAGAGGCGTCTGGCAGAGGCTTCTGGCGACCGCCGCGCGATTGGACGGCTTGATCCTGCACAGTGGCGTATCGCTTCGCGGGGCCGCGGCCAATATTCCATTTCTTCCACAAATTATTGATTACATTCAATTAAAATCTGCTATTCTTTCCGATGCGGCATTGTTACGTAGATACGGATCCTAAATTGCAGGCAAACATGCACACCTCGCCGAGGCGGAGTCTCGAACGAACACAACGCATGCAAACACATTACATTAGTAGATTATTAAAAAAAATGCGTACCAAGTTATGTTTAATTTTACGTTCTCGCTAAACGATGCTTTAAACGTACTGCTCATTAGATCATTGCGGGTGACTCTAAAAGCAATAATATATCACAAAAACATCATATTTGCCAATTATTTTGTAAAACATGCGCATAGGATATACCTATTTAAACGTTTATTTTACCAACGATACGGAACAGGTTCGATGGATAGCAATAAATAAAAGAATGGTTTATTGGATCGGTTTTGGAAACTGATCGGATGTCGAGCGTCATGCAGTGGGAAGAATCTTAAAATCGATAACAGCGTCTACGACAAATCACTTACTTTACGGGATGTTTCTCTTGGCGACGTCTGTTCCGAACGTTGACCTACACGACAACGTTAGTTTAACCTTATAAAAATATTAAACATTTGGACCCTTATTAACCACAAGACGGCAATATCGGTTGAGAATAAGTGCGGAGCGAGAGGCGCAAGATCAATATAACTCCCGTCCTTGGCGCAATCTCCATTCTGCCAACGCGAAATTCTAAAATGTTATTGATAAATCTGACCGCCCAAAAACATCCCTCTCGACGGCGGTGTACTCAAGGAAACGACACAGAAAACAACATCGTCGGCGTCTCAAAAAGTTGCACATGCAATTACATCATACTCGTACACCGTGTGTGTTTTATAACAATGCAGCAATTCCTTTTATTTTTTGTACTTTGGGCATACAGTCGAAAGTAAAAGATGCAATCAACGTTTTTCAGTGATACTGTTATACGTAGTCTGAGGCTTGCAGCTGGACAGTATATAGAGTTGCCACCTCCATGAAAATGACCCGGAGGCTCCGGGTTTCCACGAAGTATCTCCGGGTCAGCTTTGAAATTGAAATTTGTATTTATAAATTTATATAATTGTGAATCATATATAATAGTTCCATGTATATGTCGTTTAAAATATAGATTATTTGTTTGAAATCTGGCGCGTTTCTGTCTCTAGAGGGCAGTATCGGTATTATAATACAATCTAAGATATGATCTTAGTGCAACCTAGAGATGTTAATTTAATGTTACATTAATTAATTAAAATCTATTTAATTTATAAATAGTATTTATTACGCCACGAAGATCGTATTCAACACAACTCAACCAATTGTGTTCAATTGTGTTTCTTCAAAAACACAGTTCGGCACAAAAATCGCCTTCTTCAAATATTGCGCACCCCCCCCTCACCCCTCCCGCCGCGGACTCCAATCTCCGGGTCAGCGGTCTCTCTGAGGTGGCAACTCTAACAGTATACAAATAATTACAAATTACATTACACCGTGTGATACGTCGACAATTTAGTAATTAATTTAATAACAGACCACCCCAAGACATCACAAAGCGACAGTTTCTACAAAATACATATTTTCTTATAATTTCAAGATTTTGACAAATTGTTTAGTGTAATTTTCGTTTTTTCTATTCATTACTCGTCATTTCCCGATTTTACAAATTTCATTTGCCTGTTTAAATTGTTTATAATTTTTGTCCTCCGCCAATGTACATACAACATAATTTTTTGAAGTAGGCGGCCTAGGTCGCATCTCTTTTATTTGATTGTTGAATAGATTCTTGCAGGATTTTCTTGTAAATTGTAAACAAACATTTAGTCTCTATTTTCTGAGTAAAATGGATGAAAAAGTGGCGGATGAAATAAGGCTTTTAGAGGAAGAGAAGAATCGCAAAGACGGAGACGAATTTTATCAGAAAATGCTGGAAAACATGACGGAATATACTGAAAAACTGAAGGGAGTTTTACCACCAAGTGGTTATGATGCGGCTCGAGTGTACAAAGGCCAGATTGGACTACCTAAAATGCGTCCAAGAACTCGAAACTATAAACAGTTTCCTCGACACGAACGCCGAGGAAATTCGAGAGTAATTTTCGCATTTGGTCGTATTTAAAATTGTTTATTACTTTTCATGACAGGTCCTAATAAAACGACTGTTCGATAATTGTGAATTATTTATTTATTTACATAAAAAATATATAAAAAAGTAGAGAGGCATACAGAGTGAGACAAACTAATGTAATGTAAATATAAGTTATTCTAAAACAGTGCGAAATTACGCGGGAATAAAAAAATACATCAAAACGGCTGGGAATGTACTAACATCATATATTAATTTTGGCATCGGGATCACCAAGTCGACGAATATATGCGACGTCGGAGCTTGGTTTACTAAATATCGCAACGCCAGCATACAGAGCAGCCCACTTATTTAAGTAATTTCATTACGAGCCATCGCGGGGTAGTTCCAGTAGGATGCCCTGTAGATGAGGCCGCGACCTCTCGGAGACACAACGTAAGGTCGTATTAAAAACGTAAGTATATATTAACATCTATGCTACGCTTTTGAGCAAATAATACGCTGTATTTGCTTAAATATCACACAATTACAGATCTAATCTATCGGGCTTACGGAGTAATCACATTTCAAATAGCGTTTTTACTCGTGACCTCCGTACGAAATAAACTATCCTTTATCATTCATCTGAGACATTATACAAATACTAATTTTCTCTTTATCACAGTACGATTAGTAAATTTCTATTCTGACGACGGCGGAGATTCTCTCTTTTCTCTCTCCGCCGCATCGGGGAACGGCGTGTTAAATACACAAAATATATTTAATATTCTCATAGACGTACGTAAAGCAACGGTTAAACAGCAAATATTTACCTTTCGGGTTTATGTACATGCCAACATCAACGTCGTAAAGCTACAATGAAAAGACTTACCGCAGCACCGAATCCATTTATAGGCCACTCGCAACTCGACCGAGTATCGGATCAACGAATATATACTATCGACCCAAAAATCTAAGCACTGCTTGGGAAAAATACTGTTCGGCAATAGGTATAAGTGGCCCACGGCCAAAAATCGAGCACCGTAAAATGGTAACACTTTTCGCCTAAATATGACGACCGATCCTTAGAAAATCGGCCTTGACACTCATTCCGAATTGATGTTTCAGAATGCTGCTTGTGGAATGTTAACAATTACTTAAAAAAAATAGTCTCCAACAGTCACGATCAGTCTATAATGTAAATGCTCGTTACGGCTTGGAAATGTTTCGGGAACGAGAATCGTCGCAGTCTATAAACGAAACCGTCGGCTTATTTTGTCTGTGTGAGCGGAGCTGTGAGGTTAAAATATACCCTCTCTATCTCGTTCATCTGTTATGCTTTTCACTCATCACGATTATCCAATATCAATTGTCACATTTTTTTAGATGGTTTGAGGTTAGGTGAGTCCTGTCAAAAGTATCCGTCAAAGTTGTCAAAGCCATCGTCTGTTTTTGAGGGTATATTGTGATGTCAAAACTCCTCCCACTTTTCATCATGCGCAAGGTGGTGGTCCGAGAACGCAACCCTCAAAAATACATGGAAAAAGAGTTGCGCCCTTTCGATAACAGTCTTAAGGAACAGACACGGACAGGGTTTTTGAAGTAAATCATCTCTCAGGTACTTGAAAACAACGAAGGGCAACGGAGGACGTCATAATACACGTATCTTACACCAGGTTCATCCTAACGATTATGATATATAACCTCAAAACTTCGTATATAACCTTAAAATATCGCAACTGCCGTTAAATTTGTTACTCTTTCGTGCACGTCTAAATACGAATTTAGTCTACATATTTTGCAAAAATCCTTAAAATTCCTGATTTACATTTATGGTGGGTTCATGCAGAAATTTTTAGTAATAAGAATAAGAATAGTAATAAGCATAAAAGTTAAACCTTCGTTTTATAATACCCTTCATGCAGTAAACATAATTTTTAGTAATAATTTTAAAAATAAGGATTTGCCCTAAAACGAAATTCATTTAATATTAACTATTCTTATTACCTATCAGTAAAAGGAATTAAAACATTGATAGATTGAGGTTATTTTACGGCTTCATAAAAGTGTAGACGGCACTGCAAACATTTTGAGGGACCTTGGAAGCATGTCGCTAAGCAAAATTTCGCTTATACAAACATATTGTCTAATATAAGTCTATATGCAACATTTAGACATTTTCTGTATGGAACGGCTCCGCTAAATTCAGAAAAATAGTGGAATAACCTGTTTACAGGCCCACCTGAAAGCTATGGGGAAATTGTACAAACATTGGCGGAATTTTCAGCCTTCCGCGCATCAGACTAAATGAACACAACTTACCCACACTGACCTTTTACCGAGGGCTCAGTCTCGGGAGCCCTACACATTCGCCCCCCCACCCCCATTAGTCTACAACGCGGTATACTCCTCGGTGGGGCTGCAGCTCCTACCCACGCTCTTCAGGTCCACCCTGGGGCTGCCGGTCACCTTCAAGGAACTCCTGCCGAACGTCGCCCTGTTACCAAAACCGATGCCGCCCTTCCTGTTGAGGCTGTTCACCATGCTGCGCACGATGCTGCCCGACGTGGCTGCGCCGAACGGCTTTCTGGGAGCCGCCTCGGGCTCTAATTTCAAGAAACCGGGGCGCCGCTGTAAGATCGGGGTCAGCTTGGCGAGCAGCGAGGATTTTTCGTAGTCGGCTCCTTCGGGAGATTTTTCAGTCTCGCAGGGCTCCGAGGCCTTCGCCGGGCAACGCCGTTGAAGTACCGGAGTGCGCCTGGGCACGAGGCTCTCTTTCGTGTCTTTGGTGTACCTCCTCCGTCTAGTGGGACTCAGGGAACCCTCCAGGTCCGCCGAGGAACTCTCCAGGTTGCTCTGCGACCATTGGTACGCCTGCGGTTTCAGGTTGACGTTCTTCGAACTATTGATGTACTTCTCAGTGACCTTCGAGGGCGCCCTGAGCCCCAAGCTGTCCAGGCTCAGGTTGGACACCTTCTCCGAGGCGCCGGGCAAGGGCGTTATGTCGAACGTGCCGCTCTTGCCGAGGAACTTCAGCTTGTCCCTGACGGAGCCCCCGCTGGAGTCCGAGTCCTCTCGCAGCGCGTTCTGTTCTTTGATCTCCTTCACGAACCGGTTCCTGGTGAAGTTCTTCGGCACCTACCAAATGGAACGAGACTTTAATAAAAAACGGATATATCTATTCATTTCCGTAAAAAAAAAAAAAAAAATGCATAATAAAAAATTGTAACTTGCCGTCAACAACAACTGACAAACTTGAAATATATTATTTCATTTCATTTAAAATGTTTATTCATTTTCAATTTAATATAGGCAACGCCTATGGAAGTGAATTCAGAATTGTTTCTCTACTCATTACCTTCCTCAGGTGGGCGTGGAACTTGTTGCCTTTCATGTTGTTCTCCTGGTTGTTCTTCTCCGCGACGGCGACATTGTCCCTCTTCAGCTTGGCGTCGTTCAGCTTACTTATTCCGATCGGTTTTTCGACATCACCGACAAAAGCCGCGTCGTTCTTCAGGAAGTCTATGTTCTCGTAGTTTGGGAAGTCCTGGGCCTCCTCGATCAGCTCGGCTCCCATCTTTTCGTGGACATTCTCGCAGCTCTTCGCCCTGGATTCCGCCTCGGTGCCCTTCTCGACGAGCGCGCCGCTGCTCGACACCTTTATGATGGGCCTGAGGACATTGTCGCGCCTGGTGTGCGGCAGGTTCTCCGCAGAGGACACCTTCACAATGGGCCTGAGGCACTCGGGGTTGACCTTCTGCAGCTTGTCGGCGCTCCTGTGGATCTTCTCGGTGCTCTTCTTGGTCGTGGCCATCTTGCCCTCGCGTATCGGCTCGAGTGCGGGGCTCCTGTGGCCGGAGGGGGATGCCCTCCGGCGTGGTGCTGCCCGAGGAGCTGGGGCTGAGCCCGCGATAGTGCTGGATGTCGAAGAGGAGGTCCGGAGGAAGCGGCATGCCGACGGAGAGGTGCATCGACAGGGACTCCAGCCACACCTCCATAACTTCGAAGGGGGCCTGAAAGACGATCGACCCTTGCAATACACCGTTACCGACAAATAAAAGCAAAGTGCCAATCTATTGTGAATGGGGATGCCGTGTAAACGTGGAGTACGATAACTGAAAAAATGTATACCTTCTATCGGGGTTGAGATCTGTACACAAAAAGGCCACCTTGTAAAATGGCTCCGGACAGGAACCGCAAAACTTCTCCTTGAACGCCATCTGGTTCAAGCCAAAGTCGTTTGATCTGGGTAGAAAATCCGGATCCGCCTGAACCCTGCCTATGATCTAAAGAAAAAAATGAAAAACGTTTCGATAGCTAATCGGTATCTAAATTCTGGTCGCCTACCTCGCACAGCACGATGCCGAAACTGAAGATGTCGACCTTTTCGTCGTATTTGTTCCCCTTCATCATCTCGGGCGCCATCCAGTACGGGTTCCCCACCACGGTGTACCTCTTCTTCCTCTCCTGCCTCTTGCCCCCAGCGGCGTTCTTTGGAGACGCCCTACGCGCCTGTTCGTCGCATGCGACACTATCCTCGCTAGCCCAAAGTCGGCCACGATCACCGTCTTGTCGTCGCGAACCAGGCAATTGTGTGAGTTGAGATCTGAAAAAAAGATCGCAATCTTGCACATTATAGTTCAAGATCTCAATGCACGTTTACTGTCTTCTTAAGAAAACAGGATGTGATCGGAGTGTCGGAAATTAAAAATCTGTTAGGCACATCCCACTCTGCACACGGATCAGCGATTATGTGGTGGGGAGATTCGCATTTATTGTCGATTTTGTACCCTCCCTATTTCAATGAGAATCAAGCTCTGGCACTGCCAAAGCCAAGGACTAGACCACCGTCCTTGATCACCATCTAATCCACCGACAGTCCTGCAGTCAGTCTACATCTGTCTCATTTAATGAACGTCTCTCTTAACATTTCGGGTGTAAAATTAATTTTGCGCCTGGTATATATGTTTAATCAAACAGAAAAGCAATTTTGTAGCACGTAGCATTGTAATTCATCGCGACGGATCGCTCACCTCTGTGGATGATGTTCATGGAGTGGAGGTAGGCCATGCCGGCGGCGATGTCCTTGGCGAAGGACACCCGTTGCTCCCACGGTAGTGGCTGGGCGGAGTCGTGAAGGAGTTCGGTGAGGGTCCCGCCGGAAATGTACTCGGTTACCAGGTGGAGGCGCCTCTCCTTGTACAGCACGCCTATGAAGCGCAGCACGTTATTGTGGTGAAGACTCCTAAGCACAGCAACCTTGATGACAAAAAAAAAAAGGAAACGTGAACAAGTGATTCGTCTAGCAATTATTTTAAATGATGGGTCAGCATTCTCTGTGTATTGAATGCAGTAATTCGCCGCTCACCTCCTTCAGAAAATTCTTCTGAGCCTCCTCGTCTACGCGGTACAGCTCCTTCAGCACCATAACCTCGGCCGTGTCGCGAGTCGTCACCTTGAACACCTGCCCGAAGAAGCCCTGACCCAGCAGCTCGCCCTTGACCAAATCCGAGGCCCTGAACACCCTCTGCTGAGGCCTGGGCTCCAGAAAGGAGTACGCCCTCGAGAGTTCCATGCACCGTTTCGAATTAGGGGCCCTGAAAGCAGTCGAACGTTCTAATGCTACGATTCCAAACACCGTAAGTAATGATTTTATCATTGCATTTTCTATATAATTGCAATATCACTAAATAAAACAGTTTCCCACGCCACCACTGACTATCTCAACTATTGTGGGGGCATATTGACTAATCTTGTACAGACCTCTTGGAGTGTTTCTATTTGTCTCTTGGTGTCAACTTAGAAACTAAACTTACGACTCTGTATCCCACCACAGTACTTACTCGTCCAGCAGCCGACTCATGGACGAGCTCCGCTCCTTGTCCAGGCACTGGCGGTTCTCGGAGAGGTGGTTCTTCCTGCGCAACTGCCTCGACCTCGTGCCGCTCATGTAACCCTCGTCACGCCTCTTGAATAACCTCTCCTTGTTGTCACCTCTGTTGTTCCCGCCCTTGGCGCACTTGATGGCGGGGACCGTGTCCGCCAGTTGTGGCACGGCCATCCTTGGGGCCTCATTGTGCACGGAATCGGACGAGCCAAGGATTTCACGTCTGACGGGACGTTCCTCGCGTTCGGAATGTTCGTGTCGCTGGAGGTGGTGGTTAGGGGCGCGTTGGAGTGGGGCAGGGAAGAGAAGTTCGCCAGGTTCCTGGTGATCGTGTCCGGGTCGTGCTCTATCGTCAACTGCGAAGTGCACAGAATGAAAATAAACGACAGAAGTGCAAAATAAAATAGTAAAAGGAAGCTCATAACTCAGTAATGCATAGACTGATTCAAGGCCCAATTCCAATAAGACAGTTGCATGGATAGAGAATGTGTAACTTCCCAGTTAAGTTAAATGAACTCCCAATTCAAGCACAGAGAAACTGACATATGAATGATTCCAAAGACTTGCAAACTTTTTTTGAATTAAGCAAATAATACAACAAGAATTACCTGCAGTACTGTGTCGGAATACCTAAGAAGGTTCTCTACATTCTCTAATGGGGTGTCCTTCACAGGCATCCCGTTAATTTCCAGGATTTTGTCGCCGATGTGCAAGGACATCAGGTCATTGTTGACGTCTAACCTATAAACGAGACGATCGATACAATTACATATTTCCATAAAAGTGTACGATAAATTAAAATAGCAAAAAGCAAATTTGTATTAAAGTGTTAAGTAATACTCAAAGTCAATGCACCTCCCTACTTTGTATCTCTATGAAATCGAAAATAAATAAAATTAACGTCCACAAAATCGATTGGCACATTTCAAAAGAAGTAAAAGCAAATTATTAATCATACTTGTGACATATTGCAGAAAAAAAATAGGAAAGTTCACAGATAGATGTGTATTGACCCTTGTTAGACATACCTATACGGGGGTAAGAAATAGCAGCAAATGTTAAAAGCGGATGTTAGAAATGCGAAAGCCACCTGGAGCAATTTTCCTCGTATTCTCCACACTAACCTGGGTGAAAAAGAAATAAAATAGGATCAGTATGTCTCACCACTGTATTTTACGTGAAAGGAGTGTAGAGAAAACACTGTATACAGCATGTCCCAATTAGATGTGAAGTAAAAAGGCATGAATAACGAAATAATATTAATTTTTTACCTTTTAACATGTGATTTAAAAAACAAAGTAATTTTCATTTTAGATATAGGTAAATACGCTATAGGACGTAGTTCAAGTAGGTTATAACAGGATGAATAAAATTTAATAATTTTCTATGTAAATAACATGCCCTGTCAAAAAATTACAACTTTGTTTTTTCTTTTTGTTTAAACTAGTGATACTAATCTTCTGGTAAATTATGTAAAATTGTCTAGAAAATTACATACTTTACCAGGAAATAATTTTATTGCTCTGCCAAAATATACTTGATTTTCCTGATATTAAAATATACTTATTTTTTAATCAAGCAACTCTGCATCCCTAAAAGGTTAAACTTAATTTTTTTTATTCATGCCAATTTTTTTTGGGACACCCCGTAGAAATCAATTTCTGTGAACACACTTTTTTTTAGGTTAAACTAGTTGGACGGCAAGGTAATATTTCCACCCTCTCGACCTTAATTTTTTTTAACCTAATCACCAAGACATGCACCCTAAATTTGACTCACCCTGTACTTTTGAAATATTTTAACTCACCACATATTTCCGAACCTCATATCTGATCTCTATCCGCAGCACGCCCACCCAAATAATAATTTAACAAAAACTAAATGCACAACGCAAACAAAGGACATTAAGAATGACTTATTGTTAGGCATCCCGCTTATCAGCCACCCCACCTCCTTATATCAACAAGTGTAAATACCTTTGTGAGTTCAAATATTAGATAACCACGAGGTTAGTAACGTAGCATTTGGTATCAATAAGTGACCTACATAATGTTTGATTTCTTGGAGTATTAAAAGGGGTCAGAGAGGGTGAATGTGAGAGCAACCAGTCTATTCAAATAGTAATCGGAAGAGCATATATATATTTATAGAATAAAATAAAATGTTCTTAAATACATTCCAAATACGACGGGTATCTAGCAATTGTAACTGATCTGTATTAATTTTTTTTTTTTTGGCTCTCCCTGGCCATTCGAGTACAAGTAAATATAATATGGGAGTAATTTACGGAAAAGATGATGAAGAATTGGTGTGTATCAGTATAATTTCTAATCGGATTAATCATTAGTAGGTTGTAAGAATAAAAGAGATGTTAAAGACTCACTCGGAAATGGTGAAACACTGCCCGTTACCTCCGTGTACCGAATCTTTCGACAGCTTTATGCCCTTCTGTCCTCCTGGGATCTCGACCAGCCTGATCGAGTGCGGTTTCCTGGCAAAGGGGAATCTGGCGGTTTTTTGCAGTGGTTGCATCTGTCTTTTGTAACACTGGCCACTGTAAAGTAAAGAAATAAATTTTACTACCTAAATCATTTCTAACTAAATAATAACTAAGTTCTTGACATTCTTTAAATTAGAAGACCAAAATTATAAGCAATTCCACATAAAATTAGAGGAAATCTTACCAGTATAACCTCGACCTCTCGACCAAGGCATATGAGTCCCCGTCTCCGATGAAAGCTGAGCAGGAACCACAACAGAAGCATTCCGGGTGGAACTTGTGCTCCCCAGCCACCATGACGGGCCCCGTAATGATCTAAAACAACAAAAAACTTGTCAACAATTTTCTTCCCCAAACTGAATTGGTGAATATACGAATGAAATATTTATATCTACTTACTTGGCTGCACTGTTGGCAGGCCTCGCCGTATCGAGTCCAATAATCATCTTTACAGAACAGCAGACCGTCCTTTTCAAAATACCAGTTTGACAGAGCAGCGTCGCATGCTGAACACCTACGTTAACGAGCAATTTAGTAAGAAATGATCCTACCGTACTTTCAACTTACCTAAAACACTCCAAGTGCCATTCTTGGGCCAGAGCAGAGACGAACTCCTCTTCGTCTATCAAATTCAGACATCCGGCGCACACATTCTCAGTCATCGAATGGAGACTACTGTTTGGGTCTGAAAATACGAGAATTTCTTGATGTCGATTCGAGAACTGTCAAAAACATATGGTTTTTGTTGACAAATCAATACTGACTTGTCATATTTTCGGTCAACAGTTAAAAGATAAAATCGACACGATGACGTATTAAATATGAAATTCTACTGGCCGAGTAATTGTAGGTATTTTCCCCTATAAATTTATGTGGGCAGAAAAAATTACGTGTTGCAAAACGAGTTTAGTTAAAATTATTCGGGAGTTGCCAGAGTTAGGCGCTCAAGAAATTTATTCAATATTGTGTTGATCCCACTTTTAAATGATACTGGGGAATACTATACAAAGGCTGAATCTCCAAAATAAATACCATGTTTTCGTTTGACACTTCAGCTGTCACCCACGCATCTTATTGCGATAATCTAGTTGGCAACGGGAATGATGATCATTTATTTTAAGTCCAAGAAAGCGGAGGAAACGAAGACTAATATCGTTGGGGTAGAAAAAATAAGCAAACGAATTATCTCACCATTTTCGGACTGTTCTTGCATATTTTTAATTCGTATCAATGCGATTCCATTATGGCGAGCAAAAACGACACAAAACACACAACACAACACAGAACACACTATCCAAGCCGCAATTACACGGCACAACTAAAAGCACAGAATACTAATCCAACAACAATCCATCGGCCATCCCATAGAGATAGCCTGTATGTATGGTACATATGAGGGAGGAGTTTTTAAATTTAACGGTAAATTCACCATTCACCGGCAAGATGTATTTAATCTTCTATTTCTTCGAGATGCATTTCTTTTTTGTTGGTACACTTAGGATTAAAGAAGAGGAGAGAAACGAAAATAGATTTTGGTGAAGGCCATGGATCCGCTTCAAAACTTCTTAGCTTAAACTCAATCTATTAGTTTATTATTCTGCGGAGATTATTTGAAATTTGAAATCGAGTATTTCATATTATACAGAATAAATGATTTATAGGTAGATTTTTCTCGTCGATTACAGCGATGTAAACTTTTACAAGGAAAAGTTATATTTCTCTTAATTTTTTCTTAAATAAGATTATTATTCTGTGCTTTTAGTACGTCGGTAAGTCCCATGGAAACAGTCCAAGTCCATACCTTTCAAAAAGTAGATTATTGTTTGCTTATTTTTACTGTTTCGGTATAAACTAAATATAAACATGTTATAGGTATATATACAGTGTCTCACACTCAAAGATGGACAGCATAAAGAAGTGAAAAAAAATGACTCATTAATGAAAAAATCATATTAGGTAAGTACTTATTTTTTATTGGCAAATCATTTTAATTAATAAAAAGATCTCAAATGCAGAATTTGCCATACCACAAAAATACTAGTAAATAAAAATAGCATTAAAGCGAACACACCGCCCGTCGTGTTCGTGAATGGGTGACTTATAATTGTCTACATGTCCGTAATCCCCTTCACCGATCGGCCGATTTGAACGCGATGGAACATGTATGGCATGAATTACATGTTCAATTACGAAAACATAAAATTTCTAATTGAGAACAGCTCAAACAAGCGTTACAACATGAATGGAATCAGATATCTCCCAACTTTTTAAACAAATTAGTTTCTTCCATGCCACTGCGACTCCAAGCAATCAGCAACAATAAAGGTGGACCCGCAAAATATTAGAAATTAGATGTATTGTGTTTCTATGACGGTCTGGAGTGTCCGACTTTCAGATGTGAGCTAAAATTTTAAGAGCACTTTGTTTTTTTTTTATAAATTACTACCTTTAAAGCTATTATTTACTAGTGTTTACACCTTTTGTGGTGTGGCAAATTCTGCATTTGATCTTTTTATTAATTAAAACGAGTTGGCAATAAAAAAAATACTTAATGATTTTAGTTTCATTTTTTCTCACTTCTTCTTCTGTCCGACTTTGAGTGTGAGACACTGTATACATCATAAAGAAACCAAATAAGAGTATTTTATTAAATAGCCCTAACTGGAAACACGTTCAGAGCGCCCCCAGCGGATCTCTGGACTCGAGTAATAAAATTAAAGAAATCTACTTTAGACTGATTCTCCAAAAATGACCTAGATGGCGCCATAATGAAAGTTAAAAACATATTTGTAACTGTGTTCTTTCGCAAATACAACAGATACAATGATTAGTGAATTAGATAACTAAAATTTAAATTGTGATTGGCTGGAATCATATTCACAAATACAAAAGAATATGCTTCTGGTGAGTTCTTAGTGCCCTCTGATAATCTGTACCGTCTGGAAATATGTAACAACTAACAAAGTTTTATTAATTAATGCCGGGATGTATGTGTAAGGTTAGGTTCTTATTTTAATGTGCGGTAATGTTACTTTTCCTTTTGGGTGTTTGTTGGAAGTATTTTGCACTAAATATTTATGTAAGTATTTTGACAAGTTTTTAATGTCTTCGAATTACCTTTTTGCCACTTTTTTCTTACCAGTATTTAAAAATGGTGTCCAGGTAAAAATGCATCATTGAGCACCAAATTGTAAAGTATCTTTTACAGAAATATTAGAAATCCTTATTTAAAAATCAATGTTTTTCCAAATTCGTGCAGGCACGAGGCATAATTAGGATCTATTTTAATTTTCTAGTGTCTGTAATTTCAGGAACAGGTTATGTATTTATTTATTTTTTATTATTTAATTATTATTTATTTGTATTTCTATACAATTTATTTTTCGTAACAGGTTTTATGAGAATGTTTTAATTAAAATTTTGCAGTAGGTACGTAGAAGATTACTGCTCATATTTATTTATCTTCAAATTTTCTTGACTTCAAATTTTATTTCTTAGTACTGGTAGTTCTATTTTATTTTGGTAGTGAAGATAGATACATATGTCTACGATTCTACTGATATTTAAACACTTGGTAGTGTTACACTCTGTATATGTCAATATAACTTATGGATAATAATAATGATGGGTAATATGATGGGGATAATGATGGATAATAAATTATTTAACAAATACCTAATAATAATCTTACCATTTTAATCTGATTCAGTAGTACATCGTACTGAAGAGAACCAAATAGTTCAAACATGTGTAACTATCTACATTTTATCAAAATTTGTTTCTATAGACTGGCGTCTAAACGGTAAGTATATTAAGTAATCATATTGTTATTAATTTAATTTCCAATTTGTATATACATATATAAGTTTGAATTTATGCTGTCAAAAATTTATAATTAATTTTTCATTTACACTAAAACAAGCTGCAGTGATGATGTTGGAACCAATTATAAATTGCTAATCAACTGCAGCTAGTTTTAGTGTAAATGTTAAATTTATTGTAATTTTGACAGCATATATTCTTATATTATAAAATTTGATTACCGCCTGGATACAGGTTCTGAACTACTAAGCTGCCATCTCTCGGATTTTCAGGAAAGTTGTAGTCGAAAAGGTATATAAACTGCAGTTTTTGCAGTTAAAAAGTTTTCCGAGTCCAGATGTCCGACAGATGGTGCTAGTGTGGTGTTTCCATAAATCAACATGGAATCGAACCCTCTTATTTGGTTTCTTTATGGTATACATATAAGGTTTTTTTAATTTTTATCAGACGATATTCTATGAGCGGGCGTCTTTTTATCAAACAAAAAATGCATAGGAGGAAAAAGATATGTTTGTTATCTAATTTTTAATATAATAAAGGAGTGCTATATATATTTGAGATAAGAAAATACGCTTTTGGTAGACATAATTTCACTTCCATATTTTATGATTATTGTAGCATAATTTTGATCCTCGTGGATACTCATGGTTCTAAGGACTACCTCTGTAAAGTAAGTTAATTAGAATACTAAATTTATATTAATAGATTAAATAATTTTTTATCATATAAGAACAGCGTTGAACGTTATCAAATAACGAGTACAAGTAAAATTATTAAATTTAATCTCCTGTTCAGTGCCTATGAAAATTTTCTTCTGCAGATAAATCTTATCGGTTTAATGGACTCGCTCGAATTTAACGGACATAGTTGGGCGCCTTGCAGGACCTATCAAGACGAATACAGTTTCTTCCATGCTGTCTTCGGGCAGAGAAGTTCAAACTTCGGGCCCTACAAGGACCTCGACGCTAAATTTAGGCTGGAATGTTTGACAAACATTCACAGCTACCGCAAAAAACGTTAATCTCTGTCCCAATAGTACACTCCGTCCGATCTTAGCAGAAGAAATTCCGATGATAGCTACCCTGGAAAACGTTAAAATCACCATTTACAATGTCGACGATAACACGGTTCGAACCGTAGAGCCCTCGGATAGCCACCTTGGAGATTACCCCTTGGAAAACAGGGAATTCATTGAGAGAGGTGACGGTGTTGTTGACCGAAAATGAATATCGGCGGTTAAAATTAGTGACCAGTGTCTATGAGGAAACGTCAAACCTCAAGTACAATAAATTATCGGGAAGCGCTGGCATCAAAGGAGGTCTATATCAAGTGAATTTGCTAACAATTGTTCTGCTCAATGGTTTAAACGCGAATTTTAACTGGCAGCTGTCTACAGAAAATTCTCATTCGGGAAAATTTGACGACCTCGTCTTTCAGGTGCTGCCCCACAAGTGCGCCTTCTTGTTGCAGGCCAAGCACAAGAAGAACAAAAAGGATAAAATCACCTACGAGAACTTGCTGTCGACGAATTCGAAAAAGGACGACTTCAGCCTGCCCAAATATTTCTTTTCGTATCACCAGATAAAAAATAAATTCAAAGTGAAGGAACTATATATTTGTACGAACGTCGACATTCAGCTCGATAAGATGGAGGAATTCGTAGAGAGCAAGGAAGGCTTGGCGCGTGACAGCATGCTATATTACGACGAGGTGGACTGCGACTGTTACACTTTTAAAAGCGCCATTCTTCCGAAAAGTAAGTTAAAGTCATACCTCGAGAAAAATTTACAAGACAAAAATATAAATCCGGACATAATCACAGAGGAAAACGTACAGGATTTCTTGGACCGTTTTCGATTCATAGCCAACTACCCCAAAAGAGGCGACCTGGACGCCGTCATAGAGAAATTAATAGTCCGCACCGACTTCCCCTTCGACATGAAGAGCAAGGACAGCCCGAAGTACGTCATCAAGAAGATGATAGAGTGGTTCGAGGACGAGAAAGGGGTGTATCACACGAAAGCAACGGCTAGAGCCCTCTTCAGCGAAATCGTGAGCAACAAGTTGTGCGAGAAGTTGCAGAACTGCGGCGTGTCTTTCAAAATAAACCTCCCCATATGGAATGAAGGCGACAGGATATTGCACATCGTGCCGTACAAGCGATCCATCCTGAATATGATCAAGGTCTGCCTTGCGCTTCAAGAGACGGACGAACAGTTCCTTTTCGTCAATCCCTTCGAGGACTGGCAGATCCAGAAGCGGGTAATAGAGGCCTTCTGGATGCCCCACTACACGGACCTCGTGGTGTGCCTGAAAGGTGCTCCGAACGACGCTGTAGAGGAGATCGGCAGCTATATCAAGACGATTCTGCGGAAACGCAGCTACAAGAAGGTGATACTGATCGCGGAAGAGAGTGATAAACTACCCGCCACTCTGAAGCGCGTCTACAGGGGCAAGTTCAGGAGGGTGAACGAGAGCATAACGTTCTCCGACCTCACAGAGGACAGCCAGAGGAAGGTCCTCGAAAAAGTGATACAGCTCTTCCACAAAGCCATCTAGGAGAACGTAGAAAACTAGGAGTAAAAAATACTTCTGACTGGATAGTGATTTTTTTATTTAGACTGATTAAGGCGTTACATGGGATTTGAAATTTAAAAAAAAAAAAAAAATTTTTTGTCAATCAGAATAAAACTCTTGTCTAGAGCCTTTGGAAATTCCTGACATCAGGTTTTTTTTGCAAAATCTTTAATCGCCTTTTTCTCAAGACTGTTTCTTTGAAGGCGGCAGGCACGATTTCTTAAAAGCGAATATCTCGCTTTTATTGAAATTTTGCAACTTCTAAATAACATTGACAAGTGATTAGACAAAGGTTTTCTTTTTCTTTGATCGCAACTTATTTTACAAGGCAATACGTGGTGTAAATTTTACCGAAAATGTACGTTTTTGTATACAACTCAAAAAGTAAAAAAAAAGTAAAAAATCCAAATTTCGATTTTTTTTTTAATCATTCGTTCAATCACGAGCTATACTCATTTCCTTACAGAATACATTTGGTTTTCTGATTTCACATAAAGCTATCATGAATTATTGTGCCTACCGCAAGAACACTTTTTTCCAAGGGGTTTCCGAAAATCAGATCCATACAGGTGGATTTTAAAAATGTTCAAATTAATATTTCAGAAAATATTATTTAAACGTTCTTTTACACGATTAAAAGTTTGATCAAAAAAATCTATTATTATATTAAAAAAAAATTAGAGGAAATATGCTTTTTTCAGTCTTCAAAACCTGTGTAACCCCTTAAGAAAAAAATGCCTGTTAAGTGAAAGTGAATTTTTTAAACCACGGGAATTCAAGTGTAGGTTTAAAATATGTTTATTTAACATTTTTGATATAATAAAAGTTTTTAATAAACGGTGTCCTTTTTGAAACAGAAATCTGTGGAAATGTATGTATTTTACCACCATCACCAAAGATCACTGTATAAATATTATTTTTCCAATTTCTAACAATATATTTGCTTAAGTTATCGATTAGTAGAATCATCAGGTTTTAATTATTATCTCGGTGAATGTACTAGGTATGTGATGAGATTTGACAAAAGTTTTTTTTTTTGGGGGAGAACAATACATTTCTATAGGAAATAAAACACTTTTTTAGTAAAAATAAAAGAGAACTGCCATAAATAAAAACATTTTCAGGGGTGGAGTTCAAGCACTAACCTTTTTGATAACTGTTATCAAAATTAATGATAATAATTTTTGAATAAGAACTGACCTTGCCGGTTTTTCACTTTTAACTTCTTTTCCGCAATTTTCATGTTGTGGACTTATTCTATGTCGAAATTTTTATATGCACTCTTTATCGGGGTCCGGAGAGTTTGCCATAACGCATATTAAACTGCGTTTAACTATCCAGTGCTTCTGCAACCCGGTCAGTGGCGTACGTAAGCACGGTTTATACCTTAATTATCATAGAGTTGTACAGTGCCCACCATGCGTTATGGCACACATTTCCGGACCCCGTTCTTTATCTTATCGGTAGGTATTATGGTTGGTCTTAAGAAAAAAAAAATACTTAATCACGTGATCATCTCGTGCCACAGTCGTGTCTAAATAGAGCCTGATTTACACCAAGCAATACGGATTCCGAACGTATTTTATTTATATTGAGAATTGCCATCTCTTAAAAATGTAGTCTCTTAAATCTCTTAAAAATTAAATATGCCTTTAGACATTTTTTTTAAATATAAGTGTTTATAATATCACAATAATTGATTTTGAAATCTGTCATGGTACTAAAAACAGTCTAGTAAAGTAACAACAAAGAAGACTAGAACTAAGGAGACCGAAGTCGTTCGGTGTCATGGTCTCATATCTGTCCGCCTCCAGAAGGCGCTGTAAGCAGTGCTGTGCTAGACGTCACGTGATGAGCAGCGGACCACATGTGACTGTTTATGAATGTAGGCTATCAATGCGTATGCTTACATGCGGTTTGGCTTTAATAAAAATACAATCCGAATGTTAAATAAATATGGTTCGAAAGTGCTGTGTTGCATTGTGTGATACAAGAAGCATTCCGAAACGTCAGAATAACCGGACATTTATATGTAATACGACTGTGTGCGTATCAATAATTACTGATACGCATACAGATTAGTACAGAACGACATTGCTTACAGCGCCTCTGAAGGCGGACATATTCGAGCCCCTCGCGTTATACAGCCTTGGTAACAACCAAACCACTATTTGTATATGTTCGTAAAACCGTTGTTTTACTCCTAAAGGGATAAACGCAATTGTTCCTCGTCACTTACCATCACAAACATTAGACCCGTATTTCGACCTTATTAGATTTCATCAGTCAGCGTCTCTCCCTATTGTATGTTCTCTGATTTGCAGCTAAGCAGCGACAGGACGAGAAGAATGCGCCCCAAAGCATTTGAATACGACGGCAGGCGGTGGGCAATCTCAGCTACGGTCGGCGACTGCGACAGCTTCTACCACGCCGTCTTCGGGACCAGAGACTCGGACGACGCCCTGTATTACGACAGGCACGCCAAGACCAGGCGGTCCCACCTCGCCACCTTCCTGATAACGTACTTCGAGAACAAACCGAGGCCGGCCCGCTTAAAACAGCAGCTAGCGTTATGTTTAACGAAGAGAACCTACGAGGAGTACGCCCAAGAAATCAGGGGCAGAACTTGCCCGATTACCATCGATGAAGCGCCCATCGTGGCCGCCTTCGAAAACGTCAGGATTGTGCTCTTCCGAGACGATGATGAAAAAGCCGGATATTTTCGATGTGGAGGAGGAGTTACTGGGGGATTACCCGCTGAGGACGAAGAGCCAGTCGCGGGATGCCGTCGTGTACCTCAAAGGCGGCGTCTATTCCCAGATGAATCCGTTAGATGATAAAGGAAACCAGGAACCATCCGCTTCCGGGTTCCAGAAACCTGAAACCGTCCATCCGGGTCTCAAAAAGCGGACAGGTACCACAAACTAGAATTTGACAGCATCACGGGAATACTGTACCAGGTGAATGTCGCTACTGTAATCCTGTTGAAAGCCTTGAAGACGGCCGACCAGTGGCGGCTGAGCGTGGACAACGGGAGCGCCGGTTACTTCGACGACGTAGTTTTCGAGAACACCTCGACGGGCGAGGCGATTCTGATCCAAACCAAGTTCACGAACCGTCTGATCGGGTACAGAGACATGTTCCACATGAATCTGAGGCACACCTTCAGTCTCCCGAGATACTTCCGATCGTACCAGCAGATAAAGGGTAACTTTAGAATAAAGAACGTGGTGATATGCACCAACACCCAACTAAATCGTGCGTTCGAGCCCAGTTTGCAAGCTGAAATTATGGGCGAGGACCACCTGCTGTACCACGACGAGGCGTACAAGTTCTACCACACGATCAAAGAGATATCGGACGACTTGAGGAATGGCATAACTCGGTACGACGGTGAACGGGGCGAGGCACCGGCAGAGGACGAGGACATAATGGATTTCCTGCGGAGGCTCCAAATCGTCACCCGGTATCCCCCGTCGGGAAAGTTGGACCAGGCGATCGAGACGATCGTCGCCGGGTCGGGACTGTGCGAGAGCCTCGAACGCAGGGAGTACGCGAGTCACATAAACGCGAGGATGATGGAGTGGTACGATGACAAGCGGGGCAGATACTTGACGGAAAGCGACGCCAAAGGCTACCTGTGTGAGTTCAGGAGCAGCAAGCTGTGCGAGAATCTGCGCCACCTCAGGATTTCCTTCAAACCCGATGATTTGAGGTGAAATATACATACACTACATCAGTGGCGGTTCGAGCTAAGGTTTGCTGGTTGCACAACCTCCATAAAAATTATTTTTACATCTCGGTCGTAATAAAAGTAGAAAGTAGTTCATTTGTGACAAAATACTACTATATTTGTCGCTACCCGTCTTATACTTGAATATACATACATCGTAACTAACATCACTGACTGTACTGTCACACCCGCATAGGAACCAACAGACATGATATGACGGTTGTACCGAAGGTTGCACGTTGGACAGCACACGTTTTACACACACACGCCAGCGCGTTAGCGAACGATTTCAAGACATCAAGTTAAAAAGCATGCAGTATAAAATGTATAATATACGCTTTTTGGAAGAGTAAGCTTTGTAGCTCGACTATAAATCAACAAATCGAGTTATGATAAAAAAAGTGAATATTTCTTTTATTTTAAATATTTCAAATGTGAAAAATTAAAATTTTAGAGATAAATTTACTCTCTAAAAAATCTTCATTTCTTAAAGCAATACAACTTCAAATTGACAAATATAAAAACACTTTTCTGAACAAAAATATAGAAAGGGGCAAAGTGTCTTATTCAAGATTCAGTCATTTTTGTAGAAAAGCTTATTGTCGGGTTTTGCAGAAAATATAACTGTTCTCTAAGTGTTTTTTCTTATTAGCTCCTATCTTATTTGTGTCTAATAATTGGGAAATGTTGTTTTCTTCAAATCTAAAAACAGTTTTACCTTTCATCGGGACTATATTTTCTTTCAGGAGCAAGATGAGAATAGCTTTCTTTTGTAAATAATACCCCTGTTAAGTTCAAAATTGAATCAACAGAAGCTTGGATATCGAAAAATTTCAGTTTTGTCATGTCGATAACGGAAAGACGTCCTGTATGTGTACTAAACATTATAATATCATGTAATTTATCTGGAACTATTTCAAACACCATCATGCAGTTCTTATTTTAATATGGGACATGGGACTTGCCCACTTTCTTTGGAAACAGACTCGGTGGTGCCTACGGAGTCCTCTGTTTTCTCATATTAGTACTATAATATTAAAGCTGGCCCTTAAATCTTTTCTCAGGACTTACATGCTAGCACATAGTATCATTGTACAGCAAAATCTCAATTGCGAAAAATGGCCTAGCCTGTTTTCCACCAAATTAATGTGTAGTTTTTGTGGTGTGTTTGAACTTGTATTGAAAGGACATGGGAGTCACCTCTTCCTCTAATTCCGAAATTTTTTCGCGATTTAATTTTAGCTGAGTTCTCTAGAAGACCATTTGGAAAAAGCAACTCTTTTCAAGGTTACTTAAAAAGTAATATAAAATTAAATTTTACAAACAATGTTTAGTGTACACCAAGAAGAAATTTCTAAAAAAAAATACAAGAAGCCGGCTATTTAGGTATCTATTGCAGATGAAACAAAGATCATCATGTCGACTTCCTCTTCCGATAAACTAATATGCTTCATACTGTGGCATTATGAATAACGTAACATTATAACAAGAAAATTTAAACAGTACATAAGATTGTAAATAACTTTAAAAGCCTTAAAATATCCAACTTTCAAGTTTCACGTTGAAAAAATTTAGGTTTGCCATATCTCTCATAAGTATTCATTTGCGACAGTCACATATTTTTAGCATGAGCTGCCACTGACACAGGTTAGTCTTGCTTTATGCCTTATTCAGTTAAAACACGTTTAACAAACTTCGCAGGAAACCCTTTAACAAACTCCTAGCCCAGGACAACACTCCAAATCCTACACATCGTACCCCAAAACGAGCAGACTCTCAGCCTGGTCAAGGTGTACCAGTGCCTCGAATCTGAAGAGAGCCGTGCCTTGTTCTTCACCACAGAGGACGCAGTGGGCCTACAGCAGCAAATGGTTGAGGTGTTCCGTCTCCCCAAGTACAGGTACTTGATAGTGTGTCTGAAGACATTGGAGTGGAACCCAGAAGATATGAACTGTGGGATAACCGAGGCGTTGAAGACCACAAGCAAGAAGGCGAAAAAGGTCGTGTTCATCGGAAGGAGGGAGGACCAACTGGTCGAGTTGGTAAAGAGGGCTAATAGTGATTCGTATGTGAGGATGGAGGAGAATATCAAGTTTACCGATTTCACGGACGAGAGCCAGGAGAAGCTGTTGGAAAGGGTGTTGCTGTTTTTCGAGGCCACGCTGTAGTCATCTTAAGTATTTTCTTAATAAGAAAGTTCTATAGTGTTTCCATGTGACATTAATGAATACCTTGTTATTTATCAGCTTTTTTACTTGGTTTGACATTTGATATACTTCTGTAAAATTTTAATGATCAATAAAACAAACTACTTATGCGCTTGACAAAAAAATTTGGGTTTTCGTGACAATGTTTTCAAGAACTCACCTCGAAATAAGGTGTTAGTCTGTTGCTTGAGTAATCCTACAGTTGTTATAAACAATCAAACAATGAAAACAGAGAAATAATTGATCCACATTTTTTATTTTTATTCAAAAGTTGCAATTTTTATATTTAAAATAAATATAATATCTTAATTAAATAAAACTGGGAAAATACTAAAATTTGTATATAATTCTACGCCATCTATTGCTGGAAAGATCAACAATTGTTACTAAAAATATATAAATTACCTACATTCCGAAAATTTTGAGTGTCCAAGTCATGCCACCATCTTTATCAAGAATTGTATGATAAAGACGGAAAAAATTATTCAACATGCAGCTTGACTGCTTTTTTAAACAAAGAGAAAACTTCAAATTCAATCAGATATGAATTTCTATTTATTTTACAAAGCCCTGTACTGAATATTAAGAATGAATAAAAAGTGAAGGACAATTATTGCAAACAAAAAGAAATCGGATCGAATTTTAACTTTTCGTCATAGCTTTGATATAAAGTTAAGTATTTTTTTAAGGCGTCTTCACACAGGCAATCGCGGGAATTAGCCACTTCGCAATGGGTAACTGTGAAGAAGAATGACCGAGAATAAAACTGTGATTTTTCTTTTGTTTATTTAATAAATAAGAAAACGGTCCTTCAAAACAATTTTCCCTAATACAGTTCAGTCTTCCCTACTCCTTACAGTTGGGCCACTAGTGTACCATGTAGCATTCTAGCAATCTATCTGTCATATTTAGTGTTAATATTCGATATTAAGTTGTTAGCAATGTCATCAATGAACCACACCAAATTTAAATTAAGTCATATAAGCGTTACCCACGCTTCCTATCTTTTCATTCTCTAATTTTTTATTCCAATTGTATTGATGAAACTGTCTTGGCGATCAAACGATGATTATGGTTATAAAAGACCTGATTCACATAGGAATTACAACTCTGGCAACCTTTTTGTTACCTAGATAGTTAATGGAACCGTACTATGAACCCTAAAATACATCTGACCAAAAAAAAATCCCCCTTTTTTCACAAAAAAATTTCACTGGATACCTTCTGTGGACCCAACTGTACAAAATTGGGTTTTTAGCAGCCGCTAGCTGCCAGATCATCACCGTATCTACACTACACGATATTTACAGCCTCTTACGTAAATAAGGTACGCGTAAAAGGAAATACTAGGACGCCAACCAGGGGTGGTGTACCAACGACTCCTTCGACCTGTCCCCGTAGTCGTACAGTAGCTCTTGGTCCCTTTTGATGTCCACCTTCGCGATTAGAGCCAGTCGGGGCACGCCATCTACCATCACAGCTTTGGTTAAGAGGTTTCCGTTTCTGGAATGGTTCACCAGTCTCCCGAATTTTCCAGACTCGGCGGTGGCATCGATACTACAACAAGGCGTTAGTAAATTTTTTCAAGTACAATCATTTATAAATACGTGAAAATATAAACATCCTCTTACCAATACTGTTGCTCATTATACTTGAAATAATACATGTAACATCCCGTGGTTTCATCTTGTTCGTATACCTCTTCCCGTCTGTATGCTTCATTAACGTCAATAAGCTCTCCACTGTACTCTACCACAAATTCCCCCTTTTGGAAGTGTTTTGTGGCAAATACGCCGACCTTTATCTTCGATATACCTCACCTAAAGTAATATGAAGAAATACCCTTTCTAGTTACCATATAGACAATACCTCTAAACCATCCTCGATACCCTTTTTCAATGCATACTCCAGAAGTCGCTTTCTTTCCTCCAGCACCTCTCCCTTCGTCCTGCGAATAGACTTCCGTACAGAGAAGTAATCCGTTACCTTGTGATTAAGACTCTCGGACGTTTTCTGACGAAAGGCACATCTCCCTTGCCTCTTTTGCTTGAACAGAGCTAAGAAAACGGTTACAAAACCTAACTTAAACCCACCCCCCAGGCATCAATCTCACCTTTAACCATCTTATACATTTGACTGGATTAAAATAACCGCTGGGAAGTTATGTACCGTTCTTTAAAGTAGAATCGACAACTAGATCATGACTTGTTTACGTATGCCACAATTACACTTTAATAAATACATAACAATTAACAACTGATAACAAAATTACTGGCGTGCCACAAGGCACGGAAATGGTTTGTAAACAAACATTCGTAGGCGACGTCACTACATATTCATCCTCTTCCAAACTCTTCTGGCTTATCTCCTTCTGACGACAGTAAAATGAAGCAAGACGAAAATATAGTTATCAGTCGGTTATCGAAAGTGCCTTATTCTGTTCTATAGCCGAAGTCTATTGCACAGAATAAGTATGTATAGAATTGTAATTCAGCTCTTTGCTTTCCTACTGCGCATGCGCTCGTCAATTTCGGATTTAAAGAGAGGAGTGTTACATCTACAAATCACAGTATTCAACGTTAAATGGCAAGTTGGAAATTTGTTTATATTATCCATATATCTAATACTAATACATAATCTAGTAGTATTAGATATATGATATTAGCATTGTTCTACGCTTAATACTATGTACTGACTCAGTAGACATACTGTTCTACTTGCACCCTATAAGAACGTAGAACATAAATATTCTGTGGTAGAATTCTGTTTCTGGGCACCCTGGTTTTCTGTGTATTTGACGTTTGATAGCTGTCACAATTTTTTTTGTAGTAGGCAGTGTTTTTAATTTTTGAAGTAATTATGCGTCGAGAAATTCTTGAAAACATATAATTTGTGGAAGGTACCACGAAAAACATGGAAAAAGCCGTGGAAAATCTGGAGAATAAGGTGTGACTGCTGTTTGTTTAAAAGTTTCAAGTACAAAAAAATTGCTTTCAGATGAGGAAGACTGACGAACAAATGGATAACCTCGCTTTGCAGGTGGGCAACATAGAAAGCGAGATATTTTCAGAGAACGGGGAGCAAATCGAAGTGACCAATCTGTTGAGGTCGGTGAACGAGGTGAAAACGAGTTACCAAAACTTGCGGAAGGATCTGCTGGAGGTCCAGGATCTCCAGAAACAGCTGAGCAGCTCTCTGCATGTGCAACTCAAGATGATGCAGACTAAGTTCAATATGCTGAAGGAAAAGCTGCCGCAGGCAGCCACGACGCAAGGCAGGTCCGGAGCCAGGGGTGTAGTGCCTTACCGAGAAGAGAAATAAGTATCACTTTCGTTAGGCTGCTGTAGAATGGTTTGGCAAGAAACCTGTGAAAATCCAGGCCGACTTGCAAATGTTAGCAGCTTACTGTAAAAAAAAAATAGAACAAGAAACCAAAGCAGATCTTTTTTCTGCGATTGTGTGCTTGTTCTTTCTAATTTTTTAAGAAAAAATATATTTTGAGGTAAAAATGTAGTTTTGAGTAAAAAAATCCAGTGTAGTTTACTCCAAGATATTCTGTTAAGAATCCTCAAAATATGTAATCTTTAAAGGTGATATAATTCGCAAAAAAGTGGAATCAATCCAAAATTTTAGGAGATTTTGAGTTCTTTGCACTGTAGTCGTGACGTAGCGCATGTTACCTAAGCCAGGGTTGCCAATTTTCAAAACTAACTGCATTACGAATTTTACTTGTTACTCCAGCTTTTGCGACCAAGACCTTAGTATTGCCAATATGTAGAAAACATTTTAATTATTTATTCCAAGTGATCGTCAGTTAAAAATAAATAAATACTGGGTAAATGTGATTACAGAATTGTTTCTTATACACAATCTAGAAATTAATCCAATAATTAAAAATGTTTTCTACTAGAATTTTAATAACATTTGTGTTTTCTATTAGCGAGTTTAACAATCTAACTATGATAAAATTTGAAATGCTGTTCGTCGTAAGCGTTACCGAAAAGCATGTCTTTGTCGGCAACCCTGTTTTGACATGAATCGAGACCAGCATGTAATGAAATGTATTTTTTTATATTAAGGTAGTACCATTAGACATGTAGAAGTACTTAATGAAAAATTATTTGTGATACAATGAATTTTCTAGCATGTACCTAAATGTCGTTAGCGTGGGATTGTTCAACACTTAGACTGTCGGATGGCTGAATAATACAGAGGTAAGACAGGAGTTGAGTAAGTTATTACGGTTAGACCTATGTCTGTCTAAGGCCAATTCTGAATATCTTTAATATTTTTTTTTTAATATAACAAAGTATGTAAGAAACTGTTGGGATGAAATAAATGAAATCATTTGGTTCTGAGACTCCCGTGCCAGTTAAAAGTATATGTGGAAAAAACTTACGCCAGGTCTATCGACAATTGTATAAAAAAGCTCAATCACACACCTCTTTCGGCACAAATCTAGTAGTCAAAGAACAACTGATTACACTGCTCCTTCCTAATCAACAGAACTAGTTTCATACTTTCACTTGACTTGACGAATCAATCATTTCACATTTGTGGATTTAGTAATGGCAATGAGCAGTTAGTAATATATTATTTTGTGTTACTGATGGCATATGTATGGGTATGGGTAGATGACAATTTACATATAAATTCGAATATTAATTTTTAACATATTTTGACAGTAATATAAAACTACTGTACTTCTCAGACACGACTTAGAATATTGTCTACAATGGCTGTTAAATAATTTATTATAGCAACAGATAAAAACGGTTTTGGATTGACTAACCTGACCAGTGTGGATTAAAAGAGAAAGAGATCCTTAAAATGTGTCAGTTTTGTGATAGAACTTGTTTCACTAATGTTCAATATTTGGAACTGGTTTCCAGCATTTTTGTTTCTTCTTTTTTAACACTGATCTGTATACTATGTTAATATACAGATCAGTGCTTTTCAACCACATTAAATGAATACGTGATCTAAAATATAGTATATAGAAATAGCATGTTGGTATTTTAACCCGATTTCATTCTTAATGCAGTATTTGCATTGATTTTCTTTTGTATATTTATTTAATTTAGAGATAATCCTCACATATTTGAAAGCAATAGTTAACGTGTTATAGCTTTTAATCATAGTTTTTGCAGTATCCGTAGTCGCTGTTTTGTTATTGTTTTTTTTTTTAAAGCCCGTAAAGTTTGATTTGAATTTCACTGTTTTAATTTCAATGAAAGGTTCACTTTTCACAAATTTTCGATATATTCTGCATGCATGTCCATCACCACATGTAAAACCATATTTGTAATCAATGTGAGCAGTTCCAAAAACATATTTATCCAACTATATATAACGAAAAATGCATGTTAGAAAAATAACGTCAATTCATCTCAAGACTATTTAGTATATACGGGGTATTCAACAAAGTAGAAAAATTCGTAGTTGTGGTCGGTTTTTCAAAGGAAAATTCGACCTACCAACTGAACGCCTACGAATTTTGCTATGACTTGATTGCAATAATTTTCAAATAGTTCTTGATGCCCGAATATAGTTTCATGTACCTGATATTTATACACATATACAAATAAAATTATCTACTAAACAAAATATATATTATGCCTTTGAAATTTTGTTGAGTAAATATACTCAAAATATAAGATTTTCTGCTATTTTAAACAGTTTAAGTAAGTTATATCAACTTAGGTACTGTTTACTCAAGAGTAGACTTTGTTCTAATCTATATTAAAAACTCGTTATGCAAACAGTACCTAAGTTATTGCAGTAATTCCCAAGTACGATGGATTTATTTTTCAAGGCAGCAGCTAAATATCAAAATATGAATCTGATATATAAAAAAGGATCTTTACTCTGTAGAATTTATTTCAGAAACCATATATTCATTTGATAGACTATTTTTATGCCGTTTTGGTCCCTTCAATATCGATAATAACTTCTTAGTCTTTAAACATCAATTTGCTCAACCGTATTAAGCACAATTATACCCTATACACTATCTTGGATACTTCTATACCAATTATAGCACAATTAGACACAAGTACTGTCCTTTTTAAAATGAACAACACCTCTGTTAAACGTGTTATATTAGAAAAATCAATAAAGGTTCAATAGTATCTGTGCCATTATTTGTCAAATTTGTGAAGAATATACCTTTTCTCCTCTCTTCTTATTTCTAATTTATCCTGCAATTACTAAGGTGTACCTTAACAGTGTTATTAATACAATGTTTATTTCAAAGGGTACTCTGTTTTCGATTCACTGTCTAGCGGTGACATCTAGTGGGTAGTAGTAGAGTGTGGCAATCCAATGAATTTCTGTCGTCATGTTTGTATCCCGTCTAACACACTTGACAACTCTGCTAGGAAATGGGTGCATAAAAGATGAGGCAATAAAAATTTTTGAAGTATACATATTTTAAAACCAGAATATCATTCATTGTGATATCTTTCCAGTTCTGCCTTGACAGCTGATATGACGTGAAATTGTTTACATAAAATTTTCTAGCTTCCCCAATTCTCGCTTCTCAGATTAATTGATGGTGGCAGCTTAGCAAAAGTAGATTTATTTTATAATGCAAACGTACAAATTGCTATTATAAAAAAATCACAATACAAATAATGTACAGGAAGGTTATAAAATGGCTATATCTCATTAAAAAACATTCAAACAAAAAATGATGGCCTGGATTAATTAAAGCTTTTTTATTACATTGTACAAAAAATAAAAAATACAATCTTAATACAAAATAAAACTTACCATATAATTATAAATATGAGTTATAAAAATATCCTTCAGTCTAAAATGTTCAAAAATATCTCGCCAATCTTGTATATTCCTAGTCCAAGTTACAGTACTTCAAATGTTACAAAACTCTTTGTAGCTCAGACTGTTAAAGTCAAGTAAGCATTACAGCAATGCTACTAATTTTGTAAGTTTCTTCTTTGAGATGGAATGGTCCTTATCTTGGCATTGGGCTTGTTATTCTTTTTGTCTGCCGGATGGTAAGTCAAGAACTGATTCTTGTAGCTCGACGAATAGGAGTCGGCGATGCTTCTGCCGTCACCCTCGTCTCTCCTGGACATCTCAGAAAAGGGAGATAGCCTTTTAGGTTCCGGGTCCTCTTTCTGCCTTTGCTCGGATCTAAAAATGAATTACACGTACTGAAAACGTGTAGAATAGCACAAACCATAACACATAAACATTTTTAGTGGGGTTTGTTATGCTATACAAGCAAAATAAAAATTGTATTAGAACGTCGAGTATACAGCCACGAATGCGCATGCGGAACGCCTAACGTCACCACTTTGGCAGGACATGTATTATTCAAATATCAACCCCAAAACTTCAATATCGATTATAAATTGTCTAAATTGCTTAAAAAAATACATCTTGCAGGTTTTCTTATTTTTAAACGCAAACAACCACTAAACGAAAATGTGAGTTAACCATTGCTTACCTTATAAGTCCTTTTTTGTTTTTCACTTCCCTCTCCAGAATGTCGGCCGTGGTCAAGTCCGAGCTCTGGATCTGTTGGAGGGCGCTGGCGTTCTCCGACAGCCACGGCTTGTTCGACCTCAGCTTGCAACTGCAATTCTCCGACTTACACCTCTGGCACTGGGTGTTCTTTATTTCATTATTGATGTCTTCGTCGTCTAAAATACCTGAGGGAGGAAATAAGAAATGAAACGCCGTCTGTCGAGCTGTATTTGTGGTATAAGCATAGCCATTGTGCGACAGACTTACCTAGAGTTATTTTTTCCAGGACGGAATTGTCGGTCTTGGGGGCTGACTGCGAAGAGGGATTGAGCAGGAGTTTGGAGAGCGGCGGGGCTAGTCCTAGCCCGATGTTTCTTTCGTGGTACACCTCGGAGATCGTAGGCGTAAGTTCTCTGTTGATGTGCCTCAGCTGTGTCGCCAGAATCGTATCGTGAAGGGCTGCAAGGAAATATTTCATGGTATAGTTTTTACAATCTCAGTTTCAAATATAAAATCTCGACCAGGGATGTTCGTTGTTGTGCTTCTCTACTATGGGATGGCACAGGCATTGCCTGCATTATTAATATACTTTGTTGTATGAAACGTAGTTGACAAGATATGCAACTGCCGGTAAAGAATACAAATTGACGTTAGAAATGACCAGTTGTAAGATGGTAGCTGTGCTATGGTTTTTTTTGGAACCGGGCAGTGCCGTATAATAGATGGTAACAGGAAGATTTAGACATGCAAAGCCAGCTTATAATTTTAAATATTGTATCTTCAAAAAAAAATGAACTCAGGTGGTTTGTAGAAATTTAAAGGGTTGTAGTTTCTTGTTGCGGGTGCTTTTTGAACAAATTCAATCAGAAAAAGATGCCAGATTTGTTTGGCCAAGATATTGTATATACAGTAAGGGTTACCATACTGCGTACATAGGTGAATATTAAATACATATTAAATGGTACATTGTTATGTCAAAGTTAGGCGAATTTAGTTACGTATAACCCAGCCCCCCTTCTTAGCGGAAATCTAGACGTTGCCAGATCTAACTGTAATTCTGCATAACAGGTCCTTTATAAAAACCCTATATTTATAAAAATGCATTGATGTACGGTCAATTAATAAAAGCCAATTTCATTTTCAGACTGTGTTGCGTATAATAATATTTACTGTTATCTTTTTTCAAATTAGCTATTGTGAAACAATTTTAAACAGCGAATATTACTTTAAACAGCTGAGCTGTGAAACAATTTTAAAATGTCTAATAGGAATATTATGTTGATGTGACAACAGCGAAACAAGACAGAAACTACGAACAGTCAAACTTCTAGCGAGTCGGACTAAGGACTATTATTCAACTCGGACAGTCAGACTACTATTGCAAAGCGATAGTTCACAGAAAATATATCATATTACAATAGGGATATTCGAATAAACGTACTAGGGAGCTAACTATCTAACTAAGGAGCTAACCAAAGTTCAAACCTATAGAAATAAGTAAACACGTAGAAATACTAGATGTAACGTTCAATATTAGTAATGTTCAATGTAAAATCAGACAGATAACTAAAATATTTATATGTATGTACCCGTAGGATATTTCTGATCTATAAACTGGTAGGTATGTAGAGTATTTTTAAACATAAGTCCAGTGGGGGGTGGCAAAGTTAATTTCAGTAGATTCATTCGCTCAAAATACATTCACCGCGCAACACGACACACAGTACATGTTGGGGCCTTTTCTGTTCAAAAGTGCTCTGTATATTTCGAGGTTCTATGATATGATATGTATTTCGGAAACGATTCCGAGCCGGACCTGCTTCTAAAAACCGCAGGTGTTCCGCAGGCGATCGGATCGCGATTGGTTACCACCTCATGTTTTAGCGGGCGGTCACCACCAACCTCTTATCACAATCACAGTCACAAGTCAACTTATCAATTCCCCGTCATTCATTCATTCTGCTATGTAGGCATGTATAGGTACTTGTCTACATAAGTCGATAGAACTTACCGGTCGACGCGCTGGCGCCCTTCCCCCTCGCTCTTGCCCATCATCTCCTGGCTGGCGGCGGCGTCGTCCTTGTCGGCCGGGGGCGGGGGCCTGGCGGCCAGGCCCGGCGGCGGCGGCGGGTCCCCGTCGTTTGGCGAGAAGTACAGTAGACGCTCGTTGGCCGGCAGCGTCTCCTCGCTGGGCAGCGTGACGGGCTTGCGAGGCTGCGGGGGCGGCAGCGCGCCGCCCGCCCCCTGCGCCGGCCCCGACGCCCCCACCTCCGTGCGCACGCTCAGCCTGTCCAGCGTGCACATGGGATTCCGCGCCTTGTCGCGGCCGTACGCCGGCTGATGTTGCGGCTTGCCGCCCCTCGCAGCCGAGCTGAACAACTTCGCCTCCATCTTCTCCAGCTCGCTGTCGGAGCTGTTCTCGAACACGCCGGCGGGCAGGTTGTTGTAGAGGGGCAGGTCGACGAGCGGCTTGGTGCGCGGAGGCGGCAACGGCGGCAGCTGCGAGCGAAACGGGAAAAATACAAGAATTAGAAAAATTTGTCTTTTTAGGTTAGATATTAGAAAAAAAAATAGAAAAAAGTCGTTTAGCGAATTTAATCGTCTCCCGATGATGTCGACATGGTTGGCGAAACGAGCGCGGCGAGTGCAAATAAAGCGTTTCGGCGTTAAGTAGAAAAGTGTCCAAGTGTGATTTTGTTTCTACGCCAAAAATTCCAATTCTCATCCAGTAAATTTAAAAGTGTTGCCGCACCTGATTAAAGTGTAATAGTAATTAAAAACTTATTTTCTTCTTGTACAATATCTAGAAGAAAAGAAGACGCGGTTCGCTTTCATATACAGTGTGTCCCATATGTTTGGAACAATATCTAGAAAGAGTTAACCAAACATCATAAAAATTGTTTCAAACGTCGCGTAAAACTAAAGAGCCATCCAAAATAAACATCATCAAATCTGGCTATGAACGAGAGAGATGGAAATAACGGTTATGTCAAAGCTCAAAGCGGAAATTTGTTGTCAAACTTTTGACAAGTGGCTGTCACACAACAGCCTTGACAATTATAAATTTAAGATAGAAACCCGTCTTTTTTTGCTCGGCCCACTTTGATGACTTTTTTTATGGTTCGTTATAATCGTTCCAACACAGTAACAACCCCTTCAAATATTTGAGACGTATTATTGGGCTAGAATTAAAAATAAATTTCAGGAGATTAACATCAAGGTTGTCAGATTTCTATGGCCAAGCACCGACATTTAGAAGAGACTAGAGGAAATGCCCACTTTGTCACACTGGCACACCTAATGTCAAGCGGCCATATTGGCGTAACCGTGAACGAAGCAGAGTTTTCATTTTATTTTATTTGGTTCCGTATGTTTAAATTGATTGTAATGGTCATCTATCTAGAGGCTAAACAGTATTATATAATTAAATTAGTCAACAGTCCAGCAAACAAGGAAAATATCCCAGGAGTGACTTTTATTTAGTTTCAAAATGTTATAAAAAGTTTGTTTATCATTAGGTATTATACGATGATTGAACTCAGAAGCACCCTTGAGGCTATGGCCTGTGTAATGAAACGTTTCAGGGCCAACTTCAAGTTCATTTCCGGCACAGCCGCCATATTAGTATCACTTTGTTTATTCTATTTTTCACGCATAGGTCAAAGGGGATGCATTCCCTCTGGCCTATTCTAATCTCGGTGTGGCCAAGTTGGTTTTTTAATAAACCGCGATTGTTATCGTATTAAGGACGCTTTGAAAGGACTAAAAGCACAAAAGTGGCGTCTCTGTTACCTGACTCTGTGTCTGCCGCCTCAGCACGGTCGCGTGGCCGTTGTCCCAGTCCGTCGCTGAGCTGGCGGAACTGGAACTGTCAGGTCGGATGTTGTCGTTCTTGCCGTCGCTCTGGGAATACAGGTTTCTGATCCTCGTCTGATGGGCCAGGGAAAGCGCGATCGTCTGATTTTCAGGCTACATGTGAAAATTTACATTACCTCATCATTCGCTAAGTGGTGGCTGGGAGAATGTGACCTAGCTTTCGATAAGGAGTGATTATCAGACTCGAAAAAGGAGATTATTATAGCAGAAACTTGCAGTCAAAAAAACTGTATCTCCCCAATAAGTAATCATAAAATTTCACGAACAAAAATGTAATATGGAATACTATAAAAAGCATAAGTATTTGCCCTCTGTACAGTGTGCCCGTTGTCATCTTAGCAGATAGGAAAACAGTGAGTAAACCAGTTGTCATTGGATAGACAGAGTACGAAAATTTTAGTAGAAAAGAAAAAATATACATGCTAACTATCTTACAAGATGGCTGCTGTTCAAATTGGCCGAAAAAGGCGGAGTGGTGACTAACCAATAAGATTATCGCCAAATATAACGCCTAAGTCGCCTATATGCTGTCTTTGTTTACGTTTCTCACCCCTACTCACTCTGTTACTATCTGCTAATATCACGACGGGTACTCTGTACATCTTCTACGTATAGTTTCCATTGCTCTTCAGTGTACTGTAAATTTTGCCCTTGTTTATCAACAAAAACAGTGAACATGTTGGTACTGAACCATTATCTTTTCATATTATGATTATGTATAAAACTTTCTAAACTTTTGTTTATTTACGTTATCATCGAAAGTATGTTGGTCTATAGTGGAAGTTCTCTGTTTCACTGAGTTTTAAAAAACTACAGTTCCTTAAATCTGCTTGAAATAGATTTTTTTTATTTGGCCATCATATTTGTGCCCATTCTTCTATTCTATTATTCCATTCTTCACAACTTCCAGACTAGTCATCGTTCTCGCAACTCTTGCTATTTATTTTCTCTTTGAGGTCGACTAAAGCTGTAACCCATTTTTTGAGGTGTTTACCAAATTCATATCAATATTTTTTGACGATTTTATATAACGCATGGATTAGGTTTTTTTGTATAATAGTCCTCCTTAGAAGCCTATCTATTAGGTAATCACCCCCTACAGAATGTTGTGAATTCATACTCCATTATCAACATTTGAGAGTTTCAAGTCTCACCAGCTGCCACTGATTAAAATAATAAGAGGCAGGAACCAACCAACGTGGAACTGGGGCACAGCAAATGAAAAAATAGGGGCTAGTGACCTAAGAGAAAGGAAACAACCAAACAACTGCGGCTTGTGAAAAATCCTGTTTGCAGTGTGGCATCTGATAGTGTTCGGTCAATCATTCCACAGCATTTTTTAAAGCCTTTTTTGTAACTTACGATTAAGCAAGTTGTACTGCACTGATGAAGGACCGATGCCGACAATACAACGTCTACAGTTGCTTCGTTGTTTCCCTTCTTTTGGATTGACGACCGGTATTTCTTACATCTGACGAACAAATAAGTTATTGTATACACCTACACCATGTCTCACGACTTACCTGCAGGACGACGGGCGGACTGGGCGTGAAGGCGGCGTCCGACTCGCCGCCGCCGGGCCTTGCGAGCGTGCCCCCGCCCCTCCTGGGCTTCGCCTCCGACGCGGGCGGCGGGGGCGGCTTCTGGTCGGCCGGGTTGGCCGTCCTGCCGTCCGGCTCGCCGCGCCGCCGCACATACGACGTGAACGCTCCGCCGCCCAGCCGCTTGCCCGGCGGCGGCGCCGTCCTAGCGAACGGGGGCGGCACGACGCGTTGCACAGGAGGTACCGCGGCCGCCAGCGACTTGCCGACGGCCGACGACGGCGGCGGCGGCTTGGGGGCGGAGCACACGCCGCTCAGCTCGTTGTCCGAGTGCGAGAAGTCGTTGTCGACGGACGCCAGAGACTCCAGGCTGCTCGACGAGTCGATGGTGAGGCTCTTCGGCGCCTCCTGGGTGTCTGCAACGGAGAGGATGTCGTCAGAAACGATGTTTCAGGAAAAAATTTGAAATAGGGAGAGTAAATCGCCATCGAATGCGAATCGCCTCACCACGTCACCACTGACCCGTCCGCTGAGTGGGACATGCCTGATAGACGTGTCAATTACATATGTCTCATTGTATCCTTTAGATAGGTCTTAGTTCCTTCCCTTTTTCTTGGCTGGCTACTAATTTCATAACACATGCTATATACAATATTATAGACAACGTACCGAACAGGGCAAGTAGAGCCTGCAGCGTGAACTGTATGTTCCTCCTATTCGCCTGCTTTCCCGTCCTCAGCGTCACCTTGTCCTGGCCCACGTCGGTCAAATCGAATCCGAGGGACGCCAACAGCTCGTGGCAGCCAGGAACCCTCCACAGCCTACGAACGAACATTTACAAACAGTTAAAGTACATTTTAACAGTTGAACAAAGCTGGCGATGCCCCTTCACATACCTGACGTTCAAAGCCACGTCCACGCTGTCGTTGTCCAAGGCCTTCGAGGAAAACTGCGTCAGAGCGGACTGAATCACGGCGATGATGTCGTCGGCCACGTCGGGATTGGACGTCAGCTTCGAGAGGGCGTGTATAGAGGTGCTCGTCAGGCCTATGACAAAAGATTTCTATAGTTACGAATCTAAAAGATTTTCTCTCACTAGTGGAAAAGATGTTATGTCGTGGACTAGTTCAAGAAACAACCACCAGGGGCATATTCGCAAATTAAACCTACACTTTCTATTGAAGGAAACGTTGTTTTAGTCGCGGAACATTACCTAAGAGAGCCTGAAGGCTAGCAGAGCACTGCGTCAACCTCTCGTCGGGATCAGATTGGGGGAAGAACACGCTGCTGGGTATGCCGTTAGAGGCAGGCTCGAACCGGAACCCCACTGACATTAAAAGTTCGCGCCAGCCAGTTACTGTGCCAACCTAAAAAAAAAAAATATCCATCTATATGAACAGGGTGATCTCAAAATTGTGACCTCAAGAAACTTTTATATTGGGCAAGCAAAAAGACCAAAGTTGTCCAACATACTTTTGACAGTTAAAAAAAAACATTTACCTTATTCTCGATGGACTTCTGCGTCGTGTACATGGCGTTCTTCTGGCCGCGGTGTATCCTCTGCAGGCTCTTCTCGACCAGATGCAGCGTGACCCTGAGCGCGTCCCTGCACTTCTCCGGAACCTGCAGGAGCTCGCAGAGAGCCTGGCCCATCAGCGCCACCTTGTTGGAGAGCCTCACATTCAGCCCCACCAACACGAAACCCGCCCAGTTGGCAGGATGGGCGAAGTGCTTGGTGTGCTGCACCGTCTGCATCGCCTCGGCCAGAGCCCTATAGAGGAAGATATCAACCGAGGCTCAAAGTAAAGTATCTACTGCAAAAACTTACTTGGCAGCCCTTGTCCCTTGCAAGAGAGCAGAGTAGAATGCTCTTAGGAGTATTTTCGTGGCGGTATCCGGTACCGGCCAAAGAGACACCAGCACCGCCTGGGCTCCAGCTGCTAAAAGGGCCCTAACCAATGCGACGAGGCCATCTGATGTAGCCCACCCCTGTTGGTCCCTCGTGTGTGACGAACTGACCTATGATTGTTAAAAAAAAATTGGGAGAGCTATTTGCACCAAATTCACCTGGAGAATGATCAATTTATTGGTAGAAAAGATGGTTGATGACTACTTACCACCACTAGTCTTGCAGACAGCCTCAACGAGAGTATATCGGCGGCGCTCAGTAGGAACTCTGATAAAGGCGGCAGCTCCGCCGTAGTCGACACCTCGTTACCCTCGTCCTCTTCGGTGTTATCGGTGATGTATAGCCTCTTCGACTGGCTCTGGTCCAACACCTGCAAATTCTGATAAGATAGTGCTCTACAAATTTGTCTCTACTAACTAAAATAATGAGCCGCGTGACAATAAAAAGATTTGGCCTCCTCGATTCCCGGACCTTAGTCCCATTGATTTTTCCTCCGCATCAAATTAGCGTCTGATATTTACCTCGGCAGGGCTGAGCACCAAGGAGGACAACTTCCAGGACACGTGAGTGGCAAAGTGAACGCATTCCGCCTCCTGGATCTGGCTCAGCACTTGTTCCTTGGTAGCGGAGCTGCCGACGAGGACCTGAGTCTGGAGGAGTTCTGCAACCATTGTGGCCTCCTGCTCCGCCTGGGGGATATCCTTCCAGCCCCAGTGGTCGGTTACGGCACTGGGCAGCTTGGGATTGCCCACTATGAGGCTTCTCACCTAAAAGTTTTTCCAAATCAAACATAACCCTTTAGTTATTCGGTCCTTCGAGCAGGATACTAATAATTAGACTTCGCCAAGAGAGATTCATGGTCGCGTTAGCCCATACATGTACCTATGTATAATAAATAGACTTCGCAGATGTAAGAATAATAGCAGATTGAACCTACTGAAGCGGAAAATATTGAGTAATATGCAGCTGAGATGGGGCAGGGGTGATTGGTATTACGTTTAAGTACATGTCACGCTGATACAGTTGGCTCCGCCCACTATGCACCCATATTAACTTTATAGGTGGGGTGATCGACCGGCGGAACAATTACATATTTCAGTTTAACTTACATATTTGTATATAGTATATGTTCCGAATTAAACGATGGATATTTTCTGCTCCACATGTTGTTTAGTGCATGAATTATCGTTGATAGAGATAATTACATACTGTTTTCCCTTACAGAGAAAATGAATATCATGTACGGTTTGCGCCAACGGATATTGACAATATTATATATTTTAGTACGAGAGTGACGAAATTAAATAACCATTATTACCGTTTGATCCTGGTCCTGTTTTCTTGTCCTGCCCGATCTCAACGAGGACAGGTTCGGCACAACGAGCAGGGAGAACCGTTCACAGAGGTATTCGGAGCTCTCGCTGGACGATCTCAGAACTGGGAATGGCACTAAATAAAGATCGCCCTCCAAGACCAAGATAAGCTCCCTGCGGCTGCCGTTGTCCTTGGGGGAAGCAGCTGTCAAAGCGGAACAAAAACAACGACAGGAATAAGTACCCAATACAGAACTAATCGTTTTTACTTACTTTTTGATGGAAGGAACTCCTCGAAGGGTTGAAGGAGAAGAGTGTACAGGGCGTGCAAACAACTGGGACCCTTCCAGGTCTGTCGTCTGCACACCCTGGTGGAGCCTTGAGCGCTGGTACTCGATCTGGTACTACCTAAAAAAATAAAACGAAAATGATACCTTTATAGTATCTCGTTGGTTCTTATTAAATTCGAATAGTAAGATTTTTGACATTTTTTTGGGCACCATTCTGGATTTTTTTGGACACTAAACACATGTTTAGGCCTATGTTTTAATCGGCTTGATAAATCCTTACCCTGTAGGGATGCTACTGAGCCCCCTACGCTGCCCAGAGAGAATAGCGAGCTCAGCGAGTAATTGCTCGAGTTCATCAGGTGCTGGCGGTTAACCATCCTCAGGAATCCCGTCCTTTCCGACAGCGTGTCCTCGGAATACTGGTCCTCGGCGATGGTGGTGCAAGGGGAGAGCTCCAGGCCTAGGCTGTCCCTCACGGAGGTGACCAGTTTCTCCAGAAGACCCGTTCCGGAAGGCACAGGGTCCGAGTTATCGCAGCCGTCGTTCTCTGCTGACTCCACCAGCGGCACCGAGTGGAATTTGACGATTCCTGAAGAGAACACAAGTTATGCTTAAACAGTTTTCGCATATTGAGAAAATCCGTACAAATTCGGAAACTTTAACAACTTGGCAACACAGCGGAAACATTAAAGACGGTTTGGTGTTACATAATAATATAATACGACATATATAATGAATATAATGTCTCTTTTAAGTATACTTATAACTGGTGATCATTTTTAGACTCTTAATTAATTTTACATATTCCCATATTCATATGAATATGGTTGAAATAAAATATAGCATACACATATTACCAGTCCAGACATACTTATACATTCTTATATTCTTAGATTATTGCCTATGAATGAAAAGAATTGACATATCAGCTTACCCTTTGTCGGCAAAATGAGCCAGGCATACAGGAAACCCGCTGCAATGCTGTAGTAGAGCACAGAAGCCCTCTGCCTGTTCACTATGTCCTTCAGGTGGTCCAGCGTGTTCAATCCGAAGTCCTCCAGTCTGATCTTGCTTTTACGTTTCGTCTCAAGGCCCTGACGTTCCAACAGCAGGTCGACGAATGCTCGATTTCGGCCCCTCTCCGCTACCAGTAGGGCCTCGTCGGGTCGATTTAAACCTAAAGTGAAGAGTATTGTGAAAATGCTCGGTTACATAAAAAAAATACGTACAAACTAGGACCCTCTGTAGCACCTGGTAGCTGGAGGACTGCAGCTCGAACAGGGACAGTTTGTAGTCGGCGGTGTTCCTGGTTTCTCGCCTGATGTTCTCCAACAGGTGGGTGGCCGCTTCCAGCTGCTTTTGCGCCCCTTCCAAGTCCCCGTTGGCCCACAGTGCTAGCCCGAGCCTGTTTCTGATTTTCGCCTGACGAAAGAATGGTGAAAGTTATGTTGAAAACATGTGAAACAAAAAAACACATTATTTATTAAGACCTACTTCTTCGTCTCTACGACCAAGCGCCTCGGCGATGCACAGTCCCTGAGTCAAGTAGGCTACGGCCTGCGTACGATTTCCCAGGTGCTGGTGCACCCTTCCTAGGGCGCTGTACGCTACCGTCTTTGCCAGCTGGTCGTTTGTGCTAGCCGCAATAGAGAGGTGCTGCTCCTGGTACCGTACTGCCTGTTCCAAATTGCCCAGAGCCTCGTATACCGCTCCTACAAAACACAACAAACCGGCCGGTTAGATAAGCCGGCTAGATAGCCAGGTCTTAACTACATTGATTTTTTTAATACATAGGGGAAGAGATTTGGTATAGACTCACCCAAGTTGCCGCAGGCCCTGCTTTGAAGCGTAGCCATGCCCAGCTGTTCTGCGATCTCCAAGTCGTTTTGGTGGTACCTGAGCGCAGTTGCAAACTCCGCCATCTGTTGGTAGACGGTGCCCAGCGCGCATATGGCGTCCGATTCCATAACCTTGTCATCTGAAATAAAATATAATGAAACGCCATTTAAAGGACATCTGTCCTAGGAAATTGCAGACCGGTTTGACCCCAATTGGGGTTCATCAGTGTGGTATACCAGTGAAGAACCTCAAAGAAACTAGTTTTAAAAAAATATTTGTTCTTACTTAGCTCTCTAGCGATGTTTCTCTGATGATCGAGGCATGACACAGCTTGTTCCAAGTTACCTAACGTCGCGTGAAGTTGGCCTAGTTCACCATAAGCGGCCGCTTTCGCCGGGGTTCCCCAGTTCGTGAGACACGACCAGTCTCTTCTCGAGGCACACCAACGCTTGCTGCAGGTTGCCCAGCGACCTCTGTGACTGACCTACAAAAAAAACAATACACAAGTCAATTCTGTATTGTCGGATTATATCTAAACTAAGGTTACCTAGTCCCCTGTAGGCCCGTTCTTGGTCTCTGGCGCTCTTAAGCTTTAGCGATATGGCAAGATATTGCTCGTGGCACTTGGCCGCTTCCTCGGGATCCCCCAGGGCGTCGTAGCAGTCACCTAGGCTGCCGAAAGCCCTCCCCTTGTCCAATTGTGCGATGGACGAACTCAACCTCTCCAACGTTGCCAGTTGTTGCTCGAAATAGCCGATGGCGTCTTCATAGTGGGCCATATTCAGTCTACAAGAGAAATGGGAGGTTTCGAGTATTAAAAAAATATTTTTTTGTATGTCAAAGATGGATTAAAATATACAAGGAACCCTGTTATCACTAAAGTCAATGATGATAATTAATAAAATATACTTGCCTGGCAATTCCAAGGTTGCCGTAAGCCTGAGCCTCTACGGCACAGTCTTGCAGCTCTTGTGCTCTTTCCAATTGTTCCTGGTAACACTTCACGGCGTGGGTGTAGTTACCCAGAGCCATGTGGACGGCCCCCAGGTGACCGTGAGCGCGGCATTCTCCTGACAATTCTGACATTTCTTGACGAAGAGTCAATTCTTGTGTGTGATAACCTAAAAAAAAAAAAATCAATCTCGTTCCGATTTGTGCAGTCCATTTTCCACATCAAATAAATATATCCCTTTATCCTATTTCGAACTCACCAAGGGCTTTGTCCAGTCTTTTCAACAACCTGTGAGCTATTCCAAGGGCCCCACATGCTGACGCCTCCATGCCCCTGTCCCTGTTACTCCTTGCCAAGGCTAATTGCCTGTGGTACATCTTGACAGCCTCTTCCGTCTCTTCCATCTTGATCAGCACGTCGCCTATGTTACCCAAGGCTCTAAATTTACCTGAGAAACATTAATGAAGGGATTAGGCCGAATATATTAGTAATTTACGATTAACAATTACCTGCCAAATTGTTGGTCATATGCGCTATGGCCAGGAAGTACTTCTGACACTCCAAAGAAGTTTCCAGCTGTCCTAGTGCCAGGTGGGCTAAGCCAAGATTACAGTAGGCCCTCCCCATGTTCATCTTGTCCTGGAGGTCCTTGGCCAAGGCCAGATCTTGGTCGTAGTAGCGCACCGCTTCCCTGTAGTTGCCGATGCAGTAGTGGGCATAACCTGTAATTTATTATTGTTAAGAAACAATTCTTGTTTAAATTTCATTCCCGATTACCTAGAAAATGGCATGCTTTGGCCTCTCCCTCCACGTCGGCCAGCTCCTGGGACAGCATCAAGTACTGCTCATAGTAGGGGATGGCCTCCGCAAATTCCGACCTGGAACTCAGGCAGTTCGCCAGGTTGAGGAGGGCGCAGGCTTCGCCCGCGGTGTCCTTCAGCTCCCTCGCGATACCTGAAGAAATTTGAAATGATGGAAACGCCAGACAAACACATACAATACACATCTTCCTACACATGCATCACGACTGGTTAACCCCTCACTCTCGTATTTGATTCGCGATTATCTAAGAGAGAAGTTCCTATCGATGTCTCCGGTTCCGTAACATTCCCGACATACCCAGGTGCGCCCTGTAGTGCAGGAGCGCCATGTCGTGCGCGCCCAGCGCCTGGTAGGCGACGGCGAGGTTGCCGTGCGTGCTCGCCTCCGAACTCCTGTCGTGCACCTCCTTGCTAATGGTCAGCTCCTGCTTGTGGTACTTGATGGCGGACTCGTAGAAGCCCGCCGCAGAGTAGGCGTTGCCGATGTTGCCGTACGCCCTGCCCATGCCGGCCCGGTCCTGCAGGCTCCTCGCTATCGCCAGGTGGGCCTGGTGGAGCTTCAGCGCGGCGTCGTATTCGCCTGGAGGGGAAAAGATGGGCAAAAATTGGTGTTTACACAGTAGATGATAAAATAAGTAACACGAGAAGCCGGAAATTTACGAAACAGGTTGTAAGGATGGTGGACGAAAGTACATTGGGCAAACAAAAATATAAATTTCAACTAGATTCAAAGAACATATATATATTTTTTAATTTCAGACGAACTACACTTAAAAACAAACACAGGGGGACATTTTACCAGTCTTAATATTTGTTTTGCAGCACATAAAATGAAATATTCTTATTAATAGTAGAAACAAATGCATTTCCGAAGAATATTCGAGCTTTGCATCTACCTAAAATTACATTGGCTTACCTAATAGCTGATAGACTATACCGAGATTCGAGCAAGCCCTTCCTTCACCGACCTTATCTCGTGTGGCTAAGGCAACATCCAGTTGCCTCTCGTGCCACTGTTTGGACTGCACGTAGTCCCCTGCGCACCTAGCCGCATGGCCCAGTCCCGCATAGGCTCTAGCTTCGACAGACCTATTGAATAATGGTCATCAATAACATCATGTACACCAACAAACAGTTAAATCCCTGATTCAAAAAACACCAAGATATTTAAATTATACCTATTAGGACATTTTTAACTAACCCACTAACTAAACTATTCACCGACTTTTAGTAACTAATCCATTAACTAATCTAATAACTAACCCGAAAAAAAATACATGAAATATAATTTAAAGAAACTTACTTGTCTCCGATAGCTTGTGCCAGCCTCAAAACTTTTTCGTGGTACACGATAGCTTGTGCAAAATTGCGTTTATAGTGATGGCTCGAACCCAGATTGCTATAAGCCCTGGCCTCTTCTACCTGAAGTGTAAAATATTTTTGAAATCCCATAAGCACTTTGAAAATGCACTCAAATATCGTCTGTTTATGAAACGCCTAGGTATAATGCATTCACTTGTTACTAAAAAAAATGGCGCTTACCTGATTCCCGAGCCTCCTGGCTATCCGGAGGTGCTGCGTGTGACAATCGACTGCGGAATCAAAGTCGCCCATGGCCAGATAGACCGCCCCCACGTTCCCGATCTCCCTGGCCTCCTGCAGCCTGTCTCCCATCTGCTTGACGAGCTGAACGCACTGTTTGTGCGAAGCCAACGCGTTGGGGTAGTCACCAATAGCGGTATAGACGTGGCCCAGGGAGGTTAGAGCCGCGGCCGCGGCCTGGGTGTCCTAAAAAAACAGATAATCCAGTCCACGTGTCTTTATATTATAATTAAGATGTTGCTACTGCTTTAAAAAATTAGAAACTGGCATATCCTCGACACTTTTAACACATTAGCTAACACACTACGTTGGCAACGTCACGTTGAGAGTGAAACTAACATGAAAAATAACATTATACACTTATTAAAGAATACAGATTATATATAGCTAATACACTAACATAGTGAAGGCATAAGCCACGTGACGTCACTATGTTAGAGCGAGGATATCGTGTCGCCATCTGTGAGACAGTAGCCAAAGTGTAATCCCTACCTTGCACTTCATGGCCAGTACCAGTTGATATCTGTGCGCGGTCAGGGCTTCCTTGTAGGAGCCCTGGCTGAAATAGGCCGAACCCAAGTTGCCATGGGCTCTACACTCCCCCGCGGTGTCACCAAGGCTTTTAGCTATTGCGAGATCTTGTTGCATATAGCTGGAAAAAAAATCTTATAGTTATGAACCGTCGATAAAAAAAAAAATTACGGAAAAATATTCCCAGGATATTCCACAAAAAATAATCATGAACGATTCCTGGATTATTTTTCAAGAATATACGCGATGCTTACCCTATGGCCTTATCCAGTTGATTTAAGGCCCAGTGGGCTGAACTTAGGGCGCTGAACACTGACCCTCTCAGCTTGAGAGAGCAAGACCCTATCCTTAGGGCCGATTCTAGAACAGTAACGGCGGAGTGGTAGAGCCCTGCCGCCAACAGCTCCTGGAAAATTAAAGAGAAAAAAAGAGTGAGAGAAATATTTGAAACTCGTTATTACGTTGAGCTCCAGTGAAATACAGAATTCAGATGGGTTAAAACAAACAGTTATGGGTTAAGAGACAACATGTTGCCTTTTTTTCATCGTGATGAAAAGAAAGAAAATTACAATCTTCCGATCCTACCTGTCCGACGACGGAGATGAGGACGAAAGGGCTCTGGTCCAGCTTCATGACTTCCAGCTGCTGGAAGGTAGGCTCGAGGTTGTGCCGCAGGGGCGACTTGACCGAGGCCTCCACCAGGCCGGAGAGCAGCTGCTGCGAGGAGGGGTCCTGCGCCAGGCCCTGGCTGAAGGCCGCCAGAGCGTCCCCGTGACGGCCCAGGCATTGCAATGCAACGCCCTGCCTGCAAAAAAAAAATACGACTTGGTTTATGTGTATTGCCAGCACCGTCCATTACTTGAATACAGTGCACCAAAGGTAGCTTCGCCCCTAGTTGTAGGATTCGCATTAGACAAAACCTGAAACTGTGTCCAAAGCTCATTTCTTTTGTAGCTGCAGCAGTGAATGCTTCGAGAAATACAGTCTGGTAAATAACTATTTGTTTGTGGGTGTCTCTGGAAATACCTTTTATAAGAACAAGCTAGAGCGGGGCGTCCCTTGGACCGAGCGGACTTATCCTATTAATGGACGGTGCTACCCACGGGGCTGAAAGTTGGATAGCAAATATCGCAACATCATGCCATCCCACCTTGTCATTTGATTTAGTAATGTTTGGTGCAGACAACTTTGGCCCTACTGCTAAAAAGAATAACCGTAAAGTAACATAGTGAAATACAATTCTCATATGTGCAAGAGAGATGACAATCGTGAACAATTTTAATGTTAGTTAATTTTGTGTTATATGTAGGGCAGATTGGGTCTTTGTTTATTATTTTCATCATTTAATTTCTGTTTTGTGAGGGTGAATGGTGTTATTCTTTAAATTCTGTAAATAAAGATCCTATAGGATATTCCCATGCTAAATATCCTATGGGATAATTCAGTTTTTTACGAGTAATGTTTAAGGTTGTATTTATTGCATAAGTAATACTTTTTGTTCATCTAAAATTGTAATAATAGCCGGCCGGCATTACAAATTTCAACCATGTAAGTAATAAATACTAACACAATATTAGATAAATATTAACTCCTATAATTAATCCTATATGTTTTGTGGTGCTACCACTGGCTTTTGGCTTACCTGTAGTAGGCCTTCGGCCACGTGGGGCACAGGTCCCTGGCGGTGACGGCATCTTGGAGCGCCTGCGCGAACAGCCCCTGCTTCAGCCTCGCCGCCGACCTGTTCGAGTACAGGATGTGGTTGGTGGGGTCAAGCTGAAGGGCGTCCGTGTAGAGAGCCACCGCAGTCGCGAAGTCGCCGCTCTGGCAAGCCGCGTTCGATTGGCGCACCTGGCGGTCAAATAAAAAAGAAGTTACACACAAAAAAAGTTAGAATTGAATTCATCCCCTATCGTTTTACACACCCGGCACTGCTATTTTGAAATTAATGTAAATAATTTTTGTCGCGTATCAAAAGTTTTTTAACTAACAGTACTAAATTTCGTGACTTTATATCCGACAGCTTTCGAGATGTTTAAGAAAACCCTTCTTCATAACCCCCCTTCTTTTGGGCGTAACACATTTTTCAAAAATAGTTTAGTAAGGTTTTCTACGTGTTCTACGTGTCTTCTAATTTTGATCGCATATTTTAGAAACACCTTATGCGCCAACTATCTGAAAATATCCCTAACGATATACAGGTAGGGAAAACGTTCACTTTGAGACAGTAGATTAACAGCTGAAAGATGTTGTGACGCGTGTAGTTAATTTGAAGGGTTCGAACCGATTTAAACAAAAGCATTTAGGGGAGGGGCAACTGCCCAGAAACGCACTGTCGTTTAAATACGTACAATTTCCAACCCTGTGTACGCACCTTTTCAAGGAAAAGCGATCTACTTGCTGCTGGTAGTTCAGATGTCCCTTCTGGTTCAACCTGAAACAGATACGTGGATTATTAGAGACGTGCAGTTTGTTCACCTCGCGAAACGCAGTAACGGGTGGGCGACGATCACACCCTTATACGGTTCGTATAAGGGTGCTAACTAAACGTTGATACAATGCGGACGCTGTCTGACTTTCCAGCACGTATTTTTAGTGCCCATCTGGCAAAATAGGGACCGAAATCATTACACTTATCACGTATCACGATATTTTAACGAAATTAACTTATCACGTTGCACAAATTAACGTTTGGTTAACTTATACAGACAATGATATTGGTCTCCATCGCATGCTATTTATTGTGATTAGGGATGCCACGTAGGCATGGAGTAACTTTTGGTTTCAAATTCGCAGAGCTCAGTGAATAGAACACATACATAAAATATGTATATACCTATGTATTAATACGAACTTTTTTGCTTGAATTTTAGTAATACGTATGATTCTGTAATCTAATCGTACGTCTCTAGTCATTAGCTACTTACATATTTTTTGTCGTAAGTCCCATCAACATTTCGACGAAACAACGCAAAAAATATTTTGCTTATAAGAACTTAAGTAGACTGTTTTTAGAATTATCTATAGTTTACTCGCAATAATGACGCCACTGCCAATGACCCCTTGGGAGTGTCTCACGATTATATTGTGCATAGAAATATACGCATAATTAGTCATAATAAAAATTATAGAGTGGAGAATAAAAAGGATCTGATACAACTTGGTATTCAGACTTGGATACCTTAAATATATATTATTTTATTTTTACAAGCAAGGGAGAATAACAACATATGTGAACACAATTGAATAATTGTTGAGATTGCAGTGTGAACAAAAAAAGGGACTTGTGTTTGCTTTTTTGAAAAATATGTGAATGTTTTTACTCACAATTGTCAAGTGTGGTAGAAATAACCTCGAGATCTTGAGATTTCGAAATATATTAGAATACTTCTACCAATTTTAAACGAAGCCGAAGACAATGGCGTCCTTGTTTTTCCACAAAAAAAATCATCAATATTTTTCTCAACTTTCAACACTCAGAAAATATTATAATAGGTCTTGCATTAAAGAAATACTTCATACGAAATAAAAATAGCACGTCATCAAACACGTGTTTTAGAGCGCACTGATGCCAAATTGTTATAAAATTATTCAGTATTCAGAAATAATTTTGACTAGCATATGGATGGATTCTTTGTATTCCTTTATCGTTCAAAATAAAAATGTATACCTATATTTTAAAGAACATAAGAAGTTGGTGCATAAACATGCAAGTACAAAAAAGAGCAAGAATAATTGGTAGTAATAGTTAGTGAGATGTTTTTTAATGGGAGGAAAATTTAATAGAAAGCGGCAAACGAGAGTTTTGAAATTTTTAAAAAATAGATAAAAAAATGTAAGATTTTCTCACAAACACCAACACGGTTACAAATAGTACAGTGTAGTTTTTTGTACCCACTTATCAATTATTATAAATGTTACGAATAGCACTTGCATTCAGTGCTACAATATTTGTAACCCTCTTGGTAGGATTGCGCTTTCTAGGTGATTTTAAAAGTTATTTGGTTTTTGCTTTTTGTAAAATAATTAATCAGTCAAGTTTAGGGCTGCTGCTACACGCCAAAACAATATACGACTGTAGTTTTAATTAATATTCAAATTTTATATTTAAAAACCTTTCTAACAGCTGTTAAGGGTAGCAATGGACCATTAGTCTCTCGTTATATTTCAAAATAGCCTATCAAAGATGCCACCAACTCTTGTCAGCAGCTGTTTAGTTGTTTTGGCATTTCGCAAACGGAAGTCTGACAACTATAACACTTCTACGGTGCTGAAAATACCAGTTTTTCAATGCGAAATCAAATATTCAAGCTCAAAAAAGGCGCAAGCCACTATTAAATCCAATGTAAGGGGGAAAAAAAAAAAAAAAAAAAAAAAAAAAAAAAATGAATCCAATCCAAAATTAATTCTGAACATTTAAAAATTAGAACCACGGAATTACTCGCGTCCAATTACTCGACAACTGTCCATTATTGGACTTTGTGCCCATTGAGACTTTTCATCGTGACATCAAGGAGAACGGATTCCCAAAGTTTCAAAAAAATTGAACGAGAACCATTTTCGACAAGGTGTGTGCGGGGTCCTTTTTCACCAAAATCGCTTTAATTGTATGATAAGACATAAAAAAAATTACATAGGTGTTCTGTTTTTTTTCTTAGCTGTATTTTTTTTTTTTTTTGGATTCTAAGAACTAGCCCTGTTCGCGAACCCTTCTCGCACGCCGCTGCGCATACCTATCCGTTTAATTGCCCGAGACAATCAGGCTCAAAACCTGCTGGCGAGCGCGTATCCCCCTCATAATTTATACTTACCGATGCCCGTGCATAAAAACATCGCGAGGATTTTATTCGAATAAGCTCACGGGCGGAGACTCAGATTAGAGATTACCATAAAAACGCCCATAACATGCCTCTCATAAGCGGCGTCGAATTCTAATAGTATAACGATCTCCCCATCGTAGCTGGCATACTTTCTACGTAAACATAAAAAAAAACAGTCGGATCCAGTTCACACACACAATCATTTGCGTTCCCGTAGATCAGCTCTAACGCTATATACGTTAAAAAACGCGTGAAACCGTGAAAAAACTGGTTGTTGCTGAACGACGTCGAGTTGGCGAAGAGGTTAATTTTGTGTCCTGATCCGCCGTTCGAGTCTCCGGAGAGTTGAGGGGTCGCGCGGGACAGTAACGTCTCCTCTTTTCCTCTCCGGAATTCGTTCAATTACGAACCTAATGACCATGTACCTCTGTAAAATCTCTATGTGACATCCTCCTTCGTCTGGATTCGGCCCCTCCAAAGTCATATTACGGCATAAAAACAATTGGGCAGCCGAACGATTCAAAATTCCTGGTCGCACACACGCACACACCTCAGGCCGCCGCAAGAACGTCGCAGTCGCCGTCGGACGGAAGTAAAACAAAAAAACGACGCATCGCTGTTGAGATTTAAACGAGGAAATTGCTTGAAAGTACCTGACCCTTTCCGTATTATTTCCGCACGTACCGTACGATCGAAACACACTTCACAGCCGCCTCTTTTCGCGAATTTTAACGATCAACCCGCCGCAAAGCCCTCCTCCACCGTTCACGAAGCTTTTTTTCGTTTTCCGATTACTTATCTCGGTCGGCGAGTAGTAAAACAAGTGCACGTCTGTTCTAACAGTTATACAAACGAAAGAAGAGGACGAATTCTATCGCGTTATTTACTCTTTGCTCGCATTCCACGAATCTCGGCCGCCATCTTGGATGTTGGAATGCAAAAATGCAGTCGGAGTAGCGCCATTGCCAAGTGTAAACGAGAATATTCCGAAATGTTTCACTGATCCCTTTAAAACAACAAAAAAGTTTAACCGATTACCTTACAATGTGAGAATTATAGGGATAAAAGTGGACACCCTGTACATGTGTACCAAATGTCATTAACCATTTGGAAATTATGAAGTATTTAGACATTAAAAACATTTACGCATATAAGTAATAGAATAAAGTTGTTTTTTTTTTACAGATATATGTCTGTCGTATTGTTTGAAAAGGTTTAAGCATTGAAATTACTCGGGTACTTAAAAAAAACTTGTATCCTTATTCAGATATGTTAAAACATATGTATTTTTAATTCGTAGAACTAGGTAAAAACTTTAAATCTGGCAATACTGGCAGGCTGGTGCTTCAGTCAGACGTTCATCTCAAGACCTCGGAATTCGTGGAGACATGATCCACATACCAGGACCGGCTTGGGGGGTGGGTCGTAGTTCTTTAAAAAAATACCTTAAACAAGGGCAAATGACAAATATATATTTTTTATTGCAACTAAAAGAATGTTATAAGGATAAGATAGATGTTGGCTATTATTTTACATACAGATTTGTTACGTGCTATATAGGTATGTGGATAGCTTACATTGATTTTAACAAATTGTAAAAGTAAGTGAACCAATTGTCCAATTTGTAATTGCAATCCTCGAAAGTAGGCGTCGCTGTTGAAATCAAGGGATGCAGTTTGTATATAGGCATGTTTATGTTGTATATATACTTATACGAGTATAAGCCTCGTCAGACTAAATGCTTAATTTTATATGTATTAATTACTGTCGTTAGGTAAAGCAAGTAAGGATTAAGTTTATTTTCAATCACAGTTTAATAAACGTATCTCCTATGTCTTAATATTATCTACGTTTCTATGGTTATATACATTTGGAAAAATTTCAAATTTTTTGACAGATTGTTTATCGTAATATGAATTAATGTTATTTATTGATATTGCTAAGTATCAATACTATTTTCAACTCTTCCTTATAATGGACAAATCAAAGGTAACGAACTTATTTTTACCATAATTTAATTATGAATAGCTATCTCGTTTATTTTAATATTTTTAATTTTTGTAACTGAAGGTTAATAGAAATGTCTAATTTCCAGCAACTTCTGCAGATAGCAGCAACATTTCGCAGGCACTATGGACATACAGCTGCGAAGGTAGTGCCGAGATTTCAAAAGCTGAAAGCCACCCAAAAAAAATTCCAGGTTAATTCCAAAGGAGAATATTAATAAACCAAATATGATGCTTAAAATGTTGTAGATCGATGACGGAGTTCCGATTTTCTTAAAGAAGGGAATGCAAGATAAACTTCTTTATAATGCCACACTATTATTAACTATATTTGGCGTGGGTTGGTCGCTACAAACTTTCGTCGCTCTAGTTCGGAAATAAAATTATGAAATCTCTGTAAAAAATGTTTTCCCTTCCCTTTGTATTTGCAGAATAAACTAAATAAAAAAATAAACTTGAATGGAATTGAAATACATATGTTCGTGTTCTAGTTAATAAATCTACTTGTTCATTGATGTAAAGTTTCAAACCTACGAGTCAACTAATCTACCAGCAATATCAAATATGTCGATTCGATGTAATGTCACTTCTACGTATAATTCACTCCCTTCCACGTCCATGTACATATTCCAAATATGTCAAACGTCAAAATTCAAAAGAATCGCAATTTTTTAACATTTTTGAAAACATATTACTAATTTTATCAAGTGTCCAATTTAATACAAGATTCCTTCATATTATGAAAAAATGGAGAGTTTGAAAAATCCCAGGCTGGTGGATCAATGCAACGGCGCTGTTATAGAAGTAAATACAAATCCGGTAACATTTCATTGCCATGCTAGTGAAGAATCATGTAAACATTTGTATCGTTTCAGTTTTCTCTTGGAAGGGGTCTTGGTTGCAATTATGTCGTACCGATCAAGGTAATTTCAAGGACGCACTGTCGTCTCCAGAAAGAAGGGGACTCCTGGTTTTTAGTGGACAGCGTAAGTTGTTAGTCCGGGAACTGTAGCTATAGCATTTCGATGCATCCCAACCTGTCAAGAATATGCGTTTCTTTTTCTTTCAGAGCACGAATGGCACTTACGTAAACAAGGAATTGGTAAAAGGTACAAAGAGCCAGCCATTAGATGATGGCACTACAATTTTGTTGGATCCAAATAGTAGTCCCTACACATTTTATTTGAAGCCACATAATGAAGACACCATGGACGACGATATCAGCGACGAACAGCTGTGTCAATTTGCGGATTCCGTCCTGGATGAAGTACAAGTGTTTCAACAAAATGCAGAAAACGAAGGTAGACGCATTATTACGAAATGTAAAAATTCATAGGAGTCTAATAGTCGTGTTATATTTTCAAGAATTTTTATATAAACCAAGTTATTGTTTCACTGAAAAAGATGTATTTTTTAGTAATGGATGCCAATATGATTCATGACCCTAATGTTGCCTTAACCTCACCTATTCACCCTTTACACGATCACGTGGGGATGACATTAGCACAAGAAGGTCACCTTAACAAGAAACCAAGAACAGATCCCTTCGATGTGCACGTTACTGATTCGGTTACTGTCAATATAGTGCATGGCAGTTTGAATCCTGGTCCTTCGGGTAAATATTAGGAGTACCTGGGTAACAAACTATTTAATTGTTTTGTACATATTGTGTATGTACATATTTTACAACAACTGTTTGTTTAGCACGTTTTTAAACTAGATAATTCATGGAAGTTCGTTTTTATACCGTAATTCTGTTTCTAGACGCACTCGAATCGCAGAGAGCAGGCCCATCGACGGACACGCACGAAACGTCTCCCGGAGGGGCACAAATTACCCAAAAAGGATCTCAGAGTATCCAATCGAATCCTATCAAAGATCAAACGCACGACAATTATGAGGTGCTTTGAAGTGTCGTCCTAAAAATCGCTCTTTCCTAACTTCTAATTACTTTCTAGGTCATGGAAGACGAGCTACAGTGTGCCATCTGTTCGGAACTATTCGTCAAGGCGGTGACGTTGAACTGCGCGCACACCTTCTGCAAATACTGCATCGAGATGTGGAAGAAGACAAAATCCGAGTGTCCCATTTGCCGGTCCAAGATAACCAGCTCCATAGCGACCTTGGTTCTGGATAACGTCATCGGGAAGGTAATTTTTTTTTGTGCCTTGGATTTTACGGGGCGAGGTTCGCCACTTGGTGCTCTTCCACCTAACCCCCGATACACTCACACAATAACACTGGCAGGTTCAGCAGATGGCTCAGATTGCCACCTCTGGCACCATCCACTAGATGCCTCTGCCTGACAATCTTTCACAGAACAGATACGGTCACTCATCCGAAACGCAACCCGACCGAGCGTGCTGCACTCGCATTATCGTAGTATAGCGTCCAGACGAATTACCATATGTTGCTCTTTTTTTTTGAATTAAATATTTAAATTCAAAATTGAATTAAATATTTCAATTGAATAACGCCTTCCATTGAAGGTCATAGAAGGCTCCTCGACAGAGACGCAGGCACGCAGAAAGGAAGTAGTAGACGAGAGGAAGAAGTTGGAAGAAGCTCCTCCTCCACAAAACATAAACGTCGGCAGAGGTAGGGGGAGGAACAGGAGGCAAAGGGGCGGAGGGGCAGGTCGGGCGCCGACCGGTAATAATGCCACAAACAATGACGTACATCCCCAACCAGCTAGTTAGTATGAGACCAATTTCTTTTCCAAACTGGATTTTAAAATGTTTTATTATCAATAACAAACTGTCTTGTTAAACGAGAGTGTCTAGTAGATACGCAAAGAATAAACTCCTAATTATTTTGGTCCTTCGAGCCGGATATTTAATTTATTGATACTTTAAACACATCAATGTCACCAACGGACTGGAGAATACCTTCAATATGTGTTGTCTCCTTTAGATGCCGTGCCACAGCCAGTGATAGAACTTAGCTCTGGGAGCGATAGCGATTGGAGCAGTAGCAGCAGTGACACATACTCAGGCGACGATTGGCGCCAAGAGTACGATGAAGATGACTGGTGAGAATATTTCAATAGTCCATGATTATTCCGTTTAGTTTTTGTTTTTGAAATATACAATGCGTTTAAAAAATAATTCGGTTGGCAGCCTGGGTTTATGCTTAAATCAATTTCAACTACTCCATTTTTATAAAATGACACAATACCGCGTACTGATAGTAGTTGACAAAAAGATCGAGAGACTGAAACTATTTTTATACTTTCGTATAACCGGTATTCTAGATATACATATATATTGCCTTTTGACTGCAAAAATTGTGCAGGTCGTTTTCAGTAATTTTTTCTTTTACTGTAGGTATGGCCTTGTGTATGACACAGGAATTCCAGGTGCCTATTACGGGGGCTACGGCAATTGCTTCAATTGCGGAAGAGCCGGCCATTGGTCCAACGGTTGCCCTTACTAACAGTTACGCTATAAGTTATTGATAATTCTCTTTTTATATTTTAGGCGTTAAGATAATAAATTTTCGTATTCCAGATTCCGTTTATTTTCAAGTCGTTGCTTAACGATACTTTGTGAAATCACAATTAGTTTTGAATAACAGTATAATTTTCCATTAGGTTTAAAACAATACAAAATGTACATTATAGAATGAGATGAATATATATATTTTTTTAAAGAACTATATTTTTTATTTTATACCTTCTAATCTCAAAATTTTTATCCAAGAATTAATATTTTCCATATTAATACAATAATTTTCTTGCTGGGGTCACATTTTATTTAATTTGGTTACATTTTCGAAAATGTATGGTCATGAAAGAATATCAGCAATTTATGTTGGCTACAGTTACTTTCCCAAATGTCATAATATGTAATGACAGTGACATTCGATATTTTAAACATAACCTAGTTCGTAGTTTCTCTTTGACATTTTGTACAAGTATGCAAAATGAAACGGAACAATATTCGAATAAAGAAGATAACAAAATATTCATAAAGACGGAAATTAAGGAGGAATATGACGCCGACTCGTATACAAATTCCCTACCAGAGACAAGTTCATTAGGAACTGAACATTTCATAACCGAAACCAAGCACTTGAAAGATGAGACCGAAAACACAGGTGACCATCACAGTTGTTAACCCGTCGACTAATGCTTTATTATTTCCATCGATTTGTAGATATTCCAGATCAAAAGTACTTCATAAGTAAAAAAGATTTGGAACAGATTGGTGCTTTAACCAGCGAAGAAATCAAGGTAGAACCTTTCGAAGCAGTCCCAACACCAAATAACAATACCGAAGAAGAGGACAATAGAAAATTAGCGGAAAAAATATGTCCCTATTGCAACCTGCATTTCCCCACTTCGAAAAACTTCAAACGACATGTTATGAACCACACCGACGAACGCCCGTTCCAGTGCAACCTGTGCGACAGCAAGTTTAAGGGAAAATACCACTTAACGATCCACATAAAAACGCATACAGGTATATACCAGGCCCATTCGCCTAAAATAAATCTTAGACGTGTTTATTTTCTTTTAAGGTGAGCGTAATATACCGTGCCCAGTGTGCGACAAGTCATTTATAGTGCGGAGTGCGCTGAAGGCCCACATGCGTACTCACTCGAAAGAAAAACCTTACGTGTGCCACATCTGCGGCAGAGGCTTCTCCCACCAGGCAAACTTAAAACCTCACGTCGCCACTCACAGTGACGGGTTGCCGTTCGAATGCGAGCACTGCGGGGAACGCGTCAGAGACAGGAAGGGACTCCTGAAACACTTGAGGTACCATCACATGGACTGCAAAGATGAAGAGTGTCAATTCTGTTTAAAGGTACGTCAGCCTAATTTTAAAAATAGAGAATAAAAAAAAAAATTTTTTTTATGAGAGGAAAAATTAGTAGCAAAAGGCACACGGAAGTTTTGAGGTATCACTGCACACATTTAATAGTGTCATCGTTGACGTGCATGGGGTTTTATTTTGTACAAAGTATATGTTCGGAAACAGTTAATAAAGAATCTGTTTAAGACACATGATATTTTGATAATTTACGATATTTTTAGTTCAACAAGGATCCGCAGAAGACCTCGAAAGAACTGCAAAAGAGAATGTGGAACTGTCCCTATTGCCCAGAATCATTCAAGTATTACCCGACTTACAAGAATCACGTGAAAACACACAATAACGAGAGTTTTGCGTGCACGTTGTGTGACAAGACGTACTTGAACATAGGCAAGAAAGTTTTGTAAAAATATGTATAATTCATGTTACTATTTGGTTCGTTTTTAGCTTACCTTCGGATCCACATGCGAAACCACACTGGCGAGACGCCTTTCCAATGTAACGATTGTGGCAAGAAATTCAAGAGGAAGGACAGTCTCAGATATCACTTGGGCACTCACAAAGAAGAGCGCAAGTTGTTCCATTGTGACTTATGCAATCAGGGTAAAATATTGTCATCTATTTACTTAATCAAATGAAAATTTTGATGAAGTTGGTTTTTGCTATTCCAGAAGATAGTAAATAGTTAGGGAGTGGCAACGATTATTTTCATATATAAGCTTTTTTGGTTTAGGAACGTCAAATCTTTATTTTCACGTATTGTGTTGCTTTCCAATTAAGAAACGCTCACACTAGAAAATTTAACGTGTTTATAAGTTTTTTATTAATCAGGGTATACGCACAGAAGCAGTCTCTTCAAGCACAAGCGCGACATCCACTCGGTTACCGTCGATCGAACCACAACCTCTTGTAAAATATGCGAGGAAAAATTGGAAGACAAAGGTAAAACATTGAATTTTCATTTTGAATTTCGTCTATAAATGGATCGCCGTTAAGCTTTCAGACTCCACATGAAGAAGCACGGAGTGCAAGTGTTTAAATGCAGGAAGTGCAAGGAATACATAGAGGGCGAGGAGGTGTTCGAGGCGCATAAAAAAATTGAAATGTACAGCGCCTCTACTCCTGGAAGAGAACTGTACGGAGACGATGGCAACAGAAGAGGGAACGTCCGAAGAACAAAATTTGAATACTGCGGCGGAGAATAAAGTGATAAAAACAGAAAAATCCGACGGGTTATAGTATATTTATGTTATTTATTGACGGGGGATACATATTTTTACGAGTAATTATGATTTTTAAGGAAAAGGAAGCATTAACCAATTGAATATCTAATAAACATTATTTTATAGTTGGTAGAATTCACAGTTGCACTGGTAATTTGGAAATTGTTTTAAATAAATATAATAGAGAATATTTCGCGTATTTTTCTCCACTAAATTTCAATAAACCATTGGGTGTAATAAAAAATATTTATTGACTAACTGTTTAATATAAATAACACATAAAAACATTCTTCAAACAGCAGTTCCCGTACATACAAATATCTTCATCTTACAACAAATTAAGATTAAAACGATAAATACATCAAAGTCAGTTAAAAAACTTTACACCTTGAACATCGTCGTCCAATATGATCTCGCATTTGCGCGCCCTCCAGTACTTTCAACGCCTTGATTAAAACGTCCTGCTGCATACCGTAGAACTCTTCTTCCTGCGTATCCTCTCCGTGCATCAGTTCGTATAACGTCACCACGGTGTTCTGCATACCCCTGCTCGAGATGAACTCATAAATCATCGACGCCCACTCCTCCAACGTGTGCCAGTAGATCTCCCACCGATTCTTAGCCTTGTCGACAGAAGCCGCATTTCCGGTCTTGTGCAGCTCGCTCAAGATAGAAATTATAACGTTATGCTCTAATTTCCTGTTAATAGTCGAATTGTTGAACAGGGAGAACTGACTGGCTTCCCTAACATCGATGAGGTACGTTTTAGTCTTCTGGCAGTAAGTGAGAATAAGCGATTTCCATGCCGCTACCTGTTTGGATCTGGTTTCGGGGTGAGGCTGCAGGGTGAAGAACGGAGGAAAGCTGTATTGCCAAGGCCAATCTATCTCCACATCGGTCATAGTCGTTCAATAATCTAAAATACAAGATAACCTCAAAAGCGGATTGTGACACAACAACTGTCAAAACATATGTTCTACATACATATGTATCTATATGTACCATGTGATACGTTCAAAAACCTCAGGACATTACGTCGATCGGATAACTACGAACTCGGGCAGTTATAATTCTAGTAGATCAAATTGTTAGTAGTTCCAGTGTTCAAAATAAAACGCTCAACAGATTTCAATAAAGTGAAAGTTGTACACAATTTATCTGATTTTTTATTTTTTGCCATGGGGGATAATGTGAGAAATCCGAGGGCTTACCAGACAAGAAGGATTACATTTTCGGCTTGCCACAGATTACACAGGTAATGACCCCAAATTTAAATAAAATGAAGTTCATAATGCTACGTCCTCAGCCCCTATCTCACCGATGATGAAAATAAAGAGATATTCGGTAAATGTAACCACATTAACGGCCATGGACATAATTATGTCGGTAAGTATCGTCTACATATTTTTCTCCACGTCGATTGATGTTTTTTGCAGTATTGGTAACTCTATTCGGAGAAATCGATAACAAAACCGGCATGATCATGAATATGACTGAACTAAAGAAGTACATGGAGGAGGCTATTATGAAACCGATGGATCATAAGAATTTGGATAAGGATGTAGAGTTCTTTTTTACAAGGCCAAGTACAACAGAAAATTTAACGATATTTATCTGGAATCAAATGAAAGCTGTAATGGAAAAACCTGAGCTACTATATGAAGTGAAAGTGTTTGAGACCGAAAACAATATAGTGAAATATCGCGGTGAATGAATCTCAACAACCTGCTTTGTCACTACATAATATTGCATAATAAAAAGCTTTATATTTTACATATTATGTATATTTTGACCTTAAAATGAAACTTCTTTTGTACAGTATAATCAGCAAATTCTACAACTGGGCATACAAAATCACAGAAAAGTAAAAACTTAACTCAAGGACGGGGACAGATTGGTGTTCAACACATTTGCTTTATATTTCAACTTTTCTACGTTTTCAGGTGATTTTAATTTTTCTTCTTCTGCCATTAATCGATCCTCTCGCTGCTCCTCAATGGATTCTAAAAAGTAAATTGGGTGTAAGACATGCTAAAATTGAGTTTTAAAAGCTTACTATTATAAGGAGTGTATTTGTCCGAAACCCAGTTTTCCAAATTGTATCCTACAATTCCTACCAGAGCGGCAAAAGGGAGCGTAATATAAGGCGCATAAGTTCTTAAAGCTGTAAATAACACTGGCCACATCTAGAAAAAAAATCTCGTTTCTTTTTTAACATGTGTTAACCTCAAAATACCAATGTAATTTTGAGGTGATGAGTTTTACTACTTACTTTTCTTTATCGTATTTTGCGACTGAATATATTATATACCAAAAAATTACAATTTACGCATCGTTTTAACAGATAGCGGTATCACAAATTTATTTTTTCTCTAAAATAAATATGTGCATTGATACTTCCAGATTATATACTTATTTGACCTACCCGACATTAGAACTATTTAAGTAAACCTAACCTTATAAAATTTAAAAATAAATTTTGTCATTCTTCCAGAAGAAATTGATATTTTAGTATTTTTTTCTTGTAACTACAAATGTGACCTACACTATTCGTTCAATGTGTACTTTTACAGTTTTATTTTAGAAATTAAGTCATTACTCTTTACCCGTAAGGTCTTTGTCATATTTTGTTTTGAAATGTCAAATCCTTGATAATTAAATTAAAAATGCTCTTATCCCTAACAAGGCCAGCAAAATTATGGGTTATTAATCTAAGAAACATCAGGAGTTATCACATTGCTAAGAAGAAAATCATAAAAGATGAGCACTATATTGCAAAACATATTTTCCAAAAAATCAAAGCAAAGGGGCCTATTACAGTGGCAGAGTACATGAAGCAAGTGTTAACCAATACAGTCGCTGGATATTACATGCGCAAGGATATGTTCGGAGAGACTGGGGATTTTGTAACCTCCCCGGAAATAACTCAGATGTTCGGAGAAATGATAGCCGTCTGGTTTCTCAACGAATGGCAGAAAATGGGATCTCCTAAACCTTTCCAGATTGTGGAATTAGGACCAGGTATTGAGCTGAAATTTTTGCATAAAATGCCGAATGTAACAGGGAAATATTTCAGGTAGAGGGACGTTAAGTAATGATATTTTAAAAGTGTTTAATCATTTCAAGTCGTTACACAAAGCTAGTTTGCATCTAATTGAGATAAGCCCCACATTGAGCGATATACAGGCTGAATTACTGTGTCGGGCCAATTTTTGTGATGAAAATGCTGCTGCATATAAAAAAGGTAAGTCAGCAAATTGGAGAAATTTGTTGGATGGCATATTAAATAATTCATTTTCATAGGCATCAGTCATAACGGTGTGCCCGTGCACTGGTACAAACGGTTGAATGACGTTCCCAATAATTTCACCCTTTTTATCGCTCACGAGTTCTTCGACGCCCTACCCATTCACAAGTTCCACAGGAAATACAACGGTTACAAGGAGGTGTTAATAGACGTAGATATTAGTAATCCAAAATCCAACGAGCATAAATTCAAGTAAGTTTCATCAACTCGTCATGTATAATAGCTTAGAGATAGAAAATCATGACTATCATAATAACTACAATATCTTGTCATAACCAGCCAGTAAAGTTCTAAAGGGTTTCATATTTATGGAGACATATTTCTTGAACATTGGACATTAACCATTTTAGGTATGTTTTGGCAAGAAACCACACGCCAATGTCCAAGGTGCTCATAAAGCCCAACGAGTCTAGAGAACATGTAGAAACGTCGCCAGATAGCATTCTTATCTACAAAGAGATTTGCGAGAGAATAAAACTGTCAGGTGGCATAGCCCTGATTTGTGACTATGGTCACGATGGTAGTGGAACCGACACTTTCCGAGCTTTTAAGGACCACAAGCAGGTGGACCCGCTGGAGATGCCCGGAAGTGCCGACCTCACTGCCGATGTCGATTTTAGCCTGATAAGAGAGGTAGGCAAGTTTGACGAATTAAAAATACAATGCACACTTAATTATCATGTGACGTTCTTCACTTTAGGCTGCCAACGAAGTGGGAGGGATAATAAGCCTGGGCCCCACCACGCAGAAGAATTTTCTGCTCAAGACTGGCCTCGAGTACAGGTTCAAGAGTTTGGCGCAGAACATAAAGAACAAAAAGCAGCTGGAAAATTTAAAAGAGTGTTTTAAGTTTTTGACAGACGAGGACAAGATGGGGGAGAGATTCAAGTTTTGTGCGTTGTTCCCGGAAACGGTGAAAAAAATTCTAGATAGATATCCCGTTATAGGTTTTTCGTAAAGGTTTCTACAGATTATAAGTAAACGTCATTAAATTATGATAACACTGTGATAAATAAATGTAACTTTGAAGGTGGTTTTTTATTTCATATTTTTTTGCTGGTCTCACAGTATCGGTTTGAATAAAGTCAAGAGATAATTTTGTAAGTTAATAATATGAGTAATAAAATGAGATGAGATTTGTAATTGTAACAATTGATAAAATGTATATTGATAGCAGTATATTTTTGTCATTTAGTGTGACACAGTGTTTGTTTTTTAAACCATTTATAGGAGGGTACAAGGCAGCTGTGAAATGTCTTGTGAATCATTAAAATTTAAAAAAAAAATATTTTTTTCACACCAGTTTTGTAAACATATAACAACTGCATGCAGCTGTTAATTACAGATTGATGAGCAGTATGTGGTGAGTCGCAAAGCCCACAGGTTTTTTTATCACTTAATGGCAGTATTTTAGTTTTAGGCCACATTTACTTGAAGTACTAGTGTCGGCTCCATCTTTTCAGCAGTAGCAAGACAGTATCGCCATCTCTCAAAAAGTAGAAGAACTAGAAAAAAGTAGAAGAAAAATAGAAACGAACACCATGTAGTAGATGTGTGAATCTTGTACATATTGATAAGGAAAGAAACCACAGTTTAGTAAGTATTCTTTTTTGTCCATTCACGGTAAATAATAGATAATAAACAAAAATGTATTAAACATCACAAAACTTTTTTATTATTAAAAACGTACTTCTCTCTTGTGCGTTACAATGTTCATTGTCTTAAAAATTCAATAAACCTAAAATTGTGACAGCATACTGTAAAGAGTCTTTCCTAGATTATATTAAAAATTATCCTTTAAAGTCAATTATAAATACTATTAAATAAATATCGCACACTTGAAAATCTTTATAAGAAAATAAAAAAAAAAATTAGTCTGCAAAATTAATTTTCATTCGGACTCTATATCCACCCTTGCCTTATTGCTCTTCGTCACCACCATCTTGCTGACTGTGAACAACTCGACTGGCACTTCTTTTACATAATCGTCGAAATTTCCTTTGGGTGTTCTGTTACTTGAGACGGGACTAAAAGGCCTATTACCACTAAGAATGCCATTTTGGTTACTATCATCTGACATTCTAGAGTTTGTCGAGGCTGTAACGAAGAATTGAGTTAAAAGTCTCGCTTTTTTTTTTTTTTTTTTACACTCACTCGTGGATCTCCTGTACTGAACCCTCTGGAATGCGGGCAACTCCAAGGTCGAGACGTTTTTAGCCACCGACCAGCTAAGTACGTTATCGATGACGGGATCCCTGTAGTTGATTGGCAGCTCGTCGTTGTCCTCCTCGTTTGTGATGTTCTTTTGAAGGGCCCTTTGCTTGTACATATCTGCCAAATTTTAACATAACATCAAAAGTTGACATTTTCCATTTACAAACAAATGATGTCTATAAGACAAGTGGAAAATAATTAGGACAAGAAAAGCTGTCATGTTTCTTTAAGAGACATCAAACCGGTTTCACCTTTATTGAAGTCACCCTCTGATGCGCTGTAATGATGAGCCCCTGTAAGTGAGAAACCGGTCTGCAGTTTCCTAGGAGCAATGTCGATTGAGAAAAAAGTTAATGCTCTTCTTCACTATTTTAATAAAAGGAGCTTGCTCTAGTTCTTCAGGGATATACCATAAATTCACCAACGTACCTTCGAAAATCTCCTCTGTCCGCTTTGTCAGAGGAATGATCACTGTTTCCTCTTGTATCGTTGTAGTCGGTTCGTAGACATGGTGGCTGAATTGGTCGATGTTATAGTTGCCTGTGCCATTTCCCGCCATCTCCATGACTCCTATTTGCGTGGTCCTTACATGGTAGGGGAAATTCTTGTTGGCTACTGACGGCATTGTTAGGATCTGCAATGGACCACAAATTCCTCCTGTATATTTTTTAAATACATGTACACCGTGACCAAATTATGCTGTTCATTGGGTACACTTACACTAGGAACATCAGGTGGCCCCCGAAGGTGATGAAATGGAGCACAGCACACACCACCGACTCTCTCACCCACTTATCTATGTAAGTGTTGGCGGACAGGATGAAAGCCGGCCCGGCTAGGAACCATATCGTACCGAAAACGTTGAAGGGGAAATAAAAATTAGCCTAAAAAGAGTTGAGGTAGAGATTTTTGTTAAAAGAGAAATGGGTTTGGAACCTTTTCTGGATAATGTTGGATCGTGAAAATGGTGGAGTAGATGAACATGCACCAGGCCACAACGCGCAGCGTGATGAGGCTGTATCCGGCGGGACTCTCGTATAGGTACAAGACTTCTCCTGGGTCAAACACCTAATATTTCCCATTCAAAATTTAAAACATTCGTGTCTACACATTTCCAACTTTCACATACAGTATTCTCACGTTTCTCATTAGTAGTAAGGAATTTTTTAACGGTAAAAAGTGTGATATTTGAATTTCATTAACCCAAGAACTCTTAAAATTTAATGCCCCATTAGTATTTTATAAAAGTATAGTCTATTTTAATGAATTTGGTTAAGGGGCTAGCGAACAAAACGTACTACGTGAATGTGAAAGTAATCTGAGTGCTATAATAAAAAAATATATATATTTTATATTTTTAAAACAATTTACCTTTGCCTCGTATATAAAAATTGACATGTACGTTACGGTGTACAAGCACATGAAGATGGTCAGTTTGATGCTAGCAGGCAAAGGCAGTCTACCCCTAGTTATCGTGTACCCCTTCGCCAACAGCAGCAGCAGCAGAAGAAAGCAAGTTTCCGAGGCTCCTATCAATACAGCGCCTGAAACAAATTATTCACGCGTCGATATGCCTTCAAAAGGATATTACCGCATTCTAAAAGTGTCTTATTGAAAAAGATATATTTTTTCATTTTTTTTTATTTGACCCCGTACCAAATCTTTTGACCTTGACCGCCGGCACCCCGCTGACGGCGTACTTCAGATAGCAGATGCTCTCGAAGAGGATGCCGAAGAACTGCAGCAGGTCGGACGCGACGAATATCTTATAGGTGGTGTGCAACAGCTGCCTGGACCTGAGCTCTATCGAGCACATGACGACAGCCAGCGTGAGAAACGAGTAGGCTACGGAGAACGCCATCAGCACCGGGAGGATGTCTGGAAAAGTCGGCGGGTTTTTACTCGGTGTGCGTGGAGGGTGAGTGGGGCGGCGACTTACAAAACTCGTCGGCGGAGAAGTGCTCGTGCCAGTAGTCGCCGGGGGGCCCGTTCGTCATCAGCAGCCTGTATTTGATGTCGATGCCCTGTTATAAAAAATCGTTTGCAACGTTAATCTCCCTTTTTCGAAGACGTGACTCTCGATTGAGAGAACAGTTGAATACAAGACTCATCTCGGCTGAACTTACTCTAGTTCCGTTACAGTTGCTGATGGCTATGAACCACCATCGCTCCCTGGAACTCCTGAATCTCCTAGCTTGGTGGCACACAATCGTTCTGCTGCGCTGGGTGTACCGTCGAACCGTCAATTTGCTGGGTATCGATCTCTTCTTTATAGGCGGCTTTCTCGACTCTTCGACGCCGTCAAAAAACTCCTGAAATCGTATATTTTACAAAATTGTACATATTCTTAAAATACACGCACCGTTGTTACATGTGTTGTGGTCGAACCATAGTCAGACTCGCTAAGGGCGTTCTCGGAGGTCGTAGCAATGGACGTTTCTTCCAATAAATTCTCCGTTGTATAAAATCGTGTAATGTCGTTATCTGTGGTTGCTGTAGATTCGAAATAGGTATTAAACAATGCAGTAGAAGACTCCATCGTCGGTGTCTCTTCAGTGGTAACGGCAGAAGTAATGCTGAAGTTTGATTCTTTCGCTTCTAAAAACGGTTAGTGTATTAATTTTTTTTCAATCAACAGCGCAAAGGAGTGATTTTACCCGGTTTCTTACCATTTTTCTTGGTAATCAAAGTGGGGACGCTTATTGTATACCTGGGGCTCGGTGTCATCGTTGTAATTTGTCGTAGGAAAGAACATCCTGAGAGCTCCAGGTGCCTTGTGGTTAAATTAACTATTTGATTCTGTTTTATGTTAAGAAGCGCTTCTTTTTCAACGCAGCTCTAAAAAAATATGAGTTATTAAAAATATGAAATATTAATTATTATTAGGGTCCGAAATATATGCCATAACGCACTATATAACTCTATAACTAAAGTAACGAGACATCTAAAAAAAACGTCATCAAAGTTCACCGAGAAAAAAAAGAAGTATTTCTATTCTTAATCGAATTTATAACCTAATTTACTTGTGAAGACTGTCACATCATATGACAGCCATTGGTAATTTTACAAATTGTGACAGTCACTTGTCAAAAGTTTGACATAACTGAAAAGCTTAGCTCTCGCTGCCAGAGTTAATGACGTATTTTTTGGATGTCTCTTTATAAACCCTATTTTTTAAGAGCGTATTTCTTGCCCGTGTATACGTACGCCACTGACCGATCCTGCTAACGCGCGTAAGGAGTTCCTGTCGATCCGCTGCATGCGGGTTCGGGAAGAGCTAAATACAATTTCTCCATCCTACCTGACGTCGATGTGAGTGGATCGACGGTAGAACGCCGAGTTCAAAATAATTTCATATAAATGTCGTGAGTGACTAACTCATGAGTTCGTGTAGTGTATTTACATATTATCTGATTTTGTGTGGATTTTTGCAATAATAGTTCAGTCTTTACCATTCGTGAATAGACTGACAAAGTTAAAATTACACGATTTTGCAATAGACCGTCACATATTTTTGTATTCCTTGCAACGTGGAACGTGGTCGCCAATATTCACTTTGGCCGTTTTTAACGAGAAGAAATGCAGAAAGACTACTGGTTGTGGCAACGTGCGCTCAAACAAGTGAAGACAGTCGGTGTTTCTGAATGACACAAGCGATAGGTATGTATATTAATAACACATTTTTACTCCTGTCTTTTTGGTCTCTCATATGTCTTTCCTTCAATGACATGACGGATTGCGAGTGCGACCCTGTGTTTTGGCACACTTTTCAGGACCCTTATTATAAAGTGATGAAATGTTAGCCACGAGATTTACACTTCCCTGTATTACTGGTTGCCTGGATACTATAAAATGATTCCCACCTTGCTTGATTTGTACGCTGCCGGCCACTGATCATCTGTGTCGTAATACAGCAGTAGATTGGGAGTTCCTTGTTCGTCGTTGTATTCTATTTCATATTCGAATTGCCCTTCCTCGGATAGGAAACAAAATCGTGCCAAAAAAGCCCAATTCTATTTACAAACACAAATAAAAGTAACATAAAGCACACGAGTCATTTCAGTATATGCGACAGCTTACTTCAGTTGTTTTTAACACTCCCTCCACATATTTGCAGTAAATGTTTCCTATAAAAATGGATATTATCACAAAAATTGTTACTTTGCACATTACTATATTGTATATTTTACGCGAGTTCCTCTATTTAATAATAAAAATAAATGTGTAGTACAAAAATATGTTTTCAGTAATGGAAATACAAAAAACTGGTCAATTCAATAGTATCACCATGGTAACTAGAATAAAACAATACATTATATACCCATTAATAATTCCTAGACACGTAAGTACATCAAATAGGCTAGTATATCAGCTAATATTCTGTATTAAAACGTATACAATTTTAGACGCATTTTATAAACATTCAAAGTTACGTTTCGGTTGTAACATTTCATAGAATTTGATTTATAATTTTATTTGAAAATGTTTTGGTGAAAATGTGTCTTGCAGCCATCGCACGGGGTAAAGCAGAACTACGATTATAAATTGGATTAGAATGTTTTTTTTAACGTTACTGTGTCCTAAGAGAGGGGGGCGCCGCACCATCCGCAATAAAAATCTGCCTTATCGACAACGAAAGCAAATCTCATTTTAGGGTGGGGTTTTGTAATATGTATATCATTCGTATTTGTTGTGATATTTTTTTATAAAATAAGTTAAAAACAAATTCGCAGATAATCTAAACAACAAATTATCAGTCTTAAACGAAATTGTGATGAAGGGAAGGGAGAAAATGATCGGTTATCGACTGAGAGTGGCAATTTTGAGGTTAACAGAGTGTCTTCATTTGTGACAGATTAGTCCTTGTTGTAAAATTGTTTTTATAATAAATTTATAATAAAATCTACCGCATACGAAGCTTTAATGTGAAATTAGTGATTGCGACACACTTTCAGAGATCGCCAGTGAAAAACGATGAAAAATGTGCCGCGATTGATGGAAAAGTGACAAAAAGTGATTTTAGGAAATTAAAAATCGGCAGCCATTTTATTTTCATCGGCAGTAATTTGTAAGTTTTTTTCTGTTATTTTTGTTAATCTACCTATTAAATGTATCTGTTGACTCACAAAGGGCACGCGTGGTCAATTTTATTTCCACTGTTCGCCGAGGGGATTTTTTTAAAATTGCCGATGACCGTCGTAATCCAATAATGACATTGTTAGTGCTCAGTAGGCGATTTAATAACAAATGAATTAATATTCAGAAACAAAACACAGCGTACGTTAAATTGCCGCTTTACAAATCACCACCCAGTCTAGCGAGTTGTAAAAAATGCGATAGTCACCCGAATTTACAGTTGCTGATTCTGGTGTATCAATTTACATTTTTGCTGGGTTTATCATTCATTGATAAATACTTCCTTGAAACGGTCTTATCTCCTCAGCGAGTATAGTTTTTTTTCACAACCAAGCCGCAAAAATGTGCCTCAGCTACTCAACAATATTCAATTTATTTTTTGATTGGTCAAATTTTTACATAATCAAAAAGTGGTTGATTAAAACTATAACAATTATCTAAAAAAGCAATGTGGAGTGAAGGTATTTTGTTCATTTGTATTTTCAATGAGTTTTAATGATGAAATTATTTGGTATCATTTCCACTCATCATTCTTTGAATAAAAAAATTTAATAGTTACAGAGTGAGTCATTTATACGGGATCTTACCTCTAAAAATCTTTCTTGGAACATTTTTCAAATACCTGTCTAGAAGATTACTCAGAAGAAGAGGATAGAGAGTTACAACATTTTTTTATTGTGAATAATTGAGTTTGATAACTTTTAGGATACCTAATACCTAGTAAAATTACGTGTCTTTACTAAATATGTGCGTAATATTTTAATATTTTTTTAGGGTATATAAGGTGTTCATAATTATCTGTATTTTGTTCATAAATCATTTGTAGAACCATTTTTATATTAAGTATGTTGTAGCCAGGTGATTGTAATGTATTCTAATTAATATTCTCATAGTTTAACGTGTTTTTTGCATAACTGTATTCGAGTATAATAGCAAACGAACCGAATTAAAAAATACATACATTGTCAAGTGTTGTTTGATCTTGTCCCAGTGAGATGTCAGCATAGAGGTGTTAATAGACGCGATGGCGCCTGTGCCCAGACCAGGTAGCCTGAGAGACCCTGAGATCGCCGATCTCTTCTTCAAGCACGATCCCGAGAAGATATTCGAGGACCTGCGCGAGATAGGCCATGGCAGCTTCGGCGCCGTCTATTACGCAAGATGCCTGCTCACCAGGGAGATCGTCGCCATCAAGAAGATGTCGTACTTGGGCAAGCAGAGTCTGGAGAAGTGGCAGGACATACTAAAAGAAATAAGGTGGGCAGAACTTCGTGACAAACATGAGATATATGTAATAGCGTCACAATATATCTAACTTACAATTAATAAAAGAATCGTTCAACATATCCCCATATTTTATCACATCTGGATATAAAAGAATCCTGTATTATATACAGTGTTTTAAACTTTTTATTTATTTTTAATATGGTAATATTCTCCTAAGATTGATAAAACTACTAAATAGAAGACACAGAAGAACCGGCATTTAACTATTGAAACGATCGTGAAGCAGATGACTTACTTTTGAATTTCTGTATAAGAATTTGCGAATAGATATCCGTGTTTTCTTTGTTACCATAATTATTGTCTCACTTTACATGACGTATAATGCGCCGGATCCCGATTTGCAGTCGTTAAATGCTTTCCCTCGCAGGTTTCTCAAACAACTGAAACACCCGAACACCATCGAATATAAGGGCTGCTATCTGAGGGACAACACGGCATGGCTGGTGATGGAGTACTGCCTGGGATCTGCCTCTGACATCATCGAGGTGCACAAGCGGCCACTAAGGGAGGATGAGATCGCCGCCATTTGCGATGGGGTACTGCACGGGTTGAGCTACCTGCACGAATACGGCAGGATTCACAGGTGAGGGTGAAAAAAATATCAAGGGGTTTTTAAAACATTTTTTTCTTCAAATTCCAGAGACGTCAAGGCCGGCAACATCCTGCTGACGGAGAACGGCACCGTGAAGCTGGCGGACTTCGGCAGCGCCTCCATCAAGTGCCCCGCGAATTCATTCGTGGGCACTCCGTATTGGATGGCACCCGAGGTAAACTTTGGGATTCTCTCGTCCGCTTTCGTTTTGTTTACGTTTCTATCGTTGTTCTAGGTGATCTTGGCGATGGACGAGGGCCAGTACGACGGCAAAGTGGACGTGTGGTCGTTGGGCATCACTTGCATCGAGCTGGCCGAACGCAAGCCGCCGTACTTCAACATGAACGCCATGTCAGCGCTGTACCACATTGCTCAAAACGAGTCGCCCACGTTGACCTCCTCCGAGTGGTCGGACGTTTTCAAGCACTTCGTGGAGGCCTGCCTGCAGGTGAGTCCAGGATTCGTCATGTGCCTTTGATTTAGATCGCTTTCGATCAACTTTTTGCATTAAAAAATTTTGAAAAGTGCATTTAATTTATCAACTAGAGCTCCTAAATCTTTGGTTTCCGATTTTTGTATAATACCGTATTATTTAGCTGATAATAAAAAGTTGGATATACAGAGTGTTTACTTTTATTTATGTACAAATCCATATTAGCCACATTTTTCATGATAATCCAATAATTTTTTAATCGGGACCTTGAAACCCCCTGGAGTTCGATGGCCTTTAAAACAAAAACAAAAAATATCGAATTTTATGGATTTGTACATAAAAAAAAGTGGGCACTCTGTAGATAGTTGTTTCTGATCGTTTTGAAATACTATGTGAACCATTTTGAGATAAAAAAAAGATCTGTACCCTCTGCACAGTAAAGGCCCACAATGAAATCCCTGTGGTACTCCTGATCTAACGTTACGTTATGTAACCTCCCAGTTAAGTAATCCATGGCAATGTGGATTCTATTTTTTTTTTATACCAAACGCAAACAATATCAATACTCAATCTTTCTCTCTATTACACAAAAAAAAAACTGTCTCCTGTGCGTCTGTTCCTTTGAAAAAAGGTGCATTTGAACCTTTCAGAAATCTCCGGTTCAGCGACCGACCTCATCCAAACTACTCACGCATCAGTTTGTGACGAGGAATCGCTCGCCCAACGTCCTGATAGATCTAATACAACGTACCAAGGCCGCCGTTAGGGACCTCGACAACCTAAACTATAGGAAAATGAAGAAGATACTAATGGTGGAGAACTGCGAGACAGAGAGCACTATAGGTAAAGCTAAACTGCATTTAACCTAAAATTTGTCATTTGTTAACCTAACCTAAAATTCCTCACTTGTTTCTCGTGACTTCAGAACAATGTTGTTTGTGCAAAATTGTACTTAGTGTCTTTTGTTGATCGTTTTTGTGTTTTAAGAGGGTTTTAGAATCAGAATACTGTTGTAGATGTAGACGATACTCCAGACGAGCACACGGGTGGGGACAGTTCGAAGAGTAATTCCGTCACTTCGGAGCACAGCGTTCATTCTGTCGGCGTGTCCGCTAGCAGCCAGTCGAGTAGTACTAACAGTTTGCCAGCAGGTAGGTCTCTTTTAGGCTTATACATTACCGCAACATAATCTTTGACTATTAAGCAACTCTGAGGTTTGTTGCTCTTGATTAAAAAGTATTTTTAGGTGGCGAGGATGGCACAGCCCGAAGACAGAGGCCCCTCAACCATGCGGCAGCCGCGGCTGTCTCCGACCACGGCACCAACAATTTTGCCACCATTAGAACTACGAGCATCGTTACCAAGCAGCAGAAGGAACATATGCAGGTATTTTGTGAACATATTGACGATTTGCTTATTATATATTGGAAATTTTGAAAACATTTACTTGAAAAAACCAGAACGAGTATAAAATTTTTAGCAGTTTTAGTAATTATAACTTTTCAATTGTTGTCTCTCGTAATCTATTTATGTACATATATTGGTTATTATTAGAGCACTGCGTAAAGTACACAACTATGTACAAGGAGATAGAGATGGCCATTGTCGGCGTCGCATCATCGCTCCATAAAAAGAGAAATGCAGGTCTGATTTCATTCACTTCATTTCATGAGGTGAGGCAAAGCCGCCACCTCATTGCCTAATTCATTGTGTCTAAATTTGAGTGGTAAACACCGATTTTTAAGAATGACAGCACAAAAATTACAGCTGTAACTTCACAAATGACTTGTGTATTTCATGCCGTACTCTGATTATTATCCTGAGTCTTCTTTATGCTTCACCCTCTTCAAGTTGCAACTACATATGGTCTTAGTTTGCGACCTGTTCTTTGTCATTTTTTACGACAGTCTTAATTATGTCGTTTATTTGGCAAGGAGGAGATGCACGAACAGATGTCGGGCTACAAACGCATGCGCAGAGAGCACCAGAGCGCGCTGCTCAAGCTGGAGGACAAATGCAAGATGGAGATGGAGAGCCACAAGAACCAGCTGGACAAGGAGTACGAGATGCTGCTGCAGAACTTCAGCAAGGAGCTCGAGAGGCTACAGGTAGGCAAATGCAAAGGGCGATTCGGGTTAGGCACCTATTGTAACTCTTTCGTAGATAAAGCACCAGCAGGAGCTGGAGCGGAAGCAGAAACAGCACCAGGCCGCCGAGAAGAAACTGATAAAGGACATAACGAGCAGGCAGGACATCGACAGGAAGGCGTTCGACGCGCACAGAAAGAAGGAGTACAAGGCGAACAAGGAGAGGTGGAAACGCGAGCTGTCGCAGGACGACTCGACGCCCAAACGTCAGAGAGACGCCACCCTACAGTAAGTTGTTTGAATTCGACCAATCCACATAGAAATCAATCGAAATAGAGTGGATGTTAATTCTGTGTGATGTCACCAGGACCCACAAGGACAATCTGAAGCTGGTGGACGCGCAGGAGGAGCAGAGGCTGCTCCGAGGCCAGAAGGAATACCTGGAGCTGGAGGTGCGCAAGTTCCGCAGAAAAAAGCTGATCGCCTACCACCAGCTGGAGCAGGACCTGCTGCGCCAGGAGCTGAACAAGCGTCAACACCAGCTGGAGCAGGCGCACGCCATGCTGCTCAGGCACCACGAGAAGACGCAGGAGCTGGAGTACCGCCAGCAGAAGGCCGTGCACGCCCTCAGAGAAGAACAGGTAAGCTATTCGTTATTCGAGTAGGTCAAATCAGGAGAATATGGTGGTTAATCTGTTCCAATCTCAATATGGGTCACTATAACACACCTTTTTTTGTATTCTAGGTTAAAAATCAACACGACACTGAACTGGCGAACCAAGCAGAATACATGAAGCGTACGGAGCGAGAGATGAGGAAGAAACATGCCCTGGAGCTTAAGCAGCAACCGAAATCACTTAAGGTACGACCCGCCATTTCTCAAAGTTGCTCTGGCAAAAATATTTCTTAACTTTGGGGACGTAGATTTAACATTCTAACGTTGTCTGATTGCAGCAAAAGGAGATGATGGTTCGCAAGCAGTTCAGAGAGACGTGCAAGGTGCAGACGAAGCAGTACAAGGCGCTGAAGGCGCAGATCCTACTCAACACGCCCAAGGAGAACCAGAAAGCGGTGATCAAGAAGCTGAAAGAGGAGCAGAGGAGGAAGCTGGCGCTCCTCGGCGACCAGTACGAGCAGAGCATAGCGGAGATGCTGCAGAAGCAGTGCATCAAGCTAGACGAGAGCCAGGAGGTAGGTTTTTATTATTCTGTATTCGTTTCAAATTTTAAACCGAAACTTTTCGCCCGCAGCTGCAGTGCCAACAGATGAATGAGCGCCTCCGCTACGAGCTGGAGATCCTCATCGCATACCAAAGCAAGAACAAGATGCAGGCGCAGGCGCAGAGGGACCGCGAGAAGAACGAGCTGCAGGAGCGCGTCTCCGTGAGGAGGGCCCTTTTAGAACAAAAAGTAGGCATCGTTTTTTCTATACACCTAACGGCACCATGCCTGAACGCGCCCTTTGTTTTTTCTTTCCGCAGATGCAAGCCGAGAACCAACGGTTCATCGAGGAGAGAGGCGAGAGGGATCAGGATCCTACACGAGAGGCAGGAGAGGGAGTTGGAGGAGTTCGACGAAGAGTCTGTACGGCTGGGATTCAGGTGAGTGGCGAAGAGTGGAGGTGAGTGGCTGAGACACGCGGACCTGGGCTGGTGGGGTCGAGTTATAAGTGCGACTAATGCAGTTTAGTAAATAAATTTGCTTTGAACAGCAATGAGAATGTTCAATTACGGTGTATTTTTGCTCATCGGGAATAGTAATATAGCGAATATTTTGAACTCTGCCCTGTAAGATCTCTTAGAAATCGTTTTTTTTTCTATTCTCCCAAAATGTTTAATAGGCCACTCACCATGATGCACCCTGTATAGTGTTACTTCGCTCTCGACAGATATCCCACATGATCTTCATATAATTTCCAATCTCAGTTTAAAATATTGTATTGTCAGCCATAAGTATAACACAGTCTTCTGCTGACTGTCATGAAGACATGACCACCACGTGTTTTTTTTGAAAGCTCATTCGCTGTAAAACTGTTTCATCTGCGCATTCACGTCAGATAATGTCTTATAACTATACAATATCCTAATCTATCCTATCACCAAATTCTTGAAATCAGAGGTAAAGTTTTTTAAGTGATAAGCAAACTGTATTCAATTTTTCATAATTTATTAGTTGATAAAACTGAAAAACATGTTACATTAAATGCTAACACATAAACGATTTTTAAAATATTGCAAGGCCTATGGATGGCACGCGTTCGAGGTCTGTGCAGCAAGAGAAATACCACACTCTTGTTTATTATGTCGTTTTAAACTGAGATTGGAAATACTGCATAGAAATGTGTAGTCAAGGGGAGGTTCTACAACGAATTGACGGTGTTTTCGCTTCTAGTGCATTGGCGATCGCCGAGATGTCGTTGGCAATAAACGACATGTCGCGCGAGAGCTACGACGACGACGCCAGCCTGTCGGGATCCATGCTCAGCCTGGCCCATTCCAATAGTTCCACGAGTTTCTCGCCCAGCTCCGTTTAGTGCAATGTTATTGATTGAAGAACACCAAATTTCATCCGGACCTTTGCCACCCCTCTCGAGACGGACGTATGGACTACCTCGACTCGTAAGGGACGTGCCGCCTGCCGTCGGAGCGAACTGCCAACCTAGCGTAGTGGATTCCATTATTAACTGACAACTGCCGGGGGTGTACAGGGCGATTCAGTTACCGGGGTTTCACCGGGGTAGAGATAAGCATGTTTAACTTTATTAAATGTGCGTAGCTTTTTTTGGGAATTTTTATTAGAAAATATACAGAGTGGTGGTTTTTGTATTAAAACTGTCTGAAAACCGTTTTGAAATCTCTATGAGAATTTTTATAATTTCCATACATCCCGTATGAAATGTTTTACCCACTTTTATATTAACTTTTTTCTCGAGTTTCTAGAAAAATATTGGCAAATATTTTTTTTTAGACGCTACAATGAAATTATAAGACCTATCTTGCTAATAAAGGTACGTTTTAAACGTTTTTGTAGTTATTATAACAAAAGGATAACCTTGGTTAGCACTTTTTTACAATTTCATATCCACATACGAAATATCTTGTATTTCCGTAAGAGTTCTCAGAAACACCTGAAACCGAATCGCCCGGTATTGTTTTTACTTCATTTGTTTGTACGAGAGGCGATTGTTAACTAGCGTAGATTTTTTTAACGTGCTCCTTTTTTTCTTATATTAGTTAATGTGTATCGTGTAAAACTCTTCATCTCTTTCTCGTCGCCCGTTCAACACATTTCTTCGGTGAATTTTGGTAGTTGTGCATCGATAATATAATTATAATTAACATTAAAAAAAAAAAAGGAAAAAATGTAAATATTTCTTTAGAACGTATTACTTTAACTGTAATATATTATTAATTTTACCAGTTTTAACAAATCTTTCTTTTTTATATATATATATATAAATCTTCCATTATATTAACATATTCATATTTTTTTTTATTTCAAATAAACTATTATTCCTAAAAAAAAAGCGTAACAGCTACACGTTACCAGCGGAGGGCGGGAATTGAACGAAAGCACGTGAATGATTGTGTTTGTCGTATATTATATATATCGAAATTGTTGATGCAAGCGACTCGCTGTTGAACGCTGCGTGTTTTTTAAGTGTTAATTTTGTAGCGGGCTCCCGTTTTCCTTCCCGGTGCTCCGCGTGGTCACATCTGCCGGATTTATTAAAATTTATTACGTTAATAGTTTAGTTAGATGATATTAGGTACCCACTAAATTTAAAAAAAGACTAATTCTACCGACAGAGGTTCGGTAATACGCTTAAGTCAAATTCATACTGCTGAAAATGTGTATTGTGGAAAAAAATGAGCTAAAACTGCTTGGTTCGTTTTAAAAAATGGCGCGGAGATCTTACAGGAGATGGCAAACAAGATGGCTTACAAACGTGGCAAAGCATCGACTAGATTGTCCTTTTTTATATATATATATGTGTTTGTAAATTGCAGCCTGGAATAAATTGTGTTAAAAACCGGTTTAGAGCAATTGCTAATCATGTAAGTTTGTTAACAACTAGCGAAAATCCTATTGGAATGGATCGAAAATTGTACATATCTTAATACAATTGATATTTTAGGCAACACAGTTTGTTTAATTTTTCGTGTAAAAAATGTATTTTAAGAGTTGGCCGTACGAGTTTTTAATGCTGCTCCAGGACAAAGTAATCTTAACAACCCTGTTATTAACCCACCCCATATAAAAATTTGAGTTTTGTTGAGGTTACGGCATTTATAAAGTACCTGCGAATTTTAACGGGAGAAGTTGGAAGTCGTGTCAGCTCTGCGACGCAGTGTAAGATCTTTGCGCCTTTTTTGCAAGTTATTGTTTGTTGTAAATACTTCATTTTGATTCCTGATTCTTGGAACATAATTCGAATCTGTCGTATATTTATTTCTGTAGGTCCTACCGTTAAATTTCCTTTTTTCCCCCCTGTAAAAGATGGATTATTTATGCTTTTTCTAGACTTCAAAACGGCGAGCTATGAATTGCGACATTTCTACACGCTTTAATAGACACTCACACGTATCATGATAGAGCATTGTACAATTCTAACGTAGCGGCACATTATAAACGGCGTTTTGGCAGGGGAATCGGCCCAAAAATTGAAAAAAAAAAAGGAACATGTCGCAATTCGTGTTAACTGCCCCTTCTCAGGCCGATAATTCTGAGGGCAATTTCCTTTGTAAAAACTCTTATTCTTATTAGTTTCTTGTCTTTGGTATTTGTAAAGTATATTCAGTTAACTCATTTAATAATTGTTAAGTAGCAGTATTTATTATTAAATTTTAGTCAATATATTGTAAATAATATGTTGTTGAAAACTTCTTAAGTGTCAAAGTTATTATTAGTGTACTTTTTTTTAACTTAAATTATAGTTTTCAGCCCATTGAACTGGTTTTATTTCTGTTTTGATTAGATTTTTGCCATCCTTTGGAATATGTTAATTTATTGCCGTTTATTGTTGTATATTTAAAAGTCGAAACATAATTTTGTACAGAAAAAAAAGAGAACTTTCTCTACCCGGAAAGAGTTCCTCAAGGAAGGAACGAATTTTTTACATAATACAAATTTAAATTGTGGCGCGCTCATCAAAGACGTTCTTTTATTTTTGTGGATCATATAAATGGTTGTACACTCGAACCCCTCTTATTTCATCTTCGCTTAATTCACATCCTCTGTTATTTCACCACGTTTCCCCCTATTAGGTCGCCAAACCGCCCCGGTTAAGTCGCCGCCTGTAAAAGTTTTAGAACTACGTTTGGTAATTGGATTCTCGCATGAATATGTACAATTTTAATTGAAAAAAAATGATTGTGTAATACATTTATTGATTTAAAATAGGTTGTGTCTTTTAAAAATATTTAATCTTTAAAATATTCATTCAAGTGGAAAATTGAACTTTGTCACGCACGACTGGGTATACTTACATTGATTTTTCGTTCAGTTGGCTCATTTTTCGTTATAACAAGTGCTGTGGTATATCTCTAAATATTTCTTTTTGCAGTTAAAACACAAAAAAGTTGAGGTTATGATCGCGACTTAAGAGAGGCAAAATTTCGCGACTTAAGCGAGGTAATGATGCACGGATTTGGCGACTTAAGAGGGGTTCGAGTGTATTCTTTTGCTGCAGGGATCATAGCCATATCTATGACCAAAGAACTATACTTTATGGTTCATGGCCTACGTGGTTTTTAAATAATTGAATACTAAACCACTATTTTAAGGAATCCATTTCATAACGCGATCATGTCATGTGAGAATCGAAGGTGCCCGTTGAGAAAAAAAATCGAGAAAGAAAAAACTCCACAAGGTCGGTAATTCTAATTTACTCATCCTGAACATATCGATATTATTTCAAGAAACGAAAGAATACAAATTTGTTGTCAACTGTAGTTAACGTCTTTGCCGCTGGGTTGCTCACAATTCAGCGGCAAAATTTAAATTACTTAAAATTTATAAAGGATTCCAACGTTAAAAAAACACTCGCGATTTCTTTACATAAAACATTAAAATGTTGGGGATGTGAGGGAAGTAAAGATAAAGAAATTTTCTCGTCATATTCCATAATTTTTACCATCCATTTACTAATAAGATTTACACAAAATAATATGTAATCACAAAATAAAATGCAAAAAAAGAAGTATGTAATACAGAAAATACTTACATAAGATGACTCGAAAATTACAATGATTGTAGACATTTAATTTCAAGTCAACTCAAATCTTACCTTGTATAACCTTCATTATAAAATTGTTTTAGTTTGAGATATAAAATGTATACACCCTAATATCATTTGGCTTCTAACTACTCGACTGAATCCAATAAAATCATCGTAATTTCCTTGGAAATAATAAAATCATTTTAAAATTAACGTACTGAAAATAAATCGACACTGAAAGCAGCAAAATCTCCTTTTGTACTAGGACTGCTATTGAGTAGGCGAGAATTCAGTCGGCACCATTATCCTGCAGTGCATTTCTCTAATGAGGGGGACCGTGTAAGCCACACACTCGTCCCAGCCGGGCGAACGCCAGGCGCTCTCCCTCGTCTCCTTCCTCGCGTTTAAGTCGGCATAACCTAAAAAATTATCGGTGAACAATCGGGTTAACAGAAAAGAAATAAACTTACACCAGATGTGATGGACGTTGTACAGCCTGCCTATCTGTGAGAAGAAACCCGCGAAAGCCTCGTCGTTGTTCTTACGATAGTTGATCGCTCTGGCCCAATTATTGCCCCACTCGATCATCGTGCCCGGTTTCAGGGCATAACTGCGGATTTCGTAGACGTTTTTGGGACTCCGGGGGAGGATCTGCGGCCAATAACTGAACGCTAGCAAGTACTGGAGATGGCGAGACCTAACTATTCTACCCTGCTCTTCGAGCAACTTCTGGAAGTCCTAAAGAAATAAATTTTCACGAAAGATGAAATAAATCTAGGGATTTTGTCAATTGATCAGCTAACCTCACTTTTTCCTACTGTTTCATTATAGTCGTCTATTTTTTCATAGCCTCCTGTGAATTTCCACAAGTGCAGAGCCTGGTCTTGGTCTCCCACATTCACAGTCCAAGAAGCTACTAATTTGACTTCGTTATTGAGCGAATCCTGGGCTTCGATAAAGTCCACGGTATTTTTCCTAGAAGTTAAGTCAATTTTCAAAATCCGAGCTCTAACTCGTAGAAAAATTACTTACATATTATTTAAATATGCCTTTTTTGAATCAGGTCTGTAGTTGTGCGTTTGCAAGGAGTAGATGATTTCTTTGTCACTTAACATGCGACTGTGTGATTCTTTTGTGGGTTCAATTTTTCTAACAAAAATCTTAGATAGCCATTTTGCATCATTATTTGCGCCCGTAGTTGAAATGGATCTGCAAGTTTTGGGAACGGTGATTACAGCACGAAATCAGAATTGTTATTTTTATAGAGATTAATTCTATTTTTGCCAACTAATGCGGTAATACTTTTTTAAATTAAGCTGTGACAAACAAATAAACACAACAAACACTTTAGCTACCTTAGATTTTGAGGTAATTTATTGAGATATCTAAAGGTGTTGGCCATTTTTCCGACCGAACGAGAACAAATCACTTATTTTTATATTTTTGATGACATAAAAGGTTATCAGTCCGTGTGAGAAAAATATTTTTTTAGATCAAACGGTTACATAAGCGATTACAAACGACTACAATTTACTTGTTTATTATTTGTAAAAGTACCAAATCAAATTATGTATGTATGTACCTATGGAAATATTAAACTTTTTCTACCTTCACTAAGGCTCATTTCAACTACCAGTAGGTCATTTGACCCATGAAGGCGTTCCTTTGAAACTCCCATCGAGAACTTTAATTCGTTTTCCAACCGTGACCAGATCTTCAAATTAAAGTTAGAACCCATAATAAATTACATGAACAGGAAAACAAAATATAGATTTTGCTCTGAATATCAAATTTGAAATATTTCATACAGATTGTAGGTGTTGAATGCTAATCGGTTTTTTTGAGAATCGCCATATAAACTCGGTGATCATTAAATGAATTAAACCCCAATGTAAGGTTATGTACGTTAAGGGCGTACGAATATCACAAACTGTTAATTATCGCATTTTCAATTTCAAATGTTGATCTGATCCCAGAAACTCATAGAAATGGGTAAGTATTACCCTAAAGGTGGTAAAAGAATGTAATAGTAATAACAATTTTTAGCTCAGCCCACGGAGGTGGCGAAGCTCCAGCAGCACTTGTCCCTCCTGAAACAGGAATATTCCAAGTTGCAAACCAAATACAGGGAAATAGAGTCGAAATATAACACCATAGCAGCGTCTAGTGGCGACAGCACCCAGGAAACTTTTGCTGCACGCCTTCTAAAAACCATCAGCAATTTGTACAATTCCGAAACATTTAGCGATATAAAAATTAAACTAACGGACAGAGAAATAAGTGCGCATAAGCTGGTTCTCAGCGCAAGGAGCGATATCTGGAATGAGGTCTTGTTGAATGCCAAAGAGCTAGACTGGAGCGATATCGATCCCGAGGTCGCTAACGCTATAATTTTGTGGCTGTACACTAGTGATTTGAAGCTTTCCTCTGATATTCTCACGTTGAAATTGATCAAGAAAGCTCACGAGTTCAAACTAGAGAGTCTGGTTGAGTTGTGCGAACAGTTTTTGATTTCTATCGTTAACATCCGGTCTTGCGTCAAGTTTTACTCCGTCGCCGAGGAGATTAACGCGAAGAATCTCCGGGAGTATTGTTCGGGACTCATTTCCACCCACTGGGATGATCTGAACGCCTCGGATTTTGAGCACATGTCGGGTTCGTTGTTGTATAAGATGTTGAAAAGTAAGACGCAATTGCCGCTGCATTCTGCCATTCGCCTGCAGAGGGAGGATGTTGTGTTCCTGTGCCTCGTTGAGAACTCTTCGAGGGTAAGCTTACCATTAGTAAATATTACAATTTCGCAAAGCATAATTTAAAAGTCCTTTTCATGAAGTTATAGGCAGAATACTTTGAAACGTTTTTTGAAAATGAATTCTTTTATGAAATATTCCGTGGCTTAAAATATATTTTAGATGAAATTAAGAAATATAAATATATTTGTATAAATGATGGAAAATTAGGAAGAGTATATTTAAAATTAACTTACATAGTTATATTCATATTATTATTGACACTAATCATTTGGGTTTATTTCTACAATATCGCAAAAAAAGGTATATGATTTTTTTTGTAAATTTAAGATATTTTTTTTATCTTTTGGAAATAAGTGAAACATTCCCCATTTTGTTTAAACAAAGGTCAACTTAGATAAATTAATACGCAAGAATAAGTTTATTGGATTAAATTAGGATTTTTCATTAAAAAATGTGTTTTTGGTATGTCATTCTATATGTGGACATATATATACAGTAAGCGGCACCCTAATGCGTACATAGTCGAATGAAGGGCAATTGATAATTTAACTTCTTTGTTAAGTAGATGTAAACATGAGGTGAGAACCAATCGAGATTCAATCGCTAGCGCAGGCGTATGAAAGGCATCCGGTTTGTCGGTAGGGCTGCTTGTTAGATTTCCGCTGACCCCCCTCTTAGCTTTATGTACAACCAAGTCTCCCCGGCCCAAGTAAATTCGCCTAACTATGACATAAAAATGTATCATTTAATATGTATTTAATATCCACCTATGTACGCATTAGGCTGCCGCTTACTGTATATCTACATATGTATAACAGTGGTGACTGGTGGAATTTGATATATCTCGATAATGGAACATGGAGTACTAACCATATTTAATGAAATAATTACTAATAATTTTCTTTTCTATAATCAAGATGTGAACACTTTGGTATTCTAGTTCTTTTTATGAATGTTTGATTCCCTCAATATGGGTTTTAAGATAACTTTGCATTTATGAAGTTTAAAAACTTTCAAATTCCGATATTATCACGTTGGCTGATGCATATATAAGGAAATGAAAATAATGGGAAAGGCAAACTATGGGAAAATGTGTGAGAGGTTGAATAAATCAAATAGTCTTATGTTAACGGACATTGAAAACATTGCACATTTCACATAGACAAAAAAATTGTCAAAAAAATATAAATTTTCAGATGTGTCAGAACCATACGACACAAAATATAGAGTCACAGATCTCACTTTGGCTACATATATATAAAACATTTAAAACTTTAAAAGTTTGGTATTGTAAGATTATCAATAACTTAAATATATTTCTTACGAAGTATTAAAAATACTATATTACAAATAACACAATAGAAGAATGTACAGTCTATTTAAAATTAGATATCTAAGCTTTCTTCGTCAAACTGTCCATTGTGAAAAGCGTCCTAAGATTAACAATATCACCGAAGCGGTAGAAATGAGCGCCAGCGAGTGGTACGTCCGGGCTGGCTGAATTGCACAAGCTTCCCTTGCAGTAGCAGAACTCGGTGGTGGTAGTTCTGGCCCCCTTGTCGTTCACCATCTCGCAGCCTTCCTTGTAGGGCTCCTCGATGATCACCTCCGAGTGCCACTTCTGGTTGTAGTAGTTCTGCGTCTCGAACTTCTGGCTGGCGCAGTTCCGTTCTGTGCCATTGATGAGGTCTGCAAAAAGCAAAATCAGCAGTCAATCAGCGAAAAAAATCATAATTTATATAAAATAACATATACCAAACACACACTCACAAGTTCATATACATACATTTGAGTCTATGGTTGAATATTAGAAAAACAGGATGATCATATAAAGAACGCATTAAGGAAGTGATTCATTGAAAACAAAGAAGGTTGGAACTCGATGTACCATAGAAGGGGCTTCGACAACTATAATAATAATTTTTTCAATGGATATGATTTTTTAGTGACACCCGGTGTATTCGATAGGTACCTGGAATTTTTGCGCTGGTTATCCTCTTCATGCAGAACGTAGAATAGGGACAGTTCACTATAAACTTCTCCGAATAATCAAAGTCCTTGCACAGCCTTATAGTTTCATTGACGTAGAACGAAGGGGGACCCACAAGGCACTTATAGCATTGTATGTCGCAGGCCACGTCGGATATGCCTGAAACAAAACGTATTTTTGGTACTTCGCAAAGTAAAAGTGTCTGCGAATCTATATCTGTCTGTCTGTTACTTGTTTTGTGTGTAACTCGAAAACGCTTTGAGATGTCTGCTTGAAATTTGGAACATTTATGTACTATGACGAGATCTGGAGCTGCCTAGATTTTGAGGGGATGAACAGGGGTAATAGCATGGGTAAAATCCTTTGCTTTGAATAATTCGCAAACGATTTGAGATATTCTCATTAAATTTGACATATTTTTCTAGTACGAGGTCTGTAAATGTACAAATTTTCATATAGATTTTAGGGGTCGAGAGGGTGGAAGTGGATGGGGTAAGTCTGCAAAAAAAAAAGTGTTGAAAACAAATTTTAACACGCAAATTGACGTGTTTTTTGTTGCACTCCGATACCTTTATTAGTACAGAAGTTATGGCTTGTATAAATAATTCTGGGACACCAGGTATATCGGTCATTTTCATTATGCAAACCCTTGAAACAAGAACAATAAATTGTTCAAGAGCAGAAAGTTGTTTTCGTAACAGTTTTTTTGAAAATTGAAGATTTCCCTTTAATAGGAGTCCAAGAACTTTCAAAAGGACTTCCTAACTTAGGCTTATTAGACGCAGAATTTCACAAGCTATAATCCTATCATAAGCAAAAAAAATCTATACAGTAGTACAAACTTTATTAGAATTTAAGTAGAATTCAAAAAGTGGGTGTGTGATGACTTCCGTTGGTGACTACAAGGTGTGGCTATTAAATAACCGAACTGATGCTGCTAGCCAGTTCGCGCTGCGAAGCGTACGCGACAAGTTTGAACAGGACTGTAAGTCTGGTGATACGTTTTTATGGTTTAAATAAGGGACGTGAAATGCCACCCCCCGGCCCTCCTCCAAACATTTCTCCGCATCCTGAGGGCTTGCTGAAATAACAGGAATCGACAGAATGTGTTCGCCAGATGCATGAATCGTTCAACATGCGCAAAGTTTGCACAAAAAATGGTGCCAAAATTCCTCACTCCCGAGCAAAAGGAATCAAGAATGAACATTTGCGCTGACATTCTAAACAACATTGACACTAATCCAGGCTCATGTTAGGAATGGGACACGATTGGAAAGTGTGGAAGCGATTAAAGCAAAAGCGACGGAGGTTCTGAACCAGCTGGCAGAAGCGGACTTCCAGCACTGCTTTCAACAATGGAAAAGTCGTATGGAGCGGTGCAGAGATCGCCAAGGGGAGTACATTGAAGGCGAAATGACGAATGGTGACGAATAAAAAGTGTTATGACAGCAGTTCGGTTATTTAATAGCCACACCTCGTAGACAAATAAGAAATGTATTGCTCCCATCTACTTCCGAAACCTTTAACCGATTAAGATAAAAATATAATCAGCTCCAGACCTCCTTTTGGTACATAAGTGCTGCAAATTTCACGTTCATATCTTTACGCGTTCTCGAGTTATCGTGTACACAGAAAAGGTTAACAGACAGACAGATATTAGTATTTTTTTTACGCTTTTAAACTCAAAATCTTGAGGTTTCAGAACATTTTAGTCCTATCTACACAAAGCATTTTTTTTTTAAATTTCTCTACGTGGGTGTGGAAGTGATATTAATATTAATAGGTTGCATGCTTTCTACGGCTTCCTGGAAATATGTCAGCGGTGTCGAGTTTAGATTTTTCGCGCGTCACTTTCTTTTTTGGGACGCGGGACATTTAACAATGCCACAGTTGCCCAACGGAATCTTTATTTAGAAACTTTTGGAATTGGGCAACGAAACAAAGGAACGATCGGAATCGCGACAGAAGCCGGTGGGCCACTCGCCACCCGACCGACTCGCCGTCACCGCGATTTCGCAACGACACGCAACGGTAATTTAAAAAATAATTATTTAATTTAGCGAAGTACGGCTCCGGCTCCGGGGCAAAATCGAAAGTTATATAAGGGGGGGCCGGTTCCACAGAGCGGACGGACTTTCGGTCACGAACGAGACAGAGACGAAAAATTAGGTCGACAATTGAAATCGACAACTTTTAAAAATGCACAGGGTGTCCCAATTTAACGTCTCACTGCCGGGGTTAATAAATAAATAAATAAATAAATAAACATTATTTTGGGTTATTTTTCGGCTAGGAAGAAAACTCAAACGCTGTAGTTTGAGTTGTTCCAATGCCGAATGTTCCAAGGAATCCGAATTTGCCCGCTGGAACATTATACAGGGCGTTATTAAAAATATGTTCCCAAAAAATTGACCTTTGGGAAATTGTTTTTTAAATATAAATTCACAAAACGCTGGACTCGAGAAGACGACAAGAATCGAACAAATGCACACTATACAAGGTCTCTCAAAAAAATCGCCCAATTCTAGTTACTAATAAGTCGGATTTGGCAATAGGCACTTTTATATGGAGACATCCAAAAAAAACGTCATCAAAGTTGGCCGAGGAAAAAAAGACGTATTTCTATTCTTGATCGAATTTATAACCTTATTTACTTGTCAAGACTGTCACATCATATGACAGCCATTGTTTATTTTACAAATTGTGACAGTCACTTGTCAAAAGTTTGACATAACCGAAAAGCTTAGACATGACCGCTATTTCCATCTCTCTCGTTCATAGCCAGAGTTGATGACGTTTTTTTTTTGGATGTCTCTAGTACTCCGTGTGTTCTCTTTAATTACATACACTAGGCGCAGAAAATAAGGGACTAAAAAAAATCCAAATTTTAGGTGATTTTCAAAGAGATGTAACTTGGGAAAAAATTATCGCAGAGAAAAGAAAAAAAAAAGAAAATTGAAGCTTTAAGTTTCTAGTTTTTGGATCTTCAGTTTAAAATTTTTTAGCGTCAGCAGTTTTTGAATAGTCTGAGAAAACCATCAAACAATAAAGTTCAAAGCAAAAAAGTCATACTCGGGAAATAATGAACGTACAGAAAATTCAAGTAGGGTTTTGAAAACTGCAAAGTATTCTTAACGTGTTGTAGTGATTGGTTTTTGCTGAAAAAAAAAAATGTTGGAAGCGAAATTGTTGATTGAAAAAGAGGAAAAAATTGCAGAATTTGGAATATTTACATAACTTGGCAAAACTTTATATGAAAAGTAATTGATAGACTAGGGATATTGACTGTAATTTTTCAACCTTAATTAACCCCAAAGAAACCCTGATAATTTCAAAGCGCTGCGATTTTTTTTTCTAGTGCTTGTGCAAAAATCAATGGAAAGGCTCGACTTTTTATTAATTTTTTTTACGTTAAAAAGGTTTTTATTGGCAATAATCCATATTTTCGTTATAAAAAAAACGTGTTATTTTAAAAAAAAATAAAAAAAAGACACCGACGATCCTAGAGTACGCGATCAACTTTGCACTGCGCTGGATACCTAGCCAGTGGCGTAGACATGTAATAAAAAATAAAAAAAATATTAATTGTAAGAAACAAATTAATAAATCTTTTTATTAATCGCTAGAGTATGTTCTGGATGCTATGCTCTCCTCGTAGATTATTATCTATATCTGCGCCACCGTGTAAGCTGGCAAGTAGCCGCGGTAAAAGTATTTTATCTGCAAAACCCGCATCCTGTTGTGGGTAACCCTGACTTGAATTCTACTTAATTCTACTTAGGTACAAAAGAAATAAACGTACATGATAATAATAATAATTTATCCACTGCAGTCGTTAAGTAACAGTTGACATTTTCGATTTCTGTTGCAATCTACAACTGAGCAACTCAACCGTTGACTGGAAATGAGAAAAAATTGAATATAATTTATATTTTCCACAGTTTAAAAGACAGAATTACTTTTTTTTAATGCGATCCTTAGATGGGATTCGAAAGAGTCCATTCCACAAGATGGCCTCAATAATAGCATCTTAATAAGAGTAGAGAAATGGTCCTGATTTGAACCTTTGACTTTTTTTTCGTAACAGAATCTCAATTTTTTTTTAACAATAAATATATTTATTTTTCTGCCATATTAATTTAAATATTTTGACAAATACACTCGAACCCCTCTTATTTCACCTTCGCTTAATTCACATCCTCTGTTATTTCACCACATTTCCCCCTATTAGGTCGCCAAACCGTCCCGGTTAAGTCGCCGCCTGAAAAAGTTTTAGAACTACGTTTGGAAATTGGATTCTCGCATGAATATGTACAATTTTTATTGAAAAAAATGATTGTGTAATACATTTATTGACTTAAAATAGGTTAGGTGTCTTTTAAAAATATTTAATCTTTAAAATGTTCATTCAAGTGGAAAATTGAACTTTGTCACGCACGACTGGGTATACGTACATTGATTTTTCGTTCAGTTGGTTCATTTTTCGTTATAACAAGTGCTGTGGTATATCTCTAAATATTTCTTTTTGCAGCTAAAACACGAAAAAGTTGAGGTTATGATCGCGACTTAAGAGAGGATAAATTTCGCGACTTAAGCGAGGTAATGATGCACGGATTTGGCGACTTAAGAGGGGTTCGAGTGTAGTTTGTGTTTTGTCAGTTAATGTCGGTGCAAAAATTGATATGCATTAAATGAAATAAAAATATCTAATGTAGTGTATAGTTTTATGAAGGTTTTTGTATCATTATTATCACATTATTATGTTTCCATATACGTCACTTTACATACGAGGTATGGCTATTAAATAACCGATGCTGATGCTGCTAACAGCGTGCTGAGAGCGTGTAGCGACAGGTTTGAACAGAACTGTGTGTGATGGTACTTTCCTCACCCTAAGCTCGCAGGACAAGCCAGTGGGGTCGCTCAGTTTGACTGTCGCAGTCGTTTGAATTAGTCTACGCACCAGTCACGCGTCGAAAAAATTCTCAAGTTTCTTGTTAAACTGGGGAAAACTTTTACAGAAGCTTATACGATGGTAAAAGAAGTGTACGGGAATGAATGTTTATCCCGCACACAAGTTTTTGAATGGTTTAAACGGTTTAAGGAGAGACGTGAAACGACCGAAGACGAACCGCGCCCCGGACGCCCCTCAACGTCAAAAACGAAAACATTGAAAAAAATGGTAAATCAATCCGCGCAGATCGTCGTCTAAGCATCCGAGGGCTTGCTGAAATAATAGGAATCGACAGAAAGAATGTGTTCGCCAGATTTTGCATGAATCGTTCAACATGCGCAAAATTGGTGCCAATGGTGACACTAAAGGGGACGAGATTCGAAAGTGTGGAAGCAGCTGACAGAAGCGGACTTCCAGCACTGTTTTCAACAATGGAAAAATCGTATGGAGCTGTGTAGAGATTGCCAAGGGGAGTACATTGAAAGCGAAAAAGTTGCTACTGTAATTGGTAACCATTAAAGTGTTAAACCAGCAGTTCGGTTATTTAATAGCCACACCTCGTATATTAAATTCCCAGTAATGAAGAATAGCTGCAATTTGTTGTTCTGGGTTGACAGCTAATTTTAGTAGTTTCTCTGTCGATTATTATTACACAAAATCATTAAGTTTCATGCGGACGATTGCGTTTTAACGATGTTACGAGATTTCATTTTCTCAATAGTTTTTTTTTTTGGAGGTGAAATACGTATATGTCGACACTTGTAATAATTGTAAAATATACCCGATGTCAATGAACGAAATGACCATTAGCTCAAGGTGGATATTTTGTCGCTCGTTGTAATTTACACTGAGAAAAAAATGCAAAACATTTCCGTTGAAATGAAACCCTTTTCTATTAAAATAACGCTTTTAAAAAACCTGTGAGGTCAAAGAGGTCAGTAGTAATTTTGAATGTGGAAATGATTTGCTTCTAATGGACTCACACAACACAATGAATATCCTTGTTAAGCGAAATTGTTGAAAAGCCGCATTGAAAATGTCTTTAGATTTTCGTAAATTTATATCGACTTGGCAACGTCGCGATATTCCCGATGGAGAATAATTTGCCTTGGAGCCGTTCAAGGATGATGCGATGTCTAATCGCGTTCGGCGAAGTGCCGCCTGTGCGAAGAGGAAGACGCGTGGGTTTTCTAGCGCGGATTCCCGGAATAAAGACGTACTCACACGTTCGCCAGCAGATATCGGTGTCATAGAGGCCACTTGTGTAGAAGAAGGTCGACAACCGCCGCGCTTTATCATTACATTACTATTAGTATTAAATTTGTTCTATTGAACGGAATTGGCTGGTAATCCGGAAACGCTGCTAATCAGTTTAAATGAGGTCACAGGAAGGCGTCATAGAGGGACCTGGAAGGGGGAGTGGGGTATATGGCTCGAAGATTTGGCTGGCAAATTCGGAGTGGTCCGTCCAAATTTCCATTGTCAAGTGTTTTGGGAAAAGAAACGTTAAAAATGATCCCTCTCAGGATTCTTGCATTCTAATATTCTTTATTTAATATTTTAAAGTATGATTATTAGGGTAGATGAATTCGGGTATAGTCCTTCTAAAGTGAATGTGAAGAGATATACTTTTAATTCCTTTGATGGCTAACGCCGCCCAATGGCGTGCATATATCTTTTATAAATTCGAAAATTGTGAAATAATTTTTTTCATTCAAATCAATATAGGAGATTAAAATTAGCCTGCATACAAAACTCATTATATTTGTAATATAATTTTCTGTAAATAATGCTCATTTAGCCAGACAATCTGAAAAAAATGTCTGCCTAGCTAAAATCAAACACAAACACGTCTCTGGCGGAAACAAGAGGAAATTACTAATGTCGTAAATAATTTTAACGACACAGTGGACCACATGAATAGCTAACCAACGTATTCGATGCAATGCAAAATACTCTAATTGGGTCACTGTAGTTCACAGCGTGAATGCTGCATGAAGCGGCTCCTAAATTTTTTCTTAAGTATAGTAATATACATAAAGTTGTATTAATTAATTATTTTTTACAGCAATTTTAAACGCCTTATTTTAATGCTAACTAATAATGTATTTTTTTTTAATATTCAAAATTAGCTTTCTAAGAACGTCACGAACTAACAGTTTACTGAAGTATGAATATAACATTTGTATAGTGAGCTTAGCAATTTTAGAAAATATATCTGACAACCTTGCTTTTTTTTCATGTCTTCACATTCACATTAGAAATACTCTATCACAGTCAGAGCTGGGAATGTCTTTAGAAAAAAAGATACTTTTCAAAGCTTTAGATGCATTTATTATCTAAGAAACTGTTGCCCAATTACATTTTTCTGGCAAAAAGTTCCTTGGTATCCTGAATACTGTGTGAAATTATCTTCTTTTTAAAACAAATCGCTAAAGTCTAAAGAAACGTTCCAACAAGTTGTTCCAAATGTTTGAGGGAAGTGGTCATAATGAAGTAACAGTAGTGGTAAATTCCACACAGACCTTTGGCATTTTTTCTAGCCTTTCTAGACAACTATTGATTCAAAATTTCTAGAAATGAGTGGTTTGGAATACAAAATCATAACGTCGTGCCATATTCCAAAACACCGCCATTATTTTTAGTTATAAATTTAGCTTTTTTAGTCTTTACCCTTTACCTACGTAGAAAGCAATTAAATTACTCCCGTCAAGACCTACTTCATGTTTCGAAATAAGACCGCGGCAAACCACAAGGCCACATCTCGAAAATTTGAGCTTGAAAAGTTTTGGCGCCGTCGTTTTTCAGTTATTTTGGGACACCCTGTATGCAACAACAGTCTGAAAACTTCTAAGACTGTTTTTTTTACATTATGCTAAATAACGTGAATACCTGCTCATACATATTGATCAGACAATTTATATCCAATTCAGGTAAACAAAAGCTCGGGGACATTATAAAATTAATAAACATTCGTGTTCGTATTACCGGCTTTTATGTTATTATAACATAAAAAAAACCTGGTTACACAAAGAGCCAGCTATGTATATACCTGATGATAATGTAACTGAAACTCAATCGATACTAGAGAAGTAAACAATAGGCGAGGTGGCCTGCCTAGTAACAGTAAACAAATTGTTCGTTGTTATTAAACATTGTAGAGATGGTTACGTAATAATATCACATACATATGGGGCATTTCACGCCAACTAGGTGAGGTCAAAAAAAAATATTCTGAAACGTATCACAATTGATAGTACTTGCTAAAAAACTAACTTCCCTAAAATTTTAGATTTTTTGAGCCACAAGGAGAGGGATGGTGAGGGTGAGAACGTACAAATTTTCGTTTCGACTAAAATTTCAATCTTTCTCGGTAAGAAAATGAAAAAAATGAAAAAGAAGGTTGCAATGGTTTTCGATGTTTTTTTTTTTGCGTAGAATACGACAAAAATATTTTCAAAATTATTAGGGGTAGTTTTCACCCTTATTTTTGAGGATTGAATGTTTAAAATCGAAAGTTCGAAAAGTATGACACGTTTTTTTAATTTTTTTTATTACTTTCTTTTTTTTTGTACTTTCGATTAATTTTTAATTCATAATGGACGTCGACCAGGAACTGGAGGTGAGATAGTAAATGGCAAGTGAATAATATATTCCAAGGTTTTTGGGGTCGCTGATTACGAATCTAACGTCAGGTTTTCAAAAAACAAAAGGCGGATCCAGTTGGTAGTCAACTTTTAAAAAATTGGTTAAATTTTGAAATTTAAAAAATACCATCGTAGTCTATGGGAAATTTTCTACATTAGATTCGCAATCAGCGACCCCAAACACCTTGGAATATATTATTCATTTGCCATTTACTATCTCAGGATGAGAAAATACGCTCAAACCACGTTTTTTCCCCTTTTGGGCCGTTTTTTGGGCCAGTTCCTGGTCGACGCCCATTATGAATTAAAAATTAATCGAAAGTACAAAAAAAAAAGAGGAACTAAAAAAAAACTGAAAAAAAAAACGTGTCATACTTTTCGAAACTTTCAATCCTCAAAATAAGGGTGAAAACTACCCCCAATAATTTTGAAAATTATTATCGTATTCTACGGAAAAAAAACACATCGAAAACCATTGCAACCTTCTTTTTAATTTTTTTCATTTTTTTATTGAGAAAGATTGAAATTTTATAGTCGAAACGAAAATTTGTATTTTCTCACCCTCACCATCCCTCTCCTTGTGGCTCAAAAAAATCTAAAATTTTAGGGAAGTTAGTTTTTTAGCAAGTACTATCGATTGTGATATGTTTCAAACAGAATTTTTTTTTTGACCTCTCTTGGCGTGAAATGCCCCATAATAATATGTTTGTGTGGTAGGTTTTAGATTGAGTTCAATTTGTCAAACTAGTAGTGCACCCAAGGCCAAAGCGAAGAAAACTCGCTGGAAAAATAACCCCCGTATTTTATGAAATAAAATATTGGCGATGTTATTGAGCTAAACCTTTTTGCCTTGTCTTTTCATTTTTTGTTCCGTGTTGGTTTTTCTCCTTATCAATATTTTCGTTTTCCATTTTTTGTTTGTCTAATTAGAATCGTTTTAATAACTTATTTGTCTACAAAAATTTGCATATGCTAATTATTGAATTAAATGCAATCTAAAAACTATGATTTAAAAAAAATTAAAAAAGATTTTAAGACACCATTATAAGTAATTTCAACATCCCCCTTTACAAATGTTGTTTTTTAACACAAATTAGTAAATTAATAACCTTGAATCTGATAGGATTCTTGTTTTATTTACATAAATTACAATTCGACATAGCATAAATCTTATGTAATCACAAGGACGATGGACATGAACGAAATTAATGATAAAAAAAAACTTAACATTTTTTTTAACGACCGTTATATCAGACTATTTTTATAAATTCTTCCCTACTCCACCCCTTTAGCGCCTCCACTGTTTCGCATGGCAAAATCCAAGAACCAATTAAACAATAAACAAATTATTCGTTATTGTTACCAGATATGGCTTCGCCATATACGATGGGACAGTAAAAAAATATTTTGATAGCGTATGTATGGGCCAAAGTTAATATTCAGTGGACGTAGGAAAGGTTACTGCTATCGAAAATAAATAAGGACGCTATAAATAATGTATATCGTCTCGATATGGAAACCCGCGTTCGTTTTACCAAATTAAAAATTGTTTACGTGTTCACCGCTTACATTAAAGTATACACGCGAACATTCGTGGGTGTCGACTGTCATTATCAAGAGTTAAGCGCTACTTTTTTTCCTTAACGGTTAACATAAACAAATAATACCGTTTGCGCGGTTTGCGGAGTGCGGGAAGTGTTAAAAACAATAGATGCATAATTTAAAGGATTTTATGTAAATAATGTCCCTAAAATATTTGGCACAAATTAGGATTTACCTATTCTGTAGTTAAAAACGAGAAAAAACCGTGCTCAAACTGTTTACAATTTCTAAGTAAAATTGAAGAGTGTAAATGTAAAAAAATTCAAATTGTACCGGCTTGCCACATGTCTATAAAACCCCATACAGGGTGCGCCACGCCAGTAGAAACAACCTCGAATTTTGGGTCACGCCTTAACGCAAGTCCACTAAGCAATGTTGCCAGATCAACTAATCATTAACGCCCTTTAGATTGCGTACGTTTATGTTAGCCTAAAAATATGCGTAAGTGGTAACATATGCTAAAAATATGAGGCACGTTGTGTATGACGTCATCCATGAAAGAATTTGAGTGATTATTTGAAAACGCTGCGATTTATACTAGATTCTTTAATGTTATGAACCGAAACGCCGTCATTATAAAAAAGGGGCTTGGTGAATCATCAATTAATTTAGGCTAATTTAATTTTCAAGCTATATATTCACGGTTACCATTTTATGACTTGCCAAAGCTGTGAAACAATTTTTCAACACTTTAGCTAATAGGAATTTCGTATGTTGACTTGGCGAACAGCGACCAACAGTTGCATGCTTCGTTAAACATGCCTTCGATTTCAAATATACCGTTTAATTATTTGGACCTGTTCGGCAACTTGGTAAATATCCATTTCTGTATTCTCACTGACGTATTATCTTTATGAACGATACACTTGTAACAACAATAAAAATAGGATAAAACCGAAACTACCGTGAGTTTCGGGACTTTTCACCACCTCACGCGCGATTGGTTACCCCTCACTCTCGTATTTGGTTCGCGTGTATCTAAGAGAAAAGTCATTTATCATTATCGGTACCTGTACGATTGGATTATCCTAGTAACATCGGTGTAAAGAAAATGAAGTGTTTTCTAGGAATAATTAAGTTTATTTTTTTTTTAATTAATCTTGCGCGTTTTAGGACACCCAGTACATTTTGTTGCAGTAACCCTGACTCGCGCGTGTATAAAAATGTATATAAAAATGAAACTGCTGTTAATTATACCTTAATAGGTACTATCTAATAGCCGTGTAGCTTTTGGTCTATCCATTCTAATTTCTGTTAACCAAATAGTGCAATAAGGATCGAGTTGATCACCTTGATTGATTTTATATCTTTTTTAAACAGATTACGTTTTCAAGCGAAAAATAAGTCGTTTAGATTTTTTAGACCTTTACAATCGACAGGATGCAGTATTTCCTGAATAAGTTGGAATCTAGGTGGTTTTTTAATAAACGAGAAATGTTAACTGTGCAATAATAATTACCCATTTGGATCAATAAAATATATTTGTAAAAATAATTATGTAGCATATCTAAAGGCGTATATCTGAAAAATATTGTAGAGAAAATATGAGATTAACAAAAATCGCGTATGAAACCAATCGTGCGTATTGAATCAGTTTGATGAATTTTGCAAAGAAACTACCAGCATTAAGTTGGCATGCAAGAACAACAAATCACAAATATTCTTTACAAGATTGGTGATTAAATACTGGAGCGTATAAATGGTGATTAATATAAAAAAGCATGTACAATGTGTCTACGAAAGTTGTCATCAAGAGGATTATTCAATAGACGGATCACATATTTTATGTTGTCCTTGCAATCGTCGATATATATTTCGTAGACGCTGAGAGTGTGAAAGACATTTATATTCGAATATCCGTCAACAAAATATTCCTGGTACTGTCAGAAAAGATCGTGGAACGTGGTCGATAATGTTCACTTTAGACGTTTCTTTGCCAAATATGTATCCGATTTCCCATTACCTAGTAGCCATAAATATTTACAGAAGATATATCAACCTGTCATGGGAAATATCAAAGAAGACATCCGCAATGAATTTCTGTGGCTGACAGTGGACGAAACAACAGATTTTTGCGGTAATAAGAGTTTTAGATTCGCCCCCGATACTGATAGCTAGTAAACGGGTTTTGCGACCAACGGCTAATAGTATAGAAATAGTAATAACACGTGCACTGTCCTCTGTAGATGTGAAAAATAATAGTGTACTGATGTTAGTGACAACAAGCAACTGTTAGTGATATAAACAATTGTGCGAAATTCGTGAAAATAATATGCGTGGTGTGTCGTCCTTTGTCCATGTGAACTATTTTGAATTGGCACCATTAACTGAAGTAGATGTGGAACGATCATTTTCCTTCTACACCCATATGCACAGGCCAAATCGATCACGTTAAACGAGAAGAAATGCAGAAGGTAGTGGCAACGTACGCTCAAGCACTCACGACAGTCGATGTTTATGAATGACACAAGGGATATGTACATAAATATGTACAATATTAACACATTTTTACTCCTGTTTTTTTTTTGACTATGTCTCCGTCAATTACTTGACGGATCCGTGCCTGCCTGAGTCCGACCCTGCATTATAGCACATTTTCTGGACCCTAGTAATCACGCTATCAGATCTTGACCTGTGATAGATATTTAATAAGTATGTTTGTGAAGCGACTCCTTGCCTTGTATTGAAACCTTTAAACACGCCACACAAAAAATATGGAGACATCCAAAAAAAAACGTCATCAAAGTTGGCCGAGAAAAAAAAGACGTATTTCTATTCTTGATCGAATTTATAACCTTATTTACTTGTCAAGACTGTCACATCATATGACAGCCATTGTTTATTTTACGAATTGTGACAGTCACTTGTCAAAAGTTTGACATAACCGAAAAGCTTAGACATGACCGCTATTTCCATCTCTCTCGTTCATAGCCAGAGTTGATGACGTTTTTTTTGGATGTCTATATTAAACATTAATAAAAAATAAAGTCGATATTCCTCTCTCTATCTCGGAATATTGTTACCGAGAACCCTGCGTCAAAACAATGACTACGACTTTATTACTGGGCGTTTTGTGTGCGGATTCAAATCGCAACGTGTCATGTAATTTAATGACTTTGTTTCGATCATAATGCCAGACATCGTCTGAACTGTTGCTCCGTTTGAAAAAAGCAATAGCGTAAATCGCGACCATCTTACATTCTGAGAGGAGCATCGCAGCGACTAGGGTGAGCGCGAGCCCGGCGTCAAAATTCCTCATAATTCCCTGCTCCCGATGACAACAACTCCATAAATAAACAAGCCGGCGGCTCGCAAAACTTTATTCAAATTCGTTCGAAAACAAACCACGCACTTGAACTCGGCCGATAGCCGGCTGCTGAACCCGCGAACTGTTCCTCGCGAAAAAAAATGCTATTCTGTTCGGTTTACGGGACCTGTTGACGGACGGGGTAAACGAAGGACCGAAGCGGATTTTTTTCCTCTAAATATTTACGCTACGGCTGCTCTCCCGGGTCTCAGCATCGCACACAGTTTCCTCTCTTTTAAATCACAGTTCTACAGCACAAATAAACTCGGATTTCGTCCGGGATGTTTCTTTCATTCGTCCGCGCGCGATCTCGCTCATTGATAACGGCGATAACGTGTATTTTTAGTCGTACGAAGTTCGAACGCGCTGCCACGGCCGCGAGCCGTCTACTGAAATCCGAAAATCGCGCGCGGCCGCGACGGACTGGCCGTTTCGCCGTCGTTTGTTCCCCGGCGACTGATACGCGGTGAGCCAAAAAAGCGCGGTTCCGATCCGGTATTTCAAAATGCTATCGGGACGTCACTGAGTAGTTCTAGATGGTGGCGTCTTGTACTAATGTGTTCAAGTTGCGCGGATTCTAAAAAATCATTGGAAAAATGACTTTAAATTTCAGTCGTAATAAAAGTAGAGTATACTTTGGACGAGATAAAAACCGATACACGTCACCGATGACGCTATTAAATGTGTGCAGTGATACCACCACTCGATTATATCGCAATAAAACCTATAATTTAATATTTTATTGTATTCTAAATTTCGCGCCTGTCATTCGTTGTTACGCAGTTGGCACCAGATCCGAAGTTGCCGTATTGTATTAGTGACATTTGTTGACAGTTTGAAATTATCTGAACCTTACATTGGCTTCAATAGTGCTTTGTGCCTATTTTCAGAACAATCAAAGTGTTATAGTTGTCAGACTTTCGTTTGCGAAATGCCAAAACAGTTAAACAGTTGCGGCCAAGAGTTAGTAGCGCCTTTGATACGTTATTTTCAAAAATAACGAGACACTAATGGTCCGTTGCTACCCTTAACAACTGTTAGAAAGGTAATTTGGATATTGAATTAAAATATTAATCAAACCCACAGTCCGATATATTGTTACAGCGGGTAGCAGCAGCACTAAACTTGAATATTTCTACTGTTAATTGAATTAAAAAAAAAAAAACAAAAAAAACAATGAACTTTTAAAATCACCTAGAAAACGTAATCCTACCAAGAGGGTTACAAATACTATAGCATTGAAAGCAAGTGGTATTCGTAGCAACTATAATAATTGATATTTATGTACAAAAAACTACACTGCACTATTTGAAACCGAGTGGTCAAAACATTTCAACTTCCGTGTGCCTTTTTCTACTCATTTTTTCTCCCATTAAAGAACCTACTAATTTTTATTAACTTCAGTTCTCGTTTCGCCGCAATGTAGAGAGTATCGTTTGCATGTAGGCGTGTGCCGCTGTATGCGTATCATCGTCAATAAAAATGAATTCGATGCAAAGTAGAAATCAATGTTTTAATGGAAAATTAATTCGAGCAATTTATGAAAAAAATGCATGGATTTGCAAAATAAAAAAAAGCAGTTTTTTGTTTTCATTGCTTTTACATTTTGTTTTCATTGCTTTTACATACATTTTACATTTGAATTTGACTACAATTTTGTGCATTTGAACTTGCATTGAGAGGACGACTTGATGAGGCCACGTGTTAATTATTTAACGATTTAATTCTTTAATTCATTAATTCCTTAATGGATTAATTCTTTAATTCGAAAATTGGAGTTGGAAGTTTTTTTGGGGGAATGAACATCCCTGATTAGTTCCTTAATCTAAATTAGCGTTAATATTCACTTTTTTCGCAGATTTTTTCCGTCGAAACTGAAGTTTTGAGAATTTGAAGCTATTTAAGCTACAACATTAAAAAAAATCACCCGAAATATACTTCTTCACTACGTAAATGTTGAATTAAAATAAATCTTACAGGAGTTAATATACATACATATTACGTCTTGGTGCTCTTAATCAAATGGTGACGAAGAGGGTAAATAGAGCGTGCAGCGTGAAATGCTATCTTCACCGTTTCTGCTTAGCAATTTTTTTAAGAGTAGCCTCGCATCTTCTATCGTTTAACGCCTTAATAAAATTGATGGTTCTTAAGAGAAAAAAAGTAATTGGCCGTTTCGGTCTGTGGTTCGGCTCGCCGACCGTTACTTTGTGTGCCACCGATTCGCGTAAAAATCTGGACCTGGTCGTTGTACAGGGCGTGTTGGCGAAGCGGGTTACTCGAATCGTCGTTTCAAAGTAGTACGATTAAAATGGCACTAAGATGTGTGTTGATTGTTCAGCCTTTTACGGAAATAGCGTATTTTATGGAAGTATTTTATAACCTAATAATGTACAGGGTGTTACTGCAAAACAATAGAAGAAATAGAGAAATGAGGATCCCCAGAACATGCAAAATAATAAGTCAAACAGCTAAGTAATCATATGATATACGTTGGGCTTTTGCTTAAATGACTATTAAGAAATGTAACGTGTAAAATGTAAAATAATAAGATAATAAGAATTTAAAGTTCTACCATCCTTACTCGAGTTTTCGTAAAAATCAATAGGGATATTAGTCCGTTATTTTTTTTGACATTATATGTCTTTATTATGGGATTATGGGCGTCATGCGTCACGTCACGCAACATTATGAAAACACCGCAGTTTTACCTTTTTGGCGATATATTTTCACACAATCGACATATAAACTATAATTCTATCAGAAGCAAAAAAAAAAGCAATACCGCAGTACAAAAATTATCAGAATTAAAGCAACTTTTAAAAGATTGCTTTTTTTAGAATAGAATTTTTTCTATATTTCTTATTTTGCCTCTTTTTTACCCCCTGTATTCTTCTTAGGTAGGTATTTAATTTCGGCTGTCTGTAGAATTTAAAATAACTCTGTTCATTTTCTGTCCATACTATTCATGTATTCATATTGTATTAATTTCCGCGCTGTGTATCATCTTCGCGTTCTTGCAAATGTTATCGCCAGATACGGACAAGGCGCAGTGACTCAACCCTGTAGACAAGCGGCTCGCGTTGTTATGCAGTGAGTCAGGCGAGCAAAGCGATATTTCCGCCAGGCATGGCAGGGTTTTTCAAAGCCTATCGGTTTTCTAGCGGAAAAATGCCAAAGAGCCAGGCCTCAGATAAACGCCAGGACGTACGTTAATTCATGGAATACTGATATTAACCGCCGGGATGTTATAAATATAGCATCATTCAGTTGCAGGGGCGTCGACTGAGGAGACCGAATCCACAGGCGAGGGTTTTTTCCTGTTGTGCCCACAGGTTTTGCAGTTTTAGCCTTTCCGCTCGAATATACGAGGTGTGTAGATTAAGTAATGAGACTTGCAACGTAGCGCTCTATCTAACAACACTGCAGAGACCGGACTTGGAACAGTGGCAGGTTAACATGTAATGCACATTCAGTACAAGTTTGAACTTGTTAGAGTCATTTGTTTGTTCTTTGTGGCTGTTTTCGTATACCGGTTTTTTCTAGTGCTTTTTAAAAATGAGTGACATTAATTTTGAGCAACGGTGTGCTATCAGGTTTTGCTTCAGACTGGGACACAGCACAACGGATACTTTTGCAACACTTCAACACGCCTACGGAGACAGACTTTTTTTTCAAAAGCCTCGGTTTTTCGGTGGTTTAAAGCATTCTCAGAAGGAAGAAAGTCCATTGAAGATGAGCCACGCAGCGAAAGGCCTTCATCTTCAAGAACCGATGAAAATATCGGTAGAATACGGGATCTTGTGCGTTCAGATCGTCGGTTGACGACAATAATGATTGGGGAAGAATTAAATTTGAATCACACCACTGTTCATCAGATTTTGACTAAGAATTGGGAATGAGAAACATCCGGAAAAGGAAGAAAGAAAAAAAAAAAAAAAAAAAAAAATTTTTTAAAGGAAAGGTTAATACTATCATGAGACTTGGAAGTTTGAGACGAAGAAGGCGTGTCTTGACTTTTTTTTAAAATCGATTGAAAATCAGCATAATGATTGCCTTTCCAGAAAGCCAGGAAATGCCAACAAAGAGCCAAAATTAAACTGCGATGATATTCCAAACAGGCCAAACACAACACCCCCCCCCCCCCCCCAAAACCCCCCCCCCCCCCCCCAAAAACCCAAAAAAAAAAACAAACCCCCAGAAAAAAAAAAAAAAAAAAAAAAAGAGAATATTAAATTTTTCAGTTTTCGCACTCTTCGCCGGCCGAGTGTTCGGGGTCTGTTTTCAACTCAGCGCTTTGTGGTGTTTTCGTGGAGATTTTTTATATGTACAATCTACAATAAGTGTAAGATCTACTATATTTATTTGTCGCCAGCAGTTGGATGTTATCGATATAATTTGCGAACACCCTGTAGAGTGTAGGATCTAATCTTCGACGAAACGACGGTTAAAGAACAAATTTATTCCAGCTATCCGACATAGTGAACTTGTGGAGCCCCAGCGGCGAGCTGCCCCTCGACCTGGCCCTCAGGTCTCACAACGAGAGCATCGCCACGACGTTGGTGCAACACAACGCCGACCTGAACATAAGGGACAGCGGCGGGGACACGCTTCTCCACAGGGCGATCAAGCAAGAGGACTCGTTCTCCACCTGGTTCCTGCTCTGGAACAACTGTGACGTTTCGCTTTCCACCAGGTAAAATCCTGCCCTGCATGTGTCTTTTTTATATTTAAATCGTCTAATAAAAAATAAAAAAAAAAAGTATGTATTAGTAGAAAGATGATATTGAATTTTTACTTTGGAATCGAACAAGCCCAGGCGTAAAGTACTCAGAGTAACTAATGTTATAGGATTGGCCGTTTGTGCCGCAATTGGCTTCATTGACTTCAGTCGTTTTGCCCGATCGTCTGGCAGATTCTAAAATTATTATTAGCGTGTTCGAGGAGTTTATGTCGTCGGCGTCGATATTACACATTAGTAATAGAATGCTTTACTGCCATGTAATATCCAGGATTTGATATAACTTTATTCTTATTACAATCTTTTTAATATTATCAGTTTTACTTACGTCATTTATGTTGTCCCTTTCAGGGTTGAGAACGACTCTCCGTTGCACCTGATAGCAGGGAGCGGTCAACATTAAAGATTGTGAAAAGATCGCCGAAAAGTTGATAAACAAGAACGTGAATGTTAATGCCCAGAATCGTCAAGGATAGTGAGTATACTTCTTTAAATGTGTTTTTTTCTTTTTTTGTTGAAAAAAAAATTAGGTAGGTATTCATTTGCATCACAAATATGGCATTAACAAACCAATTTATATAATAATCACTTCGAAATGAAGAATGAACGCAGTTCTTATTTACTGTTAAGTGAGTAGTTTGTATCTTTACTGCATGGACACGCAAAAAAGTATGGATTGAAGGGGAAAAAATGTGATACTAGGCGCGTCGTCCAGTCGCAGTCGGTGGGAGTGTCCTGTAATTATAAATCTCTAGGGATTTACGTAAATCTAGTACATATTCATGTTGCAAATGGAATTAAAAATATAAAATGTGAAGGGCTAATAAAATTACGTAGAAAAAACTTGTCCGACAGGTAGGACTTTTTTAATAAAACATGTTTTAAAAATAGTTAACTTTTACACTTTTTATACATGATCAAGAAAATTCAGTTTAATTCAATATTAACACGTGGAATATATTTGTTATGTAAATAACTAGTACACGCTTAGCAGATACCACCGCGACAGATACATATGAATTTTTCTCGATGAATGCAATGAAATCTAGCAAAGATGTAATATTTCGAGGTGTGGCGAGGTAACTTAATTCAAACTGCTGCTACAGGTTCAAACTCCTGAGCTTAAGACCCAACTGGTCACACGTGTCCAAAAGCGGAGCGTCAATATTGTTAGAATGTCAGGTTTCGCCCTTTTTGGGGCAGGTTGGCGCGGACCAGACACAGTCCTGTTCAAACTGTCGGCAGCCCTCGACTAGCGCGCTTGTTATTACAACATCAGTTCGGTTATTTATTTCTTCGGTCGTTTCCGCGCCCTTTTTAAACCGTTTAAACCAATCCAAAACTTGTGTGTGGGATAGACCACTCTTTTAACATGTATTTTTAACGATTTGAGGTTCTTTGTAATGTATTACACACGCTGCTCAGTCAAACGGGCGCCCGGCTTGGGGCACAGGTCCTGTTAAACGTCGGCGCCAGCGGGGGGTTTTGAAAAAACCATGGTTAAACCACATCTCGTATTATGTGAGTTTGAAATACAGAACGTACGCAAACAGAGGTTGTACGACAGCGCCAGCCGACACAGGACTATTGCAATAAATCAATCGCTCCACTGGTCTCTCGTCATCGGTAAATTCAAGTAACCTCCATCATATGCTACGCAATTTGCCTACCAAATTTTAATATGATACCAAATTTATATTTGTCTTAACTGTCACCTGGGGATACCACATTGTTTATTACAGCGACATACTAGCTCGTGTGGACTTGGGGATTGCAAAATTAGCAGCTAAAAGATCCAGCGTGGATGGGAAGACGGTGCAGATTGGGCCATGCAAATGGTCCGCTGCCAACCGCCTCAACGCTGATTGGAGAGGAGCGTATGCGCTACCGTAGTTATTACTCACCTTTCATTCAATGTAGGTGCTGCCTTTTATTGAGACAAAAGGTTAACAGGCTGCTGCATAGTTATATATTTGTTTAATCGGCTGCTGAATTAAAACGAACATCGCGAACTATCCTACTCCTACTAAAAAAATGTCTTTGCAGCACGCCGTTGCACATTGCCATCCAGGCGGACAACAGGCCGATATTCGAGCTGCTACTCAAGCAGGACTACTTGGACGGCAACGTGAAGAACAACGAGGAGCACCCGCCGCTCTACTACGCCCTGTTGAAGTACGAGGCGGGCGATGACGACGAGCAGGACTCCTACGCCGCCAGGCTGGTGGGGCACAACGCCGAGACGGACGCCGTCTACGCGGGCACCTCGAACAGCCTCCTGCAGGCGCTGATACTGAGCGGGGCGGAGCGGGCCGCCGTTTTCCTGTGCGGCAGGGTTCGGGAGCTGAACCACGTCAATGCGGAAGGTGAGCTTTCGGTTTCACGCTGGCATCGTCGGGAGACGCTGAAAATCTAATAAGCCTTTATTCAGTTGCGTAAATCATACATTTACATTAGGGGAAGTCGGCCTTGTTGTAATGTAATAGGTGACAAAGTCCTCCACTTTTTGATTTAGTTTTTATTAAAAGTTTCCCAGACAAAATATTTAAGAAAACAATTAGCACAAACTTAAAAAAACATTCCAGTCCAAGATGAAAAGAAATTAAATATTAGTTAAACTACATGCCATTATAGGATTGCAAATAAATAAAAATTCAATAACTAAGTTTTCTTTGTTGAGAGAAAGAAGGTATGTGATTACGGAAAAAGATTTTTGCTCCTAGTTTAATTTAGGAAACAGTAGCTTTAAATATAAAACTGGTAGGAAAACGATGACAAAATATTTTAAATCTTGTTACACCTATTGAAATAATTAAAAAATAAAAAAGATTCTTATTGCTTGTCAAAGTTTGAAAAAGGATTAACCGTTTTGGCTTTATTATTATTTATATTTATTTATTATGTTTATGCGCCATTATCGTTTTTGAATTGAAAAAAGAGTTACAGAAAAGCCAAACAATGATTATCTCTGATTAATTAAAGTGATGGAAGGGACAATTAGGCGTCAGTCCTTTGTTAGACAGGGTGTCCCTAAAAAGTAAAAAATTTGCAACAGTTTAAAATCATGTCGATTTCACTTTTTAAAACATAGTTCTTGTTTTATTTTTTTTTAAAATATTTCCTTCATGTCTTTAGGAGAAAGCTGCTTCTTCCACTTTAAATTGAGGGTAGTTAACCTCAAATTGATGTTTTTTTTTTTTTAGAAACCCTTTTAACGTTTTGATTACTTTTCTTGTTCATATGACATCTACCTTCATTAATTAATCTTGACAGGAAACTTTCTGATTAATTCAGGTGTAACCAGTGTGACGAAAAGTAAGCTCTTTTTTAGAACTAGTCGCGGCCATAAAATAATAAAGCCAATATCTTTAATTGCAATTTTCACGAAACGGTTAAATAACATTTTCGAACTTTGAACAAGAATTAGATTCTTTTGTTTCTTAATTATTTTCAATTTGGTGTAACTAGATTTAAGATATTTTGTCTGGTCTAAGAATTATGGCCCAAAAACCAATCAAGTTTCAGGTTAACTATCCTTCAATTTTAAGTGAGATAGATAAGAATCTATCTGATTATTTGAATCCTAAGAATGGAGCACTAGCTTTTACGGACGAAATATTTTAAAAAAATAAATTAAAAACGGGAACTTGGAAGGGCTATAACTCCGCAGGGATGCTTAATGCATATAGGTATATTGTGTTAAATCGACATGATTTTGATCCAGGAACACGCTGTTAAATTTATGACATACCTTTTAGGAACACCTTGTATACTCTAGAAGAAAGATTTTTTTTTTTAACTTTAAATTTATCAAAATCACTCTTGTTTAATTCAAATGCAACACTTTTCTGTAACTGTCTTGTACCCAGCTTAATTTTCTTTTAGGGGAGACTGCGCTCCACTTGGCGTGCCTGAAGAATTTCGCCGAGCTAGCTGGCATGTTGGTGAGGCTAGGAGCAAGCTGCAACCTGCTGACTAACGAAATGCGACAGTCGCCATTGCACTATGCCGTGAAAAGTAACTCGGAGAAATGCATTCAGGCGCTGATAGATTTCAATAACGAAATCGAGAACTCCGGTAAGCATATTGTCGTGATATTTTCAATGTGCGACACTTTCTACGTCATTTTCGATATACATATATGTTTTATTTTATTTCCATTTGTGCAGAGAGCGTCTCTGAATCAAAGGTGCCGATGAACTTCAATTCTCGAGACGTTAACGGCGACACCCCTATAAGTCTGGCATTACATGACGGTTATAACCACCTGGTGCCCGTTCTAATAAAGGTGAATGTTAATTAGACTGTGCTATTATGGTAACATTTTGACTTCTGAATTTGTGTTTCTTATTTAGGGCAAAGCTGATGTCAACGTTAGGAACGGCAAAGATTTTACGTTGCTGCACCAGGCGATAATGAAGGAGGACTCCAAAACGGCCATATTCCTGCTTGACAACGGAGTAGACATGAACGCAAAGTAAGCGATGGCCTGTGCCATTTTTATATTGATTAAAAGTATTCACAAAAAATATGAAAGATCCTGTACGAAAAAAAAAATTGGGTTATAATGGACCTCTGAAGTTTTTTAATGGCCCTCATAAATCTCTTCCAGGACTGCTGATTACGAGACGCCCCTCCAGCTGGCCATCCACTGCAGGCTGGGTGACGTGGTGGATGCGCTGTGCATGAGGGGTGTCGATATGTCGGCACCCGACAGGTTGGGCAACTGCGCTCTGTGGGCCGCCCTGGACTCCGACCAGGAGGACATCGCCAGTATTCTGGTGCGGCACGGCGCCGACACCGACTGCTGGGGCCCCGGACCGGACGGTTGTCGGCAAACCCTGCTGCATCGGTAAATAAATTCTTACTTAGACCAACACAGACTACTAATCTTTTTCCGTCAACATCGACAATACAGGCGTTTCGTCAACCGCGTTGCTATCATCAGAAGGTTACAACCCACACACTCATCAGATGATTAAAAAAACCGTTTCAATCATTTGTTGATGATGCCTACGTGGTTGGCGAAATGGACGCGTAGTCTCCTTGGTGTTGGTAGAAAAGGTGTTTAAGTCAATTTTTAAACCGTTCTAAAAATTATTGACACCAATGTAAATCGATACTTTTTTGATAGAGCCATTGACGAGAACAAAGAATCAGCTGCGATATTTCTCATCCAAGCTGGCTGCGACCTGGACAGTCCCAGAATGCCGGGGCCAAACGGCGAAGGGGGAGACGAGGCTACAGATAAAATGTCACCTCTGCATTTGTGCTGCCAGTGGGGATTGGAAACGATCGTAAGGGTATGTAGGCGAACATACAGTCACTTTTTTTTCTTGTTCCTTTTCCTGTTCCTTTCCTTTCAGTAAGAAATCATTATTAAGAGAGTATTATCTGTAGCTAAGATGGCCATGACGCATTTCTTACGACAAAAAATTTTCTCTAATTCGTTTCGACAGCTGTTGCTCAATTGTTTGTTCTCTATGATGTCATGGCTACCTCCACCTTTATAAATTGTCATGGGCCACTTTGATTTTACAGACACTCAGCTAATGTTTGTTTTTGAGGTACAGGTCACTGTAAGGTCCATGGCTCCATTATTTGTATTGAATAATTTGAGTTTTGAGGTTGACATAGAGCTATTATATTATTTACTAATGCCACCTACTATTGCTATCGTTTGGGTAACTTTTTTTTTAATTTTATCTCCTCTAGACCCTGGTCGAGCACAGGGCGAACATCAACAGCCGCAGCGCCGAGGGGGAAGACACCCCTGCACGTCGCCATCGAGAACCAGCAGCATGAGATCATCTCGCTGCTGCTCAGCGTGCCGGAGATCGACCTCAGTCTCAGGGACAAGTCGGGCTTGAGTCCGTTCGCGGCCGCCCTCACGTTCCGGAACAACAAGGCGGCCCAGGCCATCTTGGACAAGCTGCCCAGCGCCGCCGAACAGGTAAATTCGATCCCTAGGGAACTATAAAATTAACTTTCAAGTTAAAGAAAGGTATTCATATGCCTTCGTTCGACTGTTGAGTTTAATCTCTTATTTTAACACTCTATAAAAAAAAATCACATTATTAAATGTGATTATTTGGCTGTTATGTAAATGTAGTGTTATTTCATTGTCTGTAATTATTTATGTATACATTGTGATAAATATTGGGGCAAAAGTGGTTCCTTGAGGTACTCCTTGCTTCGTTCCAGTTCGACGCCAAGGGCCAGAACTTCCTCCACATCGCCATCAAGAAGGGAGACATCGAGAGCGCCCTCTTCCTGCTCACCGTCCAGGTGGACGTCAACTCCAGGGTGCAGGACCCCATGCTGACACCGCCCATCCACCTTGCGGCCAGGCACGGCAACGAGACGCTCGTCAGGAGCCTGATCCTGGCGGGGGCGCGGGTGGACGACAGGGACGCGCAGAAGTAAGCGCGTGCGCACCACATGCCGCCATATTACTGAGTCGTGTCGTGTTGCAGGCGGACGGCCCTCCACGTGGCTTCGCAGGCGGGCAACGCGCCCGCCGTCTCGGCCCTGCTGCAGAACAACGCGGACTACGACGCCGTCGACGTGGAGAACGACAACGCGCTGCACATCGCCGTCAGGGAGGGGCACCTGAGCGTGGTGAGGACGCTGCTGACGGAGTCCTCGATAGACGCGGAGGCAGTCAACCTCAAGGTAAACCTTTTAAAAATGTATTAGACAGGTGTAAACCGGGCGCGTCCTATTTTCTTCCCTAATATATCAAGGGTGCCTTGGAAATTCGTTTGTTTGAAATACGGCAACTTGACTTCAACATCGCGGCGATGCAGCTGTATAAAATGCATACCACTTTCTTTAATATTTGGAATGTAATAGAGCATGTATCCACCTCTCTCTTTAAGAAACTATTCACCGATAAACACTAAACAAGAATCAATAGCGGCGGCCGTTGTCGCCGTCGCGTCATCGCTGCAAAAATAAAAACGCAGGTGTGCATTTCATCAAGCTAATCATTGTGTCTAAATATGGGCTGTAAATACCGTTTTTTAACCACAGGTATATATGAGATTGCATAATTCACAAAAAGTTATGATAAGAGGTTTATCTGAAGAAACTTATTTAGATGTATATAGTTAGGGGGTACATCCCTAGGCGCTCACGGTTGTGGCGCCACAAATCATTTGCGTCCTTCGCACTGGTCTTTACTAATAATAATAATGATACTCACCCTTTAGTTACTCTGAAGATAAACCCCTAAGGGCCTCTATAGGATCCGTTCCTTTTTTAGGGCCGAAACCCGCTCCACGAACTGTGCAAGTACGGCAAAGAAAATGCAGCTGCCATATGTGACCTCTTCTTGGAGTGCATGCCCAATTACCCCATCGATGCGCTGGACGTTATGGTTAGAATATACATTTAGTAAAAATAGAATGGATCTATTGACTTTATATTTACCAAACTCCATTTGCAGGGCAACTCTCCGCTTCTGCTAGCCTACATGAAAGGCAACGGGAATCTCTGTAGGGTGCTGGTCAAGGCGAACGCATGTCTCGCCTCAGAGAATAACGAGAGGGTCACCATTTTCAACTATCAGGTAATCTGCTGTGGGTCATTTAGATTTTAAATTTTGCATCCAACTTGCGACCATGACAATTTTTCATCGACAATGTCTTTTTCAAAATGGCGGATCCAAGATGGCCGTCAAAATTGATTTTGTCCAATGAGAATCCAAATCGATATCTGCAGATGTTTTTAAAATTATTCGCTGTTTGTTTCGTGGTTTGTTGGGTGAGCAATGTCAGAGATATTTTTTCTTTTTAATTGAAATGCTGCATTGAAATTGGGATTGTACGACTGGCGAGACGTTTTTGCAGGTCGCCAGCAAGCAGCTGCTGAACCGCCTACTGGACCAGCTGTCGCAGCCCGCCACCTGGGCCAACACGGACTGCTGTCAGGAGTGCGGTAAGAACTTTTCGATAACGGTGCGCACGCACCACTGCAGGCACTGCGGCAGGGCGCTGTGCAGCAAGTGCTCCGACCAGGAGGTGCCCATCATCAAATTCGGCGAGAACAAACCCGTCAGGGTGTGCAAGGTCTGCTTCGACGTGCTAAAAACCGGCGCCAGCTAGGCGGGGCGACTGTCATCTCCTTCTGGAGCGCCAGGTAGGATCGTTTCCATCCGACCACGTTGAAAAAGTTGTTTTGGCTTGTATCATTGGCGATGCCCTAGACATCCGATATTTACCAAAGTTCTACGAGATAGGTTTGCCGGTGTTACGATGGTATTCTTTTAAAATCAAATCAAAAGTAATGAAATATTCACGCAAATTAAAAAACTATGGGCAAATATACCGGGTGTCTCGAAATTTTTTGGCCCAGAATATTGGGGAAATATTTTATTATATATGTGTCAAAATCGTTATTTTATGAAATATCTAGTCTTGAATTATGGTCTATCTTTATTACATGCTCTGCGTTAATTTTTTTATATATTACCAATCCACAAGAGAAAAAAAAAATTATATATTGAAATTGTTCTCGACAAATCAGAGGCACCCGAATTATTAGATCTATACGTACTATGTTTTTTTTTTTAATAAATGTCCTTTGCACCATAATTTTGAGTCAGAGCGCTACTTTTTTCTTTCACAGTACTATGCATTCCTTTATACGCTTTAACCTTTAAGTTTTATTTGTTATAAGGGGCGGGCTGACATCGGACAGGCACTAAAAGTGCCGTTAGGATGTCCTTTGCACTCGCCTTTCTCTATATATCCTTTTCTAGATTCTTTTTGGTAGCTTCCTTGGAAACCCGCAAGATTTCCACCAAATTGAACCTTTTTGGGTTCAGTTTTAATCTTCACTCTTTTTAGCGTTAATCAAAACTTGTCGGTTTGCAGGGAAGTGCATAAAATGATAATAATCCCTATTTGTTGCACGCTAAACAAATCAAGTTTACCGATACTATTATATTTTTTATTAATGTATGTTATGAATTAAAATACCTACATTATAGTTTTTTAAATTATATTTATTTGTTAATCCAATAAAGGTTTATATGAGGTTTGTTTTATTTCTCGACTTCCCAGACATCCGTATCTAGTCGGCTTTTCCAAGTCGTCTTGCGATTATTATTAATTTTTGACATCGACCCGTAATCATAACAATTGAAGGTGTTACTGTGGTTTATTCCCATAACCCGCTTGCTCTTCTAAACCAAAGATGTCGCTAAATTGCAGTCCAAATCTACCTGATTTTGTCGTACTAACATTTGTCAAAGTTGTGGAGATGTTAATGCCAAATTTTAGGTAATTTTATATACAACCAGTAAAAATAAATGATTATAAAACTTGCATAAATCCTTTTAGAAGATTTTCAACTTAAATTTATGAAAATGTGAACATTTATCAGAGATACAATAACCGTAAAAAATCCCGAGATTCCTAAATTTGTTGTATAAAAAATCATGTACAAAATGCGAAAACTTTTTAACCTCACAAGGACTGGTCTGAATTCACTAATACCTTTACTCTTATTCATTATGACCGTTACGAGAGTGTGCATGAAAAACGGAGTATTCAACAATCGTCACAGGTTTTTATCAGTTTACCTACTAAATGACGTCAAATATATCGTATGAATTCTGAAATTAGTAGCGAACCGAGAAAAAGGAAAGAATGACCTGATTGAAGGATAAAATGTATTGACTGAAGACATGTATTTGCATTGCAGAGTGACTTGCATTTGTTGACGATTTTGTACCCTCCCTATTTTAATGAGAACCGAGCTCACGCACTGCAGTAAATAACCGAAGTGGAGGCAGGTTACCCTCATTTTTATAACATTAAAATCTAGGTCTGTCTCACTTAATGAACCTCTCTTTTCACATTTGGAGAATATAATTTAGTGTACATACTGGTATATTTGCTGTTCAAATATAAGGTTTGTACACTCACCAATCCAAATAAATAAATCTATAAACTACTCTTAATATATTATTAATTTGATGAATTAAGTAAAAAAACTAACAAGTCAAAATAACCCGATAGAAGTCCTAATTACTTGAGCAATAAAAGACTATTTGCACTCGATATAAGTTTCACTAGCCACATTGGCATCATCAGAATAAGAAAACTACAAACTAACCCAGGCCTCTCCAACTCTAGTGCTATTGCCGCTCCAGTCGAACGCCGGCCAAGCACCGGGAATTAAATGCAAGAATATGATGCTGTCGCAGCAAAGCCGGCCGCGCTGCAGACGAGTGAGAAGGCAGTGGACAGGCACCGGTGCTGCGAAGTGTAGCACCAGTGCGCGCCAGCACCGAGTGCTCGTGTTGGAGAGGCCTGATCTAACCAAACACCTGTTCCTACAAAAGATTAAAGTTCAACGTCACCAATTCAGACTGTATGGCAGCTATTTCTACAGTTCAAAATTAGAGTGTATCCACAAACATATAGCAATTTAAAGTTTTGAAAAAGGAGATTGAGGTTATGCGAACCTTTCCCTTGTAATGCGAAATGCATGGTCACTACGCACCGTCAGATGTTTTCTTCTACGTACGACAAAAGATAAAGAACTTACAGCGCTATACATTTATTTTCTCTAACGATACCATTTAAATAATAAATCCTACATGTCTGTACGCTTTACAAAAGTTACTTTAGCTTCTTAAAAAGGTCCTTTGTGACACAGTGATCGATGGCATGGAGCAAATCGAACAGTTCTTCGGTGCAAGTCTCTGTTGTGCGTGTTCTGGAGTTTACGCGATCGTTGCACTCCTGGTATCTGTCCGCTAAATGTTTGCAGTGGTCCGTCTCCCTGCACTGGTCCTACAAAGAAAAAAATCAAGGGATAGTCCAGCCACAGGTAGCAAAAATTGTACCCTTAAAACTTGCTGGGGATCTACGAGTTCTTCCTCTTCGGCCTCTTCTTGGGCCTTTACGGTCGGCAGTTTAGGGATGAATTTATCAAAAAACATTTTGGAGGCACGTTGCGAAGATTCTTTTTCCAGAAAATTGATCTTTACGTAATCAAAGCACTCCGCCTGGGCCAACGCGCTATCCAAAACTGACAGCGTTTTCTTACCTGCTATTGGTCGATTCCCTGACGTGTTTATCAAATACAAGGTTTACATAACTTCGAATTGCTTAAATAAGCCTTGACTAACTCATATTTTCATCCACCGTAATGAATTTTATTCCATATAATATATCCAAGGTTTTTTCGAAGAAAAAAAAAATTTAACTACTAATGGCAAAGTTCATTAACTGCGGTCTCTATTATGACTAGAGCGGTACTAATTTTTTGACATAAACGGAGGTTAGGAAGGTCTGTGCATCTCGCTGTGTATTATTTTTGTAATATCGCGTGTTTTTCAACAGTTTAAACTAATTCCTGAATTACAAATTAATGATATTCGCGTTAGTGTTACAGTCTTCATAATTATTTCGGTAGTATTATCATGCCCGCCTTTTTTATTTTCGAACCCAGTTGATTCTTAATGTTTACTATCAGTTATCTGTCCTTTTGAAATTTTTACCTTCGGTTTTATCCTTAAGGGTGAGTGTTTACTAAAATCGTGAGGTGACTCCGACTAATTGACCTCTTAACTTCTTTTTATTTTTCAGAACTATGAACGGAACAATGATGGATCGACACGGTCAGGTTACTCCCAAACTACCAAAGAATTATAAGCTCCTCGTTGATCCCTTTCTTGTTAAGGGGGCTACCAAGCTATACAGATATGACGGTGTAGTGCCAAATGACCCATCTTATCCTCCGGTCTCGCCTAGGGATCCTAGACCGCACATGCTTCGGATTTGGAACAGGACTAGGCTCGAAACCCTCGACTTACCCGTACCTAGGTTCGTATCAGTTCTTTATTAAAAAGAAATGATAGAGTGTGATATTAATCAGATTTATAAACTTCCTGCTTACACATTGAGGTTTAATAATGTTTGAACTCGCTTTAAACTGTCAATGAATGAGAAAGGTTTCCCGTTAAGAAAAAATATTGCTGATGCTTTAAAAGACAATTGTTTAATCAGAATTTTCGAAGTATCCACTAGCTTTCAACTTTGTTTTCTCCTGAGTTTTACTGTTTGTGATTTTCTTTCTGTTAGATTTTTTTGTTGATTTCGAGTTTCACTGTTAGTCTGACCAAATCTAAAATACCTTAAAAATGATGTGGATAACCAGAAAATGAAGATTTGATCGTCCAAAATGCATATTTTGACATTTTCACGTCAAAAGAAAGCTTTTGTTTTTAGTTTGGGCAACATAACCTCACTCGTATTTTTTATATTTTTTTTCTGCACAATTTGTTACGAATCAGGAGCAAGTAATTACATGCCTATCACACATAACAACATTTTTTTCTCCAAACTGAAGCTTTTTTTATAACTAAGAACTTATAGTATTAATTTATATTTAACCTAATGTTGATTTTTTTTTGTTTATTCACTAATAAACAAAAAATTTGATGTTTGAATTTAATGAGTATATTCACTTTAGGTAATAAATATATATCATTAATTAGTTATAAGAGGGATTTCTAAAAAAACCGTACATAACCTCAAATTCCGAAAGCATTCCTATTTAATTCTTATTTCGTCATGCATTGAAATAAATCGTAGGCTGATAGTCAAAATTTTCCGAAATAAGTATATTTGCTTTGTTTATATACAAAATGCTCTAACTATGAAGATGTAAGTGTATATTCAGACAATTACTGTACAATGTATTTTTGATACACATCTCATAAGACATGAAATATTTTTTGTGTAGCGGGCAAGAATTGGTATAGGATGGTATACAGGGCGATTATTTTAAATTAGAGAATATTTCCAGTATTTTCAATATTCTCAGCTTGTTCTACTGAAAGCATTTAAAAGATTGTTTTACGCCCAATGTAATAATTTTTTACCTGTCAATGATATTAATTTTGCAGGTTTAAAATTGACGTAAACTATATCGGCGAGCCTCCATCTATAGAGGTGACCATCTTCCACCTGAACGATAACATCGACAAGCAGTTCCTACGCGAGATGGTGCTGAAGTTCGGAGCTGTAGAGGAACTTTTCATATATTATCACCCAAGCACGAACAAGCACCTCGGAATAGGCAGGGCTGTGTTTGATACTGTGAAAGGGGCCAAAGCCTGCGTTGAAAAGTTGAACAAGACCAGCGTCATGGGTAAGACAGCTGAATGTGAAATATGGATTTTCATGTTACGACAAGCATCATAATCATTGATTTAGTATTTAATTAATTCTCAGTGAAATAAATTCAAGGTAAAATTCATATTTATTCATTTAGTCAACGCCGATTGTTACGGAGTGCAAAAATATGTTAAAATATTTATAACATATTTTTATAAAATCGTTTATAAAAACATCAATGACCTGTCACTTATTGTAGACGATAAATGACTGTCATATTTAAAGGTAATTTTTAGTCGGCTATTTTTTGGAGTGGAACTTGTTTGAACATACTGGTTGCATTTTGAGGATAATTTTCACCGATTTTAAAGACAGGTACATACAAGGTTATATAATTCACGAAAGTTATACATTCAGTATGTATAACAAACAATAATGGGCTTAAAACACCTCCCTGAGGCACACCATGCAATATACGCTGAAATTGCTTGCAATTTAACACACCATCGGCGTCTTTTTGCTGTCTCCAGGTAAGATCCTTGACGTGTTCCTGGACCCGTTCGGGGAGCAGTGCAAGAAGAAGTTTGAGGAGTTCACGGCGGAGAAGAAGACGACGTCGGCCGCCGCCCCAGCGGCCGAGGCCACCCCGAAAGTCGAGGAGAAGCCCAAGAACAACGACGACAAGCCGTACGATCCCGGCGATGACGATTTCGACGACAGGGATCGGTACAAGTCCAAGGACAAGGAGAAGGAGGTGGACGACTATGACGGGGGCGGCAAGAAGACGAGGGACAGGGACCGGGACAAGGAGAGGGACCGCGACAGAGACAGAGAGAGGGATAGGGAAAGGGACAGGGAACGGGAGCGGGAGAGGGAAAGGGAACGCGAAAGGGAGAGAGAACGGGAGAGGGAGAGGGAAAGGGAGAGGGAACGAGAGAGGGAGAGGGAAAGAGACAGGTACGGGGCCAGGACCTACAGGAGCAACGATTTCGTTACGCCCAGCAGCGCGGACATGGGCTACGTGTCGGCTCCCAGCGAGTTCTCGGCGAGTTACGGGTCGGCTGGCACGACACCCTTAACGTAAGCGAAATGACAAATTTACATTTTTTATTCAAGACAAAAACATATCTCGTGATTGAATTGTTTCTTATAAGCATTTATTAAAAAAAAACTCTCAATCGAAGTTGTCTTCCATAACTTTTAATTTGATAATACCATTTCTGATGTGCTTTCAGGCTTTTCATTTACAATTAGCTCTGAGTTGACAGACCACTATTTCTGCCTTCATTTTTCTCATGATTGCAGAGAATGAACGTAGCATAATTTAATTTTTGTAAAAACCATAAAATTATGGAAGTTGGTTAATTAGTTGGTTTTCCTACTAATAGGTGGCGCATCATTCCAAATTTTTTTATCAAAATAATGTACAGCATTGATTGTCCTCCTGCATGTTACATCTGTGAAATATTTAATATGTTACTTTCAATTTTGTCATATCCATAAGTTTCAAGATTAATTTTGCTCACTATATTTGGGTCGATGAACAGATATAGTAATGAAAGTGCTTGATCGGTGCATGTTTACCATCAGATTGGCTCTAGAACTTTGCTGGTCTGTTATACACGATGATACATTTTATAATCAGATATGTGACAGTTGACATGCTAAAAAAATATTAATTATTTCAATTACGAATGACAATAATATAAACTCATGCAACTCAAAAAAGATGTTGCAATTTTTCAGTATCAAAAAAGAGTAGAATTTGTGGGAAAAATATATTACACTCTTCGTAACTCAGTCGGATAATGACGAAATTCCTACAATTTACTTTCACCAAGCAATGAACAAGTCGTAATGTTACAGAATATTTTCCATAATCGTTCGGTGAGCCTAAATTCTGAACATGAATTTAGCTGTCAAAGATCTGATTGATATGTCAGCCATATTGGAAACAAATTGTCCAAAAATTTTTGGAATTTGGAAAAAAATTCGTTTTTCCACAACCAACTTGAGGTCAAATTTATTTGAACGAACCATATAATAACGAGCTTTGCAAAAAAAACCTCACCAAATTTGACTGAATGAGAGAGATAAAAATAGTTATGTTGAAGCTCGAGGTTGTCAAACTTTTGACAGTGGCTGTCACAATTGTAAAATAAATCATGGCTGTCAGTTTTGACATTTAAATAAGGTTATAAATTTAAGATTAAGAATAGAAATACGTCTTTATTTGCTCGGCCAACTTCGATGTTTTTTTTTTTTTTGGATGGCTCGTCATTTGGTTAATCCTGTAGAGGCGTTTCTCCATGCGTATGGGGCACACTGTATATCACTGCGCTGCCCCAAATATAGTCGCACAACTGACTGTTGAAAATTCCGCATTTTCGCGATTCCAGCTACGACTACCACGGCCACGGCCTGGCCCCGATCTCGAGCCAGTACCCGTACGCGACACCCGCGTACCACCCCATGGCGGCGCCGGCGACGCCCCTCTGGCCCATGCCCCCCACCCCGCAGTGGCCCACCGACAGCTGGGAGAGGTCGTCGCCCGCTCCCGGCGGCCCGGTGCTAGGGCCCCCGAAGTGGGCGCTGCCCGCCACGTCGGAGGAGAAACACGCCGTCTCGTCGCACAAGGTCAAGGAGAAGGAGTCGTGGAGGGAGCGAGACAGGGATAGGGAAAAGGAGGGCGACAGGGAGAGGGACAGAGACAGGAAGAGGAACAACAGCAGCGTGAGCGGCGGCAGCAAGAGCCGGAAGGAGAAGGAGCGGGAGAGGGAGAAGGAGAAGGAGAAGGTAAGGGTCGGAAAGAGGGGAAATAGGGTTGCTCGCTTTATTAAGGGTAAATAAAAATGAGCAGTTCTTTATGGAATGGGAAATTTAGGGGGGGGGGGGGTAGCGTTAATTCGGGCAAAAAAAGGCACATTTTTGTGATTTTTGTTTGACGACACAGTTAAAATCTATTTATTAAAACCAATGGCACATTAAAGTATAACATTCGAAGAATATCGTGTAAAATTTTCATGAAAAAATATTAAAAAAATACGGCAATGACAGCAATTATTCGGAAGCGTCTCGGAAAAAAGTACAATTGCGGTGTTCATCATAACTCGGTGCTGGATCATCATCATAACATAGTATGAAACAAAGTCGCTTCCCGCTGTCTGTCCCTACCTATATATGCTTAGATCTTTAAAACTACGCAACGGATTTTGATGCGGTTTTTTTTAATAGATAGAGTGATTCAAGAGGAAGGTTTATATGTATAATACATGCTTAATATAGTAGAGAAACACTCATAATTTTATAGGGTTCTAATGTGATGCCGTAAACCAGGCGAAGCCAGGGCGGGTCGCTAGTCTGAAATAAAAAAATCAAAGTTCTTTCGTTAGATAATCGTTTTCCCCAGGTAACGCTGGGACAGTTTTTTGAAATTTCTATTTTTCACTTTTTGGGAACACTGAAGTGAAAAACGCGATTTTTGCGGAAAAAAAATCGGCTAATTTGTTACTGTAAAATAAAAAATATTAACAAATTTGAAAAAAAACTCCAGCGTTACCTCATAAATTATGTGCAGAAATAGTGTTTAAAATTTCGAAAGTAGTTTTGAAGTTATGAGGTACACCAACTTTAAAAACGCGAGTTGTGGGAAAAACGCTGTAAAGTTTTGAACACTAAAAAATTTGGTGTTGAACACTAAAAAAAAACACGTTCGTTCCTAAGCGAGTTTTATCGGCTTACCTCACACTGAATGAGGCGCGGTTGCTTAAACCACTGTATCTTTGTTAGTTTTGCTCCGATTCATCTCATATTTTCACACAATATTCTCGAAAGGTTCTCCATTCAGAAAATCAAATAAAAAATGCAAAAAACAAAAGTTTAAAAACCCTACGACGACGTAATCCTGGACGCTCTAAAATGCTCAGTCGCAGCGAAGCGGTATTTTCGAATATTTCGATATTTTAGAGTTCGACTTGTTTCACGAATCGCGTCCAAAATAATAGTTATACATTAAATCCATCAAACATTCCTCTTGGATATGATTTTTTAATGTTTTTACGTTATTTAAAGCAAAAAATAAGATTGAAAAAATTTTTTTTTTGAAGAGTGATGTAACCCCTTAAGGAACAGTGCATTAAATAGTAGAAAGGTGCGAATTTACGCTGAAAAGTGATTTAATTAATGATAATAATAATATTCTCTCTCGTTGCAGGCCGGCCAGCCGCAGGTGGACGAGGAGAACAAGCCGCTCGACCTCGACACCAGGATAGCGCTGCTGCTGAAGGAGAAGGGCTCCGGCGGGATGGCGCCTCCGTTCCTGGCGCTGGGCGCCGACTCCGACGACGAGTCCAAGTCGTCGGAGATGCCCAAGCCGGCCGGTGCGGCTGCCCACCTCCTTGGACAGCGACGACGACGACCGCTCGAGCATCTCGCTGAGCGACATGCCGATCAACCCGCCCGCGCCCGACCTCGACATGGAGTTCCCCAAGGACGACGAGACCTTCCCGCTCTCCGTACCCCCCTCGCCGTTCCTCTCCAAGGACGTGTACCTGGAGTGCCACCGGCTGGCCCTCGAACAGGTAGGGATGCAACAAAATCAAGGGGAATTAGAGGACTTCTCTGTCAGATGAACGCGAACCAAATGTGAGAGTGAGGGGTGAACCAGTCGCGAGAGCTGGAGCTCGTTTTTTAACAGTTTGTATAACTCTTGTCTTTCTTCGCTCCACCAACTTTGACGACGTTTTTTTTTAATGGCTCTTTACATATTTTGTGACAAAATTTTAGGAGCTACAGTAGTCATCACGGTAGCGGTTACCACCAATGAATCTCTAGATTAGAAGCTAATAATAAGTAACACATTTAATTTTTCTGAAAATCACGTCGTATATACGTAAAAGAAAATGTATCGTTTAAAAAGTGCTTGCAGGTTCAACAATTAAAAAAAGAACTACTGTTTTTCGTACTCCTACCCGTGTGTAACCACTTAAAGATACAAATTTTTTGGATAGGCGCATGTTCGCTGTATAAAAGAGATAATAATAAAAGACCTTCCGTTCTGTCCGCAGGCCGTGGTGGCGAGGCAGCGCGAGGCGCTCGAGACCACGGCGCTGCTGAAGAAGGTCCACATCGAGATGAACAAGATAGGCAGCGACATCTCGTCGAGCGAGGACGAGCTGCTCACCGGCGAGGGCATCGAGAACAACTACAGCCCCATAGAGCGGTCGGAGTTCAAGAACGAGTTCAAGATGGAGAAGGACGACGACCGCATGAGCCTGTCGTCGCTCAGCAGCAACGAGACGAAGATCGAGGAGGCGAAGCCCGATCCGCCGCCGCCCCCGCTGCCGCCCAATCCGCCGGCCGCCGCCAGCTTGCCGCCCCCGCTGCCCCCCATACCGGGGGTGTATCCCGCCCACTACCCCAGCATACCGCAGTACCCGAGTAAGTTATTTTCTGAACTCTCTATTTTTACCGTGATAAGGTTTTTACTCGCAGAGTACTTCGATAGTGTCACGTGTCCTAAAGTGTACAAAAATCTGTGATTTCGAGGTGTGGATAAATAAAATAGTCCATAATTGAAAGGTCTGGAGACTATGCGGAAATATTCAGCTATTTGGTGTCCAAAAATTTTTCGAAATAAGCAATTGTTTGATGAGCCGTATGTTCTGCAGCATTATTTTCTGTAAATACTGTTTTGTAAATCCCATTAAACCAGTGCAATATCTTTCGGCAGTTATAGTTGGGTCAAAAAACAGACACAGTTTTTTGTCGATGTAGATGTTTCGGGATATTTATGGGGATTTTCTGTGCACCATGTCCTCATGTTTTGTTTATTTAAATGTCAAAATAAATATTAAACTTCTTAAAATTTTCCAGAAGTGACTGGCATTACATTGTTTTTCTAAAATCTCTTGTCTTGTGTGTTGTATAATATTTTTCTTGTACATACATATATATTTTTTTTTTGTATGCAGCATTGCTCGGAACTCCAGCAGGTAATAAATAATAAATAAAAATATATTTGGCATGATATACTCTTTTTTATATTGCATATAAATATAAACAGCTATTTTTTTTTCAAGCTTTACTACAGGCTGCAATTAGAGGTAAACATTTTAATTTTTAGTCACTTTTTTAATTTCTAATGTTGACTGTTAAAACATAGTATTTTTTTTTTTGAAATAAAAAAAAAACAATGATTTCCAATAAATTACGTGGATACCGTGATTCTGATATTATCGATCTTTGGAAACTTGGAAAGTGCGGAATATGATAAAATTAATAACTATGGTAATAAATGTTCGTACCCAACCCAGTGATCCTGCTAACCAAAAATACAACACAATCTTCCGCTGAGTAACGTGAAGACATGACCACAGCTGTTACCTAATATTCCCCAGCATTTAATTATCTTGTTAATTATCTTGCAAACAAAAAATGTTTCGAACAGTGGAAGCGCCGGTGGGACAAGTGTATTAGTTGTAATGGAGAGTATTTTGAAGGGGATAATGTTTTGTAAAAAATTTGAAAATATATAGCTTTTAAGAAATAATTCCGGTTATTTTTGGGTACCCCCTCGTAAGCCTGTGGGCGACTATAAATATGATACGGGAGGAGGTCTAGTCTGGTGACATGCTGCCTAAACGCGGTAGGGATTGAGTAAAGCGTGCAAAGGCACTTAGTAGGTGGTCTCTATTGGGAATTGGAGTAGACACGTGGTGTCTTAGACGTCGGCGCGTCTAAAATACCGTGCGTTCCTTCCGCAGGCTACCCTGGCGCGCAGTACGCGGCCGCCTACGCCGCGGCCGCCGCCGCAGCCGCCCCCTTCGCCGCCTACGGCCACCAGGACTGGCGGCAAGCGTACCCGTACGGCACCCACCACATGTACCTGGCGGCGCACGCGCAGTACGCCCAGTTCCCGCAGCTGCAGGCCGCCCACCAGTACATGCACGCCTACCAGGCGGCGCCGCGGCGGCCAGAGGACGACAAGGACGACCCGCACGCCGCCACCATCAACTCCGTCGTGCAGCAGGTCACGCAGGAGCTGAAGAACATCCTCAAGAGAGACTTCAACAAGAAAATGGTCGAGATGACGGCGTTCAACAAGTTCGAGACCTGGTGAGTGCGACGATTGTTTTTTTGTCTTTCCCCGAGGCTGACTAGGTTTACTTCACCATTTCATAGTGAACATTGGGTATCACTGGCGGCTGGTCGAACATGAAATTCTCGTATTTTAATTAATTAAAATACGAGAATTTTGTAATAATAATTGTATAATTGTTTCGTGATTTATGATCTATGTAAAATACATAAATAGAAACACAAGATTAAAGAGCAAAAAAAAAATGCCATAACCGGTGATCGGCAGAACACAGTAGCTTACCTTGTCCAGAAGGCGTCCTGGGTGTCGGCCGGCCGGCGTAACGATTGTAGAAGTTTTCAAAAATAACAAATGTAAGCGCACACGGGAACAATCACTCCGCTATCACAACGTCTTCTCTCCTTTACTTCCTTTCGGTATATATATTGTCTATATCACGACTCATGGTGATTAACTCTGCCTCTGTCGCATCCAGAGGGCAGCACTTTTACGGGTCACTAGAGTGATCTGCCTGATCATGTGACACGCAAAATGAAGAATTAATTTTTATTAAATGAGAGTTTTTTTCTAAAGCCGAAACAATAATAATTTGTCCAATAATTGTATTTGCGATTGTTTTTATTAACCTTTAGAGGACGGGAAAGAGCAAAGGGCCATAAGAGTAAAAATTTGTGAAACGTGTCACGGATTTTCCAACTATTTAGAAATTTGGAATGAGTTGGCGCATTTCAAAGTACCTGATGGTACTAAACTCTGACTAAAAGTTATTATAAAAGTTATGAACAAGTGAAATTTTATGCAGCGATTAAAAAGAACATTTTTATCTCGAAATGGAAGGCTCTAATCGAACAATTTTATAGGACAACTTTTTTCGAAAGGCATTGAACTTTTTGGAAAAAAATGTTAGAACCTTAAAAATGGTTAAACAAACAAAAAAAAAATTGTTTATAATAAAAAAATGCTGAGAATTCAATGTTCTCCATCACCTTATTTCAATTTTCTTTTTTTTCTAAATACTCGTTATACATTTCCATATATTTAGAAAAAACATTTGGGATCGAAAATTTTTGGGATCGCTGTTTGCAAATAAACTGCACGCTGTTTTGTTGGACGTTACGGCCGCGCGCGGTGCCAGTGCTCGCGCCGTATACGCGTCTAAACTTGAAAAAAACATGTGATTTGTCGTTTCTCAACCGTTTTATTGAATGAGTTAGCTTTTCTAAGCTTATTGCAACCATGCTTCAAGTAATCGTTGTTACAATCCTTTAAATCTCTCGTCTTTTTTTCGCAATATCTTATAAAGGAATAAAAAAATTCGAGCGAAGCAAGTAAACATTTTAGGGAACTCTGAAATTTCTGAGAGCTATAGCACACCTTCAAAAAAATTTGTGGGTCAATCTTTGGGTCTAATCATCCTTGCCTCCCGTCAGGTGGGAGGAGGAGAGCACCAAGGAGAACAAACTGAAGGACAAGGAGGAGCAGGCGGACAAGCAGATCCTGCCCAGGGACAACATCAACGTGCTGCTGGAGTCGAACCGCGAGAACCTCTACAGCAACATCGGCCTGGACTCGGGTGGGCTCGGCCTCGGTCTGCGCGCTTCCCTCCCCAAGATGCCGAGCTTCCGCCGCAAGAAGATCCCGTCGCCGGCGCCCCTCGACGAGGACGAGGCGCGCAAGGCCTCCTCCGACAACGAGGAGATCATCCACGACTCGGACTCGGACCTGGCGACTGCGCAGCGCGCGAGGAAGGCCTCCACCAGCAGCAGCTCGTCGTCCAGCTCGTTCTCGTCGGACAGCGAGAGCGAGAGCTCCGACGAGAGCTCCTCGGAGTCGGAGACGGAGACGGAGGTGAAGCAGAGGAACAGGCGCAGCGTCAGCCCCAAGGCGGAGGCGGCTGCGTTCGCGCTGGACGCCTCCATGGAGGAGTCGCCGCTCCGGGACGGCATCGAGGCGAGGAACAAGACCCCGGAGCCCATGCAGGTAGGTCAACCAGTGGAGCAAGTGGTATCTGTTTTGGCAAGAAGACTAGAACTAAGGAGACCGAACTCCGGCTTTTCGCTGTATAACGCGACGGGCTCAAATATGTCGGCCTCCAGAGGCGCTGTAAACAGTAGTGTACCCTTGTTGCTACGGTATATAAACAGATATCTATACGTATACTGTGGTTCTGTACTAATCTGTGTGCGTTAGAGGTTAGAGTCCGTCGTGCGAATACATTTGACAGACGCTCGATATTTTTCATGTCAAAGGTCAACATCGTCCAAAAATTAAGCTTTTCAAAGTCATTGCGTAATGTTTTAATAAATTTTCACCGTCAGTACTGCGCAATAGTCTGAACTCGTATAAAAGGGTAAGGCAAATTGTAGGTACGTAAATGTAGAAATACAATGTTATTGTGAAACCTTTATAGAGATACGTGTCTAAAAGAACAAGGGAAATTTCACAGATACATGCGAAATGAAAAAATCACTATTTACGCGTTATTTTACCCACCCAGCACCTATTCGCTCCCTTTTCCAGTTAACTTGTGGGACTAATACTATTTTGGGCACGATTTTGGTGGTCAAACATAGTGTACATGACTAAAATAGCAAAAGTGGCTTGTCTGAACAATGGCCCTCAAAATATTTCATATTACGTGCTTCAACGTTAACAATACAACAAAGAAAAATATTTCGTTTCATACATACATCAGTAATTTGAAATAACGTCCGGTTATTCGTACCGCTTCTTATATCACACAATGCAACACAGCACTTTCGAATCATATTTATTTTGTATGTATTTTTGCTAAAGCCAAACGGCATGTAAGCTTTGACAGCTTAATGATAAATGTCATATAAAACCATAACATGGTTTTCTATGATAATTTGAAAAACATTCAAATGTGATCCGCCGCTCATCACGTGACATCGAGTACATTACTGTTTACAGCGCCGCCTGGAGGCGCACAGATTTGATTCCTAGATACTGAACGAGTTCGGTCTCCTTAGTTCTAGACTTCTTGTGTTTTGGGTTGGATTTTAGAATGTCTAGAATTTCGTAATAAAAAAAGACTGTTTCATATATTTAAATAACAGCATCGTAACGAAAATAAAAAAACGCGCGCAAAGTCCCAAACCGCCGCACCTCACTAGAAGTAACAGATGTGTAAATTTTTTTCAAAACCTCGGAAGTGGGGTTTGCCTTTATTGTGGGGATGATTTTGTATTGCAGCCTTTCGTTTTCTTCCCGCAGATCGACTCGGACGACCTGGTGACCGCGAAGACGACCGACGGCTCGCCCGCCAAGCCGCACGTGTTCCCCTCCGACCTCTTCGACAGCGACAGCGACCTCAGCGACACGGAGCGCCTCATCCTGGAGCGGCGCCGCCGCAACACCGAGTACATGGAGCGCATCGAGAAGGAGCGCCAGGAGCGCATGCCTCCGCAGCCCGCGCACCGCGCCGACGACAAGGAGGCGGAGGCGAAGGCGAAGGCCGCCGAGCGGGACGAGGAGGACAGCGACGTCATGGAGAAGTCGCTGGAGGAACTGGAGGCGGAACGCGACGCGCTGTTGCGAGCAGTCCGCAACCCCGACCCGCCCCTGGGACCATCCGCCATGGAGGCGGTCGACGAGGCGGCGGCGGCGGAGGCGAAGGAGAAGGAGAAGGTCGTCGCCGGGCAGCAGCAGCAGCTCCAGCTCGATTCGGACGAGGAGAACCTGGAGGCGAGGCGGCTGAAGAAGGCGAAGAAGAGGGCGGAGGTGAACGGCACCGTCGAGCTAGTGAAGAGGCTGTCGGAGAGCTCGGCCGGCGAGAGCAGCCCTTGCAGCCAGGTAAGAGGCGTAAAAAATTTCATGGTGAAACCGTAAAAACTTTCACAGTTTAAACTTCGAATTCGAACATTCGTTTGGCAACTAAATTGGCAACCGTGCGTTGCAGGTGGCCATCGAGCACTCGTACTGCATGCAGCGGCCCGAGAAGGAGAACGTGGAGGCGACGCAGCAGCAGCAGCAGCCGGAGCCCGCGTCCAACACGCAGATCGTCCACGACCACGGCTACACCGTCACCAAGGAGCAGGCGGCGAAGCGGGAGCGCCAGCCCAAGCCGCCCAAACCGAGGAAGCCGAAGGAGCAGACGAAGCTGAAGGAGGTACAGAATACGATCAGCTACCACCGGCAGCAGTACGAGGAGGACGAGGGGGAGACGTCGGGCGGCCTACAGCGCCATCGTGCACAAGGTCCGCGACCAGATGTCCGAGTTCCAGGTGCTCTACGAGTTCCTCACCAAAGGTACGTAATTTGATGCGGCGATTTTGAATATGCAATTTTGAAGAAAACGTACTTAAATGCAACCACACAGTCATTAATTCTGTCCTATATTTTAAGTCTCCTACACTATTTGTAGCCCCCAAAATACTCATTTGTGACTAGAGCGTCAATTTCGGCCAGCCTCAACAGAGACAGAATAACAATCGATATGCTGCTGATGTCCGTTTCTATAGTAACCGCGTTGTCACCCCATGTTACACAGAGGCCCGATATAGGTTTTATCTCGGCAGTATTGTTTTCGCCTTGCTTTTGTTGGAGGTCCGTTATTAAAAAAGAAACAATGTGTATGAAAAATCCTGGATACACCTCAGAGTTCCAAAGGGAAGAGGTCCACTCTGTTGCGGCTGTTTATAATTGACGCTGTATTAATGACAGAGTATTTGCTCAGGCTGTGTGTATGTTTCACCACCTATAACTCCATCCATCTACATATGATATAGGTATTTTGAAGATTTCTGACGTTTTCATCTAAAATATCATACTCCTTCTTCAGTTAACGAGTTCATAAATTCTCGGGACATAAATTCTGGTCTACAAGAAACGTTTTTTTTTGCTTCCTCGCAGGAATCGACCACGAGGACATCGAGTACATCAGGAAGTCGTACGAGGAGATGCTGGCCACCGACTCGATGGGCTACTGGCTGAACGACACCCACTGGGTGGACCACTGTATCACGGACCTGTACTCCAGCCCGCCGAAGAGGAGGAAAAAGGACGAGAGGCTACACACGACGGGCTGCGCCCGGACGGAGGGGTACTACAAGGTGTCGGCGCACGAGAAGTCGCGCTACAAGTACCACCACGCCAAGTCGCACGCCATCTCCACGGCTACCGTGCCCGCGGCCACCAAGCAAGGTAGGTTTACATGAATGAAGGTGTTGGTCGTGTACGAAATTCTAAAAAATATAAATCAGCAATTTCTGATTGTTTTTTTTTTTATGTGGACTATAATCTAGACACATATTTTGTTTGTCTAGTGTTAAACGCAATGTTTTGCAGGATTGTCGAGAGAGGCGAGGTCGAACCAGAGGCGGCTCCTCACTGCGTTCGGCAGCGACACCGACTCGGACCTCCTCAAGTTCAACCAACTCAAATTCAGGAAGAAGCAACTCAAGTTCGCCAAGTCGGCGATCCACGACTGGGGCCTCTTCGCCATGGAGCCCATCGCAGCCGACGAGATGGTAACCATACGGTTTTTATTGTGTCCACCTTTGTTTTTTTTTAATATCACTTCTAGGTTATTGAGTACGTGGGGCAAATGGTGAGGCACAGCGTGGCCGATCTCAGGGAACAGAAATACGAGGCGACTGGTATCGGCAGCTCGTACCTCTTCAGGATCGACCTGGAAAACATTATAGACGCCACGAAGTGCGGTAACCTGGCCCGGTTCATCAACCACAGCTGCAACGTAAGCCGCTCTCTTAATCTTACTCGTAAATCCAAAGCGTACAGAATGTCGTTGAAACGAAATTTAACTTGTAAAAACCTATGGCCAATTCTTAAACAATAACAAAAAAATATATATTGCATAATATCTTTTGTCACATATATATCTACTGAATAATTAAAGAAGCAGTGTTGATTACTCAAACTATTTGTTGAACAGTGTGGATTACTAAAACTAGACTATACCTTCCCGAATGTTTTTCATATGCTGAATCCGAATCTGACCTCAACATTTTTCCGTCACGTCTTGTTTTTAAGGTTAAAAATGAGGGAAAGCAAATTACAAGCATAATTTTCCACTGTTGCTCTGGGTTTCTAGGACTCCCGCATCAGGAATCTGACATACGAATTGCAAAAATTAGGAAAACCAAAAGGTAGATTAAAATTTTCGATACTTTTTTGAGGTTATGAACAAATCACATTTTACATTTTACATTTTTTAATTTAAGAACACGTTTCCATGCTTCTAATCTGTCTAATTTTTCGAAATTTCCAAATACATTTTTCGACTTGCACAACACTTTCACCAGACTTAGGAAACGAATGGAAGATTAGATCTAAGTTTTTATTTGATTTACTATGGCAGCCCATAACAGCACAGATATAAGGAGCTGTAGATTTAGTTCGAACCGGAGAATTAATAATTTCCATGACAATTTAATAATAATTATTTATTATTTAATTATTCTAAGTGAATCACGTGTGTTTATGGCATGCGGTGCAACCTCGTTTTAGTTATAATTTTAACCACCAGGTGTCGTGACCTAAGTGGTCAGTTCCCAATAGTGAAAAACCGTGTTTTTCGTACTTCGAGGTTAGGATATCTTGAGAAAACTTGACCGCAAGTTGAATAAAATCCATTTTTAAGTGTTTCTTTGTTTTTTTTCCAGCCCAACTGCTATGCCAAGGTGATAACGATCGAGTCGCAGAAGAAGATCGTCATCTACTCCAAGCAGAGCATCGGCGTCAACGAAGAGATCACCTACGATTACAAGTTCCCGATCGAGGACGAGAAGATCCCGTGCTTGTGCGGCGCGGCGACGTGTCGCGGCACCCTGAATTAGACGTTGAGCGCTCGACGTTCGTCGTCGGGGTGATTTTACGAATTTCGGTCGCTTCCGGTGTCGCTCGTGTGTGGCCTGGAGCCCGCCACAGGTGTAAATAGTGTTTGCGGAACGCGCGGACGCGGGAGTGGCCGCGCCGGATCGTGCTCATCATGGGAGGATGGACATCGTGGAATTTTAAATTATATGTTTTTTATCTGTAAATATTTCCATGTAAATACTAGGCGTTAGCTGTCAGATACTGTGTTTTTATTTCAGACACTATTTGAATGCAAATAAAAAGTATGTCGTACTATTTTTGTTTTAATACAAATGAACAATTACTGCTTTCGAGGCCAAATAAAAAAAATTAAAACTAGCTCGCTGTATATCGAAAACCAAATATTTTTGGATATACGTTTATATGAACTTTTTCTAAGAATTGATGCAAAAATCACACCTTACAGTAAATAAAATAATACCCTGTGTTATTAACTTATGGAAAATACTAAAGAGGTGTCTCTGTGCTCCTAATAATTAAAAAAATACCTTCTCGCATTTCTGTTCTAGTACAAAGACCAAAAATTAAAATTCAAGGAATGAAGTTTTTGGAACAGGAGAGCATAAGTTCGAAGAGGTGTGCAACTGTGCTCCTAATAATTCTAAAAATACCTCCTTGCATTTATGTGCTCCTGATACAAAGACCTGAAATTATAATTTAGGAAATTAAGTTATCTGAGCACGAAAGCATAACACGGAAAAGGTGTGTCGCTGTGCTAATAATTCTAAAAATACCTCCTCGCATTTCTGTTCTCCTAATATAAAGACCATCTAGAAACTATAATTGAGGAAATAAAATTTCACACGAAATCCGTTTTTCCGATGTTGTAACGCAAAATCACCAGCGCATTCGCCAAAATTGACAAAATTTATATTTTTGACAGTCTCAAATATGGCGAATGCGCGAGTATATACCAAGGCACATTTATATGTGTAGGTCCCTCAGTTATAAGATAGTATCATAATAAGATATATAGAATGGCATAGAACCACAAAACACACGAATTAACTGTGGAAGGAAAGCATAAGTTTAAGGAGGTGTGTAACTGTGTTCCTAATAATTCTAAAAATACCTCCTCGAACTTCTGTTCTCCTGACACAAAGACCAGAAATTATAATTCAAGGAACGCAGTTTTCGGAACAGGAAAGCATAAGATCGAAGAGGTGTGTAACTGTGCTCCTAATAATTCTAAAAATACCTTCTCGCATTTCTGTTCTAGTACAAAGACCAAAAATTAAAATTCAAAGAATGAAGTTCTTGGAACAGGAAAGCATAAGTTCGAAGAGGTGTGAAAGTGTGCTCCTAATAATTATAAAAATACCTCCTCGCACTTCTGTTCTCCTGACACAAAGACCAGAAATTATAATTCAAGGAACGCAGTTTTCGGAATAGGAAAGCGTAAGATCGAAGAGGTGTGTAACTGTGCTCCTAATAATTCTAAAAATACCTCCTCCCATTTCTGTTCTCCTAATACAAAGCCCATCTAGAAAATATAATTGAGGAAATAAAATTTTACACGAAATCCGTTTTTCCGATGTTGTAACGCAAAATCACCAGCGCATTCGCCAAAATTAACTAAATTTATATTTTTGACAGTCTAAAATATGGCGAATGCGCCAGTATATACCAATGCACATTTATATCTGTAGGTCCCTCAGTTATAAGATAGTATAATAATAAGATATATAGAATGGCATAGAACCACAAAACACACGAATTAACTGTGGAAGGAAAGCATAAGTTCAAGGAGGTGTGTAACTGTGTTCCTAATAATTCTAAAAATACCTCCTCGCACTTCTGTTCTCCTGACACAAAGACCAGAAATTATAATTCAAGGAACGCAGTTTTCGGAATAGGAAAGCATAAGATCGAAGAGGTGTGTAACTGTGCTCCTAATAATTCTAAAAATACCATCTCGCATTTCTGTTCTAGTGCAAAGACCAAAAATTAAAATTCAAGGAATGAAGTTTTTGGAACAGGAAAGCATAAGTTCGAAGAGGTGTGCAACTGTGCTCCTAATAATTCTAAAAATACCTCCTCGCATTTATGTGCTCCTGATACAAAGACCATCTAGAAACTATAATTGAGGAAATAAAATTCACACGAAATCCGTTTTTCCGATGTTGTAACGCAAAATCACCAGCGCATTCGCCAAAATTAACAAAATTTATATTTTTGACAGTCTCAAATATGGCGAATGCGCCAGTATATACCAAGGCATATTTATATGTGTAGGTCCATCAGTTATAAGATAGTATAATAATAAGATATATAGAATGGCATAGAACCACAAAACACAGGAATTAACTGTGGAAGGAAAGCATAAATTCAAGGAGGTGTGTAACTGTGTTCCTAATAATTCTAAAAATACCTCCTCGCATTTCTGTTCTCCTAGTACAAAGACCAGATGATAATTCAAGGAATGCAGTTTTTGGAACAGGAAAGCATTAGATCGAAGAGGTGTGTAACTGTGCTCCTAATAATTCTAAAAATACCTCCTCGCCATTCTGTTCTCTTAATACAAAGACCATCTAGAAAATATAATTTAGGAAATAAAATTTCACACGAAATCCGTTTTTCCGATGTAACGCAAAATCACCAGCGCATTCGCCAAAATTAACAAAATTTATATATTTGACAGTCTCAAATATGGCGAATGCGCCAGTATATACCAAGGCATATGTATATGTGTACCTCAGTTATAAGATAGTATAATAATAAGAATGGCATAGGACCACAGAACGCACAAATTAACTGTGAAAGGAAAGCATAAGATCAAGGTCTATAACTGTGCTCCTATAAAAAGAAAATACCTCCTCACTCTCCTGTCCTCCTGATACAAAGACCAGAAAATATAGTTCAGAAAAGAACATTTAATTTTCAAGACAGGAAAGCATCTGATTGAGAAAGTGTGTAAATGTATGTAATCACCGTATATGTTAGTACTTGTACTGTCAATTTGGTTTGTCACGCGTGAGAGACAACAAAAGCTCGTTTTATACAATTCGTTATGTGAAGTGAATTTTAAGGTGATATCTTAAAAGATTTAAGAGTAATTGCATCATATACAGAAAAAAAAATGATAGACATTTTATCACATGAAATCGCGAGATTAGAAAATTTTAGATCTGTTTAGGATTTTTTTAATTTTTTCTTCACAATACTATGCCTCCACTCTACCAAGTGAATATTAAAGTAGATATATAGACGACGTTCACTTTAATAAAAAATAAGGTAGCTCTTTTTGCTGAAAAAGTCTATAAAACTTTATTAAAAGAATTTGAGAAACAAGAATAAATAAATTTGTATAGGAAAATGAGTGGCGGTTGTCAGCGTTATTCCCTTCCTCCCGTCGCGGCTTTTGTCAAATGTTGCATGTCCAACTGTGCTTGCGCGATATCACTTAGTGCAGCCTGAATTTTTTTCTAACAGGTCCTGACCATTTCGGACCACTGCTTCCAGACGTTCTGCGGCATCTTGATTCTCCTGTTCGAGAATCCTCAAACTTGTCAACTGCAACAAGAATAATCACAAATGATTTTTAGTTTTCGAAACAAATCTATTCAAAATCTGTCAATATTAATCATTTTCTTGAATACATCTTGAATTCTCCAAATTCCAAAAGAGTTACCATAACAATTGATGTTCCCTTTTCAAATTGTCTTGATTTTTCACTACTAAACTGTCTAAATTCTTGAGACAGAATCGATACTTATTTATACATTAAACTAATAAAGATATAACTGCTTACTTGCAATTCCGTTGAATTTTCTTCACTGGGCAACGACTCGATCAATGTATCGATGTCTTTAGCACATCTCGCTATGAGGGTAGTAAACAGCTGGACGTAGTCTTCCTGGGTCTGCTGTTGTTGGGGTGTTTGCGATCCGCTTCTGTCGAAATTGGGAAACTTACTGGGCGGAGCGAACTGTTGGAGTATGCCTATGCTGTTACAGAAATGTTCTGCTTGCTAGGCAGAGGAAAATGTCTTAAAAACAAAGATATTTACAGTAAATGTATGCTTCTACCTGATTAATACAGTCCTGCAACTGGGTAAGTCTATCCGCCATAGTATTTAATTAGGTGACCAGCATAGAAAACCTTATAATTTCAACAAGCAAACAAAAATAAAAATCAATTAAATTTGAGGTTAGGTCAGGTAAATTTAGTAGCGTTTTCGAATGATTGCTCCAAAAAGTATATACATATATATATGTACATATTTAAATTTTGTCTATGATTGCTCCATAGCGTTTTGAAAAGACAAACGGAAACCGCTAGAGCTCTAAACTAGCTCAAAGTATGGGGCTCTTCAAATTAATATTTTCAATGTTTACTATAAATATTTATATACCTACATATAGCGTCCAAATCTATTAAACTACATAAAAATAAACAATACACCAAAAAGTTTGTCTATGAATACACATTAAAATTAGATAACAATGTTTTTTTGCGCCATCTATAGAAAATAATTGAGTTAAATATGTTGCCATCTCGTTCTAAATGTTCAAAGCTTGACAGCAAAATTACCGATTTCTGTAACCAGTACGCTGGTGACATCTCTAAAACAACATTTAAATCTTATTTGAAATACAGAAAACTACTTGATTAAATCACAGCTATATTTTTCTCTGGTACTCACCCATAGGTGGCGACTAGAATTAGTAATTATTTCTGCAGATAGAGGGTAGTAGTACTGTAAGAATCGGCTGTCGAGTCTACAATTATTCATGATAAAATAGATAACGGAATCGATGTGTATCTGTAATCCGTTTTTATTAAAATGAAACAGACATATATTTATCACTTCAGTTTGCGACAAAATAGCGGTTCAAACGCTCTGAGCTCGTTCTACTTCTGTATCCCATGATTTTTGCGTACGAGAATTGTCAAAACCACTGTAGTAGTTTTAGATATTATGTATGTACCATTTGAAATACCTAAAACCCCTAAAGTACAGTAACATAAAAGTGACGTAAGAAGTAAGTATTGTACCACAGAAATTATAAATTATGAAATTTGATGTGAAATACCAAACACGTATGTATATATGTAGTAATTTAACAAAGATTAAGAGGGAAGATAGTAGGAAACAGTGATTTGTTGTTATTGTTGAGTGGTGCCATCTATAATCGTTAAGGGGCTCTATTCAATAAAAGGGTGAACATCTCGATAAGGGTGAGCCCTATATAAAACATTCGCCCTTTTATACAGGGTGTTAATTGCAGTTTTTCAAAAATACCTATTAAACTGATTAAATAAAGAAACGTTTTAGTACCATAAACAGTTCGAGAAGCTTGGGATAAACTACCCTTAAGATTTTTCCACATAATTTTTGTATTAGGACTCACTAAAAAAAAAACAAGGATTATAAAATAAAAATGCAAACATTCCCTAGCTCCCAGAGTATTTTATCCCGAGCTTCCCCAAATTCTTATTAAATTATCTCAAGCAGTACTAATAGTTATTTTTGAAAAACTGCACTGCATCGCAACTGTCACCCTGCGTGCATAAGGGTGCATACTTCCATGGGGATGCGTCCTATCGAAGAAACATTAAATTAACATATAGGGTTCTTTTAGAATTAATTGATTCAAATGTAAATATTTCTTCCCAAAGAACATATGCAATACTTTTTATCTATCCCACAGTTATTCTTGTCGAAATGAACTTGTTGGAAGTCATAGTGTACAGTGGAATGGTGGTGGGGATTCTCGGTGGGATTACCGTATACTGCGTCTACAACTACATCTATTGGTTTATAAAGAAAGTGCCTGTTTTGCACACGAACTTTATCTCGAAGATGACCATCGACGATGACACGCGGGCGAGGGTGGCGACTGGAAACTACGAAAAAATGAAGGAGGAAGGGCATAAATTTTGCGGCTTGGTCAATGCATTAAAACGCGCTATGGTCCTGATAGACCTCGATATAATCGAAGAAATCATGACGGATTGGGTAAGCTCATGGAATCAACTTGGTTATCAACCCCTTATTAACAAAAAAAAAAAAATACTTTCAAAAACACCTCGCTTCAATATACTGTGACCCTAAGAATCAGAACACTATATATTTTATTTCGAAAATTTGTCTTCACCAACTTACATTCTATATGACAGATTCTATTACTTATCAAATGAGGCGTAATTGCGAAGGAAATCATCCAAGACGTAATTAAAAAAAAATAGGTTGCCGCACAAATAGAAATACGTTTTTACAAGAATTTCCGTATTTCTCGTATTACCAAGTCTTGTTTCAGTGGCAGGAACACTTTATATACAGGGGATTCCATTTCGGCGATGTATACGTTTCCCCTGCATATGAAGAACCGCCCCCATTGGATGGCAAGGACTGGGAAGATATGAAGGCCAGACTCATCCCGGATATCAACGGGCGCGAAATGGAAACGTTGATGCCCTCCATACTGACCGTGAGCAACCGTATGATTGAGGCTTTGGAAGAATACACCGTGCACAGGAAGGATATAGATGTTAAGAAGGTAAAGGGGGAGAAGTTCGGTGGATTTTCTTGTTATTGTTTTTTTTTTCTTGTCCTGTCCTACAAAAGTTTGCACACGTATAGTGAGTGTTTTTCAATAAAGGAAGGTATAAAAATCAAATTTTGGAATTAGACGTATCTAAACTAACCATGATACAAAAGTAAGTCAATACAGTTTTATGGTTTCGAGAATACACTTACAAAATGTACCCTTCAAGACCTATAATAGTTGTAGTATTAATGTATCAACACAATCATTTCTTTACGTCTTCTTTTACTCTTGAGATTATTATTGGAATAAAATACCTGGTATATTCCTGGAGAATTCATGAAAGTTTTCTGTAAACATTTGTGAATATGTATACATTGTTGGCATATTTGGTTTATTCGAAACTAGCGACCCGCCCGGCTTCGCACGGTTTACGACATCACATTAGAAACCTCTAAAATTATCAGTGTTTCTCTACTATATTATGCATGTATTATACATATAAACCTTCCTCTTGAATCACTCTATCTATAAAAAAAAAACCGCATCAAAATCCGTTGCGTAGTTTTAAAGATCTAAGCATACATAGGTAGGGACAGACAGCGGGAAGCGACTTTGTTTTATACTATGTTATGATATACGTACGTTTTATTTTGGTGTTTTCAAGAAAGAGTTTTATAGCTCCGGCAATATTTGTTTTCAGTTTTTAAATAATTTTACGATCGACCTTGTGAGCCTGCACTCTTTCAAAATTGATAGCGACAGTTTCAAGCACTCAAAGGAGTCATTTTGGTTGTCTACGTGGTCGGGTAAGTACAAACGTTATGGTCATATTTCTTGGGGTAAATCATTAACATGTAATAGATTTGCCACTTTTTTAAACATTGACCAATCTACAGGGAGATCCATTTAAAAGTAGGAAGTTGAAGTATATGAACACCCTGTAGATTTAGAAGTATTATTAAAAAGTGGCAAAAAAGGTGCATTCAACCTCACCCACATTACATTTCAGTATTTCCTATGGAACAAGGACTCTGTAGATCAAATGAATATGCTCTAAGAATTCCCCCATATAGGTTTCTGTAAATTTGTATCCATTGCAATTTGTGTGTTATATGTTTTGACTGCAGGTTGGGAAAAAACTGAGGAAAACTTGTCTCGTTACGTCTATTCGATTGTCAGAAGAGGGATAGAGTCAAGACAAAAGTGCAAGTTTTCCATGTATTGCACAGACCTGTTACTGTACTTGAAAAAAAATCACAACACACCAGAAAGGGAACATAGTATGCTTGACATGTTAAGTCAACTTTTTGTATATTCTGTCTTTTACGAAAAGATATGGAAAGATAAATCTTGAATCGGGTATTTTGCGTTTTTAGATTACGTGTGGCTCTATTTTTCCACCACTCTTTCGACGTGGCCTGTAGTACTTTACGTTTTGCCATCTATGAGCTATGTAGGAATCCGAAAATTCAAAAGAGAGCCAGAACGGAAATACAACAGGTACTGGTCAAGTATAATGGTTTGATAACGGCGGAAAGTCTCAATGAAATGAAATATTTACAACTTATAGTGGATGGTAAGTTATTTCAAGACAAAGTTTACGTAATTTTACACGAGTAGTTCGTAATTTCATGCGTTTTATTTATTGTAGAGACTCTTCGGATGTATCCACCAGTCCCTAACATAATCAGGCGTTGCGTTGCAGACTACAAACTAGAAACGGAGAATTTCACCATAACGAAAGGGACTAGGATCATAGTGCCTGTGTTCGCATTGCATAGGGACCCTCAGTACTGTCCCGACGCGAACACTTTTGATCCCGAAAGGTTCTGCAAGGAAAGTAAGCATTTCCGTCCTCCCAGTTTGTACATGCCTTATGGTGTGGGCCCCATGGAACTCAAGAGTAAGTTTTCCTCCCATCTAAAACGCGACTATTTTTCGTTATACTTTTTGTGACACAATGAGAGAGTTTACCTCTTTTACATTATCTGTTAAAAGCGGTGCGTTTGAATAGTCAAAAATAGAGTACTTTCTTTGCATTTTGAAAAACAATATGAATTTAATTTCTTGTATAATTATTTTTTAAATTATATTTGATATGTAAACATTTTTTCAATTATCTTCAATTAAGTGAATGAACATACTATTTAAAGTTGTTATTTATTGTTAAAAGCACTTTTTTGTATTATTAGGTATACATGCCAGCCTTCTTCAGTGCAAGATAGGCCTTATTAGGACTCTGTGTAAATTCCGGCTGAGTTTGAGTCAGAAAACGAAAGTTCCGCTCCAGTTAGATCCGGAAGTGTACATGCAAACTGTCGACAGGTTGTATATAAAGACGGAAAGACTCTAATATTTTTTACATACACATATATAAACTATTTTTTTACCATAATACCGTATTTGTGATTAACCATTTTGTATCTTTCTCTGGTGTATGGTTCTTATTTTAATAAAGTTAACCATTTATTTTTTTAACGTGCCTATTTTAGCCCCATCAACAATTTTAATGTGGAACAAAATTGAACAAAAAAATACGAGATGTTTGATGAATAGGGTCCGGAAAGTGTGCCACAACGCAGGGTCGGACTCGGGAATCGGTCATGTCATTGACGGGAGGACATACGAGAGACCAAAAAGACAGGAGGAAAAATGTGTTAATAATGTACATACCTATCGCTTGTGTCATGCAGAAAAACCGACTATCCTCATTGCTTGAGTGTACGTTGCCAGAACCAGTCGTCTTTCTGCATTTCTTCTCGTTGAACTTGAGCGATTAGGCCTGTACACATGGTTGTAGAAGGAAAATGATCGTTCCACATCTACTGAAGTTAAAGGTGCAAATTCAAAATATGTTCACATGGACAGAGGACGACACACCACGCACATACGAATTTCGCACAGTTGTTTGTTTCACTAACAGTTGTTTGTTGTCACTAACATCAGTACATTATTATTTTTTACATCTGCAGAGGATAATGCACGTGTTACTACTATTTCTATACTTTTAGCTGTTGTTTTGTCTATACTTTAATACCAAATACTTTTTCTGCTGTTTGCAGAACCCGTTTACTAGTTATCAATATCTGAAACACCACAAATTCGTTGGCAAAAATACGTCTACTTGTAAAGTGAATATTTTCGGCCACGTTCCACCTAAAGGCTACACGCGCAAAACATTATGAACAAATCAAACTAAAATATTTCTAAGAGTACCAGTAATATTTTGATGATGGATATTCGAATCTAAATGTCTTGCAAATTGCAAGGAATAAATAAAATACGTGATCCATCTATTTTAAAATCGTCGTAATTTTCAACCAACTTCATCAGTCTATTGGTAATTAATGTGCCATTGTTGCAAAAATCCACACAAAATCAGATAATATGTAAATACACTACACGAACTCACGAGTAGTCACTCACGACACATCAAATTATTTTGAACTCGGCGTTCTAACGTCCATCCGCTCGCATCGAGCTAATGTAACATACTACGGAATCGTCGTACGGAGCGTGGCTAAACTGCATACAGGTATCCCGAATCCAGCACGAGAATGCGCGTTACTAGGCACTGCCAGTGTCATACATATGCATGAGCAAGAAATACACTCGTATATAATTTACAAGCCGTTAAAAAAATACGCTTTGTACTTTACCATAAATTACTAGTCAAAAATGAAAAACGAATCCTATATTTATAATTTTATTCATCTTCTGAGATAGTTTGTACATAGCCTTATACTTTAAATAGCTATTATTATTGTATTAATAAATAAAATTCTCACTGTTTGTGGGCAATCGAAGATCGTCGAAGATAACGCTCGTCCCACATATCGACCGATTATCGGAGACGACCTTCCGCCCCTTTAAAATTATGTTATTTATATTTATATATAATTCAGTTTCTCCTAAAAATATTGCATTTTTACATTTAGACTCCCTTCCGGCTATATTAATATATTATACCCTTACTACTAACTTCTTATGTTCTGGCAGAAATTCTTCCCGTCTACCGCTACGTATAGAATTCCAATTCGTTTTGTTTTTTTTTTTAAAAGCCTCTAACCTCTAAGGTCGTATTGAACACACTTTTAAATGAAAAAGATACGAGATGTATCCCCCTTCGGGTTCTATCACATGAATTTTGGCTTTTCTAAATAAAAGAATGCCCCCGCTTAGCGGCTATATCTCATCACCCGGTATAACAAGTTAACAACGAGGTTTTCTCACTTTTATTTTGGATAGAGAATTTTCTCCTTAAGACTAATGGTGACGCTGGATCGCTCTCGGTTGTCTCCTCGCATATAAAACACAAACACACCTCGCAAAAGACTCTACGCATCCCAGACCTGAATCCGTCGGAGTTTTCCCGACGGACAACCGAAAACGTTCCAACACTATACTTCTACTATGATTAAGTCGCTAAAGCTACGTTTGTTTTTACACTATCGCTACAAGTATATGCACAACCTTTTAGAGCATGTTGTTTCTTCACTAATTCTGATATATACAACAAACAGAAATTGACAAGGACATATTGCTCGGATTTCTTAATAATTGAAATAGACTCGTAGGCTGGACGTCTCCGTCGCAGACGGTGGTCTGTGATTCAGATCAGGAAAGTATTCAGGCTGTTCCATTCATAATCAATGGTAACCATATGGTAACGCTTTGAGAAACATTTGGATCCAAGAGCATTCAAGTAGAGGGTAAGGGAAAAAATAAATGTGAAAATATCTCAACATGTACCGGAACAAGAAATTTTTGGTCCAACTAGGGATGTGATGGACAAATTAGTGGGATACAAGAGTGGAGTTTTGTTAAGAAAAACTTAGTGTTCCAAAAACGTCATGCAGGGAAGATCAATGGGATATAAATCTGCAGGGAGTAGTGGCGTGATTTGTTTTTTAAATATGGATGATGGCATAAATATCGGTATGTTTTCATGCCGATCGAAATCTCGATTAATTTCATATGAGACGACCAGCCGCGACATTCGAAGAAATAGAGATACAGAGTTTCCCTTCGAATTTGGCTTCTGCCCTTATTACGCTAAACCTAACTGTCTACACATTGGCCAATCGATTAAGATTAAGCAACAAAACTTACAAATTATATAGGGATAGTTAAAATTTGGATAAACAACAACGGCGAGAGGTTACCTCGCCAGGGAATAACCAACAAAATATGTACAATCTTTTTTTAACACGCAGGTACGTCTGTTTCAACGGTCTAGTTAAAAAAAAAAATATTATAATGGCGTTTCGACGGGCACCGCCTACGTTTGACGATTTTCCTCGTTATTTGGAGGGTATAGATCTGGTGCTCCAGACGGCTGACGGAGTGAAATACCTCAGAAGATAGGAATGGCGATAGATAGCCGTTATTGATTTGAGTCCTGTGGGAAGTAGCTGAATGCAAGGAAAATCGTGAAAGGTATGTGGTGCTCCTGACCCATCAAACATAAAAAAATATTAAACTCGCGCCAAGAGTTCTCTAATCGTTATTTTGGCCAAAAAACGCTTTTACATCTTACAATCTACGTTACCATATAATTATAAACTATTGAATAAGTTACTATATACCTTAAAAACTATATTCCTTTTTTATGTATATAATATATATATATGTATATATAATTTACAAGCTAGCCTACGCTTACCTAAATCTTTGGAAAAAAAAATGTTATTTATACTTTTTTCTTTTTTTTAACGAGTCTACAAGGAAAAAAGAAAAATGACAGGAAAAAGATTACGTCCTACTAATCGTAAAACTGTATTAGGCTCCTCTGGTTTCCACATTTTGATTAGCATCCTTTTTATTTTGGCGTACGAAAATTGCCCAGAAAATAAATCCGATCCACCAAAGGTCCACAGAAGCAATTTTCCTTTTTTTATTGAAAAATGGAATTTTAAGATAAACTGCTCGTTTTTCTTTGTACTTTGAAACTCAACAAATCTCCGGGTTTGTGACTGGACTTGTCTAGCAGCACGTGTCACGAGAGTACGAAATTTTTTTTTTCAAATCTTCCACATTAAAATTTTTTTTTACAAAAATCGGATTATTTTGCAGGCAACTTTCACAAACGGCCATATTATAAAAGACTACAATAAATATTTTAATACGTTAGATTTGTCACAGCCTAAAAATTGAAAAAAGTCGTTATATGAGGTTCGTACTCGAGACCCCATACAAAAAAAAAAATCTCAAAACAAAAGAAAGAACAAGGCCGATTGACCCGAAAGAAATTTAGAGAGCCGAAACTTGTCCAACTTTTCATTTTTGAGCAAAAATCTCACTTCCTTGCTTTCTAGTCCAACAGACTTTACATTCACCTCTAAATTCACAACTACAGACGTAAACCTAAGATAGTGGGTAAAAAATAATGGCAGAACTTGGATCGCCGCGAGAACAAACTGGGCAAAACGCCTTAAGTACTGGAAATTCTTATACGAGGTGTCCCCTAGAGCCCCTATCCAAGTCAATTTGTCGTTAATACATACATAAGAGTTTAATAACAAATAGGTACATAAAGGCATTTCTGACATAAAAAAATAACGCAAGTAATCATAACGATTTGTTAAACAAAGTAGACCATCTTTTTTCAAATTATAAAAGGTTTATCAGAATTGATTGTTTAAAATTTTGTATTTTATGTAATTTAAATTTATTTTCTCAATTTCGATAAGCCATTTTTTTATATCTTAAAAATGTTCCATCCAAATTTCTTGTGAAATCTGAATTTGTACCGATCAAATTCGCATTTGAAAAGGTGTTAATCAAACTGCCTGAGGCTCAAAGGGGCACCGCGAGGACTGACCGGCGACAGAAAAAGAGAAACGGCAATGAGATTTTCTTCCAACGACTGCCGAGAACACAAAACGCCTCGTTCTCCCAAAAAAAAAAAAAAGAAAAGGAAAACCGACCAACAACAAATAACACGTCGTAAAAAATAGCTCTACGCCTTCACGCGCACCCTTAAACATTAAATAACATTAATATATATATATCCATATATTTTTGTTTGGTTTTTTGTCTCGTCGGCCTAAGCCTAGACCTCTAGAGCTCCCTCTCTAAGATACCTCTACAAAGAACAAAAATAAAACTAAACTACAAATGGCATCTCACTGTACGTTTTGTAGGTTTTTTTTCCTTTGTCGATATAAGTATTGTCGTCCATTTCAGCTCACGCCTTTTCGAAGAGCTCGGGCGGGGAAGGGGTTTTGCAGCTGGACGCAGACCTTCTAAATCGGCCTCACTACAAATCTTAGTCTCTTAGTTCTCGTTTATTGCAAAATCATCACCCGTCCAATATTTACAAGATTACAAAAATTTTTACATTTTAGGATTCGATGTCGAGCGTAGATTACGATTTTTTTTTAAATTTCACTCATCTCTTTGGAGTCTTTGGAGTTTGCTTTAACCTACTCGCCCCCGGGATGGGACGTTTTCGTCCGGCCGAGACAATTTTCCGTTATATACGCCTATTGCATTTGAAATTTGCGTACGATTAAAAAAAAAAAAATTGAATTTCTATGAAAAAATTCCTGGGGCGAGCAGGTTAAACATGACAGAAAACGACCTACCTGAAAAAGACTATGCGACTTTCGGTACCTGGCAATCTTATTATTATCTATTTGTTGCAATATCAAATACTTTTTTCTAAGAAAAAATGTTTCCAAATTTCGACGTACCAAATCTGAACACTCTGTTAGACCATTTGTTTTTAAATACTTTTTAATATCTACAAAACAATCCAGAAAAATTTAACACTTCAAACCTCAAAAAAATTGCTTTATTTCGGCAGATTTACCAACCATTAAGTATTTATTAGGAAACATCAAATAAAATAAATTTTTTTATGAAAAAATTAAAGGCACTTTTCACTAAAGGATTTTATTAAAATTATTTTTTTTTAGTACTCATTTGATGTTATAATAATAGTAAACCAAAATATTGTTGAGAATTTAACACTGTTGACATCAATTTTCAACATCAAACATTAAAGCACAGAATTTAGAAGCGATATTTTAATTTTTTCTTAAGAAAGACGTGTTTTAATCGATATTTTGTAACAAATAATTAGCGGTGTGGTAAATCTACAGACCTAAAGTGTTTTTTCAGAGTTCACAGTATTTATGTATTTTTGGATAGTTTTACAGATGTCAAAAAATCGTTCTAATGGAGCGTTCAGCTTTGGCATACTTATGAAAAATTTTGAAACGGCTGTTCTTGGTAAAAATTTTTGGAACCGCAACAAACAGGCCTACTTTGAGTCGATTTTTTTTGGAATAATGTCATGTTCCAGTACTTCACTTTTCATCATTTTTAAACTACAAGTTTACCTCCAAGTTAGGTCTTCAAAAAATAGTCATTAGTAAAAAAAAATTTTATATGATGAGTAAAGCCGGCAGATCCGGGCGGCGGGCCATAACCGTACGCGTCATAAATTTATGCACTCTGTCAGCGAATGGTCGCTTTCTACCCTTCCGTGGCGCCGACATTTTCGTTATACGTAAAAATAATACGCGATTTCAAGTAAACGCTTAGAACGGTAAATATAAACTGACTCGCATCGCCTGCTGCGCGTTCAGCCGGCTGTACCCGGCTTTAATGATGAGCACTTTATGAAGGACACTGTATATTGCAGAAGAGATAAAGTAATGTGAACAAGAATCAAATTAACTGAATGAAGGATTGTGATTTCAGCTTGTCTGATATCATTTTTGAGCGAGAAAATAACGCCAACCGGTGTCATACGCCTAATAAAATTATGTAATTTTTAAAAGTACTGGTTTATTTAGAGAGATATTAGCGTAAAGATATCCTTGTAGAATGTAAATTGGTTCATCATTAAATAATATTACAACTAACTCTGACTATTTTTTCTTTTTTTGAAAGCAAAAGATAAACTTGAAATGCAAGTCTTCCAAAAATAATGCCTAAATCTGCAATTTCGAAAGGGAAAATGAGTAAAAAACGTAGTTAAGATGGCCTAAACTTATAAAGTTAGGTTAGACGATACAATAATATGTATATCGTAACCTTGTTTAACCTTCTGTTTCCAGTCCCCAAAGAGATCCGTCGCACTAAAAAAAAATCAAACCAAACGAAGGCGCCTCACTCGATACCGCACTGTCTGCTGCAAAACCCACCCCAACACCCATCAACCAATCGTACGCTCACACACTTCACCGTCGACCCGAATCACGCTCCGATCAATAAATATATATATTAGGTGTCCCTTTCTTAAGATTACATTAAATTTACATGTTACAGTCTTAAATAAATATACACAGAGAGAGAGTGAGAGAAAAAAATATATATATGCGTGTGCACGGAGACGAGAACAGGCGCACCTCGGCTACAGCTTCAGCGTCTCGAACTTCTTGCACACGACGTCCTCGTTGGGCAGCGGCGCGTCGCCTGCTCCGATCTCGCTGACCCCGACGCCTGACGTTCCCGACCGCCTGATCGACCTTCGGCTGCGCCTGGCCGGCGGCGCGAAGCCCTGCGCCTGCGCCGTCGTCACGTGCACCTGCGAAACCACCGACTGCGATTGGGCGCTGGGGCCGTTCTTTGAAGCGTGCTTGGTCTCGTCCAGGTCGTCCACGTCGTCGTCGTTGTTGTTGTTAAACGGCGGCTTGTAGTTGTTGCCGGGGTACCGCACGAGATTGTGGTAGTTGCGAGTGTTGTTGCCGATTATCTTGTACTGGTGCATCACGGGCGAGTAGGGCGCCGGAGGAGGAGGCGTGGAGTTCGGCCGCGGGTCGTTCTTGTTCTCGTCGGCGTAGCTCGCCGACGAGTTGGAGTCGGTGCGGGTGACCGGTGCTGTGGTCGGTGGAGCGCCGCTCGTACGTCCTCCGCTTGTTCCTCAACGCGACGCCGTTAGTTCTGCGGTACTCCTGGTAGTACGGCCCGGTGTACGGCTGCGGGTGGTACCCCATCGCGTAGGAGTTCAGCGTGTTCACGTACCCGTTCGAGGGGTAGATGTGGTGCACGGGCGCGGAGCCCTGCGCGGCCGACTTCCTCCTCCTGCCGCCCTGCATCGACAGGTAGTCCTTCTCCTGCTGCTGGTCGATCGACAGCAGCGACACCACGGGCGTGTTGGAGTTTCTCGCGTCCTCGGCGCGCGGCGCGTTGGGGTTGGCGTTCGCGGCGTTGGCCGGGGCCTTGGCGGTGTCGTTGTTGTTGTTGCTGGAGGGGTGGTGTTGGCGGTGTTGGTGATGGTGGCCGTGGTCGAGTTCGTTGGTGATGTAAGGCGACGGCGCGGCGTTGCCGTTGGCGGTCTCTAAGTCTTGTGTTGGGGCGGCGCTGTCGGCCATGTGGTTGGTGTAGGCGTCCTAAGCGAGGCGGACAAAGGCGCGGGCTTGAGTAAACGGCAAAAAAAAAAAGGAAAAAAAAAAGCAAGCGTTGGCGCAGATCGGTAGTGTGGATTCAGCATAACGAGACAAGGTGGCTAAATGTGGGCTGTACTCTAGTTTCTATGGGGGTGCCCATGATGCCATAATAAAAACAATCCCCCGATCCCCATACTTCATGATGCCACAAAAGACAAAGGTGCCTCATTTATTCGAACAAGTATCCATAATAGATGAAATATTATATCCTTCTAAAGTGAATGTGAAGAGATAGATTTTCAATTCCTTTGATGGCTAACGCCGCCCAATGGCGTGCATATATCTTTTTTATAAATTCGAAAATTGTAAAAAAAATTTTCATTCAAATCAATATAGGAGATTAAAATTAGCCTGCATACAAAACTCTTAATATTTGTAATATAATTTTCTGTAAATAATGCTCAATTAGCCAGACAATCTGAAAAAATTGTCTGCCCAGCAAGAACACAAACACTTCACTGGCGGAAACAACAGGGAATTACTAATGTCGTAAATCATTTTAACGACACAGTGGACCACATGTATAGCAAACCAACGTATTCGATGCAATGCAAAATACTCTAATTGGGTCACTGTAGCTTACTTGTGGTTCTAGCGTGAATGCTGCATGTTGCCGGCTCTTAAAAATTTTCATAAGTATAGTAATATACATAAAGTTGTTTTAATTAATTATTTTTTACAGCTATTTTAAACACCTTATTTTAATGCCAACTAATAAATTTATATCCATGTATTTTTTTTTTAAATATTTCCAAACTAGTTTTCTAAGAACGTCACGAACCAACATTTGTATAGCGAGCTTAGTAATTTTAGAAAATATATCTGATAACCTTGCTTTTTTTCATGTCTTCACATTCACGTTAGAAATACTATACATGGCCTTCTTTTCTTTATGAGGCACATACATTTTTCTTGTGCATAAACTGTGTTATTAGGAAATATTAAAAAGTAGATGGTAAATAAGCAAACGCTGCAAAATATCGGAAATTTTCGCCAATGCCACTCTTGATATCAAAATAGATTCACGATATTTGAACATGGATTTTATTGGAGCTTCCTGTCATATCTCCAGATACATATTTATCGAAACTTTGATATCTCGTTTTTTTTTTTTTTTATGGAGATTTTACACATTTTACACTTTTATTAATTTTCGTTCTTTGAAGAAATATAAATTAAATTAAAGGTTGGCTCAGTTTGGCTACAAACTTCGGTCAATACCAAATGAATAAGTCTTCTACAGGGTGGACAAATGAATCAAATTAAAAATAAACACATCTTTGGGTTTGAATTTTTTAAGTACAGTAGAGCTACACAATCAGAACGAATGTTACCAACACTCGTCATTCACGTCATTCGTCATCCCTTTTTCTCACATTATACTGAATCCACCAATACTGACCGATCTGATCCTACTTGATTTGTCATTATGAAACAAAACACAGTCTATCTTCACAAAAAAAAAAAAACTAACATCTGAATATCTGTAGACCCACGCAATACTTTAAATTACTTTCATATTTTCCAATGGTTTTTGACAAAACATTTTTCATAACGTACAGCTATTTCTTTATCTAATGCTAATTTTCAATCAATGGAAGAGAAGATGTTTGGTTTTGATAGAGTAGTTCAGATGACCAACCAAGAATTGAATGCGTCGATTCTAGTTATGCAATGGCGAGGCTACGACAAGGTACTTACCTCACTGTAAGGGCCGTTGGTGCCCAGGTCGAAGGCCTCAGTATAGATAGGTGGGCCCTCCATTGCGGCGCCGTAGACAGGCAGGTTATAGAACATGGGATCGGCGGGACTGTAGGTGGGCACCTTGAGGAGAGTTAAAAGAATGCATAAAAAAACTTTCCGATCTTTTAGTTTGTTGTGTTGATAGTCTGATAGTCGAATGTTACACACAACCTTAGTTACCCACACAAACTATTATGCCTAATAAGAATTAACGCGTTCTCAAGTTATCGGGTATAATTTTTTCTTTCGCTCGAACTTAAATCCCTGAGGAATCATTTTAATATTCTGAAATTAACGTTTACCTGTTGGCCGTAGCACGGGGGTCGTGGGGGGCTGCTGGAGGGCGGCAAGGGAGGGCACTGTGGCCCACCGGGGCCGCCCTGACCGCCAACCATGTACTGGCTGGGCGGTGGGCCTCCGTTGCTCTGGTAGTAGCTATAATCGTACTATGAAAAGATAGCAATTAGAAAACACGGTCGGGAGTCCCGCTGAAGCGGCCTCATTTTCTATTCTCCCCCAAATAAAGGCAAAATGAGTTTACAGGTCTTATTTTCGCACCTCTCCCAAATGTACATATACAAATTTAAAGTGATATTTAAGTTTTCCATCAAAACCTCATGCATAAATAAATCGTTAAGAATAAAGAGCCTCTTCTGTGGGACACCCTGTAGTTCGAACGGCATCTCTTAATATAAATCAAAGCCGTACGAACTTAAGAAAAAAAATGAAGGTTAACTTAACCTTCAAAGGCTCAAAAACCAGGAGTCTTTTTTTTTAACTTATTGCAGTTTTTCTTAGTTGCTAGAAAAACTTTTAGAAAGAATATCAAATTCAGTGTTCTTAAGCACAAAATCGCAGTACTATGAGGTGAAAAATAATGAAAACTCTTGTGTAATATTGAATTTTCTCGAAAAAATATTTTTTTTTAGATTAAAAAAAAAAAAACAATTGATAGACTCTTTGCCCTGGTTTCTTGCGTCTTACTGATTTCATGCTTAATGCTAGGTAATGCTGGGTACCGGCAGTTCAAAATAAAAATCAATGTAAATTCCACCTCGTCATTGTTCATCTATGCTGAATTTAAAGAATAAATAAAAAAAATAATACATAAAAAATGGTGCTCTCGGTATTTCACATAGAGAAAATGGCTACTATACGGATGCCAAATCAGAAAAAAAATGATAACGATACAACACACTCGATACTTATCAGATGGCATGCAAACAAAAAACAATAAGTGGGGGCCCCAATTTATCGCCTCTTTAACATAAGGCAGTTAAATTTTAATTTTTTTCTGGATATAAAAGACTATTACATCCTCGGTTTGTTAGGTTTTAAACTTTTTTGGTCGGTTATCGGTAGGTTAATCAATTTGCCGCCGTAAATGCGTTCAAAATGGGGGCCCCGGTATTTTCAAACGCACACAAATCCAAAAACAAATTAGACAATGGCAAGCTCTTAAACGTATGTCGTGCGGGCAGAGACCTTAAGAAAGGGACGACGGGAGTCGAGGGGGGCCCTCAGTACTGCAGGCCGTCCAGCAATACGTAGGCGGGCTGGGTGACGGGGTACAGCCCCGCGTCCGATATGTAGTTGCTGGACTGGACAAAATCACCCGGTATATACACATACAGTACGTCCAGAGTGTTGCGGTATCGGGCGCGGCCGAGGCAGAAATGCACGCGACAAACGCTACGTCCTCTAAGAGAGAGCATCGGCCAGTTCACGGTTTGCCCAACGTGAAGTTATTGATAAGAGGTTATACTTCTTTCAGCATCCATTTGTGAAATTGTCTTTAATGTATTCTTGGTTTTAAAGGGTTTAAAAAATTTTGGCAGGTCAGATCAAAATTATTAGTGGCAAGAAATATCATTGGTAAAAAAAAACACAGTGAAGTGGTTGAATTTCCACCAAGATCAAGCGATATTACTTCATGCGACTTCTTTTTACGGCCTCATCTTAAAAATGCAATTTTTCAAATAAATATTCCTGATTCAGTGCATCCTCAAGCTAGGACTACCGAAAAGAATAATGAAGTAAATGATCATCCTTATATTTTACACACTATTTTCAATTCGATCGGAAGGAGATGCCAGATTTATCTGGTGATGGACGTATTCAAGGAATGCTTTAAATTGTTTTTACAGATAAAGTTTTAATGAAACCATTCATAGTTCAACAATTTGCAATAAAATAACAATAAAGTTACACGCTACGTTCTCATCACCGTGGCCATCTTTGACTTCGTTTTATTTTTGAAAGCAAGATACATATATTTGAGAGGTTCTGCCTCAGCTCGCCGGTCACGGTGTTTAGTCACGCCAACTGTCAGCAGCTTTGGAACATTACACAGCATTTTACAGAAAAGGAAAAAAAACAAGTGGATAAACTCCCACCTAATGAAATCACAAAGTGAGAGGAGGAGATGGAGGTGACTTTTTTGTTAAAAGGCCAAAACTGTAAAATATCGCATCAATCAAAAACTAAACAGGGAAAAGGTTTGCCAAAAAATGGCACATAAAACTCAATAAACGATAAGTAGTAAATAAAAATGAGTAGTCCAAATAAATAAATAAATAAAGATCCCATCGCCAGCTTCAAAATTTAAAATTTTTATTCAATCATGAGTACTAAACTCTTTTTTGACATTTAAACGCGTTTTTTGACATTTTCCTTTCTCTTAACCTCAAATATAAATACTATACCTCTTGATTTTTGGAGTTTTACAGATAAATATTTATCGAAATAGCAAAAAAGTCGCCACCTCCCACAAACAAACAGCTCAACGATTTGTAAACTTTGTCAATAACAGAAAAGGAAAAAAAAGTTAAACATGGAAACGTATGTGTAGCGGCCTTCAAAGTAAGACACTTACCGGCATTGGCATGGGGTACTGCTGCGGCATGTAGATCGTCTGGGTGGGGAACATCATCGATGGGTAGGTGGCCGTCTGGGGGAGGGCCCGTCTGCGCCGGGTACACTGGAGGAGCTGCAATCGACGGCATTGAAACCATAATTATCGCAACAGTCATTTTTTTTTAAATACTTTAGAAAGAATTCAATGTTATGAAGTGGCCATCCCAATCCCCTGACCTAAACCCAACAGAAAATTTCCGGTATACATTAGTGCCGCGATTTTTACAGCAAAAGGGCACAATCTTAAATGTTCATTCAAAATATTTAGTCATAAGAAAAATATTTAAATGGTTTTATGTAAGATGATTGCACTATTATTTTTTTTTTTTTATGTATGTAATCAATATATTTATTGAGAGGTGGGTACTCACGTTGATAGACAGGCTGTTGGGCGGCGGGGTCTCCAGGTGGCGCCGGCGCTGGCTGGGGGTAGTAGGCGACCCCGCCCTGGAAATATGGCATGGCGGCACCGGGGGGAAAGAAGAACTGCGCCGGGTTGCCAGCGGCCACTGCGGGCGGGCTGGACGCGTCAAACGCTCGACTAAATGGCTGTAGAAACATTACTATTCAATAACATTATCTCTAAAATTGCTGCATTATTTTAGAAAACACAATAAAAACAATGTATAAATGCTTATTTGAAAGGATAAAATTAAATAGTATCGCCAATAATCTTTAATTTGCCGCGAACATCGGCGAGCACAAACGAACGTTCGATCTTGCTCTTCTCGTCAGGTCTGGACCCGCCTTTACGTCAAACGAGAAAACTATAAAAACGCATATTACAGATAACAAAATAGAAAGAAACGAAACATTTAGACTTTTCAACATAATTTTCCATGGTCAATCTATCGGCAACTACGAATAAACGTACACCACGAAAAAAATAAACCGAAAACTGTTCTTGGTTCTTGGAAATATGGTGGGTCCGTTAACTGAGGTACACACTTATAATACCTCGTATATTGCTATTAAAAACAGACCAATGATTTCTATTATATCTTGCGCTAACGAACATTCGCCCGTCTGGAGGCGCCTTTACGCCGCCTCTAACTGACCTGTTTTTTGATGGCTGGCGCGATGTTCAGCTTCCTCTCCCTTAGCACGATGTTCTCGGCCTCCCTGAGCGGCCTCTTGGCGTCGTCTTCGCTCTCGAAGGTGATGAAACCGTACCCTTTCGATACGCCAGCCCTGTCCTGGATGATTTTCGCCGCCTTGACGGTGCCGTAGCTGCTGAACAACTGCATCAGCTCACTCTCAGTCGTGTTGGCCGATATGCCCCCCACGAAGATCCTGTTGGGGACCAACGTGCCTGCGGGGATAGAAGTTGCCAAATGTACGTTTTTGAAACGGATGGTGGTGACGGAACTTGAAATTCAAGTACTTCATGGTCGAAAATGGGACTTTAAAATGGGAGAAATAATGGTTATGTCGAAACTCGAAGCGAAACTTTCTTGTTGTCAAACTCTTGACACGTGGCTGTCACAATTGGGAAATAAATAATTATTGTCACATAGGGCGCATTCAACCGTGCAGGCGCTGGGGCTGTGGTAAGAGGTAAATTTTTGCAGACCGATAGACCAGCGCTAGTCTTAGCGGTCGCCATTTTTTCTAGCGAAATTTATTTGTGCTAGATGAGGCAGCAGTATTTTTGACAGGTTGCAAAAATTACTTTTGACAACACCTAATGCTGCCACAAACATTATTTTTAAAACATTCTGTAACTATGTCTAATGCGAAAGCATCTAATGTACCGTCCGCGAGACCGTCCATTTCTCCAATTCCTGATATCAATATAATAATAACAACATGATCCTCCTTTTTCTTTCCGAAATAAAACGTCAAACCACAGATGAGGGATGCAACAACTTGAGCAAGCAATACTTACACAAAGCAAATACTGTAGTACAGACACAAAACATTTAAAAAGTATCAACTCTGTCGCAAATATACGGGTTTGTTTACCAACGGGGTTATGTACGTATATACAAATTTTGACATTTGCTCATTGCTTTCAGCTATCCATTCAAAACAGAATGTATTAGCGCTTGAATAGTGATAATCTAGCGGCTAGGTTAGCACTGCACAGTTGAATGCGCCCATAATGTAAAAACCTTGTAAATTAAATAAGGTTATAAATTGAAGATAGAACAGAAATACATCTTTTTTTGCTAGGCCAACTTTGATGACGTTTTTTTTGGATGGCTCGTTATTTTAATAGAAAACTGTCATGGCAAGAAGCATGAAGAAGACTTCAAGACTTGCTTTCCTTTTAATCGAAAAAATTAGGACTTCAATCTTTTTCATTAGACGAAATTAGGCGAAAAAAAGAATTTAATTTTAAATAGTAATAATGGAAGAGTGACCAAAATCGATTTCGCCACCTTGCATCATATTTATGTGTTGCTACAATTTGGTTACAAAAAAAAAATGAAAACACTTCATTACAGGTATTAGTTGATAGTGAGGTTGTGAGTTTTAGAATACATTTGATACCTCTAATTTATTACAAAAATACTCAAACATCAAATCATTGATGACAAATGATTTTCTTTTCAAGCTATGACGTCATTGGCCATTTTTTTAAATGACCTCCCTATCTTTTTCAGTGGATTTCGTTCTTCAAATGATGCTTTAAAAAAATGTGTGCCCCACCTGATTAAGGAAACGGATCGCAATGTATTTGCAAAACAAGTCAATACTTGTGAATTTTTCGAAATTCAGAGATCTATGAATGTTATGATATTATAATTCGAATTTTTATTTCACACCAGAATTTGGTTTTTGAGATTTGACAACACACGGCTGCATCTTTAGGTAAAATAGAAATTTTGCACAAAGCACAAGAATATATTAATGTTTTTAAATGTATTTAAAAGTTATTAAAATAAGTTAAAAAAAGTGTATTTAAATTCATAGCTTGCTTCATCGTTATCAGTAGCATTTGTATATATTTTATGGATTCTGTGTATATTGTTTGGTGTACTTATTAGTAGCATTTAGGGTATTTGTAGTATATATTAAGTTAGTTTATTATTAAGTTAGTAAGTTAGTATGTAGTATATTATTAAGTTATTAGTGTATATTAAGTTATACATTATACACATAAACTTATTTATGTGTATAATGTATTTAGTATTTTAGTGTACTTTCTTTTCTGTTTTTACCTATTCTGTAATTGGGTTTTACCTGTAGAATAGTGTATAAATAAATAAATAAATAAAAAAAAGTTTTTATATTCATTTGGTAATTGTGAAAAAAAAATTTCGCAAATCGCAAACATTTTGCAAGCCGTTCGTATAATGTTCTGGTGGGGCACGTGTTTATTGACATTTTTTTGCTATTATAGCTTTCTACTTAGGTTTAGTTATTACTCATTAAAATAAAAATTTACATAACTGACAAAATAAAATAATTTAACCTGATAAATATGTTTTTCAGGATCTCATGTGGGGGCGGGCATTCAGCATGATCTACACAACAGCAAGTCACATAGCTTGTTAATTTCCGATTCACCTAAATTAATATATTCTGTATATTTTTATAATCGGATTATTATAATTTATTGTTAACACATTCTTAACACGTTGAGTGTGGAGCACAACCTTCATTTCAACCGTGGGATACGGATATTTTTTTTCTCCCCTCTTCTAAAATCATTTTGATGACCTCAAAAATGAAGGATAAATATAAAAAATTTATATATTATGTATTATTTGGGTTCTATTAGGGTTGTAGCCCCGGCTAACAACCGTACCCCGAGTTCGTCCCCCTCCAGTCCCTAGCAGGTAGAAATTGTGATGCTAGGGTTGCCAAGGACTGTGTTAGCTTGGGCTAACACACATACCCCAGAGTTAACGTACCCGTTACGTTTGTTAGCCCCGGCTAACATCCGCACTCAACGTGTTAAACATCTCTTTTTACCACAGCATAGTTCTTCTTATGCTGTGCTTAAGAATATTTAACACTAGGGATGGGCACCTAACATCGATGTTTCTAAAATATCGATATTTTCCACTGAACATCGATGTTTTAATTTCAATGTTATATTTTCAACATCGATGTTACTTGTAAACATCGAAACATCGTTACGTAATACGTATCCCACAAATATCATTTAATTTTTCAGTACGAGTGTTTTTAAGTTACTAAAAAAAAACGAAAAAATTACTAATTGATTCGTTTTACTCATTTGTACATTGTGGCTTACGCGACATCTATCCGTCAAGGCAGTAAGTATTCAATTCCTAACAAACATGTACATATAATAACAGGTAACAGTTTTTAGCATTAGAAGTTTAGTTTATATATAATTTTTCTGTTAGAAGTTTAGTTTTCTATTTTTTTTTTACGCATTCTGTTCTTGTTTTACTGCAGAACAATAAACATTTATTTATTTTTATTGCCACTTATTTTTTATATTATCTACATAATATATGCAATAATCTGTATCGCGATCTGTTCCTATTTTCTAGTTTCTACTTCTACAAAACTATACACTTTTTTTCAGGATAGTAGAAACCGATGTTGAACATCCATGTTTTAAAAAATGTGCCCATCCCTACTTAACACAGAAACAGTACTTTGTTAAAGTGTATTCATCATCATTCCTCTACACCACCACATAGAATAAACTCTGAGTCAGCAAAACACCATAGGAAAAGGTCATGTTTATTTAACAAACACAAAGAATGCAAGTTAAGCATTCCTATAACAATTAGTGTCAAGTTACCAGTGATAAATCAGTGCTACAGAGGGGTATGATAAGAACAAAGTGAGAATGGCCTGTTCCAATCTGTAAGTAAAAAATTTAAATAAAGAAAGCTCACCGTATTTAGGGGCGTTATTGTTGGGCGGCGGAGAGCTCTGCGTGTTGACCTGTGCGTTCCCGTTGGCTATGGTGGTTAGGGGTGTACTGGATGGCGTGTTGGCTATTGAGCTGTTCGAGCTCTTCTTCCCGTTATTCTGGCTAGACGTGGACATCTTTTCGGGCATCTGTTCACTTTTCAAAAAACTACCTACAATTTTTTCCACACAACAATTAGGTTAGGGCACATTATTTTCACTTGGTTCCCCGGGGAAAATTATGGTTATTTTTCTCCGGTTAAGCGCAGTCTTTTACTGATACCCGGTTAGTTTTCTGCAAAATAATCAACAAGATTGGTATTAGTATCGCAAAATTTCGTTTTTTTTTTTTGGGGGGGGACGACTAGGGCCCGCGACAAAACAAAATGACAAATAAGTCGGTTATTTTGGTGGGAAAGACCGAAAAATCCCTAGGAGGTGACCTACTTTTCACATTTTTCGCCCTATTTTCTTCGGACGCGGCCAGTTTTAATACACAAAATGCCAAATGGTTTCGTTATTATGCCTAACTTACCGCCTTTCACTCTACCCAATTTGTTATAAACAATAGAAACATCAACAAACAATTTCAATGAAAAGTGCCGATTTCTCGGTAAACTCGGGCCCTACCACAGGGGAAAACACTCTAGGGCCGCATTCGCGCCCAATACATACGGAAAATATCCACACAAAGTAGGCTCTTGCAGGGCAAAATCGCAACTCGAAAAAATACTGCAGTGGAGTTGCAGACTTTCAACGAACAATAACTGTATGAAACTGGCATCGATTTATGCGTGACCGTTTATGAGAACTTACGTATTTAAACGAATTTAGCGTCAGTTTAAGGATCATCGGTGATTTTTTTGTAAATTAACACAGAAATTATTAAAAACTAAACGTTTTCACTACAAAACGAATCGTCCATGTAAAATGGCGTCGACGGCCGACCAATGAGACTCGAGCGCCAAACGTGACGTAACGGACAAGTGTCTCCCGAAAGAAAATACTTTTAAATTATAAGCTTATGCTATTTTAATCGCTATCCCTAAAATTATCCCTATAATGTCATTAATAAACACATCGCACGCGACAATTACTTATCGTGATTATCACACGTACTTTACGTACCTTATATTAACGGAAAATGTAAAAATAGGTTGCCTTCCTCTTATAAAACGGGTTCCTTATATTTAAGTGGAATTAAAACACCTCTTAAAAAGCATTTTAAACTATTAAAATGTAACAGAACGGAACAGAAAATAGCAAACTAAAAACAAATTCAACTGTCAACAAATAAAGGAACAATTGTTATCCTCGTCTCAGCTATAACAAACTTGATCCAAAAACATAACAGGAAGATTCTCAATTTTCGTATTTTTGCCTAATTGTTGTAAAAAATAAGGCCCCGAAATATTCTCTCCTGATGTTACAGAAATTGTGGATTAATTAAAAAAAAATGTATCCCTCAACTTTCTCTTTGTTCCATAATTCAAATTACCCGCATGTTTCCAGTTTCGATCACACAGAAATTCGATGTAGGGATAACACTACAATTGTACAATAAATTAAACATGTGCTGTTCCCTAAATAAAACTTTACTAGGATAAATATATATCAACAATAAAGATGCAATTTTTTCAACAAAATAAGAACCGAACGTACTTGCTTCTAAAATAAAAATTTCCAGAAGTGATGAAAATATACGGAAAACGAGAATTCTATGTAACAAACCGGTTCGTACTTTTTTGCTGGCTGTCATTTCTGATTAATTACCATCTGTTTGGTGGTCGAAAACTTTCACAAATCTTGTAAATCCTCGCGTCGAAAGTGGAAAGTGCTAAAGTTATGTGTAAGCAAACGGTCACACTGTTTTCGTAGTATGTAAAATGATTTAGAAGCAGCAGCGAAAGCCGCTTGCACAATACCAGGTAGTAAATGGCGCCATTTTAATAATTATGTTCTGGCGTGCCCATTTTCGATCTGAAAAATAAGCCCCCAGAGTGAAACAACGTCAGGTAGGCACTCGCATTATTCCTTAAAAGATGGAAGACACACCTCAGAACTCCTCGGATTCGGGGTACTATTTTGAGGGGTCTCGGTCGCTATTCGAGAGCACTCCTAAAACAGACAACGAGAGCACCCCACTCTCCCTTACTACTTCGAGAAAAAGAAAGGCCTCATTTCTTGAGAGCTACAAGAGAAAAAATCTTGCCGATGTTATTGAACTGTCTTGCTCCCCTTCACCTCAGTTTTCAAGTACGCTTAACGAGTCGCTGAGCAGCAACCTAGAGAATGTTCACATCGAGAATGAGGAAGCACAGAAAGGTAGGTCAAAGTTGAGGTTTCTTCTTTTGTTAACGCACAAGTTTTAGGCGCGACTGCGAAGATATTTGAGAGTTACGAGAATGCCACGAAAAAAATCAGATCGGCCCCTAATACTCCTGAAATGCAACTCAAACCGACGAGAGAGCTTGGTAAGAAAGCGAACACTAATAGCTTTGTGAAGAATTTCTCGCAGTTCACCGTGCAGTCTCCGTTAAACAAGGAAGCTTACGGGATTTTGTACCCCGACTTGCCTCCCTTGGATCCCTTAAGGAAGCCATTAACCCCTCAGAAATTCAAAGAGAGCTTAGAAAAGAGCTCCACGCCTGCCAAGAAGTGCCTTTTTACAACATCACTTAAGGAATTATTTAGGGAAGTGTTTACAAACAACGTTATTGTTAGCAAAATTTTTGTGCACCTCTCCGATGGCGATCTGTACAGGCTTTCAATGGTATCCAAAACGTTGAAGGGTTCTTTGATGTTGGACACAAAGGCTTACGACAGGTATTGTAGGTTTGTACGTCACTACAAGGGTTCCAAGGAGAATTACAGGATAACACCGCCAAAATCACCCAAAAAAGATGAGGGTAACGCAGGGGATAGCCCAGACTCCAAGAATTTCTACTATTTCTGTAGCGTATGTATATATATCCTTCGTGTCGTGTTCGTTTTTTTGTAGTCTGCTGTTCTAGATCGCGACTGAACTGAACAAGAACCAGTCGCTGGTCAAGTGCCCCCGTTGCAATAAAGCATCGATCGTGGAAAACTTCATCGGGCAATGCCAGGACGTGAATAGGTGCGGCTACATTTTCTGCCAGAAGTGCAACAGTTTTGCCAACAATCCCAAGGACTTCAAGGATAAGTGTAATAATGCGCAGCTGGTAAATGTTAGAAGAAGGTAAGTATGTTGGGTAATATTTATTTTGGACTTGATGAAAAGATCGTTTATTACAAGTGCTTTTGTAAAAATATATATTCTTGCTCGCAGAAGTAGACTGGGGGATCTCAGCAACGCCACAGTGACCAGCGACTACGCGACGGACAGCGGCAGTTCCTTCTTTACTTCCTCCTCGTTAAATATGAGCCTCTCAAATAAGTACGACTCGTCTGGCTTCTTCTCGGAAGGCGAGGCCAACACATCCCTCTTGGCTGTGAAGAGGAACCTTTCGCAGTCTTTTACGTCGCCGTACGAGGTAAGAAAAATACAGGGAAACTGGCTTTTTATTAACCTTTAGGCTGCCGGCATTTTTCCCTTATAAATGGATATTTTTGAGGGGCAAAGTTTATATATATAAACATCTAATACATCTAGAGTAGTTGCCGAGGTCACGGGTGGCTCATATATGAGCCAGGCCCGCTGGCAACGGTCGGGCCAATGTTAAAAATTTTCAGATTGTGTAAATTACTACATATTTATTTTTAACCGAATGTGCTTGATATTATAATGGAATAAGTTACCAAAACACTCTAAAATATATTTAGTCACCAAAAAAAAAGCTCAAAAACGTGAAAAAAGCGATCAGTTACACTGAAATAATATTTTTTTCTTCATCCCTAGACTTACATATTTTCATACGTATATATTTTCATACATATATATTTTTATACTTATATATTTATATAGTTATAGGTAAAAATTCAATGTTTTACATTCAAATTCAATTGAACACATTATATTCAAGTATCGCTAAAAAAAAATATTATTTATCCTAAATACAGTAATTCAAGTAAAAAACTAATAATTATTCCATGTAAAAAAAAAATTAATTTGAAATAACCAATAAAAAGTCAATAACCATTCAATAAAGAATTTTGAAATTATTACCCCTTTCGCTAGGGGTGGTTTCGGCATCTCAATCAACTGCGGAAAATTTTAGGGTACATTTTACAGATTTTACAGCATGCTTCCGAAAAAAATCGTGTAAAAAGGCAATACCCACCTAATAACGAATTTTTGAAAATTTCACCCCCTCGCTAGGGGTAGTTTCGGCATCTCAATCAATTGCGGAAAATTTTAGGATACATTTTACAGATTTTACAAGCTATTTACAAAAAAAAATTCAATAAAAAGTTCAATAACGAATACAAGTTCAATAACGAGTTTTTAAATATTTCACCCCCTCGCTTTGGGTACCTCGATCGACTAGAAAGAATTTCAGTTGTATCCTTTAGAGATCAGAGAGCCTATTAAATGGGAAAAATTCACTATAATATCTGTATTCATCACTAAAACTATTATTTTATTACTGTCACATATATGAGCCAGCCGGCAGTCTAAAGGTTAATGTTAAGTTTGAATAATGACATAAAAATGTAACTTAAGTTTACGCTTTTATCATTTCTATTCATACAATTGAGTGTCCTTTTTTTGTAGACGAAGCCAAGGGCATTGTCCTCCAGTAACACAAGGGTAGGCATGCATCATCACAGGTTGCAACGTCGTTCTTCACTTTTGTCCGTGGTTCAGACCTGCGACAGTACCGCGAAAACGACAGAGATCGTGGAGCCATCTAGTCCCCCCAAGATAAAACCGTACTCTGTCTGCTCGAAGCAGAGCAAGAGAAACCTGAAGAGACTCACCCGGTAGATAGGAGAACTTGAAGAACTGGTTTTACAGTTATAGATAAAAGGTCGATATACCGGTGTTCGCGGTTGTACTTAAAAGACAGTCGCTATTTAGAGAGGCGCGAGTCTTGGAGCTTTTCGAGTCGTTCCTGATGTTGTACAGGTTGTTGATTTATCTCTTTTTTTTTTTTGGAAATGTTTTGTTCTGAGAATTTTAGATGTGGATTATGTATATTAATATTTCTTATTGTTTGATCAGTTGTTTTGCGTTTCTGATATTGCGTGTTTTTTTTCTTCTTTGTGGGCGCAAGTTTTTAATATACGGTAAATATCGGTAATTTTAATATACGGTAAAAATCTTATATTTTCCAATACAAAATATGTATATTTTGGATTAACTTTTAATTGATCCTCGAACAATGAGAATTTAACTTTGGACAAGCATAAAAAATATTGATATTAAATTTTCAACTCAAAAAAGACATATCCAAATAAATCATTTGCAGCAATTTAGGAGTTTAATTTTAATTGTTCGTTTTTTTCTTTTAACTTGCAGAATTTTTAAGGCAGAAATTTGAAAAATAATATGTGCCTATAAACAAAATGCGTCCTCAAATCTAGGATTCGGTCAACGTAACCTTATTTTTTGTACATACTGTATATGTTCTGAACTGACCAAGGACTAAATTGGCGATCGAAAGTGGAAAGTCCATTTTTATATCCTCCCGACAGTTCTTTTATTTATGAGAGTTATGATAAATGTCATTTTGACGATTTTCTATATATGGGGATGTCAAAGTTACTTAAAAATAAGGGCTGGCTTTTGTAATATCCCCTACTTTTAATGTTTACTTCCACAGAAATTAAGGACTAGTTTTTAAATTTCCTGTACATTCCCACGGTTTTTTTAACGTTTTAGACTTAGCTTTAAAAATGCCTTATGTATATTTCTCTTGTAGCATTCCTTTTTTTATTAAACATGTTTTTGTAACACTTGTGTAATTTTTTCCTGATCTGCTTTGAATTTTTTCTAGTACAGAATATTTTTGTATGGATTTACAAAAAATACTTGCAAAACTACTGGAAACTAAAAATTAAATGCCTACTATTGTGATTTTTTCTCACATGCTACCATAAGGGTGTGGTAAAAAAACTATTGTAATCAAAACTTCAGTTTTTGAGAGTCTTTAAAATTCTCAATTCTTTTTTGTAACAATGGGAAACAATATTTTACTGGTTTGTGATATTCACATCATTAGATAACATTTAAAAGATTGATGGGTTTTATTTTTTTAATATTTATTTTTATAATAAATATTTATTATTTATTTTTGTAATAAATTATAAAATCCTGTGGCTAACAGTGCAGTGTCTAACAGCGTCCTTTAATTTATAAACAAAATCCTGCAGTTCTTGGCTTGTACAGGTAAAATTAACATTCTTCAATTTCTTCTGTTCAGTTTCTACATCGTAGGCCTCCGTTATCAACGATATCCTAAATAGGGGGCCCTCGGAATCATCAACCATGCTTGACTAGTGAAACAACATTAAAATCAGAATTACAAGTAAAAGTACAGCAAATATTGCTAAAAACAAATTTACTTTATAATTTCTGGCTATCATTACTTATTGTTTCTTAATCTGTAAGAGCAGCATATTTAATCTGAAAACTTCTTGTTAATTGTTATAATTAGGGTCCGGAAAGAATGTGACACAACGCAGAGTTAACTGTGGTCAATTATCCAGAGCTCCCGCATGAGACTGGTGTACTGTAGTGCACACGCGAGCCTCAGCGCGTTAACAGGCACGGTCAGTGGCATACGTTACGTATGCACGGGTAAGAAATACATGCGTATATAATTTGCAAGGCGCTTAAAAAATACAGTTTATAGTTCAGTTATCATAGAGTTGTATAGTGTCGACCCTGTGTTGTGTGCATTTCCTAACCCTAGTTATAATATGTAACATCATCACAAAAGTAAAATAACACAATCTTACCTTAACTATGTAATCGATCTTCCACTTCACATCGGTCACATGCGGCAGGCAGCTGCCGATGTTCAACAGGGCAATCTCTAGTCCCCTTCTATTCTTCTCGAATTGTTCCGCAAAGACATTGACCCTTTGCGTGGGAAAATTGCAAGTGCTGGATAAAATTTGAGTGATATCTTCTTTCGTCAAGTTATTTCGACCGAATTCGGCCGCAACCGATAGCAAAGCGGCGTAGAACTCTTTTATTATGTCAGGTTTAGAGTTGTACAGTGTGTTTATATCTGCAATGAAACGATAAAGTGGAAATCGGGTAAATAATACAATTACTTACTGTGTACTTCTTCCTTTCCCGTCAGCACCGAAAAGCAGTTTTCTAATAGTTTTTTATACGCATTGTCGGTTATTAGGGTTGGATTTTGAGCAAGTGAAAGGGAACTCTTTAAATCTTCGTTTATTTTCATTTTCTTCTGGGCTACATAACCTTACTTTTCAAATTGACAAATGATCTACATATACATATAATTTTCATTAGATATAATTTTCGTTTTCTCAAAAAATCCTGGTAAAAATATTCAAAGGTCCATATAATTTTCGTTAAAGCCATATTTTCAAATGATCCAATACTTAGAAGTATTGTATTTAGCATCAATTTAATTTAATTCAGATCACATTTTTTTTAGTGGGATTATTTTTTATATTCGCAGTCAATGAAATAAATTCATATACGTAAAATGTATATTTATTGACAAAAATTAGATTTAAAATCTATACAAGTGTACAACAATCATATTACCTAGTATATGAAATAAATTACTAAATAAAGTGAAATAGGAAAATAACATTAAGGAAAATACCTTTATACAAATATTTTACAAACATATAACATAAGATTAAGACGTCAGTGATATGGGTAAGTCGTGGAATACTACAATTCTTTCGTTTTATTTTTTTAATTGGCAAGAAATATCGCAGACTAATATTGATAGTTCAAGCAATAATAAAAAAAAGCAGGACTTGAAAGCTAGCAGCTAATAAAAATTGCCAATGTTACTTTGCGAGTATCAAATTATATACAAAAATTAAAAACGGGGGTGTCATTCAAAAAAATGTTTTCAAAGATATTAAAAATAACGAAAATCGATTACTAAATGCTACAAACCAGTAGCAGTTGGTGGAATTTAAAATCTCATGTCTTCTTAGAGGAGCTTTGATACAAAAAATACGTACTAATCTCTTCTTTAATCTCTTTCGAAGTGTTTTTGCTGTAACAGCTTTTTATTTGGGTCTAATGGAAACTCTCGAAAATATATTGCGTCCCCTGCTCCCTCACGAAAACATAAGATATCTAATTTCCACAAGTTGCTACTCGTCAGGATTTTTCGAACGCAACTGCAAAAAACAAACGGACGAGGGGAGCAAAAGGAAGAAAGGCATGCGCTTTGGTGGAAAAATAGTCCAGACTGTTGAAATTTGCATTTTTATTTGCAGCTCTAAAACTGAAAACATCCAAACTCGTTTTGCCTGGTCTCTTTCGTCATTTGATAACTGATAACACTCATACGTACATCTATACGAAAAAGCAGAAACATGTAAAATGTGAGTAACAAAATTCGTATACGTTAACACAGCTAGTACCCTTTTTGTATTTTTTTACTAAAGTACAAACAGTTTTTTTGCCAAGTCTGGTTAGAGCCTTAGCAAAAAGAGAAATGGAAGGAACGACTTGGGATATAATTTTTCTGGTTCTACGTCCACTACACACCTTTATGTACTACAAATTAACGGATGAAGTTAACTCAACACCAGATCTTTTTCGACTATTTGTAGAAACACGTTTTTCATGATTAAGGAGTATCTGAAAAGGACGTGATGTCGGGCTAACTATGTAGTACTAAATTTGAAAAATACTGATAACTGAAAAGTGAAAAACCTGCTTATCTGAACACCCTGTACGAGGTACTCTTGATTTACGACAACTGAGTCGTGATCCATTTCAACTGATTTTCGGTTGACGAAAAATGCGTCCTTACACAAGAAACAAAAAAGTACAGCGGTAAAAACAAATGATGCAAGGTAAATGTGAATCCTTCTGATAGAGGTTATCATATAGTCAGAAAGGTTTCTATGTCAGAAGTTCCAGTCCCATTGAACGGCCTTTACTGTTTCTTTGTATCATTGATATTCTTTTTGTGCCAGACAAAAAGATGAAGGGCACATTTCTCGTCAGTCCGAAGCCAGGCCGGACCAAAAACTCTACAATCACATCTACACCTACATCGATCCACCGGTTTCCCCAATCATCGATGTTCGAGTCGACGAGGACCTCTATTCCACATAGACGAGACAGTTGGTGCTGTAAATGCTACCTAGGGTGAACAACATGGGCACCTCCACGATGACCGTCAGACGATCCGCGCCGATTGTCTGGCTCTTCCGTAGCCTCTTGACGAACTTGGAGGAGCGCGCGGACAGGTAGGTTCTGTCGTGAGGCAGCAGGAACTCGGGTTTGCTGGCGTAGCTCAGCTCGAAGGAGTTCAGCAGTTCGGGGCGTCATAAGTCGGGGAACCTGTCGCAATGTACAAATCCGTAATCCACACTGTCTGACGTGAGCGGACAATACAAATAAAAAATCTCTCCTTTTGACCGCCTAGTAATTTTACGGTGCCTTGCGTGATCTGGAAACCTGATCCGCCAGATCTAATCCTCAATTTGTATTTGACGCCACAATTTAAGATACCTAATCGTTACAGTTTAAGACGAAAATATAATAGTATGGAGACTGGGGACCTCACCTTGTTGGGTCCTCCACGTAGTTCTTGGGCGTCGCGAAGAGGTGTTTGGGAATGTCGTCTCTGAACTCGAAGTGCTGGAATGTGATCTTGGCGGTGACGGTGGGCAGGATGGGGATCTCCACCTTGACGGGGAAGCCGCTGGGCAGCTTGAAGGTGATGAAGTCGCGCAGCTTGGAGAAGTGCTTGAAGGGTGCTATCACCTCGAGGACGTTGAGCAGCATGTCGACGGAGAGGGGGAAGTCGGAGCTCTGAGAAAGAGAAGGGACAAGGTACAGAGAGCGTTTTTACAGGAGAAGAGATAAGATGTCGCTTTGAGATCTGATGTCGACAATACTATAAAAATGTATTACGATATAATTATAGATAAAATAATTACGGATATCAAGTAGGATTAGTCAATAGTAGATAATATTTTTTATAGGGTTTTCTTTCAAATGTGTTCTTTTCCAACTTGAGTATTTTTTTTTTTATATTATACTGTAGAAGACCGAAAGTAAGATTCAAATTGATTTCCGTTTGTTAATGATTGCATTTAATTTAAATATTGTCTAGCTTACCATGGCTATCGTTGCCTTGAACGACTTTGAGGACTCCTTGTAGACAAGGTCTCTCCCCAATCTGGGGTAGCTATTCACATCTGATTTTATATACTCTTCCCAGGTGACTTTCTTTTCTGGCGGCGGGATCAAACTGTTCCTTCTAACTGGCTACATTTCATAAACAATTTTTGATGAAAATATAAAAAAATATCAATTAAACGGATATAATTTTACTGATTCAAATATAAAAAAAAAAAAAATACCGTACATTTAGCAAAAAAGTTGAATAAACACTCACTGCTCCGTTCTGGTCAAAATTTTGAAAGTTCCCGCCTTTCGTGAAGCTCTCCAGGATGGCCTTGTTCTTTTGTAAATCATCGGAGGACAAGTGTTCCCTCCTTTTTCTGCTCTCTAACATCAGGCCATGAACGGTATACAGTTCGCTCTCATATTGTCCGGCGACCAACTCCTGTAACGCGAACCGTTAAAAAATAAAAGAGCACAGTCTCATTATTCACTTGTTACGCTATATACCTTTCTGTCCTCCCTGAAGATCCAGCCGCTCTGTGCCCTGGCAAAGGAGATGCTCTTCGTCGAAATCTGAGCTGCCAAAATGTCGGTCGACATCAGTAAATCTACTTCATCCTCAATTTCCATTTCACTTTCCTAAAATGAATATAGTGTTACTTGCATAAAGTGAATTTTACCTTTAAAACAGCCACCTGTTGCATACAAAAATGGGACTGACCTACCTCGTACCGCACTTTCTGGAATACCTTCGTAATGTTGTCTAGGACTGTTAAGCTCTCGTTGGGTTTCGCGTCGCCATTGAAGATGAAGGAGATGTCGCCTCTTTCCCATCTCATGTCGGAGAAGTCCACCAGGGTCGTGTCCAAACGAATGTTTGCCCCGCTCTTGTAGATCTTGCATATGTCTGAAGGTAGTATTCTCGAGACTAAAGGAACTGAAATGGGAAACCAATATCCGTGACATTCTGATATCTTCGGCTTATTTGTTTTTTTGTAAGTGTGAAAAGGGTAATTTTGTACTAGACTAGAAAGGGTGTATTTATACTAGAAAAAAATGTGGTGACTAATAATTGTTATATTTTTTTAGATAATCCAGATAAAGCTTATTATAATTTTTATGTTTGTAATAATGATTTCATGGTCATTGTTTAATCATATATCTAAAGCTGGCAATACAGCTTACAAAAAAAAGTTACAAACTTACCCCACGATTGAAAGTCCCATTTGAGTTCCATATAAAAATCATTTATTCTATTAAGTGCTTCTACGAGATTCGGCCTTCGTTCTTCCATCTGCTCTCGAGACTGTTGCCGGAATTTCCTCACCAGCGAAGAAACTGTAATGACACTCATTTAGAAGCGATCAACAACGCAGTCTTAACTACTGTTAAGTCTTAACCTACTTGTGGGACGATTGCCATAACTCACTGCCTCTGCCAGTACCGTCCATCCTAGACCGTTCTTAACTTTAACTGGGGCGTCATGTTTTAACAATAATTGAACACATTCTAGAAAATATAAATTATGTCACCTATTTATTATCACTTTTGTTGTAGTACTGTTTTACCTTTTCTACCTAACATCACAGCTAAGTGTAGAGCTGTATTTCCTGTAAAATAAATCATAATAATCAAATTGATATCTAATCTATATTCATTCACAAAGGATTATTGGTGAAAATTATACGAAAATAAAGTGGTAACATAACCTCACTTACGTAATACAGAATTTATTTGGGTTTAAATAGGAAAAACGTGGATTTGGAGAAAAATTACTGTTATTACCGTGTTTGTCTTTCGCTGCTACGTCATGTTTCCTCAATAATCTGGATAAAGACTGCAAATCGTTATCAAAAACAGCTTTATGGAGTGGAAAGCCATCCACCTCATCTGCCATTTTAAATGCCACTGAATAAAAACATAAAATCCCTAGAGACCCTGACAATTAACAATACGGCCAACCAAATGCTTGAAAAATTCAAGTCATTTGATTTTAAATAATTTGAAAGTAAGCAGTAATTATTGTTATTACCGAATTCAACCAACTATAGGGAAGAACCAACCGAACAACGTTGAGCTGATCAGTGATCTCTAACTACTCTTCGCAACTTATTTTTCTAAATTTACTGAAAAATTGGGAATAGTGGAAATTCAAATCGCGTGACTATTGAATTACGTTGGCAACGCTGGAGTAAATACATATGTATGTACATATGATGTACTATTACGGAAGAGAAACGTCAGATAGTTGTCAAAAAGCGATAAGGATAAAAGTTATTTATTACAAATAATTTACAACTACGCAAATGAAATGTTAATTTACAAAAATACAACCGAAGGAGGTACGTACATTAGTTATCCTTTCTGTCTAAAAATAAATTGCGATTCTCCCGATTTAACAAGCTGGTAAAAAACGAAATATTTACTGAAATAATTAGTCAGTTTAAGTCAAATAATTAGAGCTCTCCTAATTTTTACGCCCATTCAGAATTAATAATAATACAGTATCGATTTCACGGTCGGATTCTGTGGTTTATCAAGGTTTACTTGACACTGGCCCTTATATTTTCAGATGGACAAGTACGCAGTTGACTTAGACCAAGTTCTAAACGATTTCGAGTACAGCGAGCTGACGGATCAGTACAGCAATGCGTCGGCGAGGGCCCCAACCGGTAGCGCGCCGTCCCCAGTCCAGAATAACGTCACCAAGCACTCTATCAACAATGTTTTTCACAGTTTAAATGAATATCTGAATACCAACATTAACGTTAACACTATAAATCCGGTAGACAATAATTTTTTAAGGGACGTTGAATGTGGAGACGAAACACAAGCTTCTAACGTAGTAGGAAGTAGTCAAAAGTCAATTATTGAAAAATGCAACCCCAAGACTGATTTATTGGTTGATTTGAATGGAGAGATAAATGAGAACAAAAAGTTTTTAAATGAGGAGGTAAGCCTCCCTAAGGAAACAAGTGATAATATAGAAATTGAGGATAACTGTACAGAAAAGCCAGTTGAGAGTATTGAACAGGTTGAAAACACAGATGAAAGTATTGAAAAAGTTGAAACAGCAGTTGAAAGTAATGGAAAGAATGAAGATAAAACCTCGGAAAATATATCACAAGGTTCAGAAAATAGTAAGTTAGAAAGTTACGTTTTAAAATCAGTTACTGGAGGTCTTTTGGAGAAAGCAAAAGAAGATATTCCAGAAATTAAGAGCGAGGATACTTTAAAAGCTGCAGAAGATAATGCTTTGGAAGCCGTAGTAGACAGTAGTTTGGAAGATGCACAAGGAAGCAAAGAAGAGGTACGTGAGATAGATAAAAAGGATGACTGTGTCGAGAAAGAAGAAGCAAATGAAGATGTAGGAAACGAGACTAAAATTAATGAAGTTAATGCAGAACAGTTGGCAGAACGTGAGCAAATAGAACCCGAGCAGGAAGAATTTGGTGAAGAGAAGGAACCTAAAGTCGAAACAGAAGCTGAGCAGGAAGAATTTCCTGAAGAGAACGAAGTGAAAGTCGGTTTTAGTGAAGAACTGGATCTAGATGATAGTGAAATCAGCAAGTTGTTAGAAGAATTAGAAAATGAGGACATAGAAATAAATGAAGAAAAAGAATCTCAAGTGGACAATGAGATAGGAGATACTGTTGAAATCGAAAAGGGGACAAAAGATCAAATAGGTGATGTGACTATTACAGGTAATTGCTATTTTCTGTTAAAAGTCTACTATTTTTTTAATTATGTATTTTTTTAGAAGCTGTTTACGAAGATACACCAGAAAGTAGTACCAATAAAAACGAAAGAAACGCGGAATGTACAAAAAATGATTCAACGATTATAGAAGAGGCATTAAAGGAAAAGGTGCCTAAAGAAAATAAGGTTTTGCCCAACATAGGAGCAGGAGACGCGTGCAGTGAAGAAAAAAGTTTGCCCAAAAGCGAAGAAGAGGTTAACATAAAAGAGAGTGTTGATAGAATAGAAGAAAATAAAGAAGTGAAAGAATGTGTTGCAGAAAACTTGGTGGAGGAAAAAATAGTAGCTCCGGATAGTAATCCCGCAGAAATACAGAAGGAAACATCACAGGACTCACTCTCCAGACCGCAGAATTTACCGTTAGTGGCGGAGGGCGAGGAACCCAAAAGAAAAATAAACCTGATAGGCGATCCGGGCTCGACACCGTACAATAACGTCTACATCAACAAGGAAATACCCAAGAGCAAAGGTACAGAGTACGACAGCGATACCGATTACTCAACGTCGTCGTCACCTACGTTTTCCGACGCCAGTACGACGGCTTCGACCGCTTCCATCGATGAAGTGCAAAATCCAATTAACCCGGTCCCCCTTGAAGAAAGCAGTATCCCAGCAGAGCCCAAGGACAAAAGTCACACTATGTCGGACAATCCCACATCTATAGAGAGTAAGAACGCGGATCCTACCATCCTACCGGACACGGACAATCCCAGTTTGAAATCTGAAAATCCCACTCCCGAAACGGATAATCCCACTTCTGAAACGGAAAATCAAACTTCTGAAATGGATAATGCTGCTTCCGAAATGGAAAATCCCGCATCCGATGGGCCGCTTCCCGCTTCTCAGGATGGAGAGGCGTCGGAGAGCGTTCCGGGCGCTAGCGTTCAGAACGTGGACAGCGCGAATCCATTTGCTTTAGGAAAGCAGTGGCTAGGGAAGGAGGCGCCTCTGTGGGTCCCCGACTCGGTCGCGTTGAGCTGCCTGCATTGCGACATGAAGTTCACCGTTTTGAAGAGGAGGCACCATTGTAGGGCTTGTGGCTTGGTAAGATTTCAACGTGCCCTACTTTTTGACCTGATTATTTAAATGTTTGGTACAAATTGTAAAAATCTTGATTATTAAAAGTTCTATAATAAATTATCTGTCTGACATTTTGTGTCCCCCATCTAGGTGTTGTGTTCGAAGTGCTGCCATCTGCGCTTCAGGCTGGAATACCTGGACGCGGAGGCCAGGGTATGCAACAAGTGTCACGACATACTGAACAAGGATACAAATAGCAGTTCTGGCTCTGATATGTCCCCGGACCAGGGGAATTCGCCCTCTCACCGCCCCAACCCGAACAATCCGTTGGAGTATTGTTCGGACGGTGTCACCCCTGCAGCAGGCAAGCGGGGGCAGCTCTGATCCACCGGCCGTGATGGTGCCCGTCGGCGTACTAAAGAGGAAGGGTAAGTGTGTTCGGGATTGTCCTTTTTTTGTGTCTCAAGTTTGACAGAAACATCAGCTTTTCGGTAGATCAAAACTAATCCAAACATACAACTCTTGCTATACAAATCACACTCCTTATATAATAAGACAAGACACTTTGTAGTTGTTCCTTTTTTATTTAATCCGTTAATAATCTCGATAGTTTTATTTTTTTTTCTGGTCACAACCTAGGTTCGAACAAGGCCAAGTCCAACAAGAGCGTGATGTTCTGCGACGGCATAAGGCCCGGCAGCGACCTCACCAATCTGGATAACGATTTCGATTACAACAACACGAAGACGAAGAAAGCGGAAAAGACGAACGTGGCCCCGCCGAAGGTCAACAAGAACCTTCCCGCCGTCGACCCGCAGACGAACACGTTCATTCCCAGCAGCGAGACGGGTCTGCCTCCCACTGTCGTCGTGTGTAAAACAGGTTAGAAAAAAAAGTGTTAATTTCATTTGTTATAATAGTCTGTATATTAAAGGTTCCAAATATTGAATGGTAATTAGTTCACCTTAATACACACTGTATTGAGGTTAGTTAGGTTCACTGTACTGAAGAGCTCTAGCAAGGTTGAAACTGAAGGTTTTAATTTTCAGGGGAGCCTCTTGAGGAATAATAAACCTATTTCAGATGAATTAAAATAAAATTGTCCAGACCACTAAAATTCTTTTGTGTATTGTTTTAATTTTAATCAGAAATCTGGAGACACCAAACAAAAAAAAATGGTTGGAAACCACTTTACCCCAGAAATTGAACGTTTCCTCTCTCTTCAAGCCTCTCTTTCCAGACATATCCTACTCTGAATGCTCCAACAACCCAGACGTGGTCGAGATCTTGAAGAACGACGAGCTCACTTTCGCTATTCACGTCAATCTGTACGTCCACGTGAGGATAATCGACATGAGCTGCTGCGTGAACAAGATGGCGTGGTGCTTCTCTACGGAGGGTCTGATAAACGTGGGCCAGGACGAGGTCGTCGTGCTCCTGGAGTACATCGACGAGGAGTCGTTCGTGCCGAAAGACATGTTTTATCACATCAATATCGTGTACAACGACGCGTTGAAGGGTGAGTCGTTTGGTGAAATTGAAGAGATTAATATTATAGTAATTTCAAGTAAATGTTTCTTCATACTTTGAATTTTCAGGCAATTCTGTAAAAGAAATGGGCCTGTCCCTGCACAACACGTCTAACTTCCTAGACTCCAAAAACCACGCTGGTTTCGTATATATCCGCCCGACGTTTCAGTGCCTCGAAAAAGTCATCAAGCCCAAGGAGCCCTACCTCATTGGCATCCTCATACATCGGTGGGAGACGCCCTGGGCCAAGCTGTTCCCTTTGAGGCTGATCCTGAGGTTGGGAGCCGAATACAGGTCAGTTTTACGCTTTTTTATTATAGAGATCTCGTTTTACAAGAATCTTGATAATGACTCGGACATCAATGTCCTTGAAATATATTTTTTAACTATCTTGAATATATAAAAAGAAAATGAAAATGTTGGTTAATTTTAATATCCTGTCATTTACAGTCGTGTAGAAATGAAATTAAACAAAAATCAATGATCTTTTTTATCAACATTTTTAATTTACTCGTTCTACCTGCCAATTCTACAGATACTATCCGAGTCCAATAATATCGACAAGACACAGGGAAAGCGTCTTTGTCGAGATAGGTCACACGATTATAAACCTCTTGGCAGACTTCAGAAACTTTTCCTACACTCTACCGCAGATTAGAGGCCTAACGATCCACATGGAGGACAAGAACACCACGATTACCATACCAGTCAACAGATACGATCAGGTAGTTAGCAAAAAATGTCATAAACAACAGAAATATGAGCTTTTTTTTGCGTTTAAGGTCATGAAATCGATGAATAACTCAAGCGATCACATCTTGGCCTTCGCCGGCAACTTCAGTTTGACCGCCGATTCACACTTGGTGTGCATACAGGACACGCAGGGGAACGAGAACTGTTATTCCACACACGCCATCAACATCCACAACAAACCGAGGAAAAGTAAGTCAAGACATTTTTCGTTGTTACCTATATTTATAGCAAAAATGCATAAATGATTACGGTTTTGTCGATCTTGGACTCATCAAATTCGCTTGTCTTCAGTTACCGGCGCCAGTTTCATAGTATTCAACGGCGCCCTCAAGTCGTCGAGCGGATTGACAGCGAAATCGAACATCGTAGAGGACGGATTGATGATCCAAGTGTTGCCGGAGCACATGGAACAGATCAGAGAGAGCTTGAGGACCATGAAGAACCACACCATACCATGCGGTTGCGTGAATGCGGACTCTGACGAAACCGTGAACATCATCTGGGGTGAGAATGATGTCAACTTTAACGTCGGGTGAGTTTTTTTGTTAATGTTGACGTATGTTAGTGGTAGTTTATTGACAGACACTTTTTTTAGCATCGTTTCTGCTATAGACAGCATGTCCCTTAGTGGTGTGCCGTCCATTAGAGTCCACAACGGGAAGAATCACGTCTGTATCAACGGCAGCAGACTGATAAGGTGGACGGAAGTGTTCATTATCAAGGTAAATAATTCTTCTTACTCGCTATTAACGTTTATCTGAAAATATTCATTTTTTTCATACATTTAGCAGGATGTTTTGTGTCGTTGTTTTTATTTTTCTAAATTAGAGCGGAGACGAGAACCCTAAGAACCAGGACCCAGTGGACGTGTCTAGGGTGTCGGAGGGCATAGCCAAAGCGACTTGCGACGCGTTGGTCAAGTACCTGGACCTTCTTGTGGCCAATGGCTGTCAGAAGGTCGGCATAAGGACCAATTTACACGTGGACAACGTAAGTATTAAAAAACGTTATAAAAGTGGTAGGTTTGTAAGTACCTTAATCATTGCAGGTGTCTTACCTTGCCGGCAGTAATGGTACCAAGTTGGCCCCCATCTACATGAAGAGTTTAGACGACGAATTGATCCCTGTGCTGCACAGGATAACCACCAACAATCTAGGGGAAAACGCCATCGTTCTGGAGCTGATATTTCGAATATTGAACGTGTAAAGTTGACGGTACTGGCAGCTGGTTTATCTCGAACTTATGATTATTTCACAGGGTGTCTGTTTGAGCTGTGTCATAATGCTCTGGAAGGCAAATAATTAGAACATTGAATATAGAGAAAAGTCAGTAATGTCAAGTCAGTTTTATAAATGGTATACGCAATAGGCAGATCGAACTATACTAGGTTGGTCCATGTTGCCTTGGGTTTAACAAATATTACCAGCTAAAAAAAAATTCCGTGTGGAAGGGAAGGCGGTGTGGAATGGGTCACGCAGATGGTATGCTATCGACCACTTGAGCACGGATTGGCGACACGCGGTTCGACACAGGTGGGGCTTTGCGGGAGGAGCATATGCGCAGAAACGCTTTGTCATAAAAATATGTACACTGTCTTATCCTGTATACATTTTAAGTTCCCGGGCAAAGCAGAATTAAAAATTAATAGACAAAATATCTTAATATTCCGCCACCTATTTGAGACTTTTCCTATTTCCGAGTTGGAAGGTATGACGTACTGTAAACAAACACCCTGTTGGGGGGTATTTGATTTAAGCTTTAACTTTTTTGTATTAGAAAACGGCACGGCATATCGAAAAAAGTTGTTCCGTAAAGGAATAAGATATATTTTATAATTACGAAGTTAAATAAAGTTACATTTTCAATCAAACACCCCTTAGAACTTCACTTATAATTAGCAATATTATTTTTTTAGTGTCACTTTGAAAGGCTGGCCTTTTATTTCGTACTCTTAACCAAATTATTTAATTTTAGTCGTATACAGTATCCTGTAAAAAAATTACACTTATTTATGTAAATGCTTATTTTATTAATAATATATAAAAAAAAAGTATAGTATGTTATTTTTTTAGGCTGTCTGTCACATATTTCCTGTTTTCATTATTTTTGTGCAAAAAGAGAGGGAATAAGTGTATTGTTGATTGTTAAAAATATTGTAAATTGTAATTAAATTAAATATCTATATATTTAAATAGTGTGTTAATTCCCTAATGTAGGGACAACCGAAAAATACACAAATATCCTGCCATAAAAATATATTGACATCATCTCCTAATGATGTCAATGGGGTTGGCAAAACGCTTCGTCGAGTGCAGTATAGCATTTCGGTGTTCATGACAAACACTTCCACTTTTTTGTTTCTTTGTCAGAGAGCTCTGAGAGACTTTACATATAAATTTAAAAAAAAAAAACAGATAAGCACTACATATGTATATGATTTATTTAATATCATATCTTATAAGACTGCAAATGCTACCATTAGAAAAATTTGAGAGTTACAATATTCTGTAAAGATATATTTTATAGAAAAGTACAAAGCAATTACAGATGTTCTGCTATCACATACAACTTTTCGAGGGACTTCAACAAAAAGATACTCTTGTCTAAGTGCAGCGGCATCTTCATTGTGGGGCTGATTCTTAATCTGAACTTCTGCAAAATCATAGCTAGGCCAATCTTGGACTGCATCAGACCGAAACGCAAGCCTGTAAGGCAATACAACAAATTATATAGTTATATTAAAATTGCGATAAAAGACATTTCGAAAACAACATTATACAAGCAACCTACATCCACATATAATAAAAGTTGCATTTAAAAAATGTCAAAATAAGCCAATCAAGCTTTTTATATAGACACGAATTAGTACAGTAGACTTTAAACTTGAAGAAGCGCAAAAAAAACAGGTAAAAAAGCGATCGGTCCGAATTACATCGCTCATTGTAATGTCCCGTCATTGTGCCTTGGTTTGGCGGTTTTTTTTTTATACTGTTTGTGCTGTGTAATTTGGACTTCTCTGAGCTATTGTTAGGATCTCTTTTTCACTTAGTGCTTTTATGGGATTTTTTGTTTATACTATAAGTTTAAGGAGTACTATGCGTTAAGTACTTTGACATTTAAAAAAAAAAATAATAAACATTAATAAACCGTGGTCTATAGTCTGTTGTACTGACCTATACAGTTTCTAGGCCCTTCGCCGAACGGTAAATGTGTGTAGGGATGCCTGGAGCTTTTGTTTTCCAGGGTGAACCTTTCCGGGTCGAATTTTTCCGGGTCCGGGTAATAGTCCGGGTCCCTGTGGAGGGCAATGAGTGGAACAACTACGGGAGTTCCCTTCTCTATGGTCACGTCTGTATCTTTGAACCTGTAGTCCTCTACGCAGACCCTGGATAGAGTTACCAGGGGTGTATAAAGCCTCAATGTCTCTAAAATACACAAACGTAAAAACATGCGGGCCGAAGAATGACACAAAGTACACATGAAAAATGACGCAAAATACAGCGTCGGCGCAACATGTCACGAGGAATATATTTTTTTCGAACTCTATGTATGTATGTGTATAACCGAGAAACCCACCATCAATGACCTGCTGCAGGTATTTCATTCCCGCTAAGCTTTCGTAGGTGAGTTTACCATCGTGCTTCTCTAAGACATCCATGACTTCTTTTCTGGCTTTCTCCTGGACGTCAGGATTTTGGCATAGCTCGTATATGGTGAAGTTCATTGTTGTCGATGAAGTATCAAAACCGGCCACGAAGAACAGGAACACCTGTGCTGCCTGGAAGGAGTGAGAAATCAGTGGCATTACATAGAGGGGTCATTTTCAGGTTGAAACCATCGAATAAATGAGACCATAATGAGAATGATCGAAATTACTCTTAGAACACTGATTAAGAACACTGAAAGTTAAATAAGTACTTTACTTATTTACACTGTTACTATACTGCATCCGCAATTAACTGTTATGGAGTGTGTATTCAGTGGTTGTATTTTTAAGAAAATTCAGTTAAAAACAATGACATACCAATTGATCCATGGTAAATGGGTGATCCGTGTCTTTAGTGGCGTTTTTCAGGTCTATCAGTAACTGAAGAAAATCTGGGCGAGTGAAGTTGTTGTCTTCACGATACTTGACAGTCCGTTGCACCAGATCTTGGAAGAAGGTCGAAATTTCTTCTTTAACTCTCTTGAGACCTGTAGAATTAATGAATCAAAAAGGTTTTGAGGGTTGTTTGGAATATTATAGCAGTATAATTTTTTTCTTCAAAATTTGCTTTCTTATTAACTTTGGTTCTTATGTATTTTGTTTTTGACATTTTAGTGTTTGTGGGATTATAATTATAAGAAAGAAATGAAAATATTGTGACAGGAACAAGAATAAAAAATACTGTTTAATTTGAACTTTATAGAGTACAGGCTTGAAACAAGAAAATGAAAGATGTATAAAACCATTCTATTTGAAATAAGATACATGTCTTCAATACTAATGTCAATGAAAAATGCATGTTTGATTAACCCTGTACATTATTCCATACATATGCGACATGCTGTAGATATATGTGTTTTACCCAGCCTAAGTGAGAGTTTCGGCATTTTGGTGATTAGGATGAGCTTGAGCTTGTGGATCACTCCATCTGGTATAAAAACGCTATTGCCCATCATTCGAAACACCGAATTGGGGTCCTTGAAGGTATTGCATTCTATCCCGAAGGCGCAGGATCCGATGACGTCAGTAGTAAAGCATGCCAGGAACTGGAAAAGAGCTAGAAGATTACAAACGAATTTGCCGTATGAAGAATTGTGGGCCACAAGTGGGCCACTTAGAATCGATGTGTTGGAGTTTATATATTTTTTTTAGGGATATTGAAGGTTTATATTTCAAAATGAATATCCTAAAATGTTTTTGCAAAATTTTTTATTTTGCAAAAGTTATAAACAAATTACTTTTTAGGTAAGGTTTTTTTTGAAAATGCGATTATTCAGCGAGTATTTTATAAGACTACGATATTTTAATTGCAGATACAAGAATAATAGAATACGATACTATATTCACTTTATGAAAAAAAAAAACGCAGAGCCGCGCCGCGCCCCTTCACACCTCGCTAGCAAACACATGTGCAATAAATAATAAAAAGTTCACTTATTGTATTTTATTTTATTTCGTTTTATCAATAAAGTCGATAAATTATTTACATACTTTTAGTACAACTTTGGTATGATCGGAAAAAATCTTACATTCTAAATTTTTTATATCGAACGGTTTGAAACGATGATATTGTCGGATTCCTTTTATGGTTTTAGCATTTTAAATACGTGATTCTAAGTGTTTTTTGTGTTTTTCGGATGCATCCGATGAATAATATTCAAACTCAATTTTTTTTGAACAATTCACGAGCCCTTTCATACAGTTTTCGCGATGTTACTATAGTTTTATTTTGCAACTTGCGCGGTAAGCGCTTCTTTTTTACACACCCACCAACGCCGTCGCAAGCTCCTTTGCGATGAGCAGTACCAAAAATTTCCACTCAGCTTTAATACCAAAGTCTTCTTCGTGGTATAACAAATTCAGCAAATTGAATTGATTTTTATAAATATAAAAAGCTTGCGACCAATGTAATAGAATGAACGTGTTTGGCCATTTCTTGGTGAAAATTAATACAGGCGAATACAATTTCTGAAAAAAAAAAATCCATTTGGTGCAGACTTTTTTGAGAGACACTGTATATTCTGCGGATATAGGTTTATTCTGGAAGCTACATTGGCAAGTCCTACTTCTCTTATGTCGATGTCATTTCTTCCATTTGCACTCTTATCAATGGCGTCGATCATATATTGGCTGCACTCCAAGACCGTGTCGAACATCATCTTCATCTTGCCGGAAGTGAAGGTAGGGGTGATTTTGCTCCTTAACGGCTTCCATCTGGGCTCATCGATGGCGAACAAGTGGGCGGACAAGGGATCGTCCTTTTCGTTGTGGTAAGCACCGCGGTTGACGAAGTATTGAAAGTCCTGCAACGTAAAGCTTGGACGATTTTGTCGATTTAAATACTTAAATATTTTCTTATATTAACACTAATTGGGCAAGAAGAGGGTGGTGAGTGCTTACTTTCGACAAAATGTCCCTGATGTAGTCCGGATCTATAATGATCAATACTGGGCGGGTGACCAGGTATATTCCAGCGAATTTTAGGCCCCTCTCCTTTATTTCATCGTAAAAACGGGAGGTTTCCAGGGTGAAGTTGCTAGTCTTCGCCAAAAGGGAAGTACTGTTGCCGAGCGGAAATTTCGGAGGTATAAATGGACATTTCCTCTTCTCCCAGTAGGTATAAGACCAATAGAAGTAGGCGACAATTGAGACCACCAAAGTTGTCGCTAGTAGAAGGAAGTCGAACACGATGCTATCTGTTATAAGAGCCATACGGACAGTGCAGCGCCTCACCTGAAAAATACACTAGTCACAAAAATTAGGGGATGTAAAAAAAAAGTTAAAAAAAACCATTGAAACCCGTGAACCTTTTGAATGGCAATACAAAAAATTGTAAAAAAATTCCCGATGCTTATCTCATGATTATTCAAAGATTATGAGTGGTAAAAATATTTGAACTTCAGATCTGAAAATTAGAAACTTGAAGCTTCAATTTGCTTCAAGTTGCTTATAAAGTAATTTTTAAATTGCTCTATGATCATTTTTTACGAAGTTACAATCCACTTAAAATGTTACAATTAGTTAGTGTATAAATGTTAGTGTATATTTAAAAAAAGGCGGTGGATTATTTTGTTCATAAAACGCAGTGGGGGTAGTTTTCTTTTGAGTAAAAGGAACCTTTGTTATTACGTTGTTCACTCATTTCCCGGATATCCTGTATACAGTTTGTCGACAGCCGACATCGGTCGGTTGTGAAAAAGGACAAATGCTACACTTCTCGTTCTAACAACAAGCACAGGTGGTGAGATGGCCGGTCTTATTCCCTCACTACATTCGATGCGTGTGCGGTTGCTTCTTATCTGTTGTCTCACTTCTGTTTGGCCTTTTTCATAACTGGCCGACATATTCATTTGATTTCGTTGTATTTAATTCCATTAGAAAAATTGTAAAAAACACGTACCACATTCTTTTCTAGCTACTGAAGAGCTGTAGCAGATGTCTGCTCTTAAATTATACTATACTAAATGCGTTAGCATTAGCAAATTAGATTAGCAAGTGCGCATGTACTGTTTTTAACATGCATTGTAATTCTGAAAATCTAAATATTTAATATAGTATATATTAAATATAATATAAATATTTAATATAATGTAAGCCGTTTTGATCCTTGATTAGATGCATGCAATTCAAAGTGATTATTCTTAATGTATGTATCATTGCAAACAATTATTTGCTAATGATGCTAGAACCTTAAAAGCAACTTTCATAATAATGAAAGATACCAGACGTGAGTAATATTACGCTCTACAAAAAATAAGTCATTTTCATCGTATAAATGCATGAGCAAATTGTTGAAATATATCTGTTTCAAATTCTGAATTTAATTGAGACTGATAGTTTATGTCAACGTATTGGACACTGTGACTCTTGAATGAGGTCTATAGGCTTCACATCACATACAGTCAGCAACGAAAGTCACTAAAAGGGTTCGGAAAAATGTGACACAACGCAGAGCCGGCACTATACGACTCTATGATAATATTGATAATCTAAGTATAAACCGTATTTTTTAAGCGCGTATTTTTTCCCGTGTTTACGTACGCCACTGACCGATCCTGTTAATATGAGTAGGGAGTTCCTGTCCATCTGCGGCATGTGGGTTCTGGAAGACGTACATACAGTTTCTGCATATAACAGCGGGAGATTCCGCTACTGACAGGCGGCTAAATTCAGTATCGTACTTGCCGTCGCTATGAATAGAGAGAGCTGCATCATCATAATCATAATCATAATCATAACATAGTATAAAACAAAGTCGCTGCCCGCTGTCTGTCCCTACCTATGTATGCTTAGATCTTTAAAACTACGCAACGGATTTTGATGCGGTTTTTTTAAATAGGTAGAGTGATTCAAGAGGAAGGTTTATATGTATAATACATGCATAATATAGTACAGAAACACTGATAATTTTAGAGGTTTCTAATGTGATGTCATAAACCGTGCGAAGCCGGGACGGGTCGCTAGTTCAAGATAATTGTATGTTTTCTGATCGTGAGTTCGTGTAGTGTATTTACTTATTACCTGAATTTGTGTGGATTTTTGAAATAATGGCATAGTCGTTACCATGTGTGAATAGATTTAACAAGTTGACTGAAAATTAACGACGATTTTAAAATACACGGGTCACATATTTTATGTATTCCTTGCAATCAAGGGCGTAGCCAGGGGGGCGATGGGGGCAATCGTCCCCCCCCAAAGGGTCAAGTAAAAACCAAAATACTCGGGGGAATGCGGTTGCCGTTGCCTGTAGTGACCTTTTTTTTTGGCTTTTTTTGTTGAATCTGCAGCGATCGCCCCCCCTCCAAAGGGTCAAATAATAACCGAAATACTCGGGGAATGCGGTTGCCGTTGGCTGTACTGACCTTTTTTTTTTTGGTTTTTTGTTTTATCTGCAGCGATCGCCCCCCCCCCCCCCCAAAGGGTCAAGTAAACACCAAAATACTCGGGGGCTTTCGGTTGCCGTTGCCTCTACTAACTTTTTTTTGGCTTTTTTGTTTCATCTGCATTGAGCGCCCCCCCCCCCCCCCAAGATAACAACTGGCTACGCCCTTGCTTGCAATTGTCGATATATTATGTATTTGTATTTCGTAGTCGCCGAGACTGTGGAAGACATTTCGATTCGAATATCCATCAATAAAATATTACTGGTACTGTTATAAAGGAGGAATTTTGGTTTGATATGTGGTAATAAGGTCGTTAAGGTTCTTGATATGTTTTGTACTTACCAAGATTTTTTTCTGTACTTTGTGTGGACACCTACAAAATACGAACTTAAACTGCCACTGCCACCGATGCCACTGCTATTATGCGACGTTCGTAGGTAACATTTATACAAAACTAGCATACATTTCGGATGGAAAATAACCAGACTGAATAAGCTTACCTTGATACAATTTAAACATCAGAAAATCATAGATATATTAGATTTTGCAGATAAACCGATTTTTTTTTTGGAAAACAATAAGTGTTTACTCAACATTTGGGCTAAAACAAATATGATGCTGGAAAATAACGATGTTAGGAAAGAATTGTGGAAAAATGCGTAGTTAAACCACCAGGTAGGGTTGCCACCTCTCGGGGCCTCGCCCGGAGTTTCCGGGCCTTGGAGACGATCTCCGGGTCTCCGGACTTACGCAAATTTCTCCGAGCCAAGGGGATTTACAGATATTTTCTTTAATTGTACTTAAAAAATTTTTGGGAAATAAAAAATTACACAATGCCGCACTTTTGATGTTACATTCCTGTAGAGTAAACACAGGTTTACATGTTTATATGTATGTTTTACTGCCATCTACCAGCCTGCGGGTCAACGAGTCAACGTTCAATGTTCAATGTCAGTCGTTCTCTATTATTTTAAAGGGACGAACCAGAGATGACAACCTCATAGATAAAATAAGAGGACAACCTCTTCACAGCACAAAAAAGAGCCACTGTCAGGTGTGTGGCGGTAAAAATCTTAGTTCTCTCGAATATTTTACTGAAAGTGCAGCATACCTTTTTTCAATGGAACCGCCTGCAAAGGACAAAAAATCATACCTCTGTAGTTTTCATGACAGATGGTTACAGGATCCTAATAATAAGTCATGGTTAACCAACATGCACGAAATATAGTGTTACATTTACACTCAAATATGACGGTGAAAAAGCAGTTAAAAAACATTCAAATAGTGAGAATCATAAAAAAACAGAAAAACCATTGCATCAAACAAACTTATGCCAGCTTTTTTACACTTTTTAAAAATTACGGAGTTTAAATATCCCGCTTACCCTCCCCCCCTCCTCTGCCCTCTGCCTGAAAATCTCCGGACAAGACGTAGATCCGAGGTGGCAACCCTACCACCAGGCCATTAACAGAAATATATGAAGAGATGAAAGGTAAAACAATTTATTATTAATATAAACATTGTAATCAATATTAAATACTATTAATTGGGATAACAATATTAAACACACAGGTAGGTAAAAATCTACCACTGTTACACTTTTTCTGCTATTATATACAGGGTTTCGACGGACTTCAGCAGAAGAACTTGCTCGTCCAAGTGGAGAGGCATCTTCGTTGTGGGGCTGATTCTCAATCTGAATTTCCGTAAAATCGAGGCTAAGCCTATTTTGGACTGCATCAAGCCAAAGCGCAATCCTGAAAGACAAAAATAATTGAAAACCTTACAATTGAAAGTGATCTAAGTTTTCAGAAATAAATGTACATTTCAGGATTTCAATACTTAGAAGTATTTCGAAAAGACCCTGTATATCGACTAGTATTTTTTAAAGCTGAACATAACATCCATATTTTTACAGAATATACACACATATTTATACATCACTCTGAAGTATTCTGAAACATTGGGATTTTAAGTTTGACTCAAAAATCTGTTTCTCTTATTTTTTTTTGTTGAGCTACATGCTAACTTGAAAATGTTTTGATATGGACTTGAAAGTTGAAATGCATTTTATGTAGGTTTATATCATACCACGATCTACACTAGTAACAAAAATTAAAGGATATTAAAAAAATTCCAAATTTTTGGGCGATTTTCAACAAGGGATAACTCGGAGAAAAATGGTCGTACAGAAAAACAATCGCAGCGCTTTGTAACTTTGAGGGTTTTTTGAGGTTAAATCACGACGATATCCTTCGTTCATTCACTATATCCAAAGTTTCCAAATATCCTTAAATTCGCAAATTTTTATTTTTTTTTTAGCCAACATTATCGCTTCAATATTTTTTTTTATCAATCGCCCCGTCTTATAGAGAATGTTTTGCAGTTTCCAAAACCCTACCTTCATTTTTTGTACGATCATTAGTTTGATTTGTTTGATTAATTTGTTTTATTTAATTTAATTGTTTGATTAATTGATTGTCAAAGTTGAAAAGAACTTTTTTGCTTTGATCGACAATAACTCCGCGGCAAATCATCGTACGGAGCTCGTTAAGAGGTCAAATTAAAGCTGATTAAATTGTCTAAAAGAGCTTTATGATCGCATGATAAAAACAAATTTTTTGAAGTCCACAGACCATTTTAAAGACGAGCAAAAATTTGGAAATTTTTTTTTGTTGGTTTTTGGATGATTACGTGAGAACCGCTCCCGCTATCAAAGTCCAGATCTGAAAACTAGACACTTGAGGCTACAATTTCCTTTTTTTTTATTTTCTGTACGACCATTTTTCTCCGAGTTATCCCTTGTAGAAAATCACCCAAAAATTTTGAATTTTTTTAATATCCTTTAATTTTTGTTACTAGTGTAGATCTACTAAATTTATATTTTAATCAGCTAATAGATTAGGGGGGGGAGCAAATGGGCATATGCTAAATAAACTGTTTAAGATTTTCAGCGTGTATGAAATGTTACAGACTACTGTTTTTGTTACTGTCCTCCCTTCAGGATATACATGATGTAACATAAAATACAGAAAAATACCACTGACCTATGCAATTTCTGGGTCCTTCACCGAATGGGAGGTGGGTGAATGGGTGCCTCAAGGATTTATTTTCAGGGGAGAACCTTTCCGGATCGAACGTTTCCGGGTCCGAGTAATGCTCCGGGTCCTTGTGAAGGGCAGCTACGGGCACAACTACAGGTGTTCCCTTCTCTATGACGATGTCGGTGTCTCTCAGTTTATAGTCCTTGACGCACGTCCTAGAGAGGGTAACCAAGGGTGGATAAAGTCTTTGTGCCTCTAAAAAAGACACAGTATGGATATACGCAAATTACCTGATAACTGTCAGCACTTAAGATTTATCTGATTTTTTTTTTATGAAAAAAATAAATGGAAAATGGTAAACCTAGAACCTACCATCGATCACCTGCTGCAAGTATTTCATCTCCACTAAACTTTCGTATGTGAGTTTGCCATCGTGCTTCTCCAAGACATCCATGACTTCTTTTCTGGCTTTCTCCTGGATGTCAGGATTTCGGCATAGCTCGTATATGGTGAAGTTCATAGTTGTCGATGAAGTATCAAAACCTGCCACAAAGAACAGGAACACCTGTGCTGCCTGGAAGGAGCATGTAATAAGAGCTAACCTCCAGAGGAATATAAGAATGAGAAAATAAAACTGGCGGATTTCCTTATTTTTGTATGTAGGTTTGCACGACCATTGCCATCTTCAGAAGTCTAAAGAGTTTATGCTTTAGATATTTTTCTGAAGAAGATGGCAGTCTGACAACTAAAACCATATCCTTCCTGGCATGAATTAATTACACTACAAAATTTATTTGCAAACTTTTATAGATGAAAGCATAGAAAACCATGTTGGTTTTCTATGGATGAAAGGAACAGGTTATAACTGGTCAATGGAATCTTTGTTTTCTGGCGAATGAGTTAAGAGAGCCACAACTTACTAGTTGATCCATGGTAAAAGGACTGTCTGAATCTTTTGTTGCATTCTTCATGTCTATCAGTAGCTGAAGAAAATCGGGGCGCTTGAAATTGTTGTCCTCTCGATACTTCACGGTCCTATGCACTAGGTCAGTGAAGAAGTTCGAAACGTCGGTTCTCATAGACTTGAGGCCTGCGGTTTTTCATGAAATAATCAACTAAAGTCAAGAAAGTAACTAAACTATGAGGTTCATATACGAGTTAATAGCGTTTTTTAAGCAAATTCAAAATAAGTATATTTGAAATGAACAAATTAAGCAACAACAGAAACGTTTTGCCTGCCCAAACAATATTTTTAATATTATTTGGGCGTAGTTGTGGATATCCAATATACCTCTTAGGTTTGGCTGTTCCTATAAAGTTAAACATTACCCAGTTTGAGAGATAGCCGCGGCATTTTGCTGTTCATGAAGGATCGGACCTTCAGGGCCAAAGTGTCCATTTTAAAGATTGCGTCACCCATCCTTCTGAATACTGAGTCTGGTTCCTTGAAGGTGTTGCATTCGATCCCGAAGGCGCATGATCCGATGACGTCAGTAGTGAAGGATGCTAGAAACTACAGAAAAGAAAGGGAATTTTAGGGAATCGGTGGATCCTTTATCTTTTCAAACGCCATGAATTCCTTGGTATCACCGAGATGTATACGTATCTGTTGTTTAACTTTTGAAATTCTGAAAAAATGTTCTATAGCACTGATTTCTATTTCTGTAGAATTGGACACATGGTTGATTGCATCGATGAGGGACAATACCTCCAACAGAGGTGTAACTATGAGATACTGACCTCCTCCAGTTCCATGAGGCACCTCATAGAACAATACAAATACTTTGTGGAAGGGGACAAGTCTATTATCAATATTGTTTGTGGCTATTTAGTTGTTATCTTGATCCTAAGCCTTAACAGTCCCTTTCGGTATGTTTATATTTCCACGTACTGTTTCCATCCCAAGTTATATTGAAAAGAATCCCACTACTCATTAATGAATTTTGTCAGTTACTGTTTTATACAAAATTATGTCAAATCTCGTGAAATGATAATACCCAAGGAATCGTGGAAGTCTTCACTGTCGATTCCTACCTCTCTTATGTCGATGTCCTTTCTTCCATTTGCGCTCCTATCCATGGCATCGATCAGGCATCGGCTGCACTCCAAGACCGTGTTGAACATCATCTTCATCTTGCCGGAAGTAAAGGTGGGGGGTGAGTTTGCTCCTTAACGGCTTCCATTTGGGCTCATCGATATTGAACAAGTGGGCGGACAAGGGATCGTTCTTTTCGTTGTGGTAAGAACCGCGGTTGACGAAGTATTGGAAATCCTGTGACCAATAATTATAATTATCAATGTGAGTTTCGCGAGTACTGTAATTGTGATCGGATGATTATTTTACTGCTCACCTTCGATAAAATGTCCCTGATGTAGTCCGGATCTATGACGACTAATACTGGGCGGGTGACCGTGTAGATACCAGCGAATTTTAAGCCCCTCTTCTTTATTTCATTGTAAAACCTGTAGGTTTCCAGGGTGAAGTTGCTGGTCTTCGTCAAAAAAGAAGTACTGTTGCCCAGCGGAAATTTCGGTGGTAGAAATGGGCATTTCCTCTTCTTCCAGTAGGTGTAGGACCAATGGAAGTAGGCGTATATTGAAATGGCCAAAGTCGTGACCAGTAGAAGGATGCCGAACGCGGTGGAAGTTATGAGAGCCATGCGGATATCATTTCACTTGAATAAAAAAAATAATGAGGCTTATGTGATTATACTTAGTCTTATACTTACTTTATATTTACATACATTATTTTTATTATCAGCGTATGCCTATATAAATACAGATGTAATCTGTGATCTTAAAATGTAAGTATAACGTTATATGATAATACATACAGTATGAAACGCGTAAATTTTAGATTCCGAAATGACTTTTAGACTCTGATACCGCAACGTTTAAAAATTTGGAGGATGCAATTGTCATTAGAAGGGGTTGAATTTAGGGATGGAATTTTTTACGTTGCACGAGGTGATTTCAGAATCTAAAATATATGTACAATAATTAAGATACAGAATTTATTTCGATAGCTTTCCCACACAGAATATTCTGAGATACATATGTATTTAAAATACAGTCTTGATCAAAAGTATCGCCAGACCTCTTACATACCACAAATGGAGATATACAAGGTGTGGCTATTAAATAACCGAACTTTGAACAGAACTGTGTCTGGTGATACTTTCCCCACCCTGAGCTCGCTGGACAAGCCAGTGGGTCGCTCAGTTTGGCTGTAGCAGTCGTTCGAATTAATCTACGCACCAGTGACGCGTCGAAAAAATGTTATGTTAAGTGTTCAGATGGAGCAACGGGTTATTCTCAAGTTTCTTGTTAAACTGGGGAAAGCTTTCACAGAAGTTTATGCATTGTTAAAAGAAGTGTACGGGAATGAATGTTTATCCCGCAGACAAGGTTTTGAATGGTTTAAACGGTTTAAAGAGGGACGTGAAACGACCGAAGACGATCCGCGCCCCGGACGGCCCTCAACGTCAAAAACCGACGAAAACATTGAAAAAATTGGTAAATTAATCCGCGAGGATCGTCGTCTAAGCATCCGAGGGCTTGGTGAAATAACAGGAATCGACAAAGAATGTGTTGGCCAGATTTTGCATGAATCGTTCAACATGCGCAAAGTTTGCGCGAAAATGGTGCCAAAACTCCTCACTCCCGGGCAAAAGGAATCAAGAATGAACATTTGCGATTTGCGCTGACATTCTAAACAACATTGACACTAATCCAGGCTTGTTAGACACGGTGAGTACTTGTGATGAATCGTGGTTTTTTACTTGTGATGACAAAATTCGAAAGTGTGGAAGCGGTTAAAGCAAAAGCGACGGAGGTTCTGAACCAGCTGACAGAAGCGGACTTGCAGCACTGCTTTCAACAATGGAAAAGTCGTATGGAGCGGTGTAGAGCTCGCCAAGGGGAGTACATTGAAGCCGAAACAGTTACTACTGTAATTGGTAACGAATAAAACGTGTTACGACAGCAGTTCGGTTATTTAATAGCCACACCTCGTATTCTTGCCAACAACTTATATAAATGTCAAATATGTATGTTATATAAGAATATAACACCCAGTATAATCAAATAAGCAACAATGTTGCATAAGATAACATTCGAGGTTGAGATAAGCTTATATTTCCCTTATCTTGAAACTTAATACAAGTTTAGCTACACGTCTTATCTCAACGCTGAAACAAAGGCCCTTTGTCTGTTAATGCAAGAACTGCCAACCTGTAAGATTACGATAAACGTCTCCAAGAAATCTATTGAAAAGATCAGCATCTAGGAAGTTATAAAAAGGCTTAAGCTTGCATCAACAAACGCCTGTACTGATAGTTTAGTTCTGAAGTCAGACCAGTTTAGAAAAGTCGTGAGACGCGTTCGTTCGTTAGCCAGTTAGTGCTATTCGGCAACGGCTCACTCTCGGTCAAAATTAAACAACTGTAATTTGAATCAAAAATTGTAACTCAAAAATAAAAAAAGTGAAACAAGAAAAAATTGTTTTTAAAAAATCATTATATCGAAAATCGATATAACAAATTGGCGCAGTCGTGCGGATTTCACGCGTTATTAGAACACGGACATTGCCTAACTAGTGACGTGGGATTCCAATCCTTCAGTGAGAAGAAAGAACCTGCGGGAAGAAGAAACAAATTTCAAGAAAGAAACCCCAAAGAAAAAGAAGAAACACATTTCAAGAAAGAAACCCCAAAGAAAAGGGAAGAAGAAAGAATTTTCAAGAAAGAAAATCCAAGAAAAATTTCCAAGAAAGAAATTTCAAGAAAGAAACAGGAGAAAATCACAAGTAGAACACGGCACCGGTCCTCACTATTTGCGGTTCTCTTGAGACGAAAGCAGAGCATCCAAACCTTCGATCTTCGAGCATCCTAGTCCCTCTAGAACAAGGAGCTGCCTAACTAGTTCGCCTAGAGAAGCCGAGACGGATGGAAAAAGCTTGGTAAGTCAAAGAATTGTCTCGCTTGCATTGTCACGCTTTACCTAGTTTTAAGTTGAAAGAAAAACAGGATACAAACCATTCTGTTTACCCCATTTACCAATTAGTAACCATTCTAGTCAGTAACAATCAAAAGAAAACATTTTAGGCAAGTTTTGTGAAACAAATTTCAAAAATTCAAAAAATTCTCTTTTACCTAGATATTTTTGTTAATCACATTTAATTTGTTTAAATAAAATCAAAACAAAATGGAACACGAAACTGAAGACATTCCGGTAGAACCCTACAAGTTAGCCGAAATATTTTCAATCGTTCCTGAATTTGACGGAAATCAGATTTTCTTACAAACATTCATAAATGCCGTAAGATGTGCGTTTGATATGGCAGTAGATAACCAACGAATACTTTTAACTCTCCATGTCAAAAATAAATTGCGCGGAAAAGCAGCGGAACTTGTAAATTCACGAAACCCATCCACCTGGGATGAAATAAAAAATCTATTAGAAACTCATTTTGGAGATTCAAGAGATCTCACCTCTCTAATACAAGACCTCCAACGAATTACCCAACATTCGAATGAGTCAGCTTTAAATTTTGTATCAAGATTGCAGACACACAACGCAAAAATGCACGCCGCAATTCAGAAACAACACTTAACACCAGAACAAAAAACCGCACAATCAAACTTAATAGAAACAATGACACTAAACACCTTACTAACAGGTTTAGATCCAAAATTAGCCCCTATCATCAGAGCAAATAACCCTCGAGATATGTTACAAGCTATTGGCAGAATAAAACGTGAATTACAACTATCTTATTTCGAATCACAAAAATTACAAAGAAACAAACAGGTAACAAACCAAAATAATTCTTTTAGGCCCAACCTACAAAAATCAAACATCCAAAAATCATGTTCACACTGTAAACGATTAGGTCACACAATAAACGAATGTCGGTTGAGACAAAACAATTCTCAGTATTCCCCATTTCAAAATTTTTCGAATAATTACAATCAAAATCAAGCATCATCACAAAATTTTTCTAGACCACAATTTAACCAAAATTTTTCTAAGCCCCAATTTAACCAAAATAGGACAACAAACCTGCCAAATTACCAACAAAATAGACCTTTAGCGATAAGGCCTAACCCAAATTTCAATAATCAACAAAGACCACCGATAATTCGACAAAATTCAAATTACCAATCACCCAAAACTCATCATTTTAACACCGAAAATCAATATTACGATTACAACTATGGTACCCCGATTCATGAGTATAACAACGAATACTACTTTGATGATACCGCTCATCAAAATCAATTCGAAACAAATTATAGCACATTTGATGATACCGCTCATCAAAATCATTTCGAAACAAATTTCAGCACATTTGATGATACCGCTCATCAAAACCAATACGAACATCATAATACATTTGATGATACAGCTCATCAATACTACGACGAAAATTACCAACATGAATATACAAACAATCATTACGAAAACCAGGATTTTCACAAGCGTTTATCAATCGAAAACCAACCGCCAGATTTAACACCGAACTTAACCGAAATTCAATCCCAAATGCAAACACTACACTTGAACAAACAGGCAGACGAACAGATTTTCCTTTAGAAATTAAATCGGAAAAATCACTTTTAACCGTTAGCTCAAAAAATCTTTATTACATAAAAGACGCTACCGATAAATTCAAAATCTTAATAGACTCAGGAGCCGGACTTTCTATTTTCAAACCAGAAACATGCAAAACTTACTCTCAACGTTCCCCAGAAAATTTAGTAATACAAGGCATTACAGATCAAAAAATTTTAATACAAGAATCAGTTTTAATCCCATTTACATCAGGAAACCCTCACAAAGTGTACATTCATAATCTCGATATCGATTTCGACGGACTTTTAGGAGCAGATTTTCTCGAACATTATAATTGTGTCATAGACATAAAAAACAAACAACTAATCACAAATTTCAAAACCATTCCTTTATTTAAAGTAGAAGAAACCTCGGAAAAACAGGAAAACCCTCAAAACAAAAAATTTCCAAAATTTCAAACAAAATTTGAAAACAACATTTCAATTCCACCTCGTACCGAACAAATATTTAAATTTAATTGCAACCTAACCAACACAGAAGCTATACTGGTAGCTCAAGAAAAAGAAAAAGTTAGATTACCAAATGCTATTGTCAAAATTAATAACAAAGGAGAATTTTATTCAACAGTCCTCAACGCAAATGCTATTCCAAAATCAATAAATTTTTCGGACATCGAACTCGAACCAATCCAAAATATTTCAATAAATTGCCAAAATTTTGATGAACCTCCCGATTCATCATTCCCTATTGACAGAAATTCAGAAATTCAAAATCAATTGAGACTCGAACATTTAAACGACGAAGAAAGAAATTTAATAACCGAACTTTGTTTAAATTTCTCAGATATCTTCTATCTGGAAGGAGATAATTTAACTTTTACCAACGAAATTAAACATTCAATAGACACAGAAAACGCAAAACCCATTTTCACTAAATCGTACCGTTACCCTCAAATTCACAAAGATGAAGTAAAGCAACAAATTTCAAAAATGTTACAACAAGGTATAATAAGACCATCTCTCTCACCATGGTCGTCCCCTGTATGGGTTGTCCCAAAAAAAATGGACGCCTCCGGAAAACAAAAATGGCGCGTAGTCGTTGATTACCGTAAGCTAAATGAAGTTACCGTAGGAGATAAATACCCTCTTCCAAATATTTCAGATTTACTCGATCAATTAGGAAAATGCCAATACTTCACTACTTTAGACCTAGCATCAGGCTTTCACCAAATCGAAATTGACCCAAAAGATATTCCAAAAACAGCTTTTTCAGTAGAGAACGGACATTTCGAATTTTTACGTGTTGCGTTCGGATTAAAAAATGCTACATTTCAAAGAGTTATGGATAATATTTTATTAGGTATTCAAAACGAAAGATGTCTCGTATACATGGATGACATCATAGTCTATTCACCAACCATTCACGAACACATTGCTAGATTATCAGAAGTATTTAAACGTTTACGAAAAGCAAATTTAAAAATTCAACCTGACAAATGCGAATTTTTACGTAAAGAAGTTGCATATTTAGGTCACATTATCACACCCGACGGAGTAAAACCAAACCCCCGAAAAAATTAATTGTGTCGCAAATTTCCCAGAACCAAAAAAATCAAAAGGACATAAAATCATTTTTAGGACTATCAGGATATTACAGACGATTCATTCCTCAATTTGCAAAATTAGCTAAACCATTGACAAAATTACTTCAAAAAGATATAACATTTAATTTCGATTCTGAGTGTCAAAAATCATTTAATCAATTAAAAGAATTATTAACCTCTTCACCAATTTTAATCTATCCAAATTTTGATGAACCATTTATTTTAACAACTGACGCAAGTTCATACGCAATAGGAGCCGTTTTATCACAAGGCCCAATCGGAAAAGATCTTCCAATTGCTTATGCCTCACGAACCTTATGTCAAGCCGAAACCAGATATTCAACTATCGAAAGAGAACTTCTCGCCATAGTATGGTCAGTCAAACATTTCAGACCCTATCTTTTCGGACGAAAATTCAAACTAATAACGGATCATAAACCATTAACTTGGTTATTTTCAATAAAAGACCCAGGAAGTCGCCTCGCTCGCTGGCGTTTAAAATTAGAAGAGTACGATTACGAAATTGAATACAAACCCGGTAAAATTAATAAAAATGCAGACGCCCTTTCAAGAATAAAAATCAATCATTTCCAAAAATGTTCAGAACTACAAAACAAAATTTTCACCTCGAACTCAGATAACGAATCAAACACCTCAGATTTAACTGAAATCTCACCAGAAACAATCTTAGAAGAACTCGATACTTTTGTAAATTTATATAAAACACAATCATTAATTGACTACTCGAAAATCAATTTTACAAATGATCAATTATTAGACAAATCACATAAAGAAATATTAACATTTTTCCAAAAAAGACAAATTACAAGATTTACATTACAAAATAATCGAAGACATTTTTGAGGAAAATCCAAATTTTTGTCATAACAAAATAAATATCGTCACAAGTAAAACAATCAAAAACAGAAAATACTACATCGTCTTATTACCATTTGACCCAGACGAAGTAATCGAAACCATGTTCATAACACTCTACAGAGAGAAAGATATTTTCGATCATTCAAAAACATATTATGTCGAAAACAATTTAGATCTACCCATTCTAGAAATGCTTTCATTTATTTTTTCTGAAAAAAGAATTAAAATTAACTATTTGCCAAAACTTAATTCAAATTCCCGATCAAGACCAAATTCCAATAATCTTAGAACAATATCATGTAGGAAAAGCAAACCTCCACCGCGGAATAAACGAAACAATAAGAAGAATCAAAAGCAAATACAATTGGCAAGGTTTAACCAAAGACGTAGAAAAATTCATCCAAAATTGTGAAATTTGTCAAAAATCCAAAATTTTACGAAAAAATCTAAGCAACCCTCTTGTAATAACAGAAACACCAAAAACACCTTTCGAAAGAATCAATATAGACATTTTAGAAATTCCAACTAGAAATTACGTCCTAACAATAAGAGACGAATTAACAAAATTCACCCAAGCATATCCACTTCAAGACAAATCAGCTAAATCGACAGTAAATACTCTTTTACTCTATTTCCAACATTATGGTACACCCCTTCGCATACATTGTGATTACGGAAAAGAATTCGATAACACACTTTTAAAAGATTTATGTTCCCTTTATAACATCAAATTAACATTTTCAAGCGTTAACCATCCTCAAAGTAATGGATCAGTCGAAAGATTCCATGCTACACTATTAGAAATGATTAGAGTGAACTTATTAGAAAATCCAAATGAACATCCATTAACAGTCATACCATATGCTGTTATATGCTATAACAATTCAGTAAACAAAACTCACGGTTTCACACCATACGAACTAATTTTCGGACATACGTCTAGTCGTCCTCCTGAAACGCTATACAACCAAAAAGAATTAATTTCGAAATACGTACGCGATTTAAATAACAAAATTTCATATTACTACAAAATCGCTCGAACAAAAACAAATTTACAAAAAGAAAAAGCTAAAACCAGATTTGACAAACACATATCACAAAATATTCCACAATACAAAATCGGAGATAAAGTCTACATAAAAGAATATCAAATTAAGGACAAATTGAAAAACAAATTTAACGGTCCTTTCGAAATTATCGAAACCTTTCAAAATTCAGCAATTCTTTTAAATCCCGAAACAAATCAAAAAACTAAAGTAAACTTCGATAGAATGAAACCCTATTTTGAAAGCTAAATTTACTTTCAGGATACTCCTGCTGATCGGAACAGCAATTTCACAATACACCATTTCACCTATCAACAATACCATCGGAATATATTACCATCAAGACAGTCAAATCACGATTACAAACAAAAAATGGACACTGCTAGTACACAAAAACGTATCTGCACTACAACTCGCATTCGAACACAATGAAAAAATATTAGAAAATTTAATTAAAACAATTGAACCAAATTTTGAAAACATGAATTTATTCAAGGGACAAGTAAAAATACACGTTAGCTTACTAACACAAATTTCGAGATCAATCGAAGAAAAACTACAAGAAATAAATTTTGATACGAAACGTTATAAATGTGGAATTCTAAATGGTATCGGAACAATATTCAAATCAATAACAGGAAATTTAGATTCAGAAGATGGCGAATATTATGCAAATTGCATTAACAAATTAACAAATGATGAACACCAATTAGAAAACTTATTGAAAAATCAAATATCGGTAACCACAAGTGTTATCAAAAACTTTAACACAACCATACAAAAATTACAAATCGATGAGGTCACATTTAACAATGACATTAAAATAATCTCAGATTCAATCTACAGAACGGCAGATAAAATAAAAATAATTGAAGCCAAACTCAAATTTTTAGAAAAATGCGAACTGCTCATGGAAAGTTATCTGTATATCGAAGATCAGTTAAAAATGTTTTTTTTATTTGAATTCAATAACATTTGCGCGACTAAAAATAATACATTCTTCAATCATTAATCCTGAAAACCTGATAACTTCACTTCAGGAGATTTCTCAAAATTTACATCGAAACAATTTACCTCTTATAATCAAATTATCCAATGTAGCAAAATATCTAGATATAATTGAATTAGAAGCATTCCAAACAAATTCAAATTTAGTATTTGTATTAAAAATACCCCTAATCGACCAACAACGCTACACCTTATTCAGAATTTTCCCAATTCCTATCTTAAACAACAGAACTGGTTTATATCATGTACTGTCAACTTCTCAAAAATATATCGCGCGTGATGACGATTCTTTGATGTACATTGCTATGTCGGATTTAAACACATGCAAACCATTATTTCCCGGCACAAGGATTTGTTCAAATTTATTCGGATATCCAATTGATGACAACGCCATATGCGAAGCTCAAATACTCAAAAACCTAAGGACTCTTCCAGAAAACTGTCAAACGTCTGTTATTTTCGCAAAAGGATACAAAGTCCAACAGCTAACTTCAACCACCTGGCTTATAATAAATCCAGAACCTCTTCAAGTCACAGTCAACTGCAGAAGCATAAATTCAAGAACCGAATTAATCTTCAAAAATTCCATTCTGAAGCTACAACCTGGATGTACCGCATTCATCGGAGCAACAAAAGTTCAAGCCGATTCCAATGACGTCACCGTCGCTAACTACGACCCTCATCAGATTCTAATCCCTTTTGATTGTTGTGAAGATATCCCAGACAACATTCAAATCCCCAAATTACAACCTCTAAAACTAAACGACCTCAACGTTGAAGACCTCAATATTGCCAAGCACAAATTAGATGAATATTCCAAAACCCTCGACGACCTAATCAACGAACCTTTTGTCACCAAACACATTTCATGGTTTACCTATTTTACCATCATTCTAATAATTACTCTTATTATCCTTTACGTTTTTTGTAAATGCCAAAGAAAAAGGAGACTAGCCATCGCCCTTTCAAATTCTCCACCACCTCCACCAGGACCCTCAAGATTCAGCAAGCTGCGTTTCTCTTCAATACTACCCAGAAGGAGACCATCCATTCGTCCCGAAGACATCGCTGTCCCAGAAGAAGAAGACATCGAATTTAATTAAAAAATCAGTTTAGTTCAGTGCCAGTGTACTAAAACCAAGTGAAAAGAAATTTTAAGACTTTGATTTAATCAATAATCAATTTAACCTTTTACTAATTATGTTCAACATATTAATTTTACAATTTTAAATGTTTCATATCCTACTTTTAATTTTGTATTTTCATATTTAAAAATATTTCGCTTTGTTAAAAGTTGCTGTACATATAACACCAACTTTTAATAATAGGGGGGAGTTGTTATATAAGAATATAACACCCAGTATAATCAAATAAGCAACAATGTTGCATAAGATAACATTCGAGGTTGAGATAAGCTTATATTTCCCTTATCTTGAAACTTAATACAAGTTTAGCTACACGTCTTATCTCAACGCTGAAACAAAGGCCCTTTGTCTGTTAATGCAAGAACTGCCAACCTGTAAGATTACGATAAACGTCTCCAAGAAATCTATTGAAAAGATCAGCATCTAGGAAGTTATAAAAAAGGCTTAAGCTTGCATCAACAAACGCCTGTACTGATAGTTTAGTTCTGAAGTCAGACCAGTTTAGAAAAGTCGTGAGACGCGTTCGTTCGTTAGCCAGTTAGTGCTATTCGGCAACGGCTCACTCTCGGTCAAAATTAAACAACTGTAATTTGAATCAAAAATTGTAACTCAAAAATAAAAAAGTGAAACAAGAAAAAATTGTTTTTAAAAAATCATTATATCGAAAATCGATATAACATGTATATAATGTCAAATGTAATCGCATATGCAAATAAATTCTAACTTTATCGGTTCTATCGAAAATCGTAGGCCAACGTATGGGGAGGAGTACTCGTAGAGTCGAACGAGTAAAGAGACTAAAGAGCAAGCATAATCAGTAATCAGGTCTTCAATAATCAATCTTAAATTAAGTATTAATAGTACTGTGCCTAAAGGACCCATCCAGCTGTCGAGACGTATTCATTGTCTTTTCTGAAACTTTACACAAGTGTCATGCTCATCACATGCCTCCTTGATCTAATGTGAACTGTGGGGAAGCTTTTGGCCAAGAGCATACTCGTATATTCATACAAAGTAGTATGTGTTTTGACGCAAAATAATTACAATGAATAAGCATGATTTGACCCGGCATAAATGTGTTACAAAGATATTATATTTATCAATAGGAGATAAAGCGGATTTTTTTTAAGTCAACAAAACCATTTACTTACTCAAGATTCGGGTTTATAATCAAAGGCGCACAAAATAAAAACGTTATCAAATGAACATAAAAAGTTATAAAATATGCTGTTATAAAATATGTTAGAAATTAAATGCCGGCATGAAATTTCCGAAAATTTAAAAGATCTCAAGAGTTCGAAAAAGTAAACACGAATAAAAAGAATTATTTGATGATGAAGAAAAAAATATATTAGGAAATATTTTGCGAGACCCTTCCAAGATTTTCTGGTGAGACAGTCATTTTTACAAGATTTATTGAAAGTGTCATTTCAAGTTCCCATTTTTACTCTTTCCCTACGAAAATACGTAAACATTTTTCACTCCACAAATCGCTACTTCTACATACTTTCCCTTAATATGGTTCTGTTATTTTTTTAAGATCGTTTTCTTGGCACATATGTACATAGACATTGCTTCCTTCAAAAATGAAAATATTAATAAACATCGCAAATCGCAACTCTTTATTGACTTTATTTATTATTAAGCTTTAAAAAACAAGCCCAAATCTATATAATATGATTTTTTTTTCTAACATTAGCCCTACCTGTGACACATTAAATTCACTCAGAAACTAACAATCACCAAATTGACGAGTAGTTTATATAGACTTACAGATCGACAACGAGTAGCAAACACTTGTCAACACATAATAATATATATGTAAGCATACTTTTAAAAATAGAGATTATACTAATTACACAATTATACACAAATAAAAGTGCATTTATACAAATTACACAAGCTACAACACACAAACAAAACACGTTATAGATGTTATAATATTGCTACAGGCTTTCTGCTTTTATAAATAACGTTTCGATGGATTTGAGGAGAAGAACCTGTTCGTCCAGATGTAGAGGCATTTTCGTCGTGGGGCTGATGCTCAACCTGAACTTCTGCAAAATCGTAGCCAGCCCAATCTTGGATTGCATCTGACCAAAACGCAACCCTGAAAAGAAGAAATAACTCGAAATACCGCTAACTAATTCTAAATACTTTAGTGCGACCTTGCTAGACAACATATCCCAGAAATTGAGGTAAATATTTAATGAAACAGATGTAGAGACTGACAAAACTGAAAAAAATGTTAGTTTATATTACTGTAAAGATATACAAGCTATTAATAAATTAATATTTCATTTAATACGTATGGTTGATTCATTAGTATTGAGCCATTCCCTCGTGCTTGGAATTTTTTAGACAAGTCTGGAGTGTACACCGAAATCTAGTGGCCGCGTATGGCGACAATGCCCCTAGTTTAGCAGTATGCAAAAGATGGTTTGTCTTCCGCTTCCGATTTGGCAACTAAAGCATCGACGATAAACCACGATCTGGTAAGCCACCGCAGGTGGATATCCAGCGCTTGCTATGATTGTTGGAACAAACCCGCCAATTTCCAACATCGGAGTAACATTTGCACACAACTTCTCTCCTACAGTCGTCGTTTTGACTAGTTGAACGATCTTGTTACCGGGGAAGAAAAGTGGGTGCTTTATGTTAATCAAATATATTTGAACATATCAGTAAGGCTCAATACTTTTGAATCGACTAAATAATGAGTAGAGAATGTGCATTTTATCGATTTTCCGAAGCGTTACATTAGGGCGACCAGTTACTGGGGCCAGAGTGCACGTGAAAGTTATTAAAGGGATTTACCCATGTTTTCTCGAACTGACCTATGCAATTTCTGGGTCCCTCTCCGAACGGCAGATGGGTGTAGGGGTGTCTCGAAGCTATATTCTCTGGGCTGAACCTTCCCGGGTCGAATTTTTCCGGGTCAGGGTAATAGTCTGGGTCCCTATGGAGGGCCCCGAGCGGTATAAAGACAGGAGTTCCCTTCTCTATTACTATATTAGTGTCTCTCAACTTGTAGTCCTTAACGCACACCCTAGACAGGGTTACCACAGGCGGATATAGCCTGAGCGCCTCTAAAAAAAGATGATAATTAAAGCAATAGTGAAACTGGAGAAGCTAAAACTCGCTCAATTTTTATAAATCTTGCAAACCTCTAAATTAAAATTTAGTATTCTAAAATTTAGTATAGTGTTTTGGTCTAGGGAAAAATCGGAAAACCAGAAAAAAACAGAATGCATTCTGCCATCTTTGTCTAATAACGGTATCTCGAAGCAAAAATATCTGAAAACTATTAGATGTATGTAGGTATCTATAGTTTAGACGAGATTGTGGCAAGAACTGCAAAAATGATTACCATCAATGGCCTGCTGCAGATACTTCATTTCCGATAAACTTTCGTATGTTATTTTGCCTTCGTGCCTTTCTAAGACTTCTAGGACTTCCTTTCTGGCCTTTTCTTGCATGACAGGATTTCTGCATAGCTCGTATATGGTGAAGTTCATCGTCATCGATGACGTATCAAAACCGGCCACGAAGAACAGGAATACCTGTGCTGCCTGGAAAAAGTAACGAAGGCTTTATTTAATTTAACTCGGAAAAAAGCATGGAAAAGTAATATTATACATATATCTTTTCTTGTATCGTACCGTCGAACTATGTGACAGATGTATAACATATAATATAGTAACTTACCAGCTGTTGCATTGTGAATGGATGGTCTGTGTCTTTTGTTGCATTTTTCATCGCTATCAATAGCTGAAGAAAATCTGGACGAGTGAAATTTTTGTCTTCTCGATACTTCACGGTTCTTTGCACTAGGTCCATGAAGAAAGTCGAAACGTCGTTTCTGATACTCTTTAGACCTGTCAACATTTTTATTTTAAATAATTTGTAATTAAATCATGCTTAAGGGATAACAGAAAAGTATGAGAGTGAATAATTAGAAATATCTTTTGGTTCGGAAGGTTTCAAAAAGGATACAGTGATATTTCATATATATTTTTTAGAGCCAGTACAGCTAATAAAATTAGCCCTAAGGTATCAACTTTTTTCCTTAACGCTCTGTATATTAATAAACGTTACCCAGTTTATGAGACAACTGGGGCATTTTACTGATCAAAATCATCTTGATCATTAGAAGAAAACTGTCCACTTTGAAAATGTTGTCTCCCATTTTTCGGAATATTGAATCTGTCTCCTTGAAAGTATTGCACTCTATTCCGAAGGCACAGGATCCGATGACGTCAGTCGTGAAGGACGCCAGGAACTGTAAGTGAGACAGACCTTTAAGAAATCGGGCTTAAGGGCTGAACGCCAGATATTTTTCTTAAGCGACGATTTCTTGGGTATTGCCGAGTCCTATATATTATGGAGCACTTGGCTATCGTTTTTTTCTTAAAATTTTGTCTCGAGTCATACGAAGCCTTTTAGTTTCAGTTGCCACTGATATAAACTATATATGTACACCCAAGGAATCGTACGTATCAAAAAGGTTAATTATTATTGAGCCATACATCTCTTATGTCGATGTCCTTCCTCTCATTGACGCACTTTTCCATTGCATCGATCATATATTGGCTGCACTGCAAGACCGTGTCGAACATCATCTTCATCTTGCCTGAAGTGAAGGTGGGGTGAGTTTCACCCTTAACGGTTTCCATTTGGGGTCGTCGATGGAGAACAGGTGAGCAGACAAGGGATCATTCTTTTCGTTGTAGTAAGGACCTCGGTTTATGAAGTATTGGAAATCCTATAAATTTAAGTTAATCCTGATTTGAACAGTTTTTAGGCAACCTCAAAGATAAGAATAAACAGCAAGTCGGGAATTTATAAAATAAGTTGTAAATATTACGAACATCAGTATACTGGGAAATAAAACGTTTGCCATAGTTTATTACGAAATAACATCACACTCTTCAACGTATTACATATAGTGGAGGTTGTACAACAGCACCAGCTATCACGGGACTACGAAAATAAATACTGATTGCTTACCTTCGACAAAATGTCTTTGATGTAGTCCGGGTCCGTAATGATTAATACAGGGCGTGTGACCGTGTAGATCCCAGCGAATTTTAAGCCCTTTCTTTTTATTTCATTGTAGAATGTGCCGGCTTCCAGACCAATGGTGCTCGTTTTTGATAAGAACGAAGTGCTGTTGCCCAGCGGAAATTTCGGCGTTAGAAATGGGCATTTCCTCCTCTCCCAGTAGGTGTACACCCAGTGGAAATAGGCGAAAATGGATACTGCTAGAGCTCCCGTTAACAGAGGAAGGACCAGGAATAACATTTCAGCTGTCAGAACCATCGAATATTGACTGGAAGGAAGAAAAAAAAGAAGAGTAGAATCGGTGAAGTACAGCAGTGCCGGCTTGTGCTAAAAAAATGTGGGGCTTACAAATGAATACTTATGAACAAAATGGCGGATCTGAAAATTTTTAATTTTTCAAGGTCGAATCTGAGTTGGAAATTTTAAGGCTCTTAGCAATATTTGCCTACTTATGTACTGTTTAAATTTTCTTATTATTTCATTATTCATAACAATGTTGTAGTAGAAAATGTGTTTTTGCCTCATTGGAAGAGAAAATCGACACGACGTCCTTTGTTTCGTCTGCAACTATAGATATATAGTCGGTTTATCATCCTTATTCGCCTGACTTGAATCATTGTGATTTTTTGCTCTTCCCGAGATTGAAAAATCACCTCAATGGACGTCATTTTGGGACCATATAAAACATTCAAACGGCTGTAACCGACCAGCTGAAGGCTATTCCAGTATATGAGTTCCAGCACTGCCATGAGGAATGGAAGAACCATCTCCAGCGCTGTGTGGCTTCCCAAGGAAATTATTTTGAAGCAGACTGAATTGTAATTCTATTCGATTCAAAAAATTTAATCTCATTACTACGCAATTTTACACACCTTGTATGTATTATATGTAGATAAATTTTGACAAAATGTGTCAAAAATGAGAACACTGACAGAATACGCCTTTTTTAAAAATTAAACAAATAACAGATTTCTGTATTTAAACAGTCGCATATAAAATGCAAGAACATTACACGTGCGCTCAACCGTTTTTTCTACACTTGTGTGATTATTACGACTGGGCCTGCGACCTTCACTTCGCAATATTCCGCATTCGTACTTCCGCTCGTGACTGTAATATGGCTTGTACCACACTATTAACGTAAATAATTATTATTATTGCAAAACTGTGATAAAAAAAGTAGGTATACCTATATTTTATGAATATTACCAATGGACAATAAAACAGATAAACAAATTCCGAGTTTTATATGTATGTATGTACGTAGTAAGCTGTAAGTACTTACCTAATATTTGTCAGTTTCCAGATTTACTCCTATATTTTATTATATTTTAGTTTGCTGTATTGTAATACTTACAATAACAATGTAAATTTGGCAATAGCCCTCATTGTATTGTTATAGTTATAAATATGTTATATTATCTGGTCGTGGTATTAGATAATATCGCGTAAATATATTGAATGGATACAGCTTGAACTGACTGATATGATAGATACAAACGAGATAAAATATGTATAGTCCTTCTATTTTTAATTGAAAATGATAAATACGCCTGAGGAACAAAAAAAGCGGTGCAACTTGGACAATGATTCCATGGACGTGCATATATCTTTTATAAATTCGAAAATTGTGAAATAATTTTTTTCATTCCAATCAATATAGGAGATTAAATTTAGCCTGCATACAAAACTCTTAATATTTGTAATATCATTTGCTGTAAATAATGCTCATTTAGCCAGACAATCTCAAAAAAATTGTCTGTGTTAATAAACCCAGCTGAAATATACGTCACTGGCGTCTTAAATAAGTAGAGTGCCTAAAGTCGTAAATCATTTTAACGACGTCGTAAAATTTTTATGGCACAGTGGACCAAATAAGTATTTAAGGAATGTATTAGATAATACAAAGCACAATAGTATACTGGATCGACCTTCGGCATCGACTGGATCGGCATGGCAAAGCGTTGCCGGCTCTTCAAAATTTTCTTAAGTATAGTAATATACATAAAGTTGTTTTAATTTATAATTATTTTTTTCCAGAAATTTTAAACGCTTTATTTTAATGCTAACTAATAAATTTATATCTATGTATTTTTTTTAAATATTTCCAAACTAGCTTTCTAAGAACGTCACGAACTAACAGTTTACTGAAGTATGAAGTATACTTGTATAGTGAGCTTAGCAATTTTAGAAAATATATCTGACAACCTTGCTTTTTTCTACCTATTTTCAATTTAGAATGGAAATACAGTACTTTACTTCCATTCTAAATACAGTAAATACAGTATATGGAAAGAAATATTCCATTCCATTCTAAATTGAAAATAGGTAGAAAAAAGCAAGGTTGTCAGATATATTATCTAAAATTGCTAAGCTCACTATACAAGTATACTTCATACTTCAGTAAACTGTTAGTTCGTGACGTTCTTAGAAAGTTAGTTTGGAAATATTTAAAAAAAAGACATAGATATAAATTTATTAGTTAGCATTAAAATAAAGCGTTTAAAATTGCTGGAAAAAATATTTATAAATTAAAACAAGTTTATGTATATTACTGTACTTCTAAATTTTGAAGAGCCGGCAACGCGATGCCGCGATCCGCGAGCGAATGCCGATCCAGTATACTATTGGGTTGGTTTGTATTTAATACTCCTTAATTACTTATTCGGTCCACTGTGCCATAAAATTTTTACGACGTCGTTAAAATGATTTACGACTTTAGTAATTCTGACTTGTTTAAGACGCCAGTGACGTGTATTTCAGCTAGGTTTATTAAAACAGACAATTTTTTGAGATTGTCTGGCTAAATGAGCATTATTTACAGCAAATTATATTACAAATATTAAGATTTTTGTATTCAGGCTAATTTTAATCTCCTATATTGATTTGAATGAAAAAAAAATATTTTCGTTTTTATAAAAGATATATACACGCCTATGGAATCATAAAGTTGCACCGCTTTTTTTGTTCCTCAGGCGTATTTATCATTTTCAATTAAAAAATAGATGGACTATACATATATACATAAAGTTACATTACAGTACATGATCATGTATGTATCTACGGGCGAGACAGAACAACGGGACTAAATCATTGGCAGCTGGTAGGATCTCAAATTGTTATAATATCCTAATAATACAGGGTTGCTAAAAAAGTCTGGATTTCTGGCGACAGCGCTGTCACATACAAAAAGACGGAAGTATAATGAAATAATGTGCACTCTTTTGATAGAAATGTCAATAAAGATTGTGTATATTTTGTTAAATCTGGGGAAGTGTTCTTGCAGAAAACTAAAGAATATGCAGGTTGAAGGTTCAAAAAAATATCAGTGGAGGACATCGTCATTAGGACTAGACATACTATGAAACACGAGGTATTAGATGTGTATCATAAAATGACGGTTAACAAAACGAGGGGTCAGTACACTTTCTCCAATTACATTTCAATTATGGTTGGAGATTATTCCTAGGGTTGGTAAATTTTGACCTGGGTCCAATATTAAAATAGGTATAGTTACCTGCGAAACAGCAAGACTTCAATATCGGTATCGAAAGAAACATGAAATGTAAAAAGGCCTGTCCACTGCGAATTCGTGTTTTTGTGTAGAAATCAAGAACTGTCTTTTTTTTAGTTCCACTGCCTGTGTTTGATATGTGATACGGTTTGTGTTTTTCCTAGTGTTTGGTTTATTTTTTTGTGATTATTCGCGATGGGTTATGATTATGATTATTATTATGAAAGTGAAGACGCTGGTAAGTGTGTAATAACACCAGCATTAAATGCAGTGTTTAATTATTTGTATTTGTTATTTTCAATCTTTTCTTGAATATTAAGGTTACTTGTTAATTAAGGTTTTCTAAAATCATTATAATTTGTTATCAGATTGTATCTCAGAAACATGTCGAGATCGAAGAAAGGCTTTAAATGATTTTTTATGCCTTTGAAGGCATTTTATTAAATTTAAGCATAGAGGGTGTTTATTAACATTAATAACATATTTCAAAAATAGCTTTCTTACATTTTTAATTTAGAGTTAGAACAGCTTACAACAAAATGAGGGAACTGCCATCCTTCTCTCTTTATAAAATTTTAGGGCTTGTAAAGCACTGAAAATTAAGTGACACATTTTTTGTTTAGCTGCCAATAAACGATCCAATGGGGCGAAAAACTTACCATTAAAACCAGGGGTTGTTAGTGTGTTAAAAATATATATGGGTTTGCCGTCCGCTTGAATTTTTTTTGTCTTCATACCCGTAAATTTCATTAAAACATAAAAGTAGGTACCTACCTATATTTTTGATTTTTTTTGAATGTTCAATTTTAGGGCAATTAATTATTTAAAGGTATCCCTTCCGAAACCTATTTCTTCCTATTTTTAAAATAAAACATAATATTGAAGTGAACCAAAAATTATTTGTTACGGCCAGGATTATATTACCATAAAAAATAATAGCTCGAATATACGGGGTGGACAAAAATATTCCTTTAATTTGGTTCCCTCAAGACATTTTTAAAAAATATTTCTCGTTTTGTACTACTAAGTAAAATTGGGTAATTATAATCACACAAAACATAAAACAAAACCGGAAGAACTAAAAAAAAACTAAGTATACGAGGTGTGTAAATTAAGTAATGAGACTGATTTTTTAATTTGTTGGTGAAAAAAAAAAAATATTATTTTTTTTTCTCCCAAAAAAAAAAAAAAGACCCAGGGGGGGGGGAACGTTTTCCCCCCCCGGGAAGGGGGGGGGGAAACAAAAAACGGGAATATCCTTCAGCTGGGTTGAATGTTTTCTATGGTCCCAAAACGTCCCTTCATGTGATTTTTCAATCTCGGGAAGAGAAAAAAGCAAAAGGATTTAAGTTAGGTAAATAAGGCTGATTAGCAAGGATGTTTTTAGAGTGATGCAATCACAATCTGCAGTGGTGTATTGTAACTCCCCCTTCAACACATCTGAACGCAGATTCCGTATTCTTCGACATTGTTGGAGAGGCCTTCCGCTGCTTGGTTCACATTCAGTTAATTCTCTTTCTTGAAAAAACCTAAAAACCTGGAAAAAACACTGCCTCCGTAAGCGTGTTGAATTTGCAAAGCCGTGGCGCTGTGTCCAAGTCTGAAGCAAAACCTGATAGCACACCGTTGCTCAAAATTAATGTCACTCATTTTTAAAACGTACTAAAAAAAACGGTTTACGAAAACAGTCAGAAAGAACAAACAAATGACTCTAACAAATTCAAACTTATACTGAAGGTGCATTACATATTAACCTACCGTCTTTCCAAGACCCGTCTCCACAGTGTTGCTAAATCGGGCACTACGTTGCCAGTCTTATTACTTAATTTACACACCTCGTATGTAGTGTGTCTACCAAAGGCGTCATATGAAAAAAATAAATATTACCTAATATTACCAGGATGTCCCATATTGCTTGTATGTCAAATTTAACATTTGAAACAAAACAAAAGTTTCTGATAAAAAAATCCGAAAAAGTTATTATGCTTATAAAGAGAAAACATTTGTAGAATAATTTTGTTTTTTGAAGAATTTGCAAGTTTATTTTAACACAAGCTTGAGAACTAAAAAAAAAGATCTAATTTTTAGGACCTATAATCCACTGCTACTGTCAGGATCACTGTCCCTTTGACGACGACAAGGGAATATGCAGCTTGCAGCCGGGCGGCAAGTGCTTTACATCTGTAGAAGCTGTCGCAGACGATGACGGTTACGAATATCCCCTCCTGTCATACGGATGTCTTCCAGCCAATGAGATGGCGCTGATGCAGGTAATTACTTGTTATTATTAGGTTTATCCCAACAGTAGTTCAAAGGCCTAATGTTTTCTAAGCAGAGGTTTTTATTTTGCGATTTTATAGGTATGTATGTGTAATAAATAAACAACATTTTCAAACGACTCTAAATCGTTCCAACACTAGTCAAGTCGAGGTCAAGTTTCATACTACTTGTTGAAGACGTTCATGTGTTGATAAACAAATTATCATCGTTAGAAACATTGGACCCAAGAAGGCTAGAACTAAGGAGATAGAGCTGTGGCTTTTCGCTGTATAACGTGAGAGGCTCGAATATGTCCGCCTCCAGAGGCGCTGTAAGCAGTGTCGTTCTATATTAATATGTGTGCGATATCCGCCTTACAGTTCGCAATTTTTATTGCCGGCAAGAAAAATTGCAGCAATTTTATTGCGTGCACGCGTATTTGTTAAGAAATTGTCCAAACAGACAAAAATACACGTGCGCGCAAGAAAAATTGCTGCAATATTTACTATTTTTATTAAAGCCAAACAGCATGTAAGCATACGCATTGACAGCCTACGTTCATAAACAGTCACATGTGGTCCGCTGCCCATCACGTGACTTTCGCAGATCACGTGACGTCGAGCACAGCACTGTTTACATCGCCTTCTGGAGGCGAACAGATATGAGACCATGACACCAAACGACTTCGGTCGCCTTAGTTCTAGTGGACCTAAACAAATATTTTAATTAATTTATGAGCTTTGGTTTATTCGATCCTATTTTGTTGAAGTGCAAGGGTTCTTTAGTTCCACACGCTCAGAGCAAGTCCATACAGTGCTGCGACGACGAAGACTTCTGCAACAAGAACCTGTTCCCCATGTACCAGGTGAAGGAGACTCCGCGGAACCCCGAAAAGTTACCCCTGGTGGTGCTGGTGACTTCAGTGTGCGCGTCTTTCGTCATTGTGTGTCTAGTGATAACAGCCGCCTTCTTGAAATATAGACGGCGCCTCCACAAAATGGAGAAGAAGAAGGATAATTTGAGATCCCTAGATCAGTACGGTTACAATAATAATGAGAATGTGAACAGGGAGAACAAAATGATGGTGGATCTGACGAGCTTGATGGAGAAGTTGGATGAACACGGTGGAACTTCCAGCCCAGACGCGATAGTGCAGAGGACCATAGGGCAGCAGATCGATATGGTTAGTGTTATACTCAATAAATATACACTATACAGATTATTTAATTTCACGTTTCCATTCGAGCACGAGTGAATATAATATAATAATAATATATCTCCCCTATAATCTCTCCTGGTCTTGCCTGTGCGGGAAGGATGCCCTGGAGCGACTTAAGATTATTTGTACATTCTGAGGAAACCCAGAAAACCATTACCAAATTAGGGCATGTGCGTTGGTTGGCTCTCCACTACACTGGAATGCATACAGCCCTGGCGGAGAAAGCGAGACGATTAAAAATCCCCGGTGGCTCGAACACAAATTGATAACCTTAACCCCTCGGCTCCCTCTAGGGAGTACTTTTAGTCTAGCGACGAAGTGGTAGGGTTTAATAGAAGAGTGCAAAAGCACTCGTTGCCAAACTGGGCAAACAACAATCTAGTGAAGACTGATCTGCACGTGTATTTCGGAAATTGCTGTAGGCAGAGGCCGGTACGGAGAAGTCTGGATGGCCAATTGGCGTGAGGAGAAAATAGCAGTCAAGGTATTTGACACCGCGGAACTACACTCCTGGTACAGGGAAACAGAAATATACCAAACTGTATTGATGAGGCACGACAACATTTTGGGTTTTATAGGCGCTGACGTGAAAGGTTACTATTTACATAATTTTTAAGAAAGTTTCAAAAACTGATATTTATTGTATAGGTATATAATTGTAATTGTATTGTAAATACTGTGTACATGTACCTACTCGTAATTTTTATATATTCAAACAAGAATTTGAACATATGTACGTATAGTATAAGATATTTTGGAACCAATCCACATAATTTTACCTCTAGTAAAATCAGTGTCCGATCTTTCCATCGTTACCGAATCACCCTGTATAATAGGAAGATATTGGATGTTTGGATTTCATGATGAGTAAAATGTTTAATTATTTTATTAACACGAGAGTGTTTCTTAGAATATAATATTTTACTAAATGCTAAAAATTTGCCGGAAAATCCTTTTTTCCCACGTCTAGTTATAGGCCGTTCTAGACGTATCCTTAAAAATAAACGAGCAGTTTTAAAACAAAATAATTTTGCTCTGGGAATTTGATGGCGATGGTTAAAATTAGTTTTACAAAATATATCCTAGATTTTCATATAAATCATTATCTTTTTGTGTATCTATGTTTTTTAGGAATGGGAAAAATCACGCAAATGCTGCTCATAACGGATTATCACGAACAAGGATCTCTTTTTTAATTTTCTCCAGTGTCACGAACTGAATCCCGACTCTTTTCTAGTAATGGGTAGAAGCATCGCCAGGGGATTAGCCCATCTTCACACTGAAATACACGGGGTACATGTTTTTTTTGAAACTACATTTTAGTTTTTTTGCCACAACCTATTCTAAATAAAATAATGTTTTGGTGGCGATTAAGTCAATGTTTTCATTAAACTGCCTTTCTGTAATATCCAGAATTTAGGCTTATCATTTATTTATAGCAATTAAATGAAAAATATTCGACGTAATCTATCTATAGACATGATTTCGGGAGACATTTCAGGGACGGATTTTAAAATTCATGTGTTACGTATTAACTTTTTTGCATATTTTTTTATTTCTGAATGAAATAAAAACAATTACACGTTATCAAAATTCCTGTATAAAAGGAATGTCATATACAAAGAAAGATTGTTAGAAAATACACTTTGAATCTCCATAGAAGTCTGTTTCCTAGATCCACGGCAAACCTTCTGTGTCGCACGGAGACTTCCACAGCAAGAACGTTCTGGTGAAAAACGATGGAGAATGCTGCATCTCGGACTTTGGATTAGCCGTGAAGTTCCACAGCAACTTCAACAATATAGAGTTGCCCAAGACTGAGAGAACGGCAACCAGGAGGTATAGTATATGTACAAGAATAATTCAAGAATCCTCTTTTGTCAGTTTCGCTTGCAATAGGATCTTGTAATCTCTTAATATCGTTAAGGCCTCCGTTTGCATAAATTAAAAAAGCATTTCTAAAAAAAAAACCTTTTTCCCCTTCCCCGACCTTTAATACCATCTGAATATTATTTGGCCCAGCGTTCCGAATCCACTAGACCCTAGGTCTATTCTCCACCCTGTTTCCGTCCGCGGGAATCCCCCGTCATAGAATTCTCCCTCGGGTGCATTATAGAATTGAGATAGAGTTATCATCGTTGTTTGAATGTCACTGCGATTTTTTAGCCTTTTAACTAAGGATTGGCCCCCAAAATAATTTTAAATTAGCCGTAAAAGAAAACGCAGCATTTGTACATATAAACATTGGCAAGGATGTTTGAGAGGTTTTGTTGGCGGAGAAACACCATGGACCAAATGGACGGATAATCATAACGAAAATCACAATGTGACAATGAGTAATTTTTTTTAGCCTTGGATCTTGCGACAATGCGCGATTGCAAGACGGTAAGATGGCATACAAGGGTTTTAAAAAAAAGGGTTTTTTTAAAAAAATTTAAAAAATGGGTTCGCTTTTTTGTGGAAAATTTCTACGCTGTTTGCCATGTGCAGGAAAGACTTCGGCTTTGGTTGGCTCTGGAAAAAAAAAAATTAAAAATAAAGAAATTTTTAACAACAAAGAGTGAATGAAAAATATGTGCGCTATTTGTAGTTTTCTGGTTAATAGTTTAATTAAATTTATCCTATGTTAGTTATTTTTAAATAATTGTTGAGGTATATATTTTGAGAATGAAAAGGGATAAGAAAATTGATGTCACAAAAAGGGGGACAGGTATTCTTTTGGCTTGGTCTTGTGGGAGATGGCAAGAAGGTTAGTGGCTACTAAGAATTGACTACACCGTCACCTGCTTTTGACTACGCCATGCCCTTCAGTGATTTTATATCTGAAGATCCTTCCTACGAAGATATGAAAGACATCGTGTGTACAAGAAAAATTCGACCTCATGTTCCCGAAACGTGGAATAATGTTCCCATTTTGAAGATAACTGCCAAAGCGATACAAGTGAGTGTTAAGGTTTCTTGTATCTCCAGAGATTTAGTTTAGAAGTGATTTAAATCCTCTGGTATGTTGGAATTCTGTTTATAACACTTTGTTGGTTTTCAGGAGCTTTGGCATGAAAATCCGGGCGTCAGATTGACAGCTCTTAGAGTGAAAAAGACCCTAGTCGAATTCCAAGGGGAGTGCAGTGACGCGAAATAATTTCATGATATACCGGGTTCGCACGGAAAGTATGCCTCTTCTGGTTTTATACTTCTACAGAATTGTATTAAAACGGATTTTTTTGACGCTGTATGAGTTATGGCCTTTTTTTAACATTACAAGGAATATATGGCTGACATTTCTGGATAACTAATCTAATTGCTGGAATGAGATTAGAATACAGTAAGTAAAATGGAAATGTTGTTGTCTGTGTCATATCAGTCGAATGATATGCTTGTAAATTTATATAATATATAAAATACATTGTGTATATATATTTTTTTTTTGGGTTAATAGGGTTAATATAAACACTATGTCATTATACATTCTTTGATACAACATAACACTATTGAGAATTTCGGTCTTAAACATAGGTTTTATAGACTGAATATAGTTATTCAAAAAACACTATACGTATGTTATGTGGATACTTATTTTAAAAGATGTAGATGAAAGTAGTACGATTATTATTTTTTTATTGTTATACCTTGGACTACACGTTTTGTAAATTAGCGGCAAATTGACAACAGTTGCCATATATTGATTTCTATTTGTATATGGATAGTAGGTAGTTGATTTTTTTAAAGTTTGCTGCTTGTATTCATAGCCAGTTTAATAAAAATTAGCACTTAAAAATGTATGTACTCATCAGAAAAAACGATTTATGAATTATTGTGATAAATAAAAAACATAAACTGTGGAAAACTTGTATAATTTAATCAATACTGCACATACAGATATTAAATATACAGATTTCAAACGAGACAACAAGAACAATACAGAACGTTAAAGAATATCATGAACATATTTTAGTAAATAGCAGAAACAACTCCCCTGTCTTTATTTATGTCCTTTAAAGGAGAAAAGTTGACAGTTTTTTTCGATATAAACTGCTCGTCAAAATTAGCGTAACACTCTTTAGATTAACGCCATTTGCGTTCTATTAGAGTTAGAGACTTGCAGTTTTTAATTCTCGGTAGTCTATAGGGTTGGTTTTAATGACTAACCGTAAGTCGCTACGCTGTGACATAAACGGTTCGCCGTCCACACCCCAAAAACCAACCCCATGTCGAAATATGAATTCACAAGATTTTGACGGCAATTCAGAGACTCTCGTATTAGGGAGGACCCTTTCGGTAAAAAGGTCATCTCGGCACACATTAAGACCTCCTCAATAAATTCTGTGCATTTGATCGCTCTCCCATCTCTTCAACGCATTTTCTGACCCCGTAAGCAACCCCTTTGCATTTACGCTGGGTTTTGCGTGGGTTAACCTCTCTCTACCTTAGCGCCTGCAAGGTAGGCCACCCAAACATGCTTTCGTTCATAAAATTAGTAGAAACAGGTTTTGTTTGGGTGGTCTGCCTCGCAGGTGCTAGCCAAGTCGAGAGTTCATACGCTCAAGTGACAAAGAACATACGAATTTGGCGATTGTCGGTTTACCCAAGCGCAAAGGAAGGTTCCATCTACCCAACGAGCCCTCCATCAGGAATTTTTACCCACTCAAAAATTGTTCGGAGGGGGTCAAAAAAGTCCGAAAAGGGATCAAGAATCCTCAGGATGGTTTTCAGAGTCACCCCACGCATCAAGACCTACTTACAACCCCTCAGCGCGACAAATTTTCAGGGGGTGGGTTGGAGATGGAATATAACATTTGGCGCTCAACGAGCCGTTCACAGTGGGTCCCGTTAACTTCAAGACCCTTCAAGTAATGTCATGACATGAATTCGAGACAAATAGATATCCCATGTAGGCCACAGGGGCGGAACCAGAGAGGGTGGGTGGGGGTTCGGAGTAGTTATGGCTTGGGTTGTCAAAGGGTGAGAGCGAGTTGTGGTACCCCACACTAATTTATTAGGCAGCATTAAGATCAATGGATTCGCCCAACAGAGGTCAAACCACGCAAAACACTGCGTAAATGCAAAAGGGTGGCTTACGGAGGTCTGAAAATGGGTTGAAGAGATGGGACAGTGACCAAATCCACAGAACATATTGAAGGGGTCTTAATGTATGCTGGGATCGAGGTTTTACCTGACCGTGTTCTTCTGAGTACTTCCTGTAGGTGTCTGAAGTTGCCCTCAAAATCTTGTGTGTTCAAATTTCGACATGGGGTTGGTTTTTGGGGCGTGGACGGCGAACCGTTTAAGTCACAACGTAGCGCCTTTGGGGCATTAAAACCAACCCTATTAGGCTGCCGAAATTTGAAAACCGCAAGTCTCTAACTCGAATAGAACGCAAATGGTGCTAATCTAAAAAGTAATATTACGTTAATTTTGACCAGCAGTTTAAGGGGTTATACGCAGTTAGAAATTTCAAAAAATCGATTTTTTTGTTATTGCATTTTCGGAATGTACATATATTTGAGTATATTCTCTGAAAATTTCAAATCGATCCGGCAAATATTCTTGGAGATACACGCATATTTGTAAGGATGCTCGGAGCGTTACAAAGTAGGCGGCATAAAGACCAGAAGAATGAGAAGACCAGAAGAAGACTCGCGAGGGAAGAATGGTTCGCAGACAACAACAAACCGGAATATTAGAAGCTGCTGATGATGTAGAGGGTCCATCTTATGACTCTGGCATAGATGACTGCATGTAAGTTGAAAAAAAAAATAAGGATGTGTAAATGTCTTTTGTAACTTTGAATGCGTTTTTCTCAAAACGGTGTTTTCAAAACCGGTGAGCACGATTTCTCAAAAACGGCTCAACCGATCGGTCTGAAATTATAACACTACCTTCTCAGATATATTCTTCAGGGACTGATCGAAGGAATAAGATTTCCGATAATTATTTCTATTTTTTTAAACAATTTAACGAAACAATTTTGGTCGAAAATCGGAATTTTTTTCTTTTTGAAGCTGCTTGTCAAAAATCAAAATTTCATTTATTCCTTCGATCAATACCTAAATTTATCTATCCACTAATAGAATCTTCTGTTTTTTTTATAATTCCAGATAATCTAAACCGGAGATATCTTGCTCACCGCCGGACATCTTTTTTTTGGGGAACCTCCAGGAGACCGTCTACAGGAGCAGTGTAAATCAATATTTAAAAAAATGAAAAATGCCGAAATAAAGTTAAAAGTTACGACTGCATTTATTAATAATTCTTGTATTTGTCAAATAAAATCCCTTTTCAGAAAAAAAAAACTTAAAAAACGACTTTTTTTTGCCTTGCAACTGCGTATAACCCCTTAAATAAAAAAAAAATAATTGTGGAAAAAATGTATAACCTACCTAATCATTGCTACACACACATATTATCAAATATACAGATTTCAAACGAGACAACAAGAACTATATAGAACGCTAAGGAATACTATGAGCATATTTTAGTAAATAGCAGAACCAACTTTCCTGTACTTACTTATGTCCTTTGCAGGAGAAGAGGACGAGAGTTTTTTCTTTAAAAATAAATTAAATTAAATTAAAATTTATAAATGAAATAGATTGTAATTAATAAATTAATATCTCTAGATTGCACTATGTACCAATACTGCCCTCTAGAGACAGAAACGCGCCAGAATTCAAACAAATAATCTATACTTTAAACGACATACAATTATATGAATATATAAATACACATTTCAATTTCAAAGCTGACCCGGAGAATAACGTAAGAAACCCGGAGCCTGGAGATACTTCGTGGAAACCCGGAGTCTCCGGGTCATTTTCATGGAGGTGGCAACTCTAATTTTATTGGTAATCGATTTCAACAACTGCTCGTTCTGCCCGTGGCAGTTCAATATGTGCGAGTATATGATTAAGAGTATGTCCATTAAGAGTATGACAGAATTGACAGATTATATTTTCTGTAATGTCAATTTGAGTTTTGCTTCGTTGTTAAATCATGTTGCTGTACACGGTTAGTATAGACATCCAAAAAAAAACCTCATCAACTCTGGCTATGAACGAGAGAGATGGAAATAGCGGTCATGTCTAAGCTTTTCGGGTATGTCAAACTTTTGACAAGTGACTGTCACAATTTGTAAAATAAACAATGGCCGTCATATGATGTGACAGTCTTGACAAGTAAATAATGTTATAAATTCGATTAAGAATAGAAATATGTCTTTTTTTCTCGGCCAACTTTGATGACGTTTTTTTTTTGGATGTTTCTATATAAAGAATGGAACCTTTCCATGCTTTTTTACTAATCATGTATTTAAAATAAACGATCAATGGATTGGTGTGATAAATAAAAAACATAAATCGCGTTAAAAATGTATAATCTAATCAATACTACACATACAGATTATCAAATATAGATTTCAAACGAAACAACGAGAACATTAAAAAATATTATGACTATATTTTAGTGAATTTCAGAAACAACTTGCTTGTATTTATTCACGTCCTTCGAAGAAGAAGAAGACGACAGTAAGAAACATATTCTTACAAGCAAAGGTTTTTTCGACTGCTTTATAGACTGCTCGTTGAAATTAGCGTAACAGTTTTTAGATTAACGTCATTTGCGTTCAGTTCCAGTTAGAGACTTGCGGTTTTCAATTCTTGGTAGCCTATAGGGTTGTTCCTTTAAAAAACCCCGAAGACGATTCCTATGCAGAATTTCCCGAGGAATACGGGAAAAATAGTTTTGATGCTATTAAAAGTCGGGATCATTTGTTTATTTAACAATTTATAAAAAGAAAATAGCATTTTTTTTGTTTTTTTGCTTATATCTTTGCTTCTAGAGCTCATGGGCAACTTTTACGGCCACCAACTTTTTCGTCATCAAATTTCCTACAAGATAGGCCATTTTGCAACTCGATTTTTTTTATTGTTTATTATAAATAAATTGCCAAAAATCGCAAAAACAAATTTTTTAGATCGAAAATCTTTAGAGTAACGTAAAACAAAATCTCCTCAATGAATTTTGATTGATGCTAATTGCAATGTGTTCACCGAGGCCAAATTACGATATAGTATGGCGTACTTTTGCAATAAGACCTCAAAGAGTAAAAAAATTTACAAAAAACTAAGCAATATTTTGCAAATCCGCAAAGCGTTTTTTGTTAAGTTAGTTGAGAGCTATAAATTCTCAATGTAACATCAAAATTCATTGAGCAGATTTTGTTTTACGTTACTCTAAAGATTTTCGGTTTTAATTTTTTTTTGCGATTTTTTGGAAATTTGTTTATAATAAACAATTAAAAATCGATTTTCAAAATTGCCAATCTTGTAGGAAATTTTATGACGAAAAAAGTTGGTGGTCGTAAAAGTTGCCTACGAGCTCTAGAAGCAAAGATATAAGCAAAAAAAACTTGCTATTATTTTATAAACAAATGTTCCCGACTTTTAATCGCATCAAAACTATTTTTCCGCCTTCCTGGGGAAATTCTGCATAGTAATCAGTTTTTTTTTTTACCACAAAACATGCATTTGAAATATTCTTCGGGACATGGACTATGTGTATTTGGTCGCTGTCCCGTTTTTTTCAACACATTTCCAGAACCCAAGCACTTGAGTTGGGCGCTTGTGTTGTCAAAGGATGAAAGCGAGTTGTGGCACCCCATACCAATTTATTAGGCAGCATTGAGATCAATGTATTCGCCCAACAGAGGTCAAGCCACGCAAAACCCAGCGTAAATGCAAAGGGGTGGCTTACGGGGTGTGGAAATGGGTTGAAGAATTGGGACAGCGACCAAATACACAGAACTTGTTGAGGAGGTCTTAATGTGTGCCGGGATGGAGTTTTTACCCGACAGCGTCCTTCCTAGTCGATCCTGTAGGTCTCTGAAATTGCCGTCAAAATCTTGCGAACTCAAATTTCGACATGGGGTTGGTTTTTGGGGTGTGGACGGCGAACCGTTTACGTCACAACGTAGCGCCTTCGGGGCATTAAAACCAATCCTATGCGCTTCCGAAAATTAAATTCGGAAAGTCTCTAATTCGAATAGAACGCAAACGGCGCTGATCTAAAAAGTGCCCTTCGGCACACGGGCAAGCAAACTTGACACACTCACTCGGGTAGCGTCTGTTAGACGCATACCCGTATTGTATCATTCAAAACAAAAAAAAGTAACACAGTATTTTCGATATATTTTTTGAGCGGTCGAGTTTATTTGTGGCGAGTCTTCATATGGCTTTTTAAACGGCTTACATTAATTGTTTGATACGAACAGTTCTGACAACGATGAATTGTACTGGTAATCGATTTCAACAACTGCTCGTTCTGACTGTGGCGATTCAATATGTGTGAGTCCATGTGATATTTTCTAATAAATCTTCTATTACATTCGACACATACGAAAGGTTTCAACGTGGAGTGCGTGTGCATATGGGCGTTTAAATCACTTTTGCTTATACTGGTGTAATTGCACTTGACACAGCGATACTTTTCGGCAGAAGTTCTCTCGTGTTTGCGGTTGACATGAAGCATTAGATGACTTGTGTATGTTGTAACGTAACTGCACCATTTACACTGATGCGTTTTTAATGTAAGTGTGTGAAGTAAATCTTCATGATGATGCAAAATGTGCTGTTCTAAATGATGTTTGCGGTTGAAGTGTTTAAAACAACTGTTGCATTTAAACGTCCCATTTGCCTCGTGGGTTCTATTGTGACGTTTCAAATCCCTTCGATGGACAGTTTTAAATGTGCATTTTTCACAAGTATAGAATTTGGCGTTGTGCTTTTCGTGAATTGCCATAATGTGACTATTTAAATGACTCTTACGTTTACTTTTATGGATACAATAGGGACACTGGTGCATCTTCGGTTCGCTACCGGCTACGCTCTCCCTAGAAATAAAGAGAAATGTATCAGAAAAAACGGTAAATAGGTATACAAAATAGGCTGCTAAATGAAAGATAAACATAGATCGCTGAAAAAAATGTATCGGTAATATCAATAATCCAGGCACAGGTCAAATAAATAGAGGGCCTTCAAGCGAGATAATAATAGTCGTAGGAAACGTTAAAATATAGTACTATCTTTCCATTCTAAATTGAAACTAGGTAGAAAAAAGCAAGGTTGTCAGATATATTTTCTAAAATTGCTAAGCTCACTATACAAATGTTACTTGATACTTCAGTAAACTGTTAGTTCGTGACGTTCTTAGACAGCTAGTTTGGAAATATTTTTAAAAAATACATAGATATAAATTTATTAGTTAGCATTAAAATAAGGTGTTTAAAATTGCTGGAAAAAATAAGCTGGCAACATGCTGGCCGGCCAACTGCTGGCGGCTGGCGGCACAAAGTAAACCACTGGCGGTAACACCGGTCAACGAGACTATTAGACTATTTTGCATATAATACATTGCTAATACTTGTTCGGTTCACTGTGCCATAAAATTTTTACGACATCGTTAAAATGATTTACGACATTTGGAATTCTGACTTGTTTAAGACGCCAGTGACGTGTATTTCAGCTAGGTTTATTAAAATAGACAATTTTTTGAGATTGTCTGGCTAAATGAGCATTATTTACAGCAAATTATATTACAAATATTAAGAGTTGTGTATGCAGGCTAATTTTAATCTCTTATATTGATTTGAATGAAAACAATTATTTCACAATTTTCGAATTTATAAAAGATATATGCACGCCCATGGAACCATAAAGTTGCACCGCTTTTTTTGTTCCCCAGGCGTATTTATCATTTTCAATTAAAATTAGAAGGACTATACGAATATAATTTATTAAATAGCAGCAAAGGGTATAAGCAAGGTAAAGTTTGGGCACATTTATCGCAATAATGTTTTTTAGCATGAGTTCTCTCGTGTTCGCGAATAATATGTATAATAAGGTGATTTCTGTATATTGTAATGTAATTGCACCATTTACACTGATGCGTTTTTAATGTAAGTGTGTCAAGTAAATCTTCATGATGATGCAAAATGTGCTCGTTCTAAATTTTTTTTGTGGTTGAAGTCTTTAAAACATCTGCTGCATTTGCACTTGGCCGTTCCGTTTGCGTCGTGAGTTCTATTGTGCCTTTTCAAACTCTTTCGATGGATAGTTTTAAATGTGCATTTTTCGCACGTATAGAATTTGGCGTTGTGCTTTTCGTGAATTGCCATAATATGATCATTTAAATTACCCTTATGTTTACTGTTATAGACACAATAGGGACACTGGTGCATCTTGGGTTTGCTACCGGCTATACTCTCGCTAGAAATAAAAAATATAAAACATATAAGTGTATCTGTATTAGAAAAAAACAGTATATAAACTTCTCGTCAAAATTAGCGTCTAACACTTTTTAGATTAGCGCCATTTGCGTTCTATTCATAGAGACTTGCGACTTTTGATTTTCGGTTGCCTATAGGACTGGTTTTTAATGCATGGAAGTCGCTACCCTGTGACTTAAACGGTTCGCCATCCACACCTCAAAAACCAAACCTATGTCGAAATAGACTAAGAAGGACGCTGTAGGGTAAAACCTCCATCCCGGCACACATTAAAGCGTCCTCAATAAGTTCTTTGTATTTGGTCACTGTCCCATCTCTTCAACTCATTTCCAGATCCCGTAAGCCACCTCTTTGCATATACGCAGGATTTTGCTTGGTTTGACCCTTCTGTTGAGCAAATCTATTGATTTTAATGCTGCTTAATAAATTCGTGTGGCGTGCCACAACACACTTTCACCCTTTGACAACCGAAGCACCCCTCTGTCCAACCAGATGTGTTGTCTCGAATTCATGTGATGGCATTACTCGAAGGCTCTCGAAGTTGGCGGAATACACTGCGGACGGCCAATTAAGCGCCAAAAGTGATATTCCAACTTCAACCCTTCCATTGAAAATTTGGCGCGCTGAGGGGTTGTAAGCAGATCTTGATGCGTGGGGTGACTCAGAATGTCGTCTTCCTGAGGATGCGTGAATTCTTTTTGGCACACCCCGAGTCGTCTGTCTCCCTCAAATCCTCTTTTGCATACCATCACCCTCTTTTTTTTGACCACCTCCGAAAAATGTTTGAGTGGATGAAAATTCCTGAAAGAGGACTCGTTGGGTAGGCGAAACCTTCCTTTGCACTTATTTAATTGACAATCGCCAAATTAGCGAGAAATGCTTGGTACGCGCGACAAGTGTTCACTGTGACTTGGGCTCGTGAACCCTCGACTAGGTTAGCACCCACGAGGTAGACCACCCAAACAGCACCTCTTTCCACTAATTTTACAAATGACAGCATGTTTGGGTGGCCTATCTCGCAGGCGCTAGTCCAGTCGGGAGTTCTTGAGCCCAAGTCACAGTGAACACATGTCACGTGTACCAAGTATTTCTCGCTAATTTGGCGATTGTCAATTAAACAAGTGCAAAGGAAGCTTCCGCCTACCCAACGAGTCGTCTTTCAGGAATTTTCATCCACTCAAACATTTTTTTGGAGGTGATAAAAAAAGGGGGTGAAGGGACGCAAAAGAGGATTTGAAGGAAACGGAAAACCCGGGGTGTGCCAAAAAGAGTTCATACATTCTCAGGAAAGCTTTGAGTCACCTCACGCATTAAGGGGACCGCTTACATTAGGAGGCCAAAATCAAGCACTTTTTCGTGAATTTTTTACAAAGAAACTACACAATGGATTGTTTTGTAGTTTTTGGTGTCCAGTAGTTTTTTGAGTAATCGTGCACGCCAATTTGAAAAACATCGTTTCGAGAAAAACGCAATTAAAGTTTTCGTACATGAAAAATAGTCGATAAAAATCACGATGGTTTATAAATATTTACAGCACAAGAGCAGAGCAACGAGCAAGAGCACAATAAATACAACAGACGCGCACGTTGCAGCAACGGTCGTTCTACCGACGCTTCGGCTTGATTCGTATTGATTCGGCTTCGTTCTACCGACGCTTCGGAGCACGCGCACTATAAAATTATTATATTTCGACTGTTTACAGTTCGAATTCGGACTTGAAACTTTGGGAGCATATTTTACAGATGATATACTTTCAATTTAAGCAAAAAAAAAACAAATCGATTTTTTTGACCCTCTAATGTAGGCGGTCCCCTTAAGACCTACTTAAAATTCCTCAGCGCGGCAAGTTTTAGGCGATGGGTTGAAGTTGGAATATCACTTTTGACGCTCAATCGGCTGTCCTCAGTGTGTTCCACCAACTTCGAGAGCCTTCAAGTAAGGTAACGACATGAATTCGAGACAAAAACGACATCCCACACAGCCTTCTACAGGGGCGACACCAGAGGGGGGTGAGAAGGGAGTCGGTATGAGTGTGGCCTGCAGAGGTGCTTGAGTTGTCAAAGGGGAAAAGTGAGTTATGGGACCTCCACAAATTTATTAGGCAGCATTAAGATCAATGGATTCGCCCAATAGAGGTCAAACCACGCAAAACCCAGCGTAAATGCAAAGGGGTGGCTTACGTAATCTGGAAATGGGTTGAAGAGATGGGACAGCGACCAAATAGAAACAACATATTGAGTAGGTTTTAATGTGTTCCGGGATGGAGTTTCTACTCGACCGACAGCGTCCTTCTTAGTTCATCTTGTAGGTCTGTCCGTCTTAGTACCGTTTAAGTCACAGCATAGCGACTTTGGGACATTAAAACCAATCCTATGCGCTTCCGAAAATTAAAAGCCGAAAGTCTCTAACTCAAATTGAACGCAAATTGCGGTAATCTAAAAAGTGTTACGCTAATTTTGACGAGCAGTTTATACAGGGTGTTCAATTAAAAAAAATGTTTTTTTAAATAGAGCTTTGGTTCAATTGTTTTTGTTCGATGTTCATTGTTTCCCCCTATTTTCCACCTATCGCATTTTAAAAATTTATGAAAAAATCTATAACTTTTGTCTGAAGAACTTTTTTTTAATTTCAAAAATAAACTCATTGTAACTTGTCAAATTACAGAAACTAACCATGTACAATGTACATCGTTTAAATCCTTATTGAATGAACAATTTTGAACAAAAACCTAACTCCAAAAGTTACAAAAAATCCGTTGATTTGTTTTCGAGATATAAGCTTGGTCCGATCTCTTGAGCCACCCGGTATATAGGGTGTTCCACCTAACGCGGTGTTTTCCATAACTTTGTTATTGCACATTTAAGAACAAAATATTTCAAATAAAAGTGGCCCCAATTGATGTGGTGCATATCTGTAAAATATTTCCAATTATGCAGGGTGCTCCATTTCCTGTAACCGCTACATAACTTCGTTATTTTGAATGGAACACCCTGTATATTTTGTACATTATTGGATACTCCACTAAATTATAGGTCAACTTTATTAATCATACATGATACCTCGTTTTGGATATGTCCAACTATATTTTGAAAAATATCACAATAAAAGCCCTCTAATTATTTAAAATTAAACCAAAAAAAGTTAGAAACGTGCGGTTAGGACAGTTCGATTCGCCATGAAATACTCTTTAATTTTTATCGTTGCAATATATTGCACGTTATTCTGTGTCTCAAATACCAACTGTTAAACCTGACAATGCTCCAACAGCAATACATTTTTTTAAATGGAATGACCCACAACTTATATCGTTGAACGCGAAATTAAATTACATTTTAACTGATATAAAGTTGTCCATATCAAACTGTTTCAGTTTTAGATAAAAATCGTTTCTCTTCCAAAGTTTGCGAAAAAAAGATTTAAAAGAAGCGAGTAGGTTTTGACAATATTGTTTACGTAGTAAAAACGAAACGCAAACGAAATAAATAAATAAAATTATACAATTATAATAAAAATAAAAAATAATTAATAATTTAAAAAAGCATTTCTGATTATAACGATGTTGACTTTCGGAAAACGTGTAAATGTAGATAAATGTAAGTACTCCTTAGTACTTAGTAGATAAATGTAAGTACTCCTTAGTACTTACTTCTTTTTCTTTAATGAAGGTTTACTTCTGCAGAATTTTTCGTGCTCCTCCAAAAAATTGCGCGAAGTCAATAAAACCGAGCAAAATCTACATGGATAACTCTCCTCGTTAGTACAAGAATTCATCCTATTTGGCCTGAACCTGCAGTACTTCTCGTGCGTATCCTTATAATACGAGGTACTGAGCCCTGCGTGGCAAAACTGGCAACAGAAAATTCCCTCCTCCACGATCTGCTCCTTAACCGGTTCGAAGTATTTCCTCGTGTCGATCCCTAGCACTCTAGCGAAGCTCTGCCCGTAATAAACGAGCAACTCCTCGTTCTTCCGAATCTCCTTGGACGTGCGGTAGAACAGGCGTCCCTTGTACTGGAACGCCACGACGTTCTGTTCGGAGGAGTTGCGCGCGCAGTTCACGTACCTCATCCAGTTGGAGTTCTTCTCATCGCCGGCATCTATCTAAAATTGGATAAAAAAAACCTTATCAGTGGCGGATTTACCAGCAGGCTAAGTAGGCTGGAGCCTAGGGCGGCAGATTAATCTTAATGCATACTGGAATTTTCGTTATTCAATTATCCACGTGTGTGTGTGTGTGTGTGTGTGTGTGTGTGTGTGTGTGTGTGTGTGTGCGTGTGCGTGCGTGTGCGTGCGTGTGTGTGTGTGTGTGTGTGTGTGTGTGTGTGTGCGTGTGTACACCCACATACATAAGAGGAGCAAACTGGAAACCTCCTCGTGGTGCTCCTTGGATAACGCTAATTCCAGTACGAAGTAAGAAAACTTAAAAGCTTCAATTTTTTTTTAATTTATCTTCAGAAAATCTAAACCATGATTATTATGTATGATTCTGTCCTAAATTAATTCGGAGTATTTAAAAATTAGAACCACGGACTATCAGTTTATTTTTATGATATATAAAGTACAGGAATCGGACATTTATCTCTAAATAATGCCCTCTAAATAATGTTTCCGACGACAAGAACTTTTTGAAATTTGGCGCAAAGAAACTGATGTTACTAAGAAAACTTTGGCTGTATTTAATCATATTTTGCAATGTTTGGGAATTAATAGAAGATGATCTCAACAGAAAAAAGTTTAAGCATTTGTAAGCAATTTAAACAAAAATGGTTAGAAAGTCACCGCAGCCTAACAAATTTTTCCACAAAAAACGGCGTATCTGGAAGGTTATTTTTCATTTGAAGGTGCAATGAGTAAAGTAGGTACAAAGCTCGGTACAAAGTGTTCCAGGTATCAGTAAGGAAACTGTACCTTCTACAAGAGGACGACCAAAGACGGATTTTTCAGAAAGTGCCCCCCAAACAAAACAACGAAGAGTGCAGTCTCTGTTACAGACGAAATTACATATGTAGCACAAATTCGTTTGAGATCGGAGGGTAAATATGTTGAATAGGGTACTAAAGGAAATATCTGAATAGAAGCCAGACATAAAGAGTGTAAACGCTTCCGGGAAGACAATACCAGAAAAATGTCTCGCAAAGAAACTATGGAAGATTTAATTCATATATTGCTAATTAAGTCAGATCCTGTCATCAACATTTACATAAAAATGCCAGCAAAGTCAAGTGGTCCATTAATGCCAGATGTAGTTGAACTACTGGACCCGCCTTTTGATATTGTTGAATATGACCGAATTGACAGTGAATAAATATTTGAAAATGTACTAATTGTTATTTTATTTCGTATATAATATACATTATTCACAAGTTTCTACATACGTTTTTTTTGAAGGCAGTTCACGCCCTATTTTCTTTTCTAGAAAGTGTAGTTTAAAAATTTTCGGCTTTAAAAAGTTCTCGTATTTGCGGCCCAACAAACGTTCCTTCTTTAAGCGCTATTCTTGTCTAGAAAGTTGAAAAAATCATTTTTTTTTACATTTCCAAAGCTTAAACCTTTAAGAATATGTCCTTAAAAGAATTTTTTCAAAATTAAAATTATTTTCGGAGATATAGGGCTATTTTAATGACGTGGCATCTAAACCGGCTCCGATTGAGCGCTCTGAAATACGAGCTTCTAACGCTTCAAAGGAGGCCAGAACCGCTCGTTTGGAAGAAAGAAGTTCGGAAAATGCGTTTTTTTTTTAAGTAGGCCCAATGTATGAAGCAGGAATCGCAGATTGAAAAAAAAATGTAAGTATAAAGTACCATTGTATGGCTTAGACAGCGTGTAACTTTACCCGAAACTTTAAACCAATTTACTTGAAATTTTAATTTCTCTAGATTTTGCTACGTGATTCGACAATTTACAGATCAGTGTAAGGGTTACATAGGTAGAATTTATCGAAATAACACATTAGTTTGGCGGGGAGGATTTTCATGCAGAAAATAGAAGTTAAAAGTATATACTATTTCTTGAGTATCTCTACCTAAATTACTTTACCTTACATTAGTTACATTTTTAAAGCATATGTCGCAGGTTCGACTGTGGGATCATAGAGTTAAGGTACACTCTACAGCCCTGATCTGACTTCCTTGTACTTTTCTACCCATTTTCAAATAAAACGAAAATAAAAACAAAAAATAAACAAACATGTTTTGCACACACTAAAAAAAGTTGAAGCAGGTATGGGAGACTTTAAAGCAATATTTTGCAAGAATATTTGTTCAAAAAATGTAAAAATTGAAACACTATACTTTGTTTCAGCCGTGTCTCAATATAAGTTACACGACCAATCACAAAGGTCCCCCCCCACTCTTTGGGGTAGGGATACGATTTAGTGACTAAAATAAAAAATCTAGTTACTTACCAGCCTACCATCTCTCAGTTTCCATGCGTACCCATTGGTAGTGTCCACCCTGGTCACAATTCCCTGGTACGGACCCATCTGGATGCCCTTCTTGATATTTCGCAAAGTGAACACCCCAAATCCATGGATGGGTGACGGTCTTACTTCCAGAGCACCCTTGGGTACAGTTTCCCTGGCCCTGTTCTCCGTACCCATCGGTATAGGATTATCATGCAAGGCTACCAGCATGCCGCATTTTTCGCAGAAATCTAAATATTCCTGATCACAATTGTCACAGACTAAAAAAAACGATGGACAATTTTAAAAACATCTGAAAACAGCGAAATTAGAGAATAACGTACAGACATATCTGTCTTGACTGGGTTCTTGCTCTTCGTAGTAGTTAATTTTCTGAACATTTCTTTTTGGGTAGCGATTTACGTCCTTATTTATTTCGGGTACCTTTCTCTTTGGTGGTTTGATTTTACTTTTATCGACATGACAATTTTTACTTAATGATTCATGAGTTTGCTCTTTCTGTTTCGATTTCAACATAAAATCTGGCATAGGCATGAACAATGCTAAAATTAAAAACAACAGAAGTCTCAGAACTTTTCAAAAATAATTTTCAGACAAGTAGCTAGCTACATCTTCGCAACTTTTATTTTGAAAATTTTATCTAATCACACTTACCTGCATCAGGAATACTCATATAATTCCTATACATATTCCTATACCGCGTTTTTAAAATATCAGCAAACCTTTCCCATTCTTCATTAGCAAAATAGGTTTTTACAATCTTATCAACTTCTTCGTCTTCCATGGCGTAATTAATATTCGCAAGATCTATCTTTCACAAATTACACGACTTAGGTATTTGCTTTTTTATCTACAATAATGGAACCCTTTAACAAACGAGTAACAAAAACGAATTTAAAACCGCGGTAATCGTAGATGGCGATGGAAGACCGGTAATACTGCGTTAGTCAAGTGAACACCCATTTACAAATTTTGATGAGATTTTTGACTGAATTAAATAATTTTGAGGCAATGGGGCACATTTTAAAGTTTTAAATTAAATAAAAAAAATATATCGGCTTGCTTTTTTTTGTTATGATATATGTATTCCAAAATTTAATAGACTCTCAACATTAACCTCATAGTTTACAACAATTAACTTGAACTTGTTTGGTTTAAATTATATTATTTTGTAACATTTTTAATTATTTGTGAGCCAGATGATAATTATTCTTCAGATATTTTGTGATGATTATGGTGAATATTAAATGGAAAACAACCCGTTTTAATTGTTTTCTTAATTTCGGCATATACGACTTCTGCTTTTATGAAAATGTAGGTTAATTTCAGAATTGTTTTAAGCATAAAGAAGGTAGGTAACAGAGAATACAAAATTTCCATAAGGACGAGTTTATTTTCCATTTTACATACAAAAATTATAAATACAATAATAAATAGTACTTAGCACAATAAAAGGCACTTTTTTAACCCTGCTTATTATTTACATAACGAAATGTATCAAGATATTTTCAATTTTTATCGAAAACGAAACAATTACCTAGAACCTGTACGTCATCAAAAATACCTTAACACATCCGTTTTAACAAGACCCTAACCTATATACAACAAGGAGGAAAACGTAAAAATATTTGGTTTGAGCTCAGAGTTTGAGCAAAAGCGGTATTTCAAAGACGCTTGCTACATTAAACATAAAATTAAACTAAGAATTACAAGTTTTTAGGTAAGAATTATTTACAGAATGGCAGATAATAAAAAAAATAGCACAATTTGAGCAATACATTAACAAATGTAACAAAAATCCTTTGATAGCTGCTTGACTTGGACTTTTAATGTAACTCTTGTGGTAAAAATAGTCGTAAACCAGTTTCTGTTAAATATTTTGTATATAGGATACTCTAAAAATATTTCCATGTAGGGTGCACTAGGAAAAAAAAAATGTTGCCTTTCTACAACTCCTAAAATCCATTATTTTAATTTTTAACACCCTGTATGTGATTTTTTTTTTCTAAAAAATTTGGAATGTTGGTTTCTTTCAAAGGCACTTTCGATAAAGTCGTATCACAAGACCAGTAACGATAATAGCAATATTAACTAGCAGTCTTTAGTTTTTTTTCCACAAAAAAAACCCACTAATTTTTAATGATCATCATAGAAAAGGTCTTTACTATCATAGACCTTACAAAAACCATAAAAAAAAGGAACTAAGAAAGACGTAAGGGTTATACAGGATACTCCTGAAAGTCGATGCTCTATATTTAAAAATAAAATAAAATAGAAACTGTTCAAAATTCATTTTCATAGGTAGTTCGAATTCAAAAACTTCTGTAACTGTTTTTTTGACAGTTTATTTAAGTTTTATTTTTCAATCTATTGGTTAGCTTCTTCGACATTTAAGATACCTAACTTAGCTTACAGAGGGACTCATCTTACTAAGAAACTTCCGACATTTTATCATCGCCACTTCCTTGCGCTCGAATCAAAATTTAAAAGTAATACCTCACGTCTTTGAGTTTAACATCGCTATCATCATCGCTTCCTAATGCTATTATTCAGGGTGCTCGTCTCGCTGCCGGAAAAGAACCCCAGGGTCCTCAGTGTGGCCGTAACCCTCGCCACAAGGGGATCCTTGAATTTCCATATTGTCGTGTCCATGACGCTCGTCTTTCGGAATTCCTCGCAGCTCTTCTTCAGGGTCTTGACACAGTCCGCCCTATAATGGTGCAGCTGGGCGTCGGTGGTCTCTATGGGGTAGCTGGTGCAGCCGCTGCCGAGGCAGCTAAGCGGGAAGTGGTTGTGCAGCGTGAGGACCTTCTCGGTGTTGTGGAAGCACTTGACGTACTGGCCGGGTTTGGTGAAGTTCTTGGTGCGGTACACGTGCTGCAGCATGTGCATGTACCTAACAGCGAAGGTAATAATGATAGGTGTGTTTGACCGGGAAACGTACCAAATAACGATCATATGAACCTCAACCTACCTCGGTATCTCCTTGAACCACCCGTGGTTGTGTATCAGATCATCTAGAAAATAAACATTCCTGACGTTGTACGAAGCTCTCTCTTCCTTGTTGATCTTCAGCGCCTTCGGTAGCACCTTGTCCATCAGCTCCTTCCACGTCGTGCCCTCCAAAGGCATGATGACCTCGTCGATGTCTAACAGCGCAATGTACCTGTACTGGTACATGTGCTTGTAGAAGCAGTCGTTGTACGGAATCAGCTCGTTCTGTCGCTTGTGGTTGGTCTTCTTGGTGAGGTACAAGTGCTGGAAGGAGGGGGCGTTAGGCTGGCCCCCCGCCAGGTTGATGGGGGTCACTTGGACCTATAAAACGACAATAATTACAAAATGAATTATCAAATTTATAATAAATCAACTGATAAAAATGTATCAGTTAGTCAAACCAGTTTAGTCAAATCAGTTTATCAAACACAAAAGTTAATTTTGTGGTATATCTCAGGGTTAGTTTCCTGAGCTCCTTATTATTTTTCTTAAGAACACAGCTTCAATTCGAACCAAAATATACGACACAAAAATTGTATGAAGAATTACATTGTGTTTGTGTTTTGGTGAATTGAAGCATTGATGCAGTTACTTGAAACCTTACTTTTCCCTCTTGCTCGTAATGCCTCAGCACCTTGCTGATGTTGGGGTGGACCTGCAGCTCATAGAAGAACACCTTATCAGCGCCCAGAAGGTTCAGCAGCTCGATCCACTCGACCAGCCTGACGGACAGGTCCTCGTGGAGGAAGTCTAGCCCCTTGACGCAGACAGCGAAGTCCTTCTTTTGGGCCGGCCTGTCGTAGATAACTCGGAGGTTGTTGGTGGCGTTGTCGCATTGCTTCTCCACCAAGGAGATAGACTGCGGTATGTGGTCTCGGTACTTTTGAGGTATGACGCAGGCTATCAGGTACGGCTGGTAGATGCCCTGCTTGTAGTTGCCCCATTTCTTGTACCTGGAAGACGAGAGAAATATTTCAGAGAATATTAACAATTAACAATAATCTAACCTCATTTCTAATTTCTTTACTATCTTAATTGTATTACTGTGTCAAGGATTTGTTTATTGCAACGGCATTGTAAAAAAAAAACTAATAAAGTATATAGTGTGTCCCATAACTGTGGTCTACAGGGTTAACCAACATTATGTAAAAAACTGGTTCAATTAAAAGTTGTTAGACACACTATATTAACCTTGGATTACTAACTCACCATATGTACTTGTACTCGAAACTCTTTCCCCAACACAGGGTCCTTCTTTCCATCGAACCAGAACTGGCAGTAGGTGACGATGGTGGGCTCTATCCGGTCAATCATCCCCAAAATTCTGACGGTCGGTCCCAGCCTGTTGTTGGCTCTCTTGTCTAGATAAGCGCCATAGAGCTGGAACGTGCCGTTAGTCGTGCGCAGAGTCTGCCAATAAAGATTATTGAACTCCAGATCGAACATCGATGGAAATCTGGAAACATATATCATTTTATAACCTATAAAAACGATATCCTAAAAATATCAATTGGATTAAAATCGGGTTGACCTAACGGCCGGACCACCCACCCACCTCGCGCACGTGTTGTTCAGTCCCATCGGCTTGTTCTTGTTCTTGTTCCAATACACGATTGGCAGGTTGGGCATCCTCTTCTGTATGTCCTCGATGAGGTTGTCCTCCGACAAGCTGGGGCTCTTGTCGACGAAGGGCTCCAGGTCCACGCTCTCCGTGGTGCTGTCCGCGTGCCTCGTCAGCGGGTCGAGCCGCTTCTGCAGTAGGAACCTGCTGTTCAGGTGGGGAACGGGGACGTCTATGGTGATGGTGCGGAACTGGTAGAGGGTGTAGATGACGAGGGCCCAGAGGATGCCCAGGCTGAGGATCTTGGTGAAGAACCTGCCACCGCCCTTGGGTACGCACAGCATGTCGAGGCGGTCGATCTAAACCCTGGAAAAAGAACGCGTAGGTATTTTAGCTGAAAGGCTATTTGAAAAATTGCGTTTTAGTGAGTTTTTATCGTCCGCTGATGATGCAAATGTGGTTAGCGAAGCTCGGCTATTTCGCTGTTAATGAAAAGGAGCGATTTTCAAATAAGAGTAATATTTAAAGGAGTCATTTTACTTTACTCATATACATATACACCCTAGGAAATTGCACTTTTATATATTGGCGATACATGTGTAAAGAGAATAAGTTAAAAGACACCAGTAAGGACAGACAAAGACAGTTAGATGCCACATTGTTTCACGCTTGTGCACGTATTAGAAACGTATGAGACCTGCGCGTAATATAAAGTGGAGAGGGGTATTACCTACACCTACACGCACATTAATTTTCATACGTGCTTTGCTTTTCTTGGCTTACGGAATATGGATAGGACCTTCTATACGCAATGTCACGGCACACGGCATCGCATCGCATCGTAATCCGTAATAATTCCGTATTACATATTCCCTCGGACCTCGTTCGTATTCGTATCATCGTACTGTTACGTATTATTAGGTATTATGTTTGCTTCGTCCGAGACTTCGTCGGATACGATATCCACGCTATCTTCCGGCATTTGACAACGTTCGTAATAATTTCGATTCCGTATTGCGGTTGGCAATTATTCGGATTAATACGTAATAGTTTGATATTCGGATTGAATGGAATTTTTAATACGTATTCTTACAACACTAGTTCTAACACTTCAGAGGAAATATTATTTAGGACTTCCTCCACTTCCCCCCCGTAAAATTTTTAAATTTCGGGGTCTTTCATGTTCATGTCCGTAAACAGTTTGTTTTCTTTGTTAAATATTTGTTGGCATTTAAGAAACCGTTTATAAAAAATGGCCCAACGATGGAATCGCCTAAAATACCAACCCAAACATTTAACTTCTCGGGATACTTCGTACGCACAGGAATACCCAAGTGCTTATTTTCCGTAGACCAATAACAATATAATAATTCAATTCACAGGTGCGCATTATAATTTATGGGCGGGGCGTCCCGCCTACATATTTTATTGCTACCCTATCACGAAAGATAGAGAATAATGCTCTTAAATGTTTTAAAATGACATATCAGTCTGGCAACTATGGATATAATATTTCTCTGTCAGTTCCCTTTACTTGAAGAGTTAATTCTTTTCTATCTTTTAATGCTCGGCTTTGAAATCTTGGACTTTCCAACTCTGTATAAATTTTTACAGTTTCTGCTTCTTCACGTACATATACAGAGCTAGGCGAAAATATAGTGAAGAAAGAAATGGTAGGATCAAATCAGGAGGACCAGGTGGCTATTCCAATTGCTGGAAGTGCTACCATTTTTTTTATTTATACGAAGCTGTGGTATCAAACGCTCGTTTGGTACGAAAACAAAAACAAAGACACGTCGCTGCTATACTTAATGATTTAGATTGGACACGTGCGTAAAACAGTCGACGATCTAGTACGAGTTTCTCTGGCCAGGAGTTTCAATCAGTTTTAGCTGATGGGCGATTACCTCATCTCATCAAGAAGGCTACGCCGCCGCCGCGCTTGGATCGCTAGCGAGTGACCTTGGCAAGGATAACTGGCGCCTTGGGAAGCCGCAGGTCAGTGACGTCAGTTTTTTAACATTTTTTTTTCTCCCGTTTCATTACAGCTTCTAGCGGAAACGAGGATTTATATAAGACATGTATCGCAAGAGCACAAAATAATAACTACGCGAGCGTAGTGTGAATCTCTACAGCCTGGGGGAATGATTAACGGACTTGGAAACATGAAACGTACGGTAAAGTACGCTTATACAAAAAAAAGTGTCATTTTTCGGTTGACATGATTTACTGTGCCGCGTTGTTGCAAAGTAGATAAACAAAATCAGTATTACGAAGGTACCACTTATTTATGTACATAATTTCAGATGTATAACATGTGTTCAAGTGTATTCGTGCGTGGAGATACAGTAGGCCGTTTCTTCCTGCAATTGATCAGCTAAGTTGCTTGTTAAGCTCTCTGTCGTTTGTCAATTGTTTTCGATTTATTGACGTCCTAGATTCGTCATATATATTTTATTTCTGTAATATAAAGTTTACTAGCTAATAATGAGTCATTAAAAAAACATCATCAAAGTTGGTCGAACAAAAAAATCTGTTCTTTTTAAGTTTATAATCTTATTGTAATTCTCCAGGTTGTCACATTATGGGTACATTTACCGGGTATATAAAAAACAGACATAAAAAACTTACTAAAAAAAACTATCTACAATGTATATACCGTGTGTAAAACCGACATCGGCCAGTTATGAAAAAGGACAAACATAAGTGAAACGACATACTATAAGAAGCAACTACGACATGTATAAGAAGCAACTGTATACACATCGAGGGAAGTGAGGAAACAAAACCGGCCTTCTCACCACACTATGTTAGCCGTTAAAACGAGGAAGTGTAGAATTTGTCCTTTTTCACAGTCGGCCGATGTTGACTTTACTTACACATACTGTATATAGATGGCTAATTGAAGTTCTTAGATTGTCCGTTATCACTTGCCCAACTATTTCAACATTTTATTCTGCCCTTACTCTGGGTCTGCCACTTTCTTGTTTCCACTGCCACTGCCTTGTTTTCGATTGACGTTTCCAGTTTGCCGATACATATGTATGTATTTAATTTAGTCGAAATTAATAACTGCGTCTGGAAAAACTTTTAGTTAGGAGTTATTTTTTGATACAAAAATCGCTATGACTAGAAATAGTCTTCGAATTTTTTTAGTTTTGTTTTCGATATCTATACCACCCGGTGCAGTACCTAATGATCGAGTACAAAAAAAAAGGAACAATAACCTATAAATTTTACGAACCATTAGCTCAAAACGTAAAAGCTATTTTTTTCCTCTCTCGATAACGGTTACATAAAATAGGTAAAATATGATTTTTTAATTTTAATTTCATTACAAAACACCTACCGAATTAGCGATATGCACATTATAAACGGTATTTATGAGGCATAATAATCTCGCTATCCCCTACTATAACAGTAATAACAATAACGCATTGTTGTGAAAGTTTGACGGCAATTTGTTTTTCAACTTATGGCGAATTACATTCCATCAAAATTCGGTTATAGTGTGTAATATAACCCTACTTGCGTCTTGCAGTAATTAAAGAATTAAAGTAATGCATTTTTCATTGGTCCAATGAGTTGAGGACATTTTCTAATAGACGCAGATCATACTGAATACAGTTCTATAATAAAAAGTGAAAAGAGAACATTGGTGTAAATACTTTTACTGAACTACTTACAAACAATAATGTAATGCAATATACTATAAACGACTTGTTTTATTGTACTATTTAAAAATATAGAAAATGCAATAAGTGATTAAATTAATAAACAAAAGATTCGAGAACAATGAAATATTTTTTGACTTATCGCATCGTTTAATGTATGTACTTTTTTTAAATTTTATTGCGGTATCGCAGTGAATTGAAAACCCTTAAAAAAACGGTCCATTTAACCTTTTTTTCGATATGGTCGCCCATATGTCAACTTTCTGAGAATGCAGTCTTCTCTATAAAGATACATATGTGGATTTTCGGAGCTCTACATTCCAATTTGTTGAGAATTAACATAACCAGAGAGGTAAAACCATACCTCGTCAATAAGTTTTTATTATTATGCAAATTAATCATAAACCACTTTGAAGATTGCATTCGCTGCGACTGATTAGTAACAATTCTTGGACTGAGCTTAGACGATAAGCGTGCATACGTAGGTCACATTTCAGGGTCGTATTTGAAATTGAAAATTTTCAGGGTCGTATTTCAGGTTCTGTTTGAAATTTTAGTGGAACACCGTGGTATTCCAAATCGCAATTTTAAATTATAACCTTTGCGTTATTGTTCTTTGTATGATTGCTGTCTTTGTCATTAACTGTCGATTCCTCGCCAAAACGAAAAAGAATTATAAAAAATAGTCAACATTTATCAATTTAAGAACAGAAATACGTCTTTTTTTTGCTCGGCCGACTTTGATGACGTTTTTTTTTTGGATGGCTCGTTACAAGACAAATATGCAGGTTAACTTCACTTGCTAACGTATTAAACCTCCTTGGTTAGCAGGTTATAAGATGTTACTAGATTTTTTATTCCACATGACGTATATTGACCCTTCACTTCAGCCATTTGCCCTCTTCAGTTACAGGTTGTAGCGAAAACAAAAAGTTCACAAATTTCAAAAACTGTTGTAAATTGATACTCGCGTAAAAACTCCAATATCCCACAATAAAATTTACCTAGCGCAGTGTATATCCGTCAAAAATTTGTACTAAAGGTTCATAAGTAAGTATAATCAACAGTAAAAAATAAATACGTCTATGACACGTAATTACATGTTTTTAGTATTGCCAGGTAGCGTTTTTTAAATATATCTTCGTATTTCTCACAGTGATGTACTAAGTGCGGCCCAGACTCTTATGGTTTAGTGCCATCTCTAATAGGTCTATTTTCTCTTGTAAGACATCTATGATCGTAAGTCGATCGAACACTTCGAACAGTCAACAGCCGACATAGAAGGATATGAAACGCGTCAACAAGTCGACTCTCATTAGCATCCGACGGATGCCCTTTTTTACCGGGCACGATTCTATGATTAAGCGTAAAAAAAGAGAAACAATAGCCGTCCATTACGATCGCAATAATTGGCGCTGACTGTACAGCCGGCAATTTGTCGTATTATTAAAATGATGGAAAACGTAGAATTACCTTTTGTTATTCCACACTTCCTGGCAATAATAGGTGATTACGGCGGCCGTTATTTACGCCATTAACAGTATTGCTGGTCTATTTCGTACGAAACGTACTAGAAATAGAACCGATAATTATGTTTAAGTCGTCGGTATTGTGCGGGTTATTACGAGTAGTCTCCATTAATTATCAAGTTGGCCTAGAACTTCTTTCAGCGGTCGAAACAAACGCCGTAACTATGGAAGCGATCGTCTTGTTTCTATGTCAATTCTAGTAGTCGGCTAGAGCCACCTCTTTTAATGAGTATTTAGCCTCGATTGGTGTTTAATTTTGATTACAATACGGACTAAAAGATGGCGCTTAACGAGTTGCAGATAACGCAACTCTACGAGGTGTGGCTATTAAATAACCAAACTGCTGTCATAACACTTTTTATTCGTCACCAATCACAGTAGTAACTTTTTCGCCTTCAATGTACTCCCCTTGGCGATCTCTACACCGGCCCATACGACTTTTCCACTGTTGAAAGCAGTGCTGAAAGTCCGCTTCTGTCAGCTGGTTCAGAACCTCCGTCGCTTTTGCTTTAACCGCTTCCACACTTTCATCACAAGTCGTCACCGTGTCTAACAAACCTGAATCAGTGTCAATATTGTTTAGAATGTCAGCGCAAATGTTCATTCTTGATTCCTTTTGCTCGGGAGTGAGGAGTTTTGGCACCATTTTTGCGTACTTTGCGCATGTTGAACGATTCATGCAAAATCTGCCAAACATATTCTTTGTCGATTCCTGTTATTTTAATAAGCCCTCAGATGCGGATTTATTCCCGTACACTTTTAACATCGCATAAGCTTCTGTAAAAGCTTTCCCCAGTTTAACAAGAAACTTGAGATTAACCCGTTGCTCCATCTGAACACTTAACATTTTTCCGACGAGTCACTAGTGCGTAGACAAATTCAAACGACTGCTACAGTCCAACTGAGCCACCAACTGGCTTGTCTAGCGAGCTCAGGGTGCGGAAAATATCACCAGACACAGTTCTGTTCAAACTTGTCGCGACACGCTCGCAGCGCGCTGGTAGCAGTATCAGTTCGGTTATTTAATAGCCACACCTCGTATATCCGCATATCGTGAGTTAAAGAAAACTCCTTCAAACTTTTTAAAAACTAGTTAAAAATTTTATAAATCGACTGACAAGTAGCCATTAAACAAAAATGTGAAATAACCATGTTAATCTCGTGCTACAGTTACGAAGTTATCGTTTTGTTTAGTAAATGGTCTACTTTTCTTATACTTGTTACATTATAATTGCTGCAAATCAAGACCCCTGTTGATTCGAGACACGTGGTATATTCAGTAGCCCGTTGCGCCAACGTTAAAGTTAAAACGAAGGGAAAAAATCGAAAGAAAGCCGGAGAGAGGTCAACCGCATGCTCACAGATGGACGCCACACGGCACCCCCACAATGAGAGCGGCGTTGTGTCGACATGGGAGCGGTCTCAGGTCTCAGTTGCTATATTCGTCGCCTAGACAGATAGAAAGACGTCCTTCACGGTATCATATACCGATTACCAATATAATACAAAGCAAATACCCAAAGTAATTTCCTTATTCACTGTCAGCGATTTAAACAAATGTATATAATATCCTTTAGAGACAATGATACATAAGTCTCAAACATTTGTGATTTACGAGGGTAAATCGTTAAATAATCTATCTAGCAATGGCACCTCGTGAAGCGCCTTTTTTATATCACAACCGCAAATCTTGCAAATCATCAACTGCAATGAATTTTTTCTCGATCTAATTTTTTATTAAAACATGATACTATTTAAATAAATCTGGAATAGGTCTCCCAGGCCTTTTCCTTTCAGTTCTGTTTGACAAAAAGCGGCTTACAAACTTTGTCACCGAATTCATTTTTATTTCCGATTAAAATACACAATCGATACTTTCAATCTTGCGACCGAAAGATAGCTGGTTGAAATAGTAAATAGTTTGCACTTAAATATAAACTTCATACTTATGCGAAGACGTGTATATGAAAAATGTAGGGGAAAAACAGAAAATGCGCGTCGCTATTAAATTTTGTTTAACTCTTCGTTCGATATTGCCTTGCCTAGGTAGATTACATAACGAATTACCCTCGTATATTAATTCCAAACCAATGTCCTACTCACTCTTGTTGCCAATGATTTAAATGATTTAAATAAATATATGTATGTCCTGGCCTAAACACGATATATGCATAGATATTATCATTTCTTTATTTATTACAACGTTCATACCGTTACAGTTACCTACTGTACCAGCTACTCAGTTTCACCTTGGACAACAACTTAGGCGTAGAATCAAAAAAAAAAAAAAAAAAGCCACCTACAAATTGCCGGCTTTTATAATCCATATTCAAATTCATACAAAAAAAGTTTAAGGATATTAATCTGTCAAAGACAATAAAAATACAAACAAAATAAAGCACAAGGTAAAAATATAAGTTTTATGTAGGTAAAAAAAGAGAAAAAAAATGCGAATAATTTCAGAATCGCATAACTTAATAAATACAGTCAATCACACATACTCATCTGAACGTTTTTGCTTAAAATAATACATATTATGAACATGTTTCTTGAGCTCCGGGAGAATTTCGTGGAACACCCTGATGTATAACTGTAACTTGATTGGTGGTAATATAATGTAAACATAAAAATATATGTGTAGTAGAGCTACCAATTTGAGAGTCTTTTATGTACAAGGTGAGCTCACATATAAACAATTGTATTATTGTGACCATATAAACTGGAACAAATTGACTGAAATTGAATAGAAACCCGGTGCTTAACCACTGATTGTAACTTTTAACGAAAGCAACTAACCCCGAAATATAAGGTTGTGTTATTAATTTTAGTTGTCCAATTCATATGCGATCGGGCTCGTATATAGAAAGCTCAACAGTTGGTAGCTCTAATGTGTAGTGCTTGTATCACCCTGTATATGTCACGGAAGATTCCAGTATGCTCATTTTACGTGGAAAATACAGGACGTTAAGATTTCGTTTATCAGAAAACTGGTTTCATGAATCATTATCATTAGTTTGTGTCAATGATATTAATTATTATCGTTGTTGTTTTTGTAAATATTATTGAAGAATTGGATTATCATAAACACTGCAACACCACATATACTGGTAATATGTATAAGAATATACTTCGGGATAAACACAGACACAAAATAAAATGTGATAAAACTATGTGAAAGCATTGTGATGATAAGTTAACCACAGATGCATGTAATTTTATTTAAAATTACAACAAACAAGTATACATCCTTAACTGTAACACATCCATTTTTATTTTAATGTACATATGTATATATGTAGTTATCGTTTCAAATGTCTTCTTATTTATATGTACAGTGGCGTATGTTTGGGGTTAAAGGGAGCGTGATATTTTTGATTTGATAATACAGCATATATTTTTTAGTTACATATAGAAATTTTGAAGATACGTGCATTACATTAAAATTTGGGCACCGTTTTTTGGCAAATTTCCACAGCGAATGGAATTCCTCAGTCAACTTTAACTCTTTTAAAATCAAGTTAAAAAAGGAAAACATATTGCAAAAAAAAAACAATATAAAAACATTTTCATTTGTACGCGTATCCTGATTTCCATGAATAAGTAAAAACCAGTCTTTCAAGATGTTTTGGCATAATTACATTACATTTTTTTTTATTTACATACCATTTATAAAATAAGTTGATTCATTTTCCGTTTAAATTGCAACACGCAGCCTTTAAACTGGTTCACCTCCATCACTTTTTATGCCAGCAGTTCCACTTTAAATAAATTATTTGTTCGACGTATGACGCTTAAAAAAACGATAAATCTTCGCCAGTTTAAGATAATATTTAACTGTAAAAGTTTGCGCGCTTATTTTCTCGTCTGCAACATCAATCAAACCGACTATAGAGCTTATTTTTAGGACAAACCTAATTGGCAAGCATGAGAGAAAAAGTTGTAGTGAAAACAAGTGTAGAAATATACGATTTGTTTAATACGTACGAAATAAGATTATGATTTTTGGCAACTTCAGTGGTAAAAAACAAAACAGGAAAGAATGGGACATAACGAGGTTAAATGGAAACGTTGCCAATAAATCGCTTCCTATAGTTTTATTTAAGGGTTATTTCTGATACAAATTTTTTGTATTGATGTTTATTGAGTGTGTTGTGTGAGTAGTATTTTCGTAATGAACCGGGTGACTGATCGAGAATTGACCCTTTGACTCTCCTGATATCTCCATTAATATTTACAGTAACAATTGGCGGGAAAAATGAATCTATTTTATGTTTTGTATATTTTTTTAATATAAGAGGCAGGTTCAACCTTAACAATGAGCTGTAAAAATGAGCTGAATGGAACAAGTTGTCAGAAATATTAATTTTAAATCGTAGAAGGCCTTGCTAATGACGCTGCGCTCTTATGGGCGCCAAATAATTCACCATCACCAATTCGGGTTCACGAAAATCCTGTCCAACCGTTCTTCCAGAAAAGCCGAAAAACTCCCTCAAAAGCTTCAAAAACCTGCGAAATCGACCAACTAAAAATTCCAAAAAATTTGTATCGACTAATTCGACCACGAGGAACACGATGGCGTTGGCGAACACGAGGAAAAGCCGTTTTTTCCGGGAACAAAGACAAACTCCAGAAATTTACATTTTTTTCATATCTAGTCACCCTGACGTCCAAGAAGAAAACCGATGGCATATCCGCCAATTCAGCGCCTCCGAATTGGCCAAGAAGACTTTTTTGGCGATTTTTAGTCAAAAAATGAAATTTAATATATGGTACACCCTGTACATTAAACCCTCGCCTATTTAAAAGAAGCGGTAATATAGAACGCAGATGTTCGAAGATAAAACGTTAATAAATGCGAGCGATGCCTTCCAGATGGCCGCGCATAAAAAGAGAAAACGCCATGTTTACGAATCCAGCCAGGATCTTAAATTAGATGTTCCGAAACTCCACCCGAATAAAATAATCTAGAGCGGCGAGCCCTCGTTCGCTTGTCTACCCGTTTCCATGACATACTGTTACGAAAACGCATGTTTAGTTGAAGCAACAGCTTGCTAACACGCCGAAAGTTGCTCGGTTTTTATAGAACTAACAAGTAAACTTGGTACGACAGACAGTGGCGTAGGTAAAGGGTGAAGCACACATTCTATTCGCCACATAGATAAAATTAAAGCAGAAATAAAAAAAACACAGTCACCAGAATACACAACGATCACTCAAAACTTGTACTTGAAACACTTTCTCTGCATTTTATTATAAAAAAAATCGGGCTGAAGTGGCTGCAGCACAATAACTAATAAGGCAAGAAACTGAGAACAAGTCAATTGCCATTTTAATTATATACATAGATATCCAAGCAGTGCCATCAGTTCCACACAGATTACCTCAAAATTAGTATGGAACTATGTGGAGGTTTATGTCCTTTATGGTGGGTACCATGTTGTGATGGCTTGAACTGGTGGGTACCAGTTCATGCATAACAACGTCAATATCCAAATGGATAAATGACAAATCACTGGAATGGTGGACAAACTTTACAAAGACAAAAACAAAAGACTTATTGAGTTAAAAGCGAAGGGTTTTCAGGATATAAGTATGTAAGTCTATCGACAGGACATTGTCGACTAAATAGACACACGAGTCAATTTTTATGGGTCTGGCAGAGACAACATGTAGATTCAGCGTGGAGAAAGAGGAAACCTCACTGCATGTACTGTGTGACTGAGAAGGATTAACAAGACAGTTTCAGACACTAGGGAAGGAAAAGTCAAAAGCTGCCAGGCTATTCAAAAGAGCCTACGTTTATTCAGGCTGTGGAGTTTAATGAAAATGACAAAGGTTGCAATGACAAACCATTATCATTGAAATTATTATCAAGTTCATATCCGGGACAATGGATCTTGATGATCCTGATCATGATTCTAAGACCAACGATTACCCCTGCATCACCAGTTTGAGCCTCTAGTTTAGTGCAAAATTTTAGTTTATTATGTAACGAGAACGTTTCTTCCACTGAAAGATTTATATTACAAGTGATCCACTTCGTTTGGCAGACCTTTACATTATAATCGAATGGAGCTAACTGTATACAAAACATACCTATAGGTATGTTTTGCGGAACTGATTTCCAACGGTTTGATAATTGATCTTAATACGCATAGGCGGTTGGTGATTAGCTTCAAACGGTTTCCAATTATTTCGCTTTGCGAACATCTGGGATATGTGGGTACGGTGCATCATCTCATCTGTCCCGTATAATGATTGTTATGATTTTTTAGCCATTGCTAATAAACACTAAATGTTGCTTTAATGCTAAATTGATAGAAAAGCCAAAGTAGGTGGATGAATCAACCTTACTGTTAGTTAAGGGGCTAGGGATAATAAGTAACATAAGTATTTAGTTGCTATATGGTTTATCAGGTTTTTAAAGTTGCGGAACTGAAATGTTACACATACGAGGTGTGTAAATTAAGTAATGCGACTGGCAGTAGCGCCCGATCTAGCAACACTGCGGAGACGGGACCTGGAAGGCGGTAGGTTAACATGTAATGCACTTTCAGTACAAGTTTGAACTTGTTAGAGCCATTTGTTTGTTCTTTTGTGACTGTTTTCGTAAACAGTTTTTTCTAGTGCGTTTTAAAAATGAGTGACATTTTTCTAGAGCCCAGGTTTTGCGGTGATTTAAGGCACTCTCAGAAGGAGGAGAGCCGATTGAAGAGCAACCACGCAGCGGAAGGCCTTCATCTTCAAGAACCGATGAAAATGTCGACAGAATACGGGATCTTGTGCGTTCAGTTCGTCGGTTCATGACAACAATGATCGGGGAAGAGTTAAATTTGAATCACACCACTGTTCATCAGATTTTGACTAACGAATTGGGGGTGAGAAAAATCTGCACAAAAATGGTTCCAAAAAACCTTTAGCAGGAACAAAAGGACATCAGGAGAGAAAGGTGTCTTGACTTTTTAGAATTTGGTAGGTCAAATGCATGCTTATTTGCTTTTTTGACAGCCAGGGAATTGTCCACAAAGATTTTGTGCTTTCAGGCCAAACAGTAAATCAACATTGTTACAGAGAGGTTCTTGAAAAACTTCGAAAAAGTATCATGCGTGTGAGACCAAACATCAAGAACAACTGGATGTTGCATCACGACAATGAGCATTGACACCATGAGCCATTTCAGTAAACGAGTTTTTAGCCAGTAAAAACATTCCTGTGGCTCATCAGCCTCCTTTTTCGCCTGGCTTAAGTCCTTGTGACGTTTTTCTCTTCCCGAGATTGAAAAATCATCTCAAGGGACGTCATTTTGGGATCACAGAAAACATTCAAACGGCTGTACGGCCGACCGCTGAAGGCTATCCCAGTATATGAGTTCCAGCACTGCTATGAGAAATGAAAGAACCGTCTCCAGCGCTGTGTGGCTTCCCAAGGAAGTTATTTTGAAGGAGACGATACTGAATTGTAATCAGTCTCATTACTTAATTTACATACCTCGTATAACCTGTACCATATTGATTTGCAGTAGTCCAAGAATGTCTATAATCTAGTTATTGCCTTAGGTATCGTGATAATAAAATAAATAATAAGAAAATAAAATAATCATGCGGCATATGGTTGTAGGTATTGATTTCAGGGTTAAGGAGTTCAAAATTCACACGGTTCAATAAACCTGTGCTACGATTTTTTCATATTTAATCGTGAGAAAAATAGACGTCCTGAAATGCTTCTTTTCCCAACATTTTTTTTCATTCGAAAAGAGCAAATGTGCTCTTTTTATAATGCTCATTCACTGGTTTACAGATATAACTTATGTCACATCCGTAGAATCAACGCCTTAGAACAAAGCAGTGGGAACTTTAACCCCCGGTTCTGTGTTAGCTTTATTTTCGTCTCTGTTTTTGTATTTTCCAGTAATTGGTTTGGTTTCGTGGGAACCGCTTGCGTTAGGAATATGAGTCACGCGCCTTGGGTTTTTTTCTATTTCAAAGGTATCGATGAATAAATAAGGATCGATATGTTGGAAATCTTCCAGGATTTTTTTATTCCGCTAATCCGTTGACGTTTAAAGCTACGTAAAATGAAATATTTATTCCAGAAACTCATATGTTCTTGGAAAAAAATGTTCCAAGCGTCGCGACGCCTGGCGCCGTGCAATTTTCTTTCAATATACATGCCAAATTCTAGTCTTAGATGGTAGGAACGTAGTAATTTTTGCAGACTACAATTTCCTTTGTCTGGTTGCGAATAAAATGGGGTGGTCAAGATAAAAGAAGCACCGTGTACATTTTCGAGATAGAAAATTAAAATTTGGAAAGAAATGTATGCAGACATATATGAAAAATGGACATTTTTTATAAACGTATTTATTTCAATTGAATGTATTTTGGTTCAATTCCGTTTCTTTTGTGAAAAATCCGGATCTAAAACGACAAAATCCTCCACCAAAGTGACGCACGTTGACAGCGAAACCAACGGCCAGTCCGTGACTCAACGTCAATGTTTTAACCCAGCAGGTTGTGACGATCTTCACTTTGTTTATTAATCGATCGTTTGTTTTATTGTTTCGATACGTGTTTCCAATCCATTGTTTTTTTTTACGCATGCAACCGCGATCTATGCAGAATAACAAAAAATGCGCACAGGATATCGACTAATATAACACGTCCTGGGTTTGTTCAGCAAGAATCCGACGCGAAGTTTTCTAAGCGATGATTTGAGTGTGTATTATGTAAAAAAAAAACAGATATTCTGTCACATTTCCGTAAACTAAAAATAAGCCGATAACAGCTATTTCAATCCATTCATCTCAATGCTGCCTAATAAATTGGTGTGGGGTGCCACAACAAGGTGCTTTCACCCTTTGATAACCCAAGCACCCCTCCAAGCCACACCTACTCCGACCTCCAACTCACCCCTCTGGTTCCGCCCCTGTAGAAGGCTGCGTGGGATATCTATTTGTCTCGAATTCATGTCATGGCATTACTTGAAGGCTCTTGAAGTTAACGGGACCCACTGTGAACGGCCGATTGAGCGCTAAATGTGAAATATCATCTCTAACCCACCCCCATGAAAAAGGGGTAGGCCACCCAAACATGCTGTCGCTCGTAAAATTAGTGGGAAAAGGTGCTGTTTGGGTGGTCTACCTCGTAGGTGCTAGTCCAGTCGAGGGTTCATGAGCCCAATGAACACAGAGAACACTTCTTGCGCGTACCAAGCATCTCTCGCGAATTTGACGATTGTCGATTCACACAGGTGCAAAGGAAGGTTCCATCTACTCAAATCATTTTTGGAGGTGGTAAAAAAATGATAGTGATGGGACGTAAAAGAGGATTTGAAGGAAACAGACGGTTCGGGGTGTGTCAAAAAGAGTTCACGCGTCCGCAGGAAAGTCTTCTGAGTCACCCCACGCATCAAGACTTGCTTACAACCCCTTAGGGCGGCATATTTTCAGGGGGTGGGTTGGAGTTGGAATATCAGTTTTGGCGTTCAATCGGCCGTCCGCAGTGTGTTCCGCCAATTTCGAGAGCCTTCAAGTAATGCCATGTTTATTATACAGTATTAATTAGAAGTGGCCCTAATGTAAATCCTTGGGTAACGCCAGAACAGACAATACTATTCTGTATTTTAAAACTTGTTAACGACTTTCTAAAGACAAAAAATAGATACATCATCAGACCCATATCTTAGTTTTGCAAATGGTCCATAGTAAATATATCAAATGTCTTAAAAAAACATGATTATCACTGTTACACTACGCTATTTGTTAACAGTCATTCATCTATCCTTATTTTAAGGTGGAATTGTTTCTTGGTGACGATTTCAAGTTGGCAAGCGACACTTTCATCGAGATTCGTACCCGCAAAATAAAAATAACCATTATATCGTAGTTTCGACTGGGTGCATTCGGCAATTGCTTAGGAACTAGGCCAAACCAAACGTCAGTTTCAAGGCCGCGTGCAATGCCAAGCCGAAAAAAAAAATCAGCCGGCAAGTACGCCTATTTATAAATTGCTGGGGAACCGCGAAACTCTAATTGCCAACTGTTACTAACTTAATTAAAGAAACTACTAATGTAATTATCCGAAATGGTTTTTTAAATTTGACAGAGCGCTTTTTCGATTCATTTCTAATTTCGCGTCGCGTACAGCGCAATAACGGGAAAGAAAGGAAGGCGACGGAATATTTGGAATTCTTATGTAGCAAACGAGGTGATCGGCATTTTTAGGTTTTACATAAAAAACGGAATCATTGTATAGACCATTCGGGATAGTTAAGTTTATTGATAGCCTAATGCAATAACTGGTATTTACGTTTAATAGCAAATGCGTATCCCAACGATCCTTTCATAAAAATTCTCCTAGACAATCAATACTTTTACTTCCGGAAAAAACAACTTGCCATATTTTCTTAAGTTACATAAAAAAAAAACACTAGAATCTATAGACTTATTTTATGAGTGTGGTTTGAATTTTTCTAAACCAAAACTGTATTAAAACATGTCATAAGTTCAAAAAAAAACCTCAAATGGTTTATGGTTTGAAGGTTTTTTCCGTTCCTTGTTGCAGGTACTTTTTGTACAACTGTCATACATATACATAACTATCAACTGTCAGTCATTTGTCTTTCTGTTATTAAATCATTTTCATTATTTTGACAGAAGAATTTATACGTAATATTTGGAATAATGCTCGAATTGGAATGCAAATATCACCGTTCTGCATTTTGATTTTTTGTGACATTTTGCAACCAAAACGTCTTGTAAGATTGGATAAGTTCTTCAACTAGATCTTTGTAGTTCTCCGATTTCTTCTTACCTAGGAAGTTGCTACATACATTTTTGAAGGCAGTCCACGCCCTATTTTCTTTTCTCGAAAGTGTAATTTCAAAATTTCGCCTTTAAAAAAGTTCTCGTATTTACGACCCAACGAACATTTCTTTCAATGGTACCTATTCTCACTGGACAAAGGTATAGGAGGGAATTTTAACCTTTTCTTAACCAGCTTGATGATATAGAACTGCAACAGGGAGTTGTTGAAAATATCAACAAGTCAAAACAAACTCGTCGTATCACGTAGCAAAATCTAAAGAACATCAACAACATGTTTTGATTGATTGTAAAGCAGGTACCACTGGTGACGGTGCCTATTTGTTGCGACTGTTTATTGACTCTTCGAAGACAAGTCTGAAGGCAGTTTTATAGTTTAATGGAAACGAACAATCAATCATCTGTTGTCGTGGGTTATGCTGTAAATATGAAAGAAACGTACGAGAACATGCGTATATTACCTACTTCAAAGCATAAAATACGAAGATGATGAATGGAATATCTGTGTCGATCTAAAAGTTGTTGCACTACTTACAGGACTGCAGAGTGGCCACTCCAAATATTGTTGTGTTTTATGCGAATGGGACAGCAGAGCCAGAAACTAACATTATGTCGTTAAAGAATGGCCATTACGTGAAAACATTGTGCCCAGTCTGAAAAACGTCTTTACTAGAGCAACAGAAACTTTAACCTCCTCTGTACGTAAAACTAGGGCTTATAAAAAATTTGTTAAACCTTTAAATACAGAAAGAAATGCTTTTTTTTATTTGAGATGGAAATTCGGGTATAAGTGAGGCAAACCTAATGAAGGAATTCGTTGACCGCAAATACAAACTTTTTAAAGACTAAAAATTTTGAAATTACACTTTCGAGAAAAGAAAGTAGGGCGTGGACTAAAAGTAGTAACTTCCTACGTAACAAGAATCGGAGAACTAATTGATAATTCTTCAACTAACTTATTGAAGAACTTACAATCTTACAAGTTCAACGTCACTTAAGCTGATTTTTAGTCTACTTGATTCTTTTAATCTAGCGAACACGCAAGATTTCACCAGTAAATTAATATTATATGAACCCCCAAACGTTTCGAAAAAGACAAAAAAAACAATTTCGAAAAATTGAAAAAATATTTTATTTTTTTTTAATTCGAAAATTCACTAGATTGCTTATAGTTTGTGTTTCTCATATTTTATATTCTTCTTCCCTTAATAAAAAAATTATGGGTAACAGGTAAAAACTGAGCTCATATTTGAATTCAGCACATTACAGACATAAAAAACCCAAAAGAATATCAGGAAGCGACAAAAAATTTCAAAATGCAGAACATATGTTTTGCGAACGTTATTAGATAATGTTTTCAATTCGATCAGAAAGATATGCCAGCTCTGTTTGGACCAAGTTTGGTGGTGAACACATCCAGTAAATACTTTAAATTGTTTTCATAAATAATATTTTTGTTTTTGTCTTGTCTTCTCAATTTATAGAAATATTAACAAAGACTTATTATTTTATTTGAACCTTCACTGCTATTGACCCTCTTAAATTTTGGCTATTATTTCAATGACACCCTGTACTGATAAATCAATTTTAATTGATATGATTCAACACTGCAATATATAAAACGAGGTCACCAACACCTTTTCTAAAATCGATTAAACCAGTAATCAAGATCCATTCATACATTATTGAAAAAATAATCTTCGATTTCTACTTAACGAGGCGCCGCTGTCTACGACCATTACGAAACGATATCACGGCATACCTCGTCTCGTCACCTACACTCGTCCTCATCACAGCCTCTATTGTTCAAAAGAAAAAAAAGACAATCGGATTATAAAATGGGAAGATCGACACCGCTTCTTAATGGAGGTTACTTTCGATCGGAGGCGAGCGAAGATGATCAGGATTTTACGTAACAATGCTAGATTTCACTTTCTATGTATATGTCGCGCAATGGCGTTTTTGTGAGGAAAAGTTTGTAGTTCAGGTACGGGGTGGCCCAACGAAAATCCAAACGGCGTTAAGCACCAAAACGTGCCGATGTTAGCGCTACGTTTTGAGCAGTGGTGTTATCTTCAGTTTTTTTTTAATGGGGCCCTCCAAATAGATCCATATTTAAAAGATGGTTGGCAACACAAACAAATATTACATACTCTGCTTCTTTCTCCTTGAAAAACTTTTATCCGGAAATGATTTAATACTTCCAGTTTAATTTAATTTTAATTTATAAGGGTAAGGTATTACTTTTGGGAATAATAACTATTTCCATGTTTTTTTTCTTCAACATAAGGTTCAATTTAGAAACACTTTTATCGTGATCTTTTTTTATATCATCCAGGCCTCATAAAACTGAAGAATGAAAGGAACAAATAAGACTATGATCTCAAGAAATTAATGTGTTCTAAATCCTTGCGTAATGAACGATTTCCAAATCTATTTTCAGATTTTATGGAAAACATTGGATGATAGATGTGTAGGATTGTAAATTTCATTCATCTGGTACATACGCAATATCTCTTCGTTTGATATATGAAATTCTTATGTCAAACTTTTCAAGGAAAGTAATTTTCTCCTGCTTGTATATCGTTTCGTTTACAACACCATTAAAACAAAACGTACTCGTGTCTAGTATGATTGATGGTTACATTTATAAAATACTTTGTGTCTGCTACATAGTTTATTTTCTATTATTTTATGTGAGGTCCATTCACGCAATTGACATCTTGACTGTGTACTAGTTTCAGACAATTTTAAAAGATTTAACTGGAGATATGACTATCAAGCTGCCAGATGCTTACTAGCTAGTAGAAATATCAGCGTATTTAGTCGAATGATTTGTATACACTTTACGAGGTGTGTAAATTAAGTAATGAGACTGATTTTCTAAAATGTTTTTATTCGAATAGAATTACAATTCAGTATTGTCTGCTTCAAAATAACTTCCTTGGGAAGCCACACAGCGCTGGAGACGGTTCTTCTATTCCTCATAGCAGTGCTGGAACTCATAGACTGGAATAGCCTTTAGCTGGTCGGTTACAGCCGTTTGAATGTTTTCTATGGTCCCAAAATGACGCCCCTTGAGGTGATTTTTCAATCTCGGGAAAAGAAAAGTCACAAGGAATTAAGTTAGGCGAATAAGAAGGCTAAGGACCCACAGGAATGTTTTTACTGGCTAAAAACTCGTTTACTGAAATGGCTGTGTGACAAGGCGCATTGTCGTGATGCAACATCCAGTTGTTCTTGATGTTTGGTCTCATACGAATGACCCTTTTTCGAAGTTTTTCAGGAACCTCTATGCAAAAGTGTTGATTTACTGTTTGGTCTGGAGGCATAAACTTTTTGTGGACAATTCCCTGGTTATCAAAAAAAGCAAATCAGCATGGATTTGATCTCGATTTGCCCATTCTTGCTATTTTGGGTCTTGGAGAGCTTGAAGTGTGCCATTCCACGCTTTGGCGCTTGCTTTCCGGGTCGTACTCAAACACCCAAGTCTCATCACCAGTAATGACACGTTCCATAAAATGGGGATCATCAATAGATTCCAAAAAGTCAAGACACGTTTCTCTCATGATGTCCTTTTGTTCCTGCGGAAGGTTTTTTGGAACTATTTTTGCGCAGATTTCTCTCATCCTCAATTAGTTAGTCAAAGTCTGATGAAGAGTGGTGTGATTCAAATTTAACTCTTCCCAGATCATTCTTGTCGTCAACCTGATGACCTGAACGCACAAGATCCCATATTCTATCGACATTTTCAATGGTTCTTAAAGATGAAGTCTCTTAGAAGGAAGAAAGTCAATCGACTCTCTTCCTTCTAAGAGTGCTCTTAAACCACCGAAAAATCTGGGCTCATGAAAAAACACTGTCTCCGTAGGCGCGTTGAAGTTTTGCAAAAGTATCCGTTGCGCTGTGTCCAAGTCTGAAGCAAAACCTGATGGCACACCGTTGCCCGAAATGAATATCACTAATTTTTAAAACGCAGTAGAAAAAAACGTTTACGAAAACAGTCACAAAGAATAAACAAATGACTCTTAACAAGTTCAGACTTGTACTGAAGGTGCATTACATGTTAACCTACCGCTCTTCCTCGTCTCATCTCGTCTCCGCAGTGTTGCTAGATCGGGCGCTACGTTGCCAGTCTTACTTAACTTACACATCTCGTATCAGTGCATTAATGTCGAATGATTTGTATACACTTTATGTTGCAATGTCTAGTATAATAATATAAAACTAGGGATAAAACTTACAGCGCGTATGTAAAAAAATGTAAAAAACTCGTGCAAAATGTCCTTTTTTGTATTTAGTTTTGCTGTACAATCTTATCTTTAAATTTAAAGCAGGACCGGGTAAATGCTATATTATATAAGGCAACATTTTTGATTTTGTTTTTTTTTTTTATAAATGATACTTGGTAAAAATGTTTGGTTTAAATAGTTCTATAGGCTGTTAAAAAACTGTGACTCAGCTTAGGAATCACCCTGTATAATAGGTGATTATCAATTCTGGGAATAATAATTATACCTGCCCCTAAAGCTTACATATTGGAAATATAGGTTTGAATTCTTTCCAGTGCATTCTATGGCAGTTACTGTTTTGAGTTTAAGATTTTTCAAGAAAATAATAGTCCCGTTCTAATTTCCACGCTTTTTCTTGGAATTTTTTTGCCAGTTTCGTTTGAAATTTGTTTTTGGTATGACAGCTTAGAACTTAGTTATGTTTTGGGTAATATCCTTAAATATGTTGCACTACGTAGGGACGAAAATATGAAATACCAACTTTCACTCCTTTTTTTGAGCCACCCTATATATAAAAAAATAAATTGAAAAACAAATTTAGCAACATCGTCTGATCCCAGTAAAGGTCGATTCTCTATAATATCATCATGTCTTTATAAGGAAGATCGCAAAATCAGATCACCGTGGCAACAATAGAATGACGAATAGGGATATCCAATCAAGTCGTATGGATTCGTTAAGAATCTATTAGTTGTTATTCTCCATCTGTCTGTCAATAACAATTAGGCGACTGTTAAAATGGAATTAACCGTTCACCATTGTTAGGCCCCTTAATAGCAGCAATGTGATGAGATAATAATAAGGCACATATTGTACATGAGGCGAGTATATACCGAAAGAATTGTTATTAATTATCGACTGGTATTTCATCTGTGAAGTGAATGTAAAACTCGAAAGTGTGTCGTCTTCGGTTCAAAGATCTAGGATGGTATAATGCCGGGTTCTGTGTAGTGGAATATCTCGGCTGGGGTACTAACTGTTCATTGCATGACAGGGGTGTACTTAGGTTCGGTTGGGTCAGCGTCGAATGAAAAAAGAACAGTTATAGAAATTACCCATAAAAAATTATTTTTTTCATAATTATGTGTATAAAAAATATATCATTTACGGTGGGGGGCTCCCAGGGGGGGGGGGGGAAAAAAAAAAAAAAAATAAGGTTTTAAAAATTCTGAAGATTTTACGGCAACGTAAAGTTAAAATATTTATATACCCTATATTTTATTGCATTTTAGTATCTTACTAAACGAGGAAATTTAGCATTCCACCTCCAAAATTTCCGCAGTAAATGATGGACGAAAATGGTCACTCGGTGGTTTTTGGGGTCGCTGATCATGGATACGTTGTTAGTTTTGTTGTCCGTTACACCTGGAGGACCAGGAACCCAGGTCTCCAGGCCCATCCCCGAGGTTTTCCCTCGAATTCGGCTTGAAACTAAACGAAAATGGTCACTCGGTGGTTTTTGGGGTCGCTGATCATGGATACGTTGTTAGTTTTGTTGTCCGTTACACCTGGAGGACCAGGAACCCAGGTCACCAGGCCCATCCCCGAGGTTTTCCCTCGAATTCGGCTTGAAACTAAACGAAACTGTTTACTCGGGGGTTTTTGGGGTCGCTGATCATGGATACGTTGTTAGTTTTGTTGTCCGTTACACCTGGAGGACCCCAGGAGGCCCATCCCCGAGGTTTTCCATTAAAAACTTTATTATAGACCCTGATCGCCAGGCCCATACGCTTCGAAATTTTCGGAATTGTGACTATAATATCCTGACGCCTATTTTTTTTAAATACGAGTCCCGAAGCGTACTTTCAAGATATTATAGTCACAATTCCGAGAATTTCGAAGCGTATGGGCCGGGCGACCAGGGTTCCTGGTCCTCCAGGTTTAACAGACAACAAAACTAACAACGTATTCATGATCAGCGACCCCAAAAACCCCCGAGTAAACATTTTCGTTTAGTTTCAGGCCGAATTCGAGGGAAAACCTCGGGGATGGGCCTGGTGACCAGGATTCCGGGTCCCCAGGTTCATTGGAGTCAATGATCAATTCTGACATCAGATTCGTGATCAGCGACCCCAAAAACGCCCGAGTAACCAAATTCAGTCAGGAAAAATTGCACCCCCAAAATGCATTTTTTAGGTGCGGTAATGCAGTTTCTGATTTGTATATGGTAAAAAAAATTAGAAAGAATAGGTAACATTTTTGCTAAATTTTACAAGGAATCCAACGAACCTAATTACGTCAAAATCCATCTTACTGCGGAAATTTTGGAGGATTGGCTCTGTTTTGTGCTAAATTTCCTCGTCTATACAGGGAATTTTAAAAACACTTTTCGTGTACAATATCCTATACCTATATTATGTAGTTGTCGAAATTTTCATAGTTCTTGGACTCACATTGAAGAGAAATCTTCAGAGTACCTATTTAATTAACTGAGTCATTTTGTTGAACCAAAAACATGATAAAAACAAAACTCTACTTCCCGTAACATTTACTGTATGAAATTTTAATAAAACACATCGCGTTCTAGAAGGATATCGACCTGTTAATTTTTTAGAGTTATGTGTGGCGTACAGGGCTTGTTGAATTGTCATGATATTTTTTGTTTAGATTTATAAATTTTTTCACGTCTATAAAAAAAATCTAAAATGAAGATTTCCTTTTAATATGAACCAAGGCACAACTCTGGTTATCGCCTAGATTTTTTATTGAAATTGCAAGATGACCTCGAATTATAGGATGACCCCAGAGAAGTTATCTAGCTGGAGTTATCCAACTAGAACGAAACATAAATTGATATTTCAATGACCAGAGGTGCAGAATCTATATCCTGAAAGAAAACATTTGATATTTCAACACAATTTTTTTTGGTATGTCACTATATGAATCAATATAACTACCTTCAGAAAAAAAAGTTCTACTATTGAGAATCCATTAGCCTTGCGTAGATATTACTAGAATTAGCTGTATATTTACATATTGTACATTCGTTCACCTCATTTATTTAACGTTACCTATTATTTAAATTACGACCAATTAAATTTTGACCTATTGTATTGCAGTTACCCTGGTATAACAGTAAAATGAGCGGTTTTATTGATGTAATATATTTTTTTTTGGGTACGCAATAATATACCAGGTCACAATATATTGGGTCATTATTGCAGAATTTTTTTATTATAGTGACCGGAAAAAATATAGAAGACAAAAAAAACTTGTTAATAGAATACCAATATATTATTTTAAAGCAATCGCTTCTGCGTGTCTAATAAAATAACGTAGCTAAGTAGTAAACCGGGGAGACAAAAATTGCGTTGCCGAAAAGAACAAGGCATTGACGAGTAACTGAATCGGATGTTTTACAAGGCTTCGTTATATTTTCAAGTTTCCAAGTATCTAATGAACACCGTTCTTGTTTGTTTATTATAAAACCTAAATCTCCCGTACTAAAAGGATTCCAATTGCGCTCAGTCATTTGATTCCATTTCACGTGCATGAACTCGCTGTTTGAAAAAAAAAAACGCAAGAATTTCAAAGATTCCCGTTAGACAGGCAGCGTAGCAACGTGATTTTCTGAAATTTTAACAGGTCAAAGCGAGGCTACGCCAGTTGAAATCTATAGCAGGCTGTCGACAGCTTAGTCTCTAACAGTCCAGGTAGAGCTTTTTATGTGTTCTTGAAACATATAGGGCTAGTTTATTGTTAAAATTGATAAAATTGAAAGTACGCTTCAAGACGCGTTTTTTTTTAATGGGCGTCAAGATATTATAGTCGCAATTCCGCGAATTTCGAAGAGATTTATGATTTTTCTAGCCCAACCCGGTCAATATCGTACAATAAAGAAATACATGGCGTCATTGTTAATTAAGGCTTGCAAAAAAATGGGATCGTTAATTACTCGAAAAGTTACATATTAACGGATCGAGCTAATTTTTTTTTTTGTAACTTCATACTATAAATAGCAGTCCCTCCAAGAAATTTCACGATCATAGTCGCCCTACTTTTGAAGTAAATAAATGGTGAAAAAAAGCACTTTTTTTCAACTTCAGCAGTCATTTGCAAGTTAAAAATAGCACTTGGAGACTTCGGGTTGGGCTTAAAATTTTGGAAATTCAATAGGCTACAACTTCTTAAATGCATATACTATATAAAATGTGCCAAGAAACGGAGATGTAAGCGGTAATGAAAAAAATATTTTTTAAATATTTAAAAAATGCTTCTTCTAAATTATAGGAAGTCAAATCCTATAAGAACAGTTTTTGATGATTTTAGCTCCCTATCTGCTGGACTATAACCGTAGTTCTGTTGTTCCATGAATAAATACAATTTTTTGACATACTGTTTCTTATTTCCACATCAGCTTAACATATAACATACATATTATCAGTAGCGTGCCCAGAATTTTTGTATGGAGTCGACTACGTACTTATGGCATGATGGGGTGAGAGGGGTATTTTTTGTTTAGTTTTTTTTTAGTTTATTTAAGACCTGGTTCAAGGTGGTGGTTAACCCGGAAACCTCCCTTGGATACGCTACTGAACATTATGTTTCATCTGTTAACAACCAGCCTCTAAGAAGAAAAACATATATTTTCATGTGCTATATAATAATAATAATAATATAATAATAATTTAAAATAAAAATATTTTAAAACAAATTATAAAAAAAAAACAAAAAAATAAAACAAAATTTTTTTATTCTTAAAATTTATTCTTTTTTCTTATGGGTTTAACAATTTAAAATTAAGAATTGAATTAATAAACCTAATTAAATATTAAAAATTTTTAATTAAACTTTTTTTATTTTTTATTAACATTTTTTTTAATAGATCAAAAAAAAAGATAAATATTTTTAAAATTGAAAATTTACTTTTATCTTAACCACCCTTTCTAATTTATTATTTTTTTTTTTTTTTTATAAAATAATTTAAAATATTTTATAATTAAAAAAATAAAAAATTTAAAATAAACTTTATATAATACTTATGATTAGTATGAATTAATTATTAAATAATAATTTAATAAATTTTTTAAAAGAAACATATTTAAACAGTTATTTTCAAACTTTAATAATATTATCTAATTCTGTATACCTTACTCTTTAAAAATTATTATTCTTTAATTTTTACTTTATTTTTTTTACTCTTTTTTTTTTTTTTTTTACTTTTAAAAATTAAAAAATACACCCTTTTAAATGACATGATCAAAAACACTAAAAATAATTAAATTTTTCCTATTTTTTACTTATTTTTTTTTTTTTTTATAAGAATATAACACCTTCAAAAAATTCTTAAGAATTAATTATAATATATCACATCGAACTACTACATCGAGTTTTTGATAAGACCACATTCAAATATGTAATAAACGCAACACATGTAAAACAACGATTTTCTGTTAGCAGGCACAACCTACATTGTAATCTTGTTTCGTCCTACTGTATTGGATGAAATGCCATGTAATTCAAAACAAACTACTTAAAGGAAACTTAAACACTAGAAAGATAAAATACCAGCATTGTAGATGGGTAATTACAGGACTATATCTATGTAGATATTTAAAAGAAGTGCAAACGAAAGTACTAATTTTTTTTAACATTTACATGTGGCATGAGTCATATTTATAGGTAGATATTCGTTGTAGCCTATTAGGTATTCTTTGTGTTATTCATAACCTGTATATGGCTCATATCAGCAAATTAGATATACTGAAACTACCTATGATACAAAAGAACGGCCCAAATCGGCAGGTTATTATCGTTACCTGAAGGTTACCTTTATACTTTGCAGATGGCATAATGTCTGGTACCCTACATACACTACATTTCAAAAGGAACTGCAAATAAGACTACCCACAGGTGCTTCTTCGCTCTGACTAGCGTTCTAGCATTGACTATTCGGTAACATTTCTAATAATTGATATTTATGTACAAAAAAACTACACAGCATTATTTGTAATGGTGTTTGTGAGAAAATGTCTGTTTTTTATGTATTTTTCAAAACTACGTAAATATGTTCGTGGCATAATGTTCGGTACCCTATATACACTACATTTCAAAAGGAACTGTAAGTAAGACCATCCACTGACAAGTGCTTCTTCGCTCCTCACTTAATCCCTACCGAGTTTACTTCACCGTGTCGTTAGAGTAAAACTATACGAATAGGCTCCTCCCATACTATTTACAGTCTGTCCCTAATTGGTTATGCAAGCATTGGTAGGGTTTTAAATGTTTTATGACCTTTTCGACTGTGCTTGAAGGACCGTAACGTTATACAGATATGGAATACGTTCTTTTTAAATTGAGAAAAGATTCGGCATGGAACGGCAAGAGGCCACGCCTTGAACCGCCTGTGATAGGTCCATTTAATGTCGCACAATTTGAACTGGCCAACACCATAACGGCTAAACAAAAGCATTTAGGGTGGAAACGTTTTGTCGTTCAAACATGTCGAATTTCCAACCCTGTATACGCCTCTGGTCGCAATACTGTCTCTTCTTTCCCTATTTTCCGTGTGCGACTGTCAATTATTTTCACAAATCTGCTTGCATTATTCACATGTCTTCGCGCATATCTCGAATTCTCTTCCTGCAGAAAGAAATTACATATGCAAATATGCGCCGGCCAACTTTCTTAACATATCGAACACTCCCTGTTAAACCATTAGCTATTCGAGCTCTTCAATTACCTCTCAGAATCTCGGCGAAGTCCGGAAAACGGCCCTAAAGTGCATCGTCACTTGAATCACTATTTGTAAGAGTATACAAAGAACTCGATCGCGAAAGGACGGCCACTCATTTTTCGCATCCGCAAGACCGGTTTGCTTTGGTTAACAATCGACTATCGACGGCTGCCGCGCGGCTAGTACCGTTTTCGAATCCACAGCCGACCGAGACTCGTAGAACACTGACTGCCGAGACGCGACTGAGGTTCAGTTCTGCGTGTACGGCGGCTGGCAACGAACGGTTCGTTTCGCCCGCAGGCTTAACCTTCTGCAGACGTGAGACTTGACCCACGGCTCGTCGATCGCCGATGGAAGAGAGAGATACCCGATGGGCCCAGGCGTCTAGACGAAGATGGACTGCTTACGGGGGGAACCGCGATAGTTTAGGCGACTTGACAGCTGTAGATTTATAAATGGTTGTTAATCTTGTGGTACCCTGGTTGTAAAGGAATAAAACGAAGTCCTGGGGGATCCTTAGTTTCGCCAACCACGTTGGCATCATCACGAGATGATTAAGACTCAAAAATATTAGCTACTTTAAAGGTAATGTTGTGGCACACAACGTAACCGTTTACCAGTGGCGACTCGTAAATGTGGGCGTTGTAAATGAATATTTGAGAAAAATATGGCGCTGAAAAGTTTTCAAGGTCGAATGTGAAAGTTAGAGATCCTATTATTTTCTTGCCATGAATGAGCATTTCGTAATATACGGCTTTCATGTTTAAAAAGCTTCTTCTTTTGCTTTAAAATAAGAACTCAAAAAACCGACTCGTTTAGAGCAATATCGAGAAGTTCCAAAAGCGCCCGCCTTGGATCATTTTTTTTCCATTTAAAACCTATTTATTTTAATAGGCTACACAATGTCATACGGATCCATCAAACATTTGTTTCTCTTTTAACTGCTTCCTACTAATTACCTATGGAATTCAAAGTTATGTCCTGTCCTGATAATTAAAATTAGACTGTAAGTGTCTGAACATATAAAAAAGTGTAATATTAAGTTACAAGTACATACTGGTTTCATATATGGTGTAAATAGTGTTACGAATAGCACTTGTATCCAATTGTTACAGTATTTGTAACTCTCTTGGGGCGTAACGGGACTTGGAAGGGCGGTAGGGTAACATATAATGCACCTTCAGTACAAGTTTGAACTTGTTAGAGTCATTTGTTTGTTCTTTGTGACTGTTTTTGTAAACCGTTTTTTTCTAGTGCGTTTTAAAAATGAGTGACATTAATTTTGACCAACGGTATGCCAGGTTTTGCTTCAGACTTTAACCTTTGCAAAACTTTAACACTCCTACGGAGACATTGTCTCTGTTCTTTCAAGAGCCCGGGTTTTTCGGTAGTTTAAGGCATTCTCAGAAGGAAGAGAGTCGATCGAGAGCGGAAGGCCTTCATCTTCAAGAACTGCTCATCTTCAACTTCAAAAAAAATCATCTTCAAGAAATCTGCTCAAAAATGGTTTCAAAAAACCTTTCTCTGGAACAAAAGGCAATCAGGAGAGAAAGGTGTCTTGACTTTTTGGAATCGATTGAAAATTATCCCCATTTTATGGAACGTGTCATTGCTGGTATGAGACTTAGGTGTTTGAGTACAACCCGGAAACCAAGCGCCAAAGCATGGTACACCTCAAGCTCTCCAAGACCCAAAAAAAGCAAGAATGAGCAAGTCGAAGATCAAATGCATGCTGATTTGCTTTTTTGATAGCCTGGGAATTGTCCACAAAGAGTTTGTGCCTCCAGGCCAAACAGTAAATCAACACTTTTACAGAGAGGTTCTTGAAAAACTTCGAAAAAGGGTCATGCGTATGAGACCAAACATCAAGAACAACTGGATGTTGCATCACGACAATGCGCCTTGTCACACAGCTATTTCAGTAAATGAGTTTTTAGCCAGTAAAACATTTATTTGGCTCCTCAGCCTCTTTATTCGCCTGACTTGAGTCTTTGTCCCGAGATTGAAAAATCACCTCAAGGGACGTCATTTTGGGACCATAGAAGACATTCAAACGTCTGTAACCGACCAACTGAGGGCTATTCCAGTATATGAGTTCCAGCTATGCGGAATGGAAGAACTGTATCCAGCGCTGTGTGGCTTCCCAAGGAAGTTTGAAGGAGACAATACTGAATTGTAATTCTATTCGAATTCAAAATTTAAAAAAAACAGCTTCATTACTTAATTTACACAGCTCTACTGGTGCTAAACTGTTACATCTACCAGTTCTTTGGATACAAAAATATTGTATTGCACGTAGCTATTGATCATCCCTCGTATTTCTTGATGTCGATACTCCCCCGCTTAAATACTGATTACCGACAAATCCAAAATAAGCGCAAATATTCTGATGCAAGTGTTTTTTAAGTACGCACCACCTTGAAGACGCATTTGTTGTGTTATACGTACGTTTCTAAAATATTAATACCAATCGGCGATTAAACAAACATGTACCGGGTGGGCAAATTCGTTAACAGGAAGGGGGGGAAAAAAAAAAAAAAAAAAGGGGGGGGAAAAAAAAAAAAAAGAGAGGGAGAAAGAAAGAGAAAAAAAAAAAGGAAAGGGGGGGAGAAAAAAAAAAAGAGGGAAAAAAAAGAAAAAAAGAGGAAAAACAAAAAAAAAAAAAAAAAAAAAAAAAAAAAAAAAAAAAAAAAAAAAAAAAAAAAAAAAAAAAAAAAAAAAAAAAAAAAAAAAAAAAAAAAAAAAAAAAAAAAAAAAAAAAAAAGGGGGGGAAGAAAAAAAAAAAAAAAAAAAAGGAAGGAAAGGAAGGAGGGGGAAAAAAAAAAAAAAAAAAAAAAAAAAAAAAAAAAAAAAAAAAAAAAAAAAAAAAAAAAAAAAAAAAAAAAAAAAAAACCCAAAAAAAAAAAAAAAAAAAAAAAAAAAAAAAAAAAAAAAAAAAAAAAAAAAAAAAAAAAAAAAAAAAAAAAAAAAAAAAAGGAAAGGAAAAGAGGAAAAAAAAAAAAGAAAAAAAAAAAAAAAAAAAAAAAAAAGGAAAAAAAAAAAGGGGGGGGGGGGGGGGGAGAAGAAAAAAAAAAAAAAAAAAAAAAAAAAAAAGAAAAAAAAAAAAAAAAAAAAAAAAAAAAAAAAAAAAAAAAAAAAAAAAAAAAAAAAAAAAAAAAAAAAAAAAAAAAAAAAAAAAAAAAAAGAAAGGGAAAAAAAAAAAAAAAAAAAAAAAAAAAAAAAAAAAAGAAAAAAAAAAAAAGGGGGGGGGGGAGGGGGGGGGGGGGGGGCGAGGGGGGGCCGGGGAAACAAAAAAAAAAAAATAAAAAAAAAAAAAAAAAAAAAAAAAAAAAAAAAAAAAAAAAAAAAAAAAAATAAAAAAAAAAAAAAAAAAAAAAAAAAAAAAAAAAAAAAAAAAAAAAAAAAAAAAAAAAAAAAAAAAAAAAGAAAAAAAAAAAAAAAAAAAAAAAAAAAAAAAATAAAAAAAAAAAAAAAAAAATTTTTAAAAAAATTAAAAATATAATTAAGAGGTACCATTCTCGGAAAATACCAAATCACGACGTTGGCAAACATTAATATGTTGAAACGCAGAATGTTTTAAAATTTATCGTACTCCATACTTAGAAGAAATAGACAATTATGGTAATATAATAGCAAAAAAATCTCATTATAATTACTGGCCATTAAAAAGGAAGATGACTATACAAGGAAGGTCATCCGGAGTAAATAGATGACTGATTTAGTGGAATTGAAGGTCGCTCAGAATCCTCGCGATTTCTTTAATTAGTCGCGGGTTGAGGTGGAACAGCAAAAAATCTACTTAGAAAAGAGTGGTTTGTGAAAAAAGTTTGCGGAAGAATAAAATTTACTTTTCATACGAATTGAAAACATACTTCATACAAAATCAGAACCGATGCGCGTCAGTATTTAGAAATAATTTCGACTTGTATATGGATGGATTCTTTGTGTTAGTTTATTGTTAAATAACTTATTTTTTCAACATTAAAAAGAGGAATAATTTTAAAAAAATATATATTCTAAAATACATTGGTTTGGTGCATGAACATGCAAGTAAAAAAGAACCGGAAAATTGATAGCAACAGTTAATAAAAATGAATTTTTAACGAGAGGAAAATAAAGAAATATTGGACTGTGGTTTTAATTAATATTTTAATTAATTTATTTTTAAATTAGGTACCTTTCTAACGACTGTTAAGTGTACCAATGGACCATTATTGTCACATTCTATTTCAAAATAACGTATCAAAGATGCTATTAACTCTTGGCGACAGCTCTTTAACTGTTATGGCATTTCGCAGACGGAAGTGTGACAACTATAACACTGATTGTTTTGAACATTTACAATTTTCAGTGCAAAATAAAAGTTTGAAGCTCAAAAAAGACACACACGACTATTAAAGCCAATGTAAGGTTCAGATATTTTCAAACTGTCAACAAATCTCAAGTAATACAATACGGCAATTTAGAATCTGCTGCCAACTGCATAGCAATAAAAATCAAGTAGTTCAAGTTAAATCAAGTCAAATCATTATAGTTTTTATTTCAATAAAATTGAATGGTGGTATCACTGCACATAAATTATTAGCATTAAAATCATTAATAGTAAATAAACGAAATGATAAATTCCATATTTGCTTTAAATATACAATGTCTCTAAATGTTTCAATGTTTCTAAAACGTGATCAAAATACATTTACCATTTACCTACCCTAATTGAGAATTTATTAGAATATTAGAAGGCAATATTAGTTTATCTATCGAAGTACACATGATTAATGCGATTGATAAATAATAATCAGATTTGCAATAAACAATTTAAGATATATTTTTTTAGAAAAAAAATAAAAAAAAATACAATTGGTTAATTTGCGGATTTTCAAAAAAAAAAAAAAAAACCTGAGTACCTACTTCCAAAGAAAAACAAATGTAGATTAAGAAAAAATATTGTTTTTGTTTCTGAGTGGTGTACGAAGACTACTACAGTGTACGCCGATTTACTCCTCCAGAAAAATTGTTTTCCATATTACCTGGAGCTACGAAGTCATTTTGTAACTTTAATATAAATAATAAATGCATTTGTGTATATTAATACCCATAGAATCAAGTCAAAATTTCATATCAATTTTTATAAATTGGAGATTACTAAATTATAATTATTTAGCAAACATAAAAATAAAACAATAAAGTTTTCACCATAATGTCCCTGCCCTTCATATAGATATTTGAATATTCATAGCCTCGAACTATGTACATAATGTATACAGTATATGTACAGCCGACATACCAATTGTGAAAAAGGACAAATGCTACACTTATCGTTCAAACGACTAGTGTTATTCCTTCACTACCTTCGATGCGTATGTTGTTACCTCTTATCTGTCATCTAACTTCTGTTTGTCCTTTTTCATAACTGGCCGATGTCTGGTGTACACATACGATATACAGATTAGGAAATTGCACCTTTACATATTGGCGATACATGTGTAGAAGAGAATAAGTTAAAAGACACCAGTAAGGACAGACAAAGACAGTTAGATGGCACAGTGTTTCACGCTCGTACACGTATAAGAAACGTATGAGACCTGCGCGTGATAGAAAGTGAAGAGAGGGGTAGTTGACACGGCCCATCACCGACCGCCTATCGCCGAATTGGTTATCGTTCTCTAGAGTCTAAACAAGAATTCAATTCACACGTGCGCATTATAATTTATGGGCGGGGCGTCCCGCCTACATAATTTTATTGCTACCCTATTGATGTAAACACGAAAGACAGAGAATAACGCTCATAAAAGTTTTAAAATGACATGTCAGTCTGGCAACTAATATAATATTTCTCTGTCAGTTTCCTTTACTTGAAGAGTTTATTCTTTTCTATCTTTTAATGCTCGGCTTTGAAATCTTGGACTTTCCACCCCTGTATATTTATTTGTAAAACGTTTTTCTCCAAACGTTTTGTCCTTGCCCTGACATTTTAAACCGTCAGTTTAATTTTTTTTCTAAATAATTTTATTGCATAAGCGTGTACAAAATAAATAATGCTTTATCGGTCCCATTACTTGAGAAGTCGTCAATGTTGACAATAAATATCAGAGTTGCAATTAGCATAAACCTCAACCGCGTACGCAATAATTTACAACAATAAAGGAATAACTGTTTTTAATTAACGTTTGCTTTAAAATGTTCTCGTATACAGGGTGGCCATTTTTCATCTCCTTACATATGGGTAATTTTGTTATTAGCAGAGCTACACAGACTACATGGGCAACGTTGGGCAGAATTTTCCGTGGTGAAAAGGTTAAAAAAAGGTCATGTTGTTTCATGGAAATCAGCAATTCCCATGACAGCAATTGCAGTGGCCATAGATTTACTGAATTCTACGTAAAAAAGTCAGTTGACATCAATATTTACCTATTTTTTATGCTTACCTATTTCAAAATGGTTTACCATTAAAGAAAACCGAAAAAAATTTCCGTCTTCTCGAGATAGTAACCTGAATAACACAATTTTCAATTCTCAAAATTCTGCCCAATTTTGCCAATTGGGTAGAGATTGTAGCTCTGGTAATAAAAAGGTGTCCATGCAAGGGGTTTAGAAGATGGCCACTTTTGATACTGGGCGATACTGGATTATATGGTATATTCTACACCTTGTTATAATTAGAGTTCGTGCGAGCGCTGAGTGTAACAGGACCGTAGTCAGTTAACGAATGAAAATATTAATATGTTTACATAAATTATGTAGCAACATAGTACAATTTTTACCAAATAGTACGGTTAAGTCAAGGATAAAATATTTATATAAATTAAGATAACACGTAACAATGGCAACACTTACCCGACAAACGTCAGTGTTGAGACAAGGTTCCCCGTTTCGTGATTAGTTTTATCCAGAACCTTAGAAGCTAGTAGGTGGCTGTCATTAGCAGTGTCACTTTTTAACGCACCAATTAAAAAATTAGCTACTGAACGCCCGCAAGCATCGGTAGCTTCGTCTATAATAAAATACACGAAATTGTCCGCAATGTCTTCGCGTATTGATGTCACTACATTGTTGTAAACCCGATCGACATATGGAAGTCTTAACGTACTTTCATGAGGAATTTTTCAGTCCACATATTTTTCTAAAAACGTATGTAACTTGGGGTTCTCTAGTTTGTTTAATGGAATATTGCTTGCAACAAAGGCTTCTGTAAGTTCATAGAAAAATACGGAGTCGTCGGCGCTGGACGAGGCATGGCTTTTCAGATGTCTTGTTACTTTAGTTTTATCTGAAGAATTTATAATGCGTTCACACACAGTACAAAAAAGATCATTTCCTTGAATACGTATGTCTATAAAACCTCGGGATCACTGTCAAACCACGTTTGATATACTTCCCGTCTATTTCTTTTCACCTTTGGCATTGTACCTCACTTTATTCACTTCTCCCCTCAACTAATAATTATTAATATTTATAAAGTTATTTAAACACACGTCGAATACAACACACGGCGAATACGTAAAAACGAAACGTATCAACGCGATGCAATACTGGTGACAGTCTGTTACAGCGTGCCGTAAATAACTAAAATTGCTAGCGCAAGTCAGCTGTGAGCTGTGAAGGCTCACGAGTCAAGGGCAGGACATGCACAGTATCGGCCCTGTGCCATTCGCGCTTGGTAATAAGTAATAATATTTAATAATGTACTATGATGCAACATAGTTTCTGTGAACATATTAACATTTTCATTCGTAAACTGACTACGGTCCTGTTACACTCCGCACTCGCACGAACTCTAGTTATAATACACCACTCTATCATATGGATGTAAAAGTATGACTTATGTTAACTTTGCATACATAAAAAAATCGCTAAGCAACAGAACTCTATCGATTTTTATATTGTCGTTAAAACCATTATTCAAACGGTTTTAGTGATGACGCTTTTGTGTTTAAATTAGTTATTGCAAACTATATTTTCGAAACGATATAAAATGAAAATTTTGAATGCAAAGACCGATCGATATTTTATTGTACTTGTGTAACGGTAACGTTTTGGCTTGTCACGGCTTTCTTTGTTATATTCTAACATACAGGAAGTAGATAGAAATCCATATTTCAGAAACTGCCAAATAACGCTTTGTCCTCTATATTCCATGATCAATCAATCTGTCCATGAACGAAACAAAAGAAAATATGTGGGTATCACATACATTTGATGGCAAAGAAAGACTGAATGAACATTTTTCATGTGAAACGTGGTATCTAAACCGTTATTTAGATGAAAAGTTTCAAATGGCCTTACCTAATTTTTCTTTTGGAAAATGCATTTCTACAATTCTTGACCCCCAAAAAGTTACTCTACCTTCCTTAGTTCGAAGGACCAAAACTTTAAAAATCAATTTCTAACTTTCTGCTTGGAATTACCGTGAATGTTGTAAGTTGTAAAATATTACAAAAGTGACCATCTCTCGAGAACTAAAATACTTCCATTTTTTTTTATTCGATCAATAATGTCGATAAGATCAATTTGGATGTGATCTGTAACTGCCTTTAGGCTAGACGTTCATTTTTGGGACACTGGTGTGACATTTGGTGTTCTGATTCTCAATGGGCCACGCTGTATTTTTTTCACAGTGCTTCTTTTGATATTGACCCCGTAAAAACCATTAAGCATTAGTCTCGAGCAATCGAACTAGACCATTAGGTATTCAGTAAACGCTCGTTTGGACAATAAAAGAAATAAAACGTTTTAAAAACAGACGCAGATGGTGAACGTCAGATTAGGACGTATGTAATGTATGTACGTACTTGAAAGCTCCATTTGGACGGTCTAATGTGTTATTCATTTTAATTTGATTTCATCCATTTGCGATCTCTTAATCCAAGGTGATTGGCAATTAGAGAAAAGCGTCCGCCAGAGTCATTTTTTTATCAGCATTGCGATAGAAGGGTACGCCGAAAAAATAATGACGTGGGTATCAATGGCGGCCGGTGGAATTTGACATGCTCGTATTTCCGTAAGGAGACATGGGACCCACACCATATTTTAAGTTGGTGTGGTTATTAGACCTAAGTAGAAGGCTATAATGGCAAAAAAATCTTCAGCGAAAACACGAATTTTTTTTCCAAAATTGGCTATCTCCGGGCAGATCTTAAAAACGGTTTGCAAAATATTTGCGAAAAATTTTTTTTTCATAATCACCGAGTAAATACAATTTTTTTATACTTGTGATTTTTACAAAATTCTTATATTGCGTAAAGATACAACTATTTTAAAATCTCACAGACGAAATATTGGGATCAAATAAAAATTCAAATTACCATAACTTTTACCGATCTCAAAATGTCAAGAAAATCACAACTATGAAAAAAATTGTATTTACTCGGCGATTATGAAAAAAAATATTTCGGAAATATTTTGCAAGTAGTTTCCAAGATCTGCCCGGAGGCAGCCATTTTTGGAAAAAAAATTCGCAAGAATTCGCAAAAAATTTCCCTGAAGATTTTGCCATTACAGCCTTCTACTTACGTCTAGTAATCACTACCTAAATCATGGTGTGGGTCCCATGCCCCTTACGAAAACAAGAGCATGTCAAATTCCACCGGCCGCCACTGGTGGGTAGGTGGCAAAGAAATCGTATTCTAAAAATAATAATATAATAGAATTACAGACCAACTAGATCAAACTCAGCCGTATCTTCTGTATGAGAACACGTGAAGCCACATTCTGAGGTTGAAACGCGTATAAAAAAAACACAAACTCCGCTTACTTAGACAGGGCCGCATTCAGGAAATTTAAAAACTGGGTTTATTTAATTTATTCAAATGACAAATAAAATATTTTAAATACACATAAAATACTTTGTAATCGTGAAAAGTTTTTAAATTATGTACTTTACAATAATTCGCAATTTTACCGCTATTCAGTAGCAACGCGACCGAGCACATATAAACTGTAAGTCTACTCTGGAATTACGATGGGCCTACCTTGGAATTAAGTATACGAATCAAAAGACACGACAATATATAGTATTTATTAAATTAGATTTTTACTTACTTAAAGAAAGAAATGCCTCGTTTCAGAGTACCCACTCACTTGAAGCTATAAAATGCCCTTCCACAGCTTTTGCGTCATTCAGTCCCCCAACCACTATGTTCTGTTACAATTCCAAGACGATACTTTTTTTATGTCCTCACACAGTGGTGCTATGCATATAACCGTCTAAGAGTTGTTTCCGGAGGCAGACTAACTTTGTCTTTCACTCACAGCGTTCTGGACAAATTGTTTGAAATCGAGGTGATCTAATTTGGCTACACGAGCTTTATGTTTGTCTGTAGCAATATGCTGTAAAATAGCTGTTTTTACGTGGCATGTCAATAAACTGTTACACACGGTACAACAAAGTTCACTGCCAATAAAGGTTAAAGGTCAGTGCCGCAAAATTGTTTATCCAACGCTCCATTGTAACGGACAATTTCCCGACATTTTTACAAACTTATTCGACGTTTCGTGCACACTAATGATGCATCCACCAGCGCAGTTTAACTTATACTAATAATAAGTGTAAATTATATTAACGTTCGCGACAAATAACGTGACATAGGTCGACCTTTGTCACGTGCTAAAACTACATGATAGAAAGACGGATAACTAATAGTTGACATTAATGATACAAAAAGCACTTGCAACAAGAAACGACATGCCTCGAATTTCCATGAACCATTTGACTTTTTTTTTTTGGACGCGCGTTACATTGAAAATGTTTTTCTTGAGAGACTCCCAGCGCTGCTAATGATGCTCGTCGTTCACCGTGTGCCCGGTAACCCCGATACCCAACAGCAAAGAACTAGCGGGCACCATAAATATTCATCTGTTCATTGTTGGATGCTCCGCAATGGCTAATTATTCGCGATTGGCGTGCCGCATGCTCCGTTGCAAAGGAGAAAAATTAAGTATGATTGCCGTGCTGGTGGCTCGAATCCGGGACCCGGACAGGCAATATGGATCTCGAAGCTGAATGGCCCCATCTCGGAGAGACAGTTAAGTGGCGCTCTCCTAATAATAGTCGAGCATCTGCCGTCTAATCTAATTGGCATGCCAGGCGATTTGCGGCTCGGATCCGTTGTTCTAGAAATGATGAGAACGGTTAAAAACATGCAGAAAGAAATCGCATTCCTTTGTCGCCAAATAATGTACAAAAAATCTATTAACACCAAAACACTATAGGCAACTGGTGGTCGCTCAACAAACTAATTACTGGGACATCGTTTATTCAAGCGTCCGTTTGAGTGCCATTGTATTTTGAAAATTTTCCGTTTATATTTTGTTTATTCATAAAAAAATAATATTATTATTTTTGGTATTATAATTAAATAATCACTATTTTACTCCTTTCTCTATAAAATCAATTAACTTTCTTAAAAGAAACATCAATATAAATAATTTAATCAAAAGGAACTACAGAACAAACTTGATATTAAAACTAGATAAAACTAGTAAAAGAAAGTCTTTCTTTTTTAAATAATTTTAAATACTTTATATTTTAATTAATTAAAATATTTATAATTATATCTTCACTAAGATTCAAAAACAAATATGAATAACAGTACCTTCAAATTCATAAAAAATAATTCAGAAATCACCCACTTAAACTTGAAATCCATTTAAAATTCCATAAATAATCTAATATCTGTCATTCTACTTAAAAATTTTCAATTAAAATATTAAACAATTTTGAAAAAAACACATGTATACCTTGATGTATTTATTAAAACTTTTCAAAATAAACCGATCCAACCTAAAAATATATCTTCCATAGGTATCTTATATCAGTCTATAAATCAAAAGAACCCCACTACAAATTATTATGCCAGCAACTTGTAAACAGTAAACCTTGATCACAAAAGGTGTTTTTAGGCAGTAATAATCAAATACTACACATAAATAATATATTAAAGCGGCAACTTGAATATAAAACACATTAAAAGCAATATAAAAACAAACGGCTAATGGCCCAATGATTGGTTCTCAATTTTTCCGCACTGGCCCTGGCATCTTGAATTCTGACGCCTATAACTATTTCGATATGCGTACGAGGTGTGTAATAAGAATGATTTTTTTAATTTTTTAATCGAATAGATTTACAATTCAGTATTGTCTGCTTCAAAATAACTTCCTTGGGAAGCCACACAGCGCTGGAGACGGTTCTTATGTTCCTCATAGCAGTGCTGGAACTCATATATTGGAATAGTCTCCAGCTGGTCGGTTACAGCCGTATGAATGTTCTGTAAGGTCCCAAAATGACGTCCCTTGAGGTGATTCTTCAATCGTTCAATACATCAATGTCGTGATGCAACATCCAATTGTTCTTGATATTTGGTCTCACACGCATGACCCTTTTTCGGAGTTTTTCAAGAACCTCTCTGTAAAAGTGTTTTTTTGACCTGGAGGCACAAACTCTTTGTGGATAATTTCCTGACTATCAAAAAGCAAATCAGCATGTCTTTGATCTTCGACTTGCTCATACTTGCGTTTTTCGGTCATGGAGAGCTTGAAGTGTGCCATTCCATGCTTGGGCGCTTGGTTTCCGGGTCGTACTCAAATACCCAAGTCTCATCACCTGTAATGACACGTTCCATAAAATGGGGATCAGTTTCAATCGATTCCAAAAACTCAAGACACCTTTCTCACCTGATATCCTTTTGTTCCTGCGAAAGATTTTTTGGAACCATGTTGGAACAAAAACAAATGTTCGCAGATTCTTGCACCAGTTGAGTTCGATTGGTTCAGCTATTGGTTAATAGGACACGTGTTATCATCTACCTACCACAGACTACGCGTTAACCATCATTAACCGTCATATTTCCAGAGCTTAGCTCAGTAACGCCAGCGCCTATCATTATTATTCCTCAGAAAGCTTTCAGGACAACACGATTTTCGCTTCGCTCGAATCTTAAATAGTCATTTTCCTCAATGCGACCCTGTTTAAGTAGGCGGAGCTTGTGTTTCCTTCCATCCCCGCAGTTTGGATTCACTTGTTCTCATTAGAATATAAGCGGTGCTTAGTGTAGTTGGTCTGTTGTTTCAACTTTCAACAGGATTTAGTTATGGTTTCTTGAGTCGAATAGTATATTTTAATATGGGAAAATATTCCAATTTCAACATTTTTGTTTCTGAATTCTATCATTTACCTACCTGTATAACGATGTTTAAACATAGTTACAAACGTATAATTATGTTTTGGTCATTATTACTCCATTTAGATTAAACGCACACAATTATGTTGTTCTGGAGTATTTTTTTGATAAAAAAAGACGTTAGATAAACATAAAAAGTGGCTAATGAGTATACAGTTTAAAATATCGTTAAGAATGTAGTTAATTTAAATTGTCATTTAAAAGTCATATTCATTACGGATAAAAAGGCTATGATGTCATCGATACATTTTTTTTTAATGAGAACCCTTATTTTTTATGACGCAACTGGATTTTTTCACGTACAGTAATATAAATGTCAATATTTGTCATATAAATAAATTTGTAGGAAAATCTATGAGATAAGTTAAGAAACTATTTTTAGGAAAATCGACTTTAAAAGTTATGAAACTATTTTTACTTAAAATAGAAGAAAATTCATAGTGTGCACCATTGACATCCTGTTCTTTCCTGTAAGACACTCAGGATGTCGAATTTTAACATTTTATCCATTACTTTACGAAAACACTGTATATAACGTTGTAAACAAACGTTTAAAAAAGTTGTAAACAACACTGTAACAACGGCAATGATGTTCATAAAGTTTCACGGATGAGATCGATAAAACAATACGTAAGTGTTTAATTTTATTTCATACATATTTCGTATTAGAATAGGATTGTTTCATGTGTGAATGATACATACGTCTTATTGTCAATATAAAATTAACGCTTTTATATCCATTGGATTTAAACGTGATTAGAATCAATATTCGCTGTTAATAATTCGCAGTTTCTCAATCAGGTAAAGCGTAATGTTGAAATTTAACAACTTCGTTTCTAACGAAACTAATTAAAACTTCCTGGTGGTACATAGATATTAATTGTTTTAATTAAAATAATTTTTTCTATAGTAGAGCATAAAATAAATCACTACAATATATGTACATAACGAACCATCCATAAAAAAAGTCGTCAAAGTTGGGTGAGCAAAAAAATACGTATTTCTAGTGTTAATCTTAAATGTATAACCTTATTTAATTGTCAAGGCTGTAACATTGTGTGACTGATATTATTTGTTTTACAATTCTGACTGCCACTTGTCAAAAGTTTGACAACAAAGTTTCGGTTCTAGCTTCTACGTAACCGCTATTTCCATCTTTTTCGTTCGTAGCCAGATTTTGACTTTTTTTGTGACTCGTTATATACTTTGTACAAAATAAAAACCGATCCAAGTCACGGATGACGCTATGAAACGTGTGCAGTGATGCCACCACTCAGTTATATTGAAATAAAAACTGTAATGGAAGTTTTATTGAATTTTAAATTTGGCACTTGATATTCGTTGTTATACAGTTGGCAGCAGATCCGAAGTTGCCGTGTTGTTTTATTTGACATTTGTTGACAGTTTGAAATTATCTGTACCTTACATTCGCTTTAATAGTTACTTGTGTCTTTTTTGACCTTCAAACTTTTATCTCACAAGTGTTGTAGTTGTCACTCTTATCTAAGTACTGCTGTTAAGAGTTAGTACCATCTTTGATACGCTTTGATACGCTATTTTGAAAAAAAATAAATGTAAAAACGGGGCAAATGTAATACCAAATAGTAGCATCTCAATTTGATCAAAAATATCTTTAGCGACATAATGTTGTGACCAAGAAGTCTAGGACTAAGGAGACCGAACTGCGGCTTTTCGCTGTATAACGCGACGGGCTCGAATATGTCCGCCTCCAGAGGCGCTGTAAACAGTTGTGTACTCTGGTTGCTACGGTATTGTAACGTTTTATTTATTTCGGGTTCGTGAGGTGTGAAAAATTAAACTCGTACATTTAAACTAACACTATTTATTTAATTAATACAACTACTACACTATTTAACTACACTAATTTATTTTTATACAATTTATTTCCCGCGTTGTAAGCCGCGCCGATATTTTAATAGAACTATCGTCGCGCGTGGATACCCCGCGTTATATACACCTATAGAAGGGTCGCGTATCTACGAGAAGCCTCCAGCGCGCGAAGTCGAACCGCCGCGAATACTCGTGGCTTTTCTGGGCGTCTTACGTCAGCACAGGTTATCGGCTGCTTTGGTCAGCCGGCGTCAAAACAGGCAGGGGCGGACTGGCCCAGCGTTCGTAACACTGCCCCCTCCTTAAAGACATTTCGTCTCGAATTGTGTCATCCCCTGGCCTGTGACGATACCTGCAGAATGACCCATTCTTGCATCGGGAGGTCTGGTAGAAGAAGCAGTCCACAGTCTTCTCGTTGAGCGATCTCCTGGGGTTGTAACAGCATACCAGAATCTCAATTCCAGTAAACCGGAAGAGGACTTCTAGCATACTCCTGATCACCCTCCAATCCAGGCCATCTAGTCCGCTGGCTATCTTCGGTATCGCCAAACTGCTTATGCTCTGGGACAAGAGCACATCCCTCAGCTCGACTAGTGTGTCCCAGACAGTTTGATAAGTTGGTTTATGGTGCGATAGCTGCTTGGTCACCAAATAGAAAACGGACCTCTCTTTCTCCTGCTCGGCCGCCGTGATTTGAAGGACTCGTCCTACCTCTGGTCTTTGTCTGCGTAACTCCTCCAACTGTCCAAACGCCTTCTTGAAGGTAAGTGCAATCCCTCGGGACATTCGGAGGTCCGCTGCCACACAGTGAGCAAGACAGAAGTCAGCAGGAGTCTGGAACAGGTCACGTGGTTCTTCTCGCGTTACACCGTAGCGAGCTTTCTGGCCGTCGGAATGAAGCAACATGAATTCCTCGAAGGAGAGCTCGCCGTCTGGTGGACTGACGTGTCGAACTCTGGCTTCAGCTTGTTCGTCATTGCTTCCGGCGAAAGGGGCTAAACGGTTGAAATGGACCACCCTAGGTTTTCCTCTTGGCAACTTCTGGATTCGGTAGACTACATCGTTAATCCGGGTGACGACCTCATACGGACCTTCCCAGGAGCTTTGAAGTTTTGGAGATAACCCACGACGACGTTGTGGGTTATATAACCAGACTTGGTTGCCGGGCTGGTACCTGCCATCGTTGGCGTTGATGTCGTAGGTCTCCTTCATGCGGTTGCTGGCGCCCTGGATATTTGAACGGACTCGTTCGTGGATATAGTCCATTCTCTGGCGTAGAGTACTGACGTAGTCCTCTCCAGCCACGTCGTCCCCTGGTGTACAGCCGAACTTCAGGTCACAGGGTAGACGCAGTTCACGGCCCATCACGATGCTTGCAGGTGTTTGTCCAGTTGTTTCGTGGATTGACGACCGGTAGGCTAGCAGGAACAGGTGGAGAAACTGGTCCCAGTCCCTCTGGTGGTCAGAGACTACTTTGGATAAGTACCGGTTGATGGTCCTATTCATTCGCTCCACCATTCCATCTGACTGCGGGTGCAGTGCAGTTGTCCTTGTCTTACGGATGTCGAGTGTACGGCACACATTCTGAAACAGAATCGACTCGAAATTTCTCCCCTGGTCCGAATGTAATTCCAGAGGTACACCAAATCGACAAATCCAGTCCTTGATGAGAGCGTCCGCCACAGTAGAAGCCTCTTGGTTTGGAAGGGCATACGCTTCTACCCATTTGCTAAAATAATCCATCACGACGACGATGTATTTATTTCCATTATCCGTTTCCGGAAACGGACCTGCTACATCGATGGCAATTCTTTCAAACGGACTACCCACGTTGTATTGTCGCATTGGAGCCTTCGGGTGCCGTTGCGGACCATTACTTGCAGCGCACACCACGCATTTCTTGCACCACTCCTTCACGTCAGTAGTGCAGTTCACCCAGTAGAAACGCTCCCTAACTTTTCCCAGCGTCTTTGTTACTCCCAGGTGTCCGCCAGTGCTTCCATTGTGGATCTCCTCCAATACCTCTGGCACTCTGTTTCTGGGGACTATCAGTTGTTTTCGCTCTTCGGTACCATCTGATTTCTCCAGAACGCGTTTTAAGAGTCCATCGCTTAAGACGAGGGAGTTCCACTGAGCCCAGTATGACTTTACGGTTGGTGAATACCGTGACACCTCCTCCCAAGTGGGTTTCCGATCTTCTTTCTTCCAATTCACAATTGGTTTCAGATTCGGGTCATTCTCTTGGTCTTTCAAAACCTTTTCCGACAGCCAATCATCGTTCACCGCCGTCGTTCTGTATACTAAGATGTCCTTTTCTTCTGCCCGCTGACAATGTTTGCAATCCTCAAAGCAGGGTCTTCTGGATAGCGCATCAGCGTTGCGGTGAACTTTGCCTGCACGATGTTCGGTGTCGAAATCAAATTCTTGGAGTCGCTCTATCCACCTGGCTACCTGTCCTTCAGGATTCTTGAACTGTAGAAGCCATTTTAGCGCCGCATGGTCCGTTCTCAGCAAGAATTTCCTCCCATACAGGTATTTATAGAAGTGTTCGACAGATTTCACTACCGCCAGTAGCTCCCGCCTGGTAACACAGTAGTTTCGCTCAGGTTTCGACAAGGTTTTACTGAAGTATCCAATAACCTTCTCTTGGCCGTCCTGAATCTGAGACAAAACTGCTCCCAAACCTACATTACTGGCATCGGTATCCAAAATGAATTTTCCATCTGGGAGAGGATAGCTCAGAATAGGTGCACTCGTCAACGCTTCCTTTAAATGTCGAAACGCTTCACTGCATTCATCGTCCCATTGGAACCGTCTTTCTCCTTCCGTGAGTCGAGTCAGTGGCTTGGCAATATTGGCAAATCCGGGCACATATCGACGATAGTAAGTGCATAACCCGAGGAAACTTCGTAGATCATGCTTATTGCCGGGTACTGGCCACTCTCGCACTGTTTTGATCTTCTGGTCATCCACAGCCACTCCTTGACTGGAAACAACATGGCCCAGATACCTCACTTCCTTCTGGAATAGATGACACTTTTTCGGGCTAAGCTTTAGGCCAGAGGTTCGCAAACGTTGAAAGACCTCCTCCAGATTTTTCATGTGATCCTCAAAGGATTTTCCAACCACGATGATGTCGTCAAGGTATACAAGACATGTCTTCCAAGAGAGTCCTTTTAACACAGTTTCCATCAGCCTCTCGAAGGTTGCCGGAGCGTTACATAATCCAAACGGCATTACGGTAAACTGCCATAGTCCTGTACCCAGAGTAAACGCAGTTTTCTCTCGATCCCGGTGTGCCAACTCTACTTGCCAATATCCACTCTTCAAATCTAGGGTTGAGAAAATCTTTGATCCTGATAGAGTATCCAAGGTGTCATCGATTCTAGGCAATGGATAGCTGTCTTTCTTTGTCACGTTGTTTAATTGACGGTAATCCACACAAAATCTGGTAGAGCCATCTTTCTTCTTTTACCAATACAATTGGTGAAGCCCACGGACTATTAGATGGTTCAATGACTCCATCTTTTTCCATGTCCTGCACGATTTTATCGGCTTCCTCGCATTTGGCTAATGGCAATCTTCTTGCTGTTTGTCGGATGGGCCGAGCGTCGCCCGTGTCGATTTTGTGTCGGATTACATTTGTCCTGCCCTTTCTACCTTGCCCATCATCGAAAATGTCTGCGTACTTAGTAATCAGACTCCTTAGCTTCGTCGTTTGATCACTTCTCAAGGATCTTGAGGAAGATGATAGCAGGTTTGCTAACTCGCCTGTAATCTTCTTAACTGAATTTTCTTGAGCATCTAATTTTCGAATGACGGAGGAAACCGAAGAACAGTACCCTAAAACGATTCCTTTTCTTAGATTTACTGGGTGGTGATTAAGGTTCATTATTCTCACCGGCACTGTTTTCTCGGTCAGCAACAGAGCTTTTCCTACAGCTATTCCTCTTGCTACCTCGCCGTCGTGAGATCTTGGCTCAAACATCATTATGTTTCCAACACACGGGTTACCGTCCAAATGAGCGTCCAATATCATTTCACTTCGTTCTGGCACTGCCGTATCCTCTGCCAGGACAACTCGAATTGTTTCCTCCGTCTTTCGATGTAGTATGATTTCCTCACCATTTATTTTCAGAACATTATTCTTGAAGTCCAGTTCAAATCCCTTGGTGTTCATAATGTCCATTCCAAGAATAAGTTCATCCTCAATTTCAGCTACCAGTGCTCGATGTTCAAACGACACGTTTCCAATGACAATTGTGATGTTGGTCTCACCGCGAATGGTAGCGGGATCTCCAGTTGCAGTACGTAGTCGCCAGCTGGTCGGAGTAATTCTTGCTGCTGTTCCAGCAATATCTGGTCTAATGATAGTTCTCGTTGCACCCGTATCTAATAGCAACAGTCTTTCTTTTCCATCGACTAGTCCATCGACAAAAAACACTATTAGACGGGTGTTGAAGAGATGCTACGCGTGCTGTTTTCTTTGGGGCTTGCTTCTTAGAGGTTGACGATTGCCCCTTACGGTCAACCTCCTTTTAGTTTCCCGACGAGGGTGACGTTTCCCTTATTTCTAGGGCAGCGACTACGGACATGTCCAACCTTACCGCAATTCCAGCACCGAATTTGCCTCTTTTCCAACATGCCCTCGACGACTCGCCTAATTTCTGCTTCATTGCAGGTTCCTTCTTCAACACCTTCCTCCACCCTACGGACCTTAGCTTGACCTCTGCAACTCTGTTTAGCAGCTTCGAATTCCAAAGCTCGCGCCAAAGCATCCACCAACTTGCTGGGACGAGCGAGAGTCAGAGCTTGACGGGTCTCAGTATCACGCAGACCATCTAAAAATGCCTGCACGGCTAGTCGTTCCCCATGACGTTCTCCGGCGTAGATGAGTATGCCAAACGAACTAACCGCGCTATGTCCGCTTCGAATTCCTGCAGCGATTCGTTACTTTTCTGATAGCGGTTCTTCAACTGCGAGTGGTAGACATGCTCAAGATGGGACTGACCATATCGCATTTCCAGGTGTCGGACAAGTTGGTGGTAATCCTCTTGTTCTTCAAGAGAAAGCGTCTGCAATATATCCGTTGCATCGCCGCGTAGCGCTAACGTCAGCGCTGTAGCCTTCTCCGCCAATGACCAACCATTTGCCTTCGCTGCAGCCTCAAATTGTCGTAGATAATTGACCCAGGAGCTCTTACCATCAAACTGTGGTGGTTTCATGCGAATTTTCGACATTTCCATGTGACTACTTGCCTGGGGATTAGTCATCCTGTCGATGTCGCTACCAGGTGACTTCAGAGTGGTATTGATCATGCGTTGTTGTTCCCCACCTTCTAAAACCAACGTTGCAAATTTCCTTTCCATTTCTAGAAACTTGTTCTGGAATTCTTCTTCTACGGTAACTAACTTATTTTCCATTTCCCCAAATTTTCCGTCCACATATTCACCTATTTGTTTCTGGAGACAACTAGAATTTTCCGTAATTTTCTTTTCTAAAGTTGTATAATTTTCCAGTAGTTTTTGATCCATATTTTCTATTAGTTTCTGTTCCATCTTAGTGGAATTTTCGACCAACTTTTTGCTCCATCCCTCTTAAGTTATCAGAATTTTCGACCAACCTTTGCTCCATCCCTCTTAAGTTTTGCTCCATCCCTCTTAAGTTTCCAGACGTTTCCTCAAATTTCTGTTCCAGGTTACTACCATTTTCTATTAGTTTTCTGTTCCAGGCTTCCTTTTAAACTTTGCAGCGCCGAATTTATGTCACCGGCAATTTCGAATAAAAATATGTCGGGATTTTCACCTTCATTTTCCAGAGCTTCTTTTTAAGTCTATTTTGCAGATCGGCCTTTTTCCCTGTCGTCTCGCACTCCCGTTCTTCGAGTTCTCTTTTCAAATCCGCCACTTTAAGGTCCTTCAACAATACCTGTCTTGAAGCCATTTCACTTAATTTATTTATCGCGAATTTATTTATTTAAATGTTTTTGTTATTGTTTTTTTTTTTTTCACACCCCACACCTGACACCAATGTAACGTTTTATTTATTTCGGGTTCGTGAGGTGTGAAAAATTAAACTCGTACATTTAAACTAACACTATTTATTTAATTAATACAACTACTACACTATTTAACTACACTAATTTATTTTTATACAATTTATTTCCCGCGTTGTAAGCCGCGCCGATATTTAAATAGAACTATCGTCGCGCGTGGATACCCCGCGTTATATACACCTATAGAAGGGTCGCGTATCTACGAGAAGCCTCCAGCGCGCGAAGTCGAACCGCCGCGAATACTCGTGGCGTTTCTGGGCGTCTTACGTCAGCACAGGTTATCGGCTGCTTTGGTCAGCCGGCGTCAAAACAGGCAGGGGCGGACTGGCCCAGCGTTCGTAACAGTATATAAACAGATATCTATACGTATACCGTGGTCTGTACTAATCTGTGTGCATTAGAGGTTAGAGTCCGTGTGAATGTCCGAGGTGCGAATACATTTGACAGACGCTCGATATTTTTTCGTTAATTTGTTGTTGTTGAATATTATATTGAATCTACACAAGTAATGTCTGCAATTACAAATTTTCGCAATGATCAATATGAAAATGTACTCAAAATATTTCATGTTACGTGCTTCAACGTTAACAATACAACAAAGGAAAATATTTCGTTTCATACATATATCAATAATTTCAAATAATGTTCGGTTATTCGGACCGCTTCTTAAATCACACAATGCAACACAGCACTTTTGAACCATATTTATTTTTGTATATATTTTTGTTAAAGCCAAACGGCATGTAAGCACACGCTTTGACAGCTTAATGATAAACGTCATATAAAACCATAGCATGGTTTTCTATGATAAACATTCACATGTGGACCGCTGACCGCTGCTCATCACGTGACTCGAGTACATTACTGTTTACAGCGCCTCTTGGAGGCGGACAGATTTGAACCCTAGATACCGAACGAGTTCGGTCTCCTTAGTTCTAGTCTTCTTGGTTGTGACTATCCTAATCTCTGTTATGGTATTACTGCAATTCAGTTTGGATACAGCCGTTAGGAGAGCAATACGAGGCAGATTTACAGAATTGTCACATTTTTACTTTAATATCAAATGGCAAAGGTGTTTATTAACGTGCTGTCTTGACATTTGCCTTTAAGGCAAATATTCTAAAGTATTAGTTACTATTATTTGTTGTTCACATTTTTCGTCTTTTCACGTTCAAAATCCAATAATTACTGATTTTTTTGGTAACCTTAGAAGGATGCAATATGTTACATTGTGAAAATTCTGATTTGGTGCAAATGTACAACACATTATTCACAATTGCCTCGTCATTTTCAAAATGCTGAGAAATTATCGCAAAAAATTTCCACCATAGTTCACCAATTATACGAAAGATGATTTGAAGAATCCTCTTGAGGAAGTGAAAGAGTGGTTGAATGACCATTACCAGTTATAATACAGAAGTTTATATGTCCTTTGTTTTATAATAATAAAATTAAAACTAGGAAATAAATATGTCCGATGACAGTCGATTATTACATTTGCCCCCATTTTACGAGGCGAATGTAACAACATATTGCATCCTTTAAAAAAAATGTATTTTTCTATAAAAATATTTCCATCAAATTTTTTTATCAGTAATACAAAGGAAATGGTTTGAACGTTTTTTTGATTTTTTTAGATTTTTCGACTTCTAAAATATATACAAATTTTGCAGATGTCTACAGTTCACCTTAATCAGAATTAAAATATATATATTATCAAAAATAATCAGAATTAAAATAAACTCCAGAAAGTGAAGAAACTTCAGAAAAAAGTTCAGAAAGTTACATATGTGGAAAAATACTATTTTTCCACATGTTTTTTTCAACGTTTTTTTTTCATGATTGAACAAATTCTTATTTTTAGAAAGGAAATTCTAACTAAATAAGCTTTTGAGTGACTACCACGATGAAACCCCATATCGAACGGATCTTAATTAGAAACACGCTCGAAAATAACCTTTCCAGCTGTTATCCAACGGCGTGTGTTCTAAGATTTCCGACGCTGTCGGGTAGAAATTTTGTAAAAGTGAAAGGGTATCTCGAGCATTATAGAGAACCAGAGAAATTGAATGGACATATTATTTTACTAATCGTGTCGTAAAGCAGAACGCTTTAGATTAATAACTCTAATCTGATGAGACGATTAAACAACCTTCTTCAGTGGCGGCTGAAGTGACGGTGGAATTGGAAACACTCGTATTTTGTGGGGGTGATTATTAGAAGTAGAAGGCGATAAGATTAGAAAGACTTCAAATGAAACGAGCAAAAACATTTTGAACAGACCTCTGGCTCACTGCTTACAAACTATTTGAGAAATACGAGGTGTGGCTATTAAATAACCGAACTGACGCTGCTACCAGCGCGCTGCGAGCGTGTCGCGACAATTTTGAACAGAACTGTGTCTAGTGATACTTTCCCCACCCTGAGCTCGATGAACAAGCCAGTGGGACGCTCAGTTTGACTGTAGCAGTCGTTTAAATTAGTCTACGCACGCATGTTAAACTGGGGAAAACTTTTACAGAAGCTTATGCAATGTTAAAAGAAGTGTACGGGAATGAATGTCTATCCCGCACACAAGTTTTTTAAATGGTTTAAACGGCTTAAAGAGGAGCGTGAAACGACCGAAGACGATCCGCGCCCCGGACGGCCCTCAACGTCAAAAACCGACGAAAACATTTTGCTGAAATAACAGGAATCGACAAAGAATGTGTTCGCCAGATTTTGCATGAATCGTTCAACATGCGCAAAAATGGTGCCAAAACTCCTCACTCCCGAGCAAAAGGAATCAAGAATGAACATTTGCGCTGACATTCTAAACAACATTGACACTGATCCAGGCATGTTAGACACGGTGATTACTTGCGATGAATCGTGGTTTTTTTACTTACGATCCGCCACTGGCCTTCAGGGAAGAATTTATCAGCTAAAAACAAGTCCGCCTCTGTTCTCGAACGCTCTGGATCTAGATCTCTCAATCTGAAAACACGTAATTTCAGACTAGCACTTCCTAGACCGCTCGCTGCATCGAAATGTCATCTTGGATCATCTGCGTTGCAAAATGCACCCACTAATTCGAAAGGAGAGCTGTTATTCCTACACACGAATAAGATATTAGTTTTAGAAGCATTCTTCCAGTGAAAGGCACTGTTACGTGGCAGAGAGAAGATACGTGTACAGGGTGATACGGGGAGAATGGAAAATTGCCAAATCGGATGCTGGAGGTTAAGATGTGAAGAGTGAGCTCTACACAAGTTGCTATAAGTGTGTCGAAGATAAGAGTTTTATTTCGAAATTTTTTTCAAACAATTTTTTCAAAGGATTTGATGCATACACGTTTTCTGGCAATACCTCATTTACTTCAAAGACATACATATTTCATGAATTGAAAACAAGTTCATAGATACCAAGCTGAAGAAATTGTAGATTCATTACAATAGGAGCAACTTTTTTATATCAAATTATGAACAAATTTATCATTGCAACGACCATTGACAGTCAATATTTATATACAGGGTCGGACCGTGTTGACTTAGGACTTAGGTATAGCAAATATTACCAGCTAAAAAAATTAAATGTGCAAGTGAAACGTAGCAGTAACGAAATACATCTACAAACATTTATTTGTAGTTAGTAGTTAACGTTGGCGGTTCACTACTTCATGCGTCTGACCGATGAGAAAACGGTTAGGTATTTCTTTTATGTTAATTTGGGAGAAAATGCCGTACTAGATTTTAATTTTGGGCGAGTAGGTAGTAAATATTCATGAGGTAAAGGAGGGTGAATTCGCAATTAACCAGATTAACCGTGACAGAAGTCAATAGAACAGTTATAGATTTGACCTTGAAACGAATTAATTCCAACGTGGTGGTAAGAATTCATTAAAACTATAAAATGTTATGACTTTGTAGAAGCGAGGTTTACTACATATTGTAGTGTATTAAAGGTAGGTGGTTAAACAGCTTGTTAATAAGACGAAATTTATAGGCTATTCAGTACGTGTTGAATTGTATAGTCTGTTCAATACAATGTGATCATGAATCAGCTGAGAATAAACGGAATTTTGCTTTATTTACGGACCGTTATATTTGGGTTTCTCCCAGATTAAATGGAAAAAAGCAAGGACATTGTTGTAGTTAAACCTTTTAATAGAAATATGACCAAATTGATATATATTTGAAAAATGTTTAAGGGTAACTATTTTAATAGGGGTGCATTCTATCCAAAAATGTTATCGCTATGTATATAGTTCTTTTGACCCGAATTTACGCTCCCCAGATATATTACCCATATGATGTGGTCACTTGGTGTATGTAATGCCGAAAAGGTATTGGTAAAATATAAATAAGTTTTTTTTGTCCAAATGGAGCTTTTGTCCAAATTTCTCATTTCTCATTTCACCAAATTTCTCATTACATATTTGAACGGGTATAACTTTAGATAAACCAGTTACAATTTTGAACATTATTTTAAGCATTTGTTTTTTTTTTTTTTGATTTTTTTTATTGGCACAACATTGAAAATATGACCTTATATAGTTCTAATTGTGGAATCATGTAACTGTGATCATGTGTGAAGTACATATTTATTGAATATTCCGTATTTTAGTTAACTGTGAAGATAAAAATACATATACATGTATATTTAAGCGTAACATTTACCTATCTATTAATTAGATAGGAACTAAACCTGCTAAATTTTAATAGAGGATTGATACAGTTTTCTTTTTTGCTTGGAGCAAGGAGTCTGTTATGTTAGTTTTCATCTGATTGTGATTACAATGGTTAAAGTGTAATATAAAAATTAATTTCGTCAGATATTTAATATCTTTGTCCCCTAATGTCTAACAATTGTTGATTGTAGCATATGTTTGTTAATGACGTGTTTTCTTTATTAGTAAATATAATCATTGTTCGAGGTTTGCCTCAATATTGTTTATATATACATTTTAGCTTTTGTTTATATAAAAATGCATTTGTTGTTCTAATAGTTTGTAATTATAACAAATTCTACAGTATTTTTCTTAGAAATAGTTTTCTGAAAAATTGCCTTATTAAATTTGTTACGTGATATATGGAGGTAGTTTGGAAAGATAACTAATAGAAAGCTTATTTTTAAATATCAGAAGATCTCAGCATTTAGACGTATTACACAAGTATTTTATTAATTGCCTGTACGTTCTAGCTGAATAAAAAAATATGTTGAATCTCCTATCGCTAAAATAAAAGACTTGTTTCAACGACTTTCTAATCCTTTCGATTGAATGGCATTAAATGAAATGCGAACAAGAGTGGTACATCTGACCGAAGCCACGCATCAGCAACAATGAAGTATCAGATTACAGAAGACGCCACTTTTAGCGACTTCTGTACTTAAATCGGGTTTTATATTGATGTAAAAGTCGGAGAGACGAAAGAAGTCAGGTATATATCGGGTGCCACAGGATAATTATTATTTGTTTTATCGAATACTCTCTGTTTTCATCATATGTTTAAATTTTCCTTTATGCTTATTGCCCATGCTGGTCTCTTACTCGGTATTTGAATTTTGAATTGGAGTTTCACCCATTGAATACATGTACCTTTTATTAAAAAATCAAAATACGAGGTGTGTAAATTAAGTAACGAGATGATTTTTTTTAATTTTTTATTCGAATAGAATTACAATTCAGTATTATCTCCTTTAAAATAACTTTCTTGGGAAGCCACACAGCGCTGGAGACGGTTCTTCCATTCCTCATAGCAGTGCTGGGAACTAATATACTGGAATAGCCCTCAGCTGGTCGGTTACAGGCGTTTGAATGTTTTCTATGGTGTCAAAATGGCGTCCCTTGAGGTGATTTTTCAATCTCGGGAAGAGAAAAAAGTCACAAAGACTCAAGTCAGGCGAATAAGGAGGCTGAGGAGCCACAGGAATGTTTTTACTGGCTAAAAACTCGTTTACTGAAATGGCTGTGTGACAAGGCGCATTGTCGAGATGCAACATCCAGTTGTTCTTGATATTTAGTCTCACACGCATGACCTTTTTTTGAAGTTTTTCAAAAACCTCTCTGTAAAAGTGTTGATTTACTGTTTGTGCCTGTTTGTACAAGCACAAACTTTTGGGTTTTGGAGAGCTTGAAGTGTGTCATTCCATACTTTGGCGATTGGATTCCGGGTCGTACTCAAACACCCAAGATGGTAATGATACGTTCCACAAAATGGGGATCATTTCCACTACATATTTTCGTATGATACCGTATATATAACATTGCACTGATGCCAAAAAACTTTTCAGATAAATCACTATATTAACTGGACGTCTGAACAAGAATAAATATTGTTATAACCTGAATTTAGAATAAACCAAATAATTTTAAGGAAACTAAAAATAGCGGCATTATAAATACAAGGTGCGTGGCGACAATCTAAGGTCAGATCGGGCCAGATAACCTGCAGTTGACTAAAACTCACTGAAATAAATTAAAAGCTAATTAAAGTGATGCAAATAATTAAAAAAATAATAGGTTCAAGTGTAAACTGAAACAGCTGCTTATTATCAGATAAGATCAACTATAAGATTGTGACGAAAGCTGATCAGTTAACATTAATGGTCTAATTACCTAAAAAGTGTTACAAAAGTTATAATTTTACTGCCAAATATTTATTTGTAGTTCATGCGGCACTGGTATACGAGGTGTGGCTATTAAATAACCGAACTGCTGTCGTAACACTTTTTATTCATTACTAGTTACAGTAGCAACTTTTTCGCCTTTGACGATCTCTACACCGCTCCATACGACTTTTCCATTGTTGAAAGTAGTGCTGGAAGTCCGCCTCTGTCAGCTGGTTCAGAACCTCCGTTGCTTTTGCTTTAACCGCTTCCACAATTTCGAATCTTGTCCCCTTCAGTGTCACCGTGTCTAACAAGCCTGGATCAGTGTCAATGTTGTTTAGAATGTCAGCGCAAATGTTTGTTCTTGATTCCTTTTGCTCGGGAGTGAGGAGTTTTGGCACCATTTTTGCGCAAACTTTGCGCATGTTAAACGATTCATGCAAAATCTGGCGAACACATTCTTTATCGATTCCTGTTATTTCAGCAAGCCCTCGGATCCATCAACGATCTTCGCGGATTTATTTTATCAATTTTTTCAATGTTTTCGTCCGTTTTTGACGTTGAGGGCCGTCCGAGGCGCGGATGGTCTTCGGTCATTTCACGTCTCTGTTTAAACCGTTTAAACCATTCAAACACTTATGTGCGGGATAAACATTAATTCCCGTACACTTCTTTTAACATTGCATAAGCTTTTGTAAAAGTTTTCCCCAGTTTAACAAGAAACTTGCAATTAACCCGTTGCTCCATCTGAATCTTGATAATAACCTAGACATGTAAAATTTCTAAATTAATGAAACGAACCAAAAATATCACAGAAATCGAAAACTCTACCATCCTTATTATAGTGTTCTAGTGTTATGTGGCGTACAGGTTTTTTTTTTGAATTTTTTATGGTAAAATTCAATTCAATTTATTATGTAAAAAATACTAAATGGTTCAGTTAGTCAGATAAGAACTTTGAAAAAGCTTGGGATTGTTAGACGTAGAATTTCTCAAGCTGTAATCCTATTAACGCAAAACTATAATACAAAATGATCAGAATGTAAGCAACCCTCAAAAAGTTGGTGTGTGAATACTTTTACTGCTGACTGTACGTTCTAATTTGTGTATTCTAATTAGTGGCTATTCCATTTTGTAATAGTGGCTATCGCGTTTTTTTTACTAACATAAAATTATGAAAATGCGGGCACACCAGCAAGTTTACCACAATTTTATGCAGATGGGGGTCATGCATGTCGAACGTATAAGCACATTAAACATGTGATTGCATGTGATTTATTGCGAATTTCTAGGCCATTGTAACGCATATCTGACAAATGTCTGGGATCTGGCCATTTTTCGTTTTTTAGTTTTCTATTTTTTGAAACCAGTTTTATGCTGACTCAGCCAATGATTAATTAAGACAATATGGTAGCATAAGGCAATAGCTGAGGGATATTCTACTTAATTTTAAAATTACCAGCAATCAATCCTGTTAAGTTTCTTTAGGGTTAAACCGGTCTATAACGTTTGGTATTGGGACAAGACTGTCTGATGCATTCATTTTTATTTGCTCCAATTACGTCCAAGATTCATAGATTGTAGGGACACCATTTGTTGCGCCCAGGAAAGTAGGCGGCTTGAGGGCGGGAGTTTACACATCTTGTATCAAGTCGCCGTTTCTTCCTGTGCGTAGTGTTGTGAATAACTGGGTTTATACTTTTTTATAGTTTTGTTAGTATTGTTACGAACGCTGGGCCAGTCCGCCCCTGCCTGTTTTGACGCCGGCTGACCAAAGCAGCCGATAACCTGTGCTGACGTAAGACGCCCAGAAATGCCACGAGTATTCGCGGCGGTTCGACTTCGCGCCTGGAGGCTTCTCGTAGATACGCGACCCTTCTATAGGTGTATATAACGCGGGGTATCCACGCGCGACGATAGTTCTATTTGAAAACCGGCGCGGCTTACAACGCTCAAAATAAATTGTATAGAAATAAATCAGTGTAAATAAATAGTGTTAGTTTAAAAGTACGAGTTTATTTTTCACACTTCACGAACCCGAAATAAATAAAACGTTACATTGGTGTCCGTGTGAGTGTGAAAAAAAAAAAAACTGAACAATAAAGACATTTAAATAAATAAATTCGCGATAAATAAATTAAGTGAAATGACTTCAAGACAGGTATTTTTAAAGGACCTTAAAGTGGCGGATTTAAAAAGGGAACTTGAAGAACGGGAGTGCGAGACGACAGGGAAAAAGGCCGATCTGCAAAATAGACTTAAAGAAGCTCTGGAAAATGAAGGTGAAAATCCCGACATATTTTTATTCGAAATTGCCGGTGACATAAATTCGGGTTGCAAAGTTTAATAGAAAATGGTAGTAACCTGGAACAGAAATTTGAGGAAACGTCTGGAAACTTAAGAGGGATGGAGCAAAACTTAAGAGGATGGAGCAAAAATTGGTCGAAAAATTCCACTAAGATGGAACAGAAACTAATAGAAAATATGGATCAAAAACTACTGGAAAATTATACAACTTTAGAAAAGAAAATTACGGAAAATTCTAGTTGTCTCCAGAAACAAATAGGTGAATATGTGGACGGAAAATTTGAGGAAATGGAAAATAAGTTAGTTACCTAGAAGAAGAATTCCAGAATAAGTTTCTAGAATAGAGAGAAAGATTGCAACGCTGAGTTTAGAAAGTGGGGAACAACAACGAGTGGTCAATACCGCTCTGAAGTCACCTGGTAGCGACATTGACAGGTTGAGTAAACCCGAGTTGAGCAGTCCTGTGGAAATTTCGAAAATTCGCATGAAACCACCACAGTTTGATGGTAAGAGCTCATGGGTTAATTATCTACGACAATTTGAGGCTGCAGCGAGGGCAAATGGTTGGTCGTTGGCAGAGAAGGCTACAGCGCTGACGTTGGCGCTACGTGGTGACGCCACAGATATATTACAGACGCTTCTCTTGAAGAGCAAGATGATTACCATCAACTAGTTAAACACCTCGAAATGCGTTATGGTCAGTCCCATCTCGAGCATGTCTACCACTCGCAGTTGAAGAACCGCTATCAGAAAAGTAATGAATCGCTGCAGGAATTCGAAGCGGACATAGCGCGGTTAGTTCGTTTGGCGTATTCATCTACGCCGGAGAACGTTATGGAACGACTAGCCGTGCAGGCATTTTTAGACGGTCTGCGTGATACTGAGACCCGTCAAGCTTCCGACTCTCGCTCGTCCCAGCAAGTTGGTGGATGCTTTGGCGCGAGCTTTGGAATTCGAAGCTGCTAAACAGAGTTGCAGAGGTCAAGCTAAGGTCCGTAGGATGGAGGAAGGTGTTGAAGAAGGAACCTGCAACGAAGCAGAGATTAGGCGAGTCGCCAAGGAGATATTGGATAAGAGGCCAATTCGGCGTTGGAATAGTGCTAAGGTACGTCACATTCGTGGTCGCCGTATTGAAAAGAAGAAAGCACCGCCATCATCTGAAAAGGATGTCGTAATACGCAGATTAACGGTGGTGAATGATGATTGGCAGCGGGATGAGCTTCTGAGAGATCAAGAGAATGACCCGAATCTGAAACCAATTGTGAATTGGAAGAAAGAAGATCGGAAACCCACTTGGGAAGAAGTATCACGGTACTCGCCAACAGTAAAGTCGTACTGGCTAGTGGAAATCCCTCGTCTTAAGCGACGGACTCTTAAAACGCGTTCTGGAGAAATCAGATGGTACCGAAGAGCGAAAACAACTGATAGTCCCCAGAAACAGAGTGCCAGGGGTATTGGAGGAGATCCACAATGGAAGCACTGGCGGACACCTAGGAGTAACAAAGACGCTGGGAAAAGTTAGGGAGCGTTTCTACTGGGTGAACTGCACTACTGACGTGAAGGAGTGGTGCAAGAAATGCGTGGTGTGCGTGCAAGTAATGGTCCGCAACGGCACCCGAAGGCTCCAATGCGACAATACAACGTGGGTAGTCCGTTTGAAAGAATTGCCATCGATGTAGCAGGTCCGTTTCCGGAAACAGATAATGGAAATAAATACATCGTCGTCGTGATGGATTATTTCAGCAAATGGGTAGAAGCGTATGCCCTTCCAAACCAAGAGGCTTCTACTGTGGCGGACGCTCTCATCAAGGACTGGATTTGTCGATTTGGTGTACCTCTGGAATTACATTCGGACCAGGGGAGAAATTTCGAGTCGATTCTGTTTCAGAATGTGTGCCGTACACTCGACATCCGTAAGACGAGGACAACTGCACTGCATCCGCAGTCAGATGGAATGGTGGAGCGAATGAATAGGACCATCAACCGGTACTTATCCAAAGTAGTCTCTGACCACCAGAGGGATTGGGACCAGTTTCTCCACCTGTTCCTGCTAGCCTACCGGTCGTCAGTCCACGAAACAACTGGGCAAACACCTGCAAGCATCGTGATGGGCCGTGAACTGCGTCTACCCTGTGACCTGAAGTTCGGCTGTACACCAGGGGACGACGTGGCTGGAAAGGACTACGTCAGTACTCTACGCCAGAGAATGGACGACATCCACGAACGAGTCCGTTCAAATATCCAGGGCGCCAGCGACCGCATGAAGGAGACCTACGACATCAACGCCAACGATGGCAGGTACCAGCCCGGCAACCAAGTCTGGTTATATAACCCACAACGTCGTCGTGGGTTATCTCCAAAACTTCAAAGCTCCTGGGAAGGTCCGTATGAGGTCGTCACCCGGATTAACGATGTAGTCTACCGAATCCAGAAGTTGCCAAGAGGAAAACCCAGGGTGGTCCACTTCAACCGTTTAGCCCCTTTCGCCGGAAGCAATGACGAACAAGCTGAAGCCAGAGTTCGACACGTCAGTCCACCAGACGGCGAGCTCTCCTTCGAGGAATTCATGTCGCTTCATTCCAACGGCCAGAAAGCTCGCTACGGTGTAACGCGAGAAGAACCACGTGACCTGTTCCAGACTCCTGCTGACTTCTGTCTTGCTCACTGTGTGGCAGCGGACCTCCGAATGTCCCGAGGGATTGACTTACCTTCAAGAAGGCGTTTGGACAGTTGGAGGAGTTACGCAGACAAAGACCAGAGGTTGGACGAGTCCTTCAAATCACGGCGGCCGAGCAGGAGAAAGAGAGGTCCGTTTTCTATTTGGTGACCAAGCAGCTATCGCACCATAAACCAACTTATCAAACTGTCTGGGACACACTAGTCGAGCTGAGGGTTGTGCTCTTGTCCCAGAGCATAAGCAGTTTGGCGATACCGAAGATAGCCAGCGGACTAGATGGCCTGGATTGGAGGGTGATCAGGAGTATGCTAGAAGTCCTCTTCCGGTTTACTGGAATTGAGATTCTGGTATGCTGTTACAACCCCAGGAGATCGCTCAACGAGAAGACTGTGGACTGCTTCTTCTACCAGACCTCCCGATGCAAGAATGGGTCATTCTGCAGGTATCGTCACAGGCCAGGGGATGACACAATTCGAGACGAAATGTCTTTAAGGAGGGGGCAGTGTTACGAACGCTGGGCCAGTCCGCCCGCTGTTTTGACGCCGGCTGACCAAAGCAGCCGATAACCTGTGCTGACGTAAGACGCCCAGAAATGCCACGAGTATTCGCGGCGGTTCGACTTCGCGCGCTGGAGGCTTCTCGTAGATACGCGACCCTTCTATAGGTGTATATAACGCGGGGTATCCACGCGCGACGATAGTTCTATTTGAAAACCGGCGCGGCTTACAACGCTCAAAATAAATTGTATAGAAATAAATCAGTGTAAATAAATAGTGTTAGTTTAAAAGTACGAGTTTAATTTTTCACACTTCACGAACCCGAAATAAATAAAACGTTACAGTATCATATATTTTATCATATATGGTCTATAATACGAGTATTACAAAGTATTAATATTCAGATCGTGGGAAGATCAACAACCTAATACTAGCACAGCTTTTTTTTAAAGATCACGAATACGACGTAAATTTGGGTGAAAAAAAAATAGTTTTCAATACGGCCCTGTTTAAAATTGCACGTGTTATTTATTAGAGAAATTTCTTCAATGCCTTTGTCGGCTATTTTAAATGATATTTTCTATTTCTTATTTCCTTGGTATGGACTATATGAGAGCATCGTTTTTTGAGGCTAGACGATACAAGTCATTGAGAAATATGACTAATTTGATCCACCCTGTAATAAGCATACGCATTTGCGAGGAATTTCGAACAGCTTAATGGATAAAAGTAAACAATACATGGGATAGGTAATCGATATTTATATACTTGCTTCCTCTTCCACAACGATTATGAGACGAGATGACACGCTATACTCGTAAGTAGAGGTACCTACTAAAAATAAATTTCCCACAATTATAAATGATTTATGCGAAAATAAACGGTTTTTTGTATAAGAGGCAAACACCTGACGAATTTGTATATTGTATTTGATAATAAATGCTGACTAACTACGTTAAAATGTTTGTAACATACCAAGGTATCTTGTTATCTAATCCACCGCTTTACAGGATCTCTTCTTTTGTATAGCCATGATTAATAAAATATTTTCCCATAGTCTCAATGTACTGTATAAAAACTATAAATATCGAATATAAAAATATTAAATAAAAAATAAAAATATACAATATGAATTGCAAAAAATATATAAATAAAAAACGGTTAGCAAAATATACAAATATACTCTATTCAGTATTGTTTTTAAATCTACTTGTTCGGTTTTTTTTTATATGATTCGTCGATATCTATACGAAAATTAATAGGTATACCTAATAATTCCCTACATTTTAAACTAGGAAACGAATACATAATATATGAGGAGCTTAAATTCAAAAGGAATAATATCTAGTTTTAAAGAACTGATGAAGAATCAGATTTTTCAATTAATACATACCCACAACAAGTGAGGCCTGTTTCTTTACACAGTGTGTAGATATGGGAGTTTATGTATATATACCTGTATATATGTTATAAGCAAAATTAATTACTGTTAATAATGATCGACGAACATAATGCCCTTATAAATCAGTAGCGGAATTTTGTGAATATTATCCCTTTTGAATTTAAGCTCCTCATATGTGCCCTTATAAAAAATTCAGAAGTGGGACTTTAAATCCTAACATTGCCTAGGACAAAACAGACACAGGATACATTTTCACAAATTTTCAAAAGTTGAGACTTTAACACTATAAGATTCCATACATTTTTTTGCAGGCAGATTTTTATACAATCTCAGTACGATATTTAGCTTACAGAATTCCAGATGTTGAAAAGTTTTCCTATTAAAAATCCGAAATAAAATTATCTATTTATTAAAAAATATATCTTTAAAATTTATTCATTCAAAATAAAAACTGATCCACGTCATCAAACACGTGTTTAAGTTTTAGAGTGCACTGATGCCAGATTGTTATAAAATTATTCAGTATTTAGAAATAATTTTGTTTGTTTGTTGTTACATAATTTATTCTTTCAACATTGAAAGGAGAAGTAATTTTAAAAACGTATATGTTTTAAAAGACATTGGCTGGTGAATAAATATGCAAGTACAAAAAAAAGGAAAAATTGGTAGTAAAGATGTTTTTTTTTTTCTAACGGGAGAAAAAATAGCAGAAAAAGGTACACACCAAATATATTGAACAATTGTCACTAAAAAAAACATAAGTAAAAAACTAATAACATAATTCATGTTTTACCTTGAACAAGGTAAGTTCAAGGTTAAAACCACGTTTGTCCGAAGTCTGATTATTATAAATGTTACGAATATCACTTGTATGCAATGCTGCAGTATTTATAACCCTCTTGGTAGGATTACGCTTTCTAGAATATTGTACTGTAGTTTTAATTAATATTTTGATTTTATATTTAAATTACCCAAGGACGTAGCCAAGGGGGGGGACGATAGGGGCGATCGCCCCCCTGCCAAAGAAAAATACTAATATAAAATACACAAAATTAACTACTAATACATGCTGAATGATGATTATTAATTATGTATCTACCTAAAAATAGCCATCGTGTACGGTAGTGTAAATATATGTAAGGTAAAACAACGCGTGTAGAACGCAAAAGCGTTGTTACCTCATTTTTTTATACGTAATTCCACTGGACATTCCGGTTTTCGGCGATTTTATCACAGTTTATCTAAAAATAAATGTTAGAGAGGATATTACGCATTATACTAAGTAGCATTACGGGACAATCCACTTTTTATGTTAGAAAGATCATCGGTTCAAGAAATGAATCGCATTTCCAGAGTTTTGCAATTCCAAAAATAATACGAATATTCCGCAAAAACCTACTTTGATTTTGAGAACCCAATACCCTATTTTTTTCAGCACATCTAAGAGGGCGACGGGGGTGAATGAGAGCCAGTGGGAAATGGGAGATTGGAGCCACCACTAATTAAAAAAAAAAAAACGTTACAATTTTCACAATAAAATTTAGTTTTGCCGTGACAACCTGGATTTTTACAATGAACTGAATTTTTGAAATCAGATGCCAAAATTGGAAGGTGTTGAATGTTCCCTTCAGAACGTATTGGTGTTGATGAGCCTGACGATGATCTTTTTGTGCCCATACTGACTTGAGGGTACATAATACATTCTAACTTGAGGGTACGTCACACAGGACATCAGAACTGACACTCCAATTTTTTTTTTGTCGTACCAAAACATCGTTTGGTATGTTTATAATGCCCTGCTTCTACTTCTAACTCATCTTCTAGACACGACATAAATTCTAATTCAGAGTGTCAGCTTCTAGACACAGTAATATCTTATCATCATCTTCTCCGAACTGTAAATATTTTCTTTTTCCGAAAACATCTAAAGATAAAAAATAAAAATTTGTAGTCACGATGTCCTTCTGCCCAGAGCTCAGCTGACCATAATAACTCATAAATTGGCTACTTCTCAACAGATGGCTATATCTGCTTGTCCATTACATTGAACCATGATATTTACACCGCTCCATTGGTTGTGTAACATTTGAGAAACCTAAACTTGTGGGTCCATCAAAATGTTTCATTGATCCATTCCATTGACGTTTCAGTGATCCATAATGTCCAATACTTTGACATATACATGTATATACATATATAAATATGTAAACATTTAGCTATTTTAAGCTATTACAACCACTCAGTCACCATACCAATAGTTATTTTTTATGATAAGTATAATAAATCTTGTTTTTGGTGCGCGAGATTGTCATTTTGTTGATTAAACGTTAAAAATTACTTGACCGCACTTTTCTACTGTCGACATGTCGACATAAAAACGTTGTTTTTTTATAACTTCAGGAATTAATATTACATTTCAATAATCGTTTTGACCGTAGACTGAATTTTTGTACCACAAATAATTAATTATAAATGTGATTGGTTGAGAAAAAAAAATTAGGACTGTTATGATAATATGACAAAATAAAATATCTGAGAAAAAAACTAGTTTCCGCTTTATATTCTTTTGTCACCGTAAACAATACACAATTTTTTGGTAGTTGTTGAAAAAAAAATTATATTTATTGAATTACGTGAGAAAATTCGATTTCTTTTTTTTAATCCTGTTGTATAAAAAACACACTAAGTACACCTTGAATCAGAAGAAAATAAACAGATAATCTGTAATACTATATATAATTTAATCCTGTTATATAAAAAACACACTAAGTACACCCTGAATCGGAAGAAAATAAACTGATAATCTGTAAATTTACATGTAATTTTCACAGGTCATTAAAACTTTTGCAAACAGTTGTCTTTTATTTTTAACTGATAACTTCCATATCCTTGTAGTAAATAAGGCGTTTCTCTGCAAAATATATAATATTTTGAGCGTATCAAAACATTAACGGAAATCTTCTAACTCAGATGTGTTACATAAATCTGGATACACCCACTGCAGTTGGGGATAGAATTTCACTTTTAGCTGCTAATCTGTTTTTACATATGTATGTGGTTGTAACTATTTATATTGTTAACATACAATTTTTGATGCGATTAGTATATATGAATTAAGGTGTGAGTGACAGTTTTTTGCTACATCAGTTATGAATTTCTTATCTGTGAAATTTGTAGTCCAACTTTTTATTTTGTGTAATTTAGGTAAGAAACAAATTTATTATTTTAACATAAACCAATTTTCTAAGCCTGTTACATGTATGTATGTATGTACATATGTAGCTGTAAATATAAAATTGATACATTAATATACATATTTGTTGAAATTAAAAAACGCTTTATAAATAACGTAAAAGAAATCAAGATAAAAATATTAAATAACACAATGAAGTAATTTAACGATAAATTGACTTATTATTATTATTATTATTATTATTATTATTCACTTATTTTTATATATCGCAACAGTGCCTTTTCAATTACTTAATTGGTTATATATTATTTTCTCACTGTGTCCATCGGTGTACTAACTAATTGTTGCCTGACAGGACCGTACTTGGGCCCGGTTACGCTAGCATCAAACGAAAAATGAAAATCAAAAGAACGTCAGTGACGTATCATTGCTGTGCTGATGTATTCAACGGGTGTGTTAAAGACTTGCACTAATGCAGGATCACCAATATCGTTCGACAATTTGTTTTTAGTATTGAATCACATACAAATCGTATGTGGTTCAATACAACTGTGGTCTTACAACTCTTTTATATGGTATGTGTCCCTTGAAGTTAACAGACAGTAATATAATGAGTTGACGTGGTTATGATTAACGATAATCTTATTGGATAGTAGCTGCTGTGACGTAATCTGCTGCCACGCCCACCTTCGAGGGTGCCATGAGAGTTGCACTTTTGAAATTATTTGTTAAGAAGTGACAGTTTTTGCAACAAAAATTTAAAAGCCACATAACCTAAACCATCCTATTTTCAGCCATTGTCGCCAGAGCCGTGACGAAGATATGGAAGCACGATATAGACGTACACAATCCAGCAAACTGGGCGGGAGGTAAAAGCTAAAGATGACTGCAGCGGATTAACTTTCGAAACGTCGAACACAGACATACCAATTGACCGCCTGGACATCAAGCAGGTGTCATTTTTGGGCAGGGCCTCGTTGCAGCTGCTAGACGGCGCTGTAATCAAATTCGACGAAGACAGCCAGGACGTTATAAACTGTAAGTTCAGCAGCTTTAGAGATTTTCTAGAAGAAAAAGATCTCTGCAAGTTTTGAGTATCCTCAGAGTCTTATTGTGATAGTGGATTTATTGAATACGGCATATTCAACAAAATGTCTCCTATATATGTATTGTGATTTTTTACAATATTTCAGAGAATAACCTCCACAAATTAATATTCTTACAGGCGTCACCGTGAACGTGTCCTCTTTGTTTCACTGGTCGGACCCCAAAAATTGGATCATACAGGGAGACAACGAGAACGCCGCCATACCCCACAAGGAAAGGTTACCTTGCGAGCACGACGACGTTGTCTTTCCTAAAGGGTGGAAATCCGCCCCTTGCTTCGTAATAGTTCTCGATTCCTATATCGTGAGGTCTTTCAAGTTTGGCGACGACATTCTAACTTCCAAGGACATCAAGCAGATGGAAAGTGCTCCCATCAGTAAGTAACAGTTTCTTACTGGTTATATATAGGGTGTACTATGACATGAGAACCAGCGAAGAAAAAGGAAAGGAAATAAGACCTTTCTAAAGGACAAAATAAGATGTAATCGCCATACATATTAGGCACGACCCACTCAGCGGACGGGTCAGTGATTACGTGGTGGGGCGATTCGCATTTGTTGGCGATTTTGTAGCCTCTTTCCACAAACTTCTTTGCAAAATGAAACTTGCATTCCTTTCTCCTAGAATCAGCGTAACATTCGCGAGGTGAAAACATAATCGCATTTAAAAGTAGGTCTGTATTTTTGTATCGACCCCTAAATTTTTGCTCCTCCGAATTTTCAGCGCTCTTCCACCCTCTCCTCAACATCCTCGTCACGAATAAGGACTGCACCGACGCCAGCGGATGCGCGTGCGCAAACGAGGGAGCGGCGGCGTACGTTTGCGACTGGATGGGTGAAGACGGCGACCAATCCGCGAGATGCTTGAACAGCATCACCCCCATAGGGCATTGCTACGGGATATGCGGTCAGTACAACAAACAGTTAATGAAATGAGTCATCACAAATAATGCTCCAAACACAGAAACACTAACATTTACACTCCATATGCGCGTTTCGTCACATATATTGACATCATCAGGAGTCAGGAGGTAATTGGAAGTCTAAAGTTTTACTCATGAATGTAGTGTCTCGGTGTTAGTGTTTATTTTTGTGATTTTTGGTGGGTTTACTAGCAGAGGCATTTTTTTACAGGCGTCAACATACTCTTCCGGTACACCGGTGAGTTTAGCATAGACCGAATACGGGACATGCTGAAAGAATATTCGTCCGACACCTACGTGAGCAAGGTGAACAACGACACCGACTACTTTTCCAACGTTGAAAGAATTCAGATCGTTTTTACCGAAAAGGATTTCACCGGGACCAGCCTAAACGAAGGGAAACATTTTTACTCGCTCCTCTTGTCCGGTAAGTTCCTTAAAAAGCTACGAAATCAGTCAGACAACTAGGAATATCGTTGAATATTTATGCTGCATTTGTGCGACAGAACCCTCTTAGATTTATGTGATGGATAACTAACACGGGTGGTGAACATCCTGTATAATGCAACATTCTCTTTCTCAGACCACTCATTAGGGGCGAAATCCGTAGAATTCTACACCTCCAGCGAACCGCTTCCAAAAGACAGCTCGTCCACCAGTGCTATTTCTGTTGTATTCGGATCTCTCTGTGGAGTGGTCGTCTTTTTGTCGTTATACTTTTCCTGTACTCTCCACAGGATACCGTCGTACGGTTAAGAGACAGGTACAGTCAGAACACTTGATCATCATTTTTTTCCCACTTTCCTACACTGAATCTCAAAAAATTATCACAAGTTTAACAATGTGATATTTGTATTCGTTTAACGCCATAAAATAAACCTAGACCTAAACCTTTTGGGGTATCCCAGTATAGATTTTGGGGTATCCCTGCGATAGGATATTATCTCCTTTTTTTGTCAATAAAACTGCTCATTTGTCGACGAGATTAATATGAGTTGTTAATATTCTAAGGAAAAAATTAATGGCATATGATCTGATGAGATGATAGATTATGATGCCTGAATTAACTTTATACATTGGCATTGGGGCATTATTTCCTACAAAGGGAGAAACAACGTACCTGCAGACAAGGTAGTTTCGAAGTCTCTCCAGCTGTCCAATGCAGCTTCAACAAGAAAACGGGGAAAGGGGGAAACACATGGTAAAGACGAAATACAAAGGCAACAAAACCTTGTCATATTTGCATCACCTCAATTTGGAAATTGAGATGATGCCTCAATTGATGATGATACCTAAATTGACTAAATGCCCTTTGGGTCAATCACTGCAATAGGTTGGTTAGGATTATTCGAAGAAGCTTATGTAGAGTTGCAACGACAGTAAATGTTTCAGTCTCTAGCTTCACGGAAATCAAATATCACATTGACACCTACACTAATGACTTTTTCGTAACAAACTAGAAAACCGTGGAGAAAAATTGATGTGGAAATGTTGATTAATGACACATTTTTACGATAATGTAAATTTGTACAAAACATCCAACTGGGACCCTCCCTTTCTAGCTTCCTTAAAACAGATAAAGCTAGAAAGAGAGCATCCGATTAATCGACTCTCCGATCCTCCGAAACAATTTCAGATTGCGCTTCACTTCATTCAATCGACCCCTTTCGTCGTTCAATCGAAACCTGTTCGCAAAATTCGAGAACACGGAGAACGCGGGGCTCATCATAGGGGAGACCGAATCATTAACGGGGTCCGTGTTGAGTCTGGACAAGTCCTTCGACAATCCCATGTACGGCAAACCTTCCCCCCTTCCACGGCCAGCACCAGCGATACGGTAATTATTCCTGTAAAGAGTTTATTTATTGTTATTTCAGCGAGATCATGGGACTATTTTAAGGTGTAGACTTTACATCATATACAAACTAAATAACACCCTTAAACTGCGTCCCTTGATCTTAACACTTTAACAGATAGTAAAGCAATGAGTGGCGTGATTAGGTTTAGCGATAAACTGATTGGATAGTGGCTTCTGTGACGTTCTTCGACGAAATGTGTCGAAGACCTCATGGCAATTGGTCACTTACTTTTACAATTTGTTAATATGTCGAGACTACAGGTGAACATTTAGGTTATAAGTAAAACAAGTAAAAGTCCTTAATAGAATTTAATTTATTGAACACTGTATTGAAAGGGAATGTCAGATCCCAATATTGGAATGACATATTACTCCTTTAAGCTTATTAACATATTCCTACTAGCTGATGCTCGATATACAGGGTGGGGAAAAGGTATGGAAACACATAGAAATTCCGCGAAATTGATTAGAAAATGGAAAATCAAGGTACGCTATGGTATCTTTCAATGAGGAGTCCAATGGTGACCTTACTGTTTCCATACTCCCCCCCCCCCCCCCCCAGTGTATGTAGGTAAATGTAACATATTTTACGCTAGTTCCGGATCGCCCTGTATGACGTTTGGTCTTGTAGACGAACTATGATTAACAAGAATTCGTTAATTATAACGTCCTTTGTTTGTTCGATAGATGGCCAGCGGCGATATCAGAATCACGACTGCTGAAATAGCAGTGGAAAACCCGCTGTACGACATAAGCAATATGGCTGATGATGCAGAGGATGTAGCCGAGGAGGGGGAGTTGATCGATTTGAAGAAAACAGAAGAGTAATTTAACTGGAAATAAGTTTTTTTTTATGAATATGTTCTTTTAAACGTATTATAATCGTGAGGATTTTTTTGTTTTTTTTTTTTATTGCGATTTTATTCTCGTATAGATATGTAGCTTTTTCATATTCTACAGAATGGTAATTTTCCCAATGGGTACAATTTTAAATCAAAAATTCGTATTCAAAAATGATAAGAAATGTTGTCCGTCTAAAAAATTAAAATGGTCGGCTTTGACATTGTAATGGATATAATTTAACAAAAATTTCGAACGCATTTTCTTGTAGGTACAGTATTCAACAAAAGACATGACACGCCCATTTTTTAAAGGTTGCTTAAATTCTGATTCGACCTGGGCTTGGTAGATATAGAATTTCACAAGCCGTAATCTTATCAGAAGTAAAAAAAACATACTGTAGTACAAACATTATCAGAATTTAAGCAACTTTCAAAAAAAACTCATGACATGACTAGGGTTCGGAAAGTTTGCTCTTTCGCATGGTAAACTGCATTTAATGATCCTCCGCTCCAGGATGACCAGGATCGGTCAGTGGCGTAGGTACGCAGGGGCAAGAAATATACCTACCATAATTTACAAGGCGCTTAAAAAATACGGTTTATTCTTTAAGTATCCTAGAGTTTGCGCCGACCCTTCATTTTGGCACACATTTCCGGACCCATGACTTTTGTTGCAGACTGTTTATATACTTAAATGTTTGGCAACTCTGATTTAAAAAAAAAACATTGGAGACATACATTTCGTTGTGTGCCTTCGGTTCACATTGTTCAAGGCATCCCGTCGTTTTGTTAGGAAGCAACAGCTGCTGCCGAACCGACGGCGATTTTCCTCTTGCGGCGTTGCCGCTTCTATGAAAAATACTCGGAATCATAGTACTAACCGCAACTTAACTCGTGGAACTGTAGAATTGCAAGAAATAACTGCAACTTAAAATATTGCAATATTCTAAGAACATTGTTACGCATATTTTTCGTCTAAATAGATTTTTTTAAATACCTATGAATTCATTTTAATGTTAATTCTAGACGAATACCTTTGAATACGAAAATATATTTGATCCAAAGAATAAATAGTGTTGGAAATACTTCAAAAGCGTACTATAAACTATCCTGAACTAAAATACACCGTTGGCAAAGTCAGTTCGTCCGGTCTGTAAGCTGATGTAAGTAATTCATTGGTTAGAGGGAGGTTAATAACACAACATCGTTCACAGTGACCCCGGCCACAACTGTGAAGGGTGGTTAAATTGCAATGTTATCTCTGTACCTACGCCATCGTCATAAAACATGGACCGATTTTGTGTCTGCTCCTCTACATCTTATTTAGAATAAAGCCAAACATCTCTAAATCTACCCGTGTTCAAATCAGCGTCATAAAACAACGAGGTAAGACACAGTTTCAGTTTTTATGGCATATTTTTTTAGGACCCATAAGACAACAGGTTTTCGTCACGTAGTCAGGAAATCTCGCGCTTTTTCGAGCTATATCAAAATATGGCGCGCAGCGTTTAGCGTTTTTTAAACTCACAGGTGGCAACACTGACGCACATATGAGCCAAATCAATATTTTTTTAACTTTCATTTTGCAAATTGTTGATTTAAAACAATATTTATGAATTACTACGTGAAAACTAGAGGGGGGAGGGGGGTCTTGGCATATACTACAGGTGGTCACCGAAGGAGCGGAGGGGGGTAAAAAATTGTAAAAAATGGGTCACGTAGTATGAGTATGTTACCTGTCGAGGAGTAGGTCTCTGAAATTGGCGTCAAAATCTTGCGAATTCGTATTGCGACACGGGGTTGGTTTTTGGGGTGTGAACGGCGAACCGTTTAATTCGCAGCCTATCGCCTTGGGGGCATTAAAACCAATCTTATGGGCTACCGAAAATTAAAAACCGCAAGTCTCTTGCTCCAATAGAACGCAAATGGAGCTAATCTAAAAAGTGTTATCTTATTTTGATGAGCAGTTTAATTTCGACTACTTTAAAACTATTGTAGAATGTCGGACGAGGCATTAAAATGTTGGGAAAAAATCAGAAATCGGCCCGGCACCATTAGAAGTCAACAAGTCGCCCCAACAAATTGCGTACCGGAAATTCTCTTTCAGATGTGGATGACACTTTCCAAGATTGTCCGCCGAACGTGGCCGATCTGGCAACGTCGCGTGCAGTCGTTGCACTTGTCCCGCGTGACCTTGAAACCAAGAGCAAGAGCTATTTTCTATGGCCGCCGGCTTCCGATACCGCAAACGATATAAATTTCATGCTAGGGCCACGGATGGTCGCTCTATTCGTTGTTATTATCGATTATGCCACCTGGTTTTATATTGTGCCTACGCAACTCTTACCGGCAGGTATAAAAATAGGGATAGAACGGCTGGTCAAACGGCAAGAGTATATTTAGAATAGGCAGATGTTGCTTTTAGGAAAATTGGAACACAGCTAATCGATCAACTTTTAATAAGCAAGTAGAATGTACATATAAAATCTCTGCTTAAGGAGTCGCTAGTTCAGCGTACAAGTTTTTCACGTACACTTTCAAGAATATTACATACAAGGTGTCCCGAAATTAGGGAGTCGCAAGAACAGGGTGTTGCCTGTCAAAAAAGTAATCACAAATTTTACCTAGATGTCCTCTACTCTGGGACGCACCTAGGAAATATTTTAATATAGTTTAATATAAAAATTATATAGGGGTGTCAGATCTGGCGATCTAGTTGACCACTCGATTGGTACCCTTCTTCTTATCCGACGATTTGAGAAAATCTTAATCTTATCGTTATTGGGCTATGGAACGACTCCACTGGATGATGGGGTATCGTAGTTAACACCCTCAAAAAGTGAACGTTTGATGTGGCATAGTCGACAGTAGAATTCTTGATCCTCATTTATTTGACAAGATCCTAACTGGTAAGAGCAGATTCTTTCTGCAAGATGGAGCACTTTTCCGTTAGAGAATTTGGGTTTCACATTCGTAATGTAAAAGATGGATAAGTTTCTTTAATCACTTCTTTCTTCTTTGACAATTTGTTCCAGAACTCACGAAATGGCTGTTTATCGAGAACATTCAGGGGTACATCACAGACACTTAGCCTTCAAAGTAAGTCGAACATAAACTGAATCCTCAAGGACATACCATATCGCGCCATCATAAAATAAATCTTCGAAATGACCGATGGATTTATTGACTTTGTCAGCAAATGGTAGTTTTTTAGACGTTTGCACGTCTGACATTTTATTATTAATGTAATACCGACGCCGACGACATAAACTGTATCGCGACACGTTCGGCCAACCCGAATTATAACCATATCGTAATTGTAACGCTCTTGAAAATAGGCAAAACTGCACATCTCTATTTATTATGCTTTTAACGTTTTTCAAACCAAATGATTTACACTCAATTAAATAAAGTCGTTTAAAAATCAATGCTCTTTAATACTCCTGCTCGTTTTATTTTTCCATAGAAGCCTGGCCACCTGTACCAAAGTTCAAACACGCTCTATTTCACCAAACCATTTAACGATTCCGCTGTTTATTATGAATTCAAATTATCGGCGGGGCTATAAAATTTTAATTTTACATATCCGTTCTTTTACTGCCGCACTTTATGTCGGGATTAAGATTCCCAGGAATAATTCCCCGTCTTTACGGGTTTGTTTTTCAGGCCTTTTTTTAGTCGATCAACGTCCCAACGGATTTATAATGAGATAATTAATAACAACGGGGTTTGTTGAACCTTTCAAGTGTACGATCGATAAAACCTCAAGAGCAACATGCGATGGATGTTTGTTTAGTCTCGTAGTCATACGTATTGGGTCATATTTCGTGCAGTGGCGGGTCGTGAATTCCGCAACACGATCTCGCATTCAGCATGTTGAATGCAAAAAATCTAATCAAAAAGTCAAATTAACCCCCACCCCTAACGTTTAATAAGGACACGCACGCCCCTGATAGGGCTTATTATAAATTAACAGTCAAAACATGCCTTATACGAGGCGTGTAAATTAAGTAATGAGACTGGTTTTTGTTAATCCTTTTTATTCGAATAGAATTACAATTCAATATTGTCTCCATCAAAATAACTTCCTTGGGAAGCTACACAGCGCTGGAGACGGTACTTCCATTCATCAAAGCAGTGCTGGAACTCATATACTGGACTAACCTTCAGCTGGTCGGTTACAGACGTTTGAATGTTTTCTATGGTCCCAAAATGACGTCCCTCGAGGTGATTTTTCAATCTCGGGAAGAGAAAAAAGTCACAAGGACTCAAGTCAGGCGAATAAGGAGGCTGAGGAGCCACAGGAATGGTTTTACTGCCTAAAAACTCGTTTACTGAAATGGCCGTGTGACAAGGCGCAGTATGTGTCATGATGCGTATCATGATGCAACATCAAGTTGTTCTTGATATTTGGTCTCACACGCATGACTCTTTTTTGAAGTTTTTCAAGACAGAACCTCTCTGTAAAAGTGTTGATTTAGTGTTTGGCCTGGAGGTACAAACCCTGTGGACAATTCCCCTGGCTATCAAAAAATCCCTGGCGTTCCACTGCGTGGTTCATCTTCAATCGACTCTCTTTCTTCTGAGAAACCACCGAAAAACCTGGGCTCTTGAAAAAACACTGTCTCCGTAGGCGTGTTGACGTTTTGCAAAAGTATTCGTTGCGCTGTGTCCAAGTCTGAAGCAAAACCTGATAGCACACCGTTGCTCAAAATTAATGTCACTCATTTTGAAAACGTACTAGAAAAAAAAACGGTTTACGAAAACAGTCACAAAGAACAAACAAATGACTAACAAGTTCAAATTTGTAATGCATGTTAACCTACCGCCCTTCCAAGTCCCGTCTCCGCAGTGTTGCTAGATCGAGCACTACATTGCCAGTCTCATTACTTAATTTACACACCTCGTATCATGCTGTGTAAGTGACCGAAATTTAAAAATAAAATATTAGACTACTACAGATTTTCAAAAAAAAAAAATTATAAAAACCTCAACGCTCTGTATCTCAAAAAACAAAGCCACTTACGAAAAAAGTTTATAAGACCTTTTCATCGTGAAATCGTTTGAGAAAATATCTCGTTCAGTTTTTCAGATTACTTAATAAACACCCTGTATATGTCGCCTATAGTTTAGAACCTTGTATAAATGAATGGTAGGTTTTATATTTAAGATAAATTAAGGTATTCTCATTTTTGTTACCCCAAAGGCCCATACCGAGATACGCCTCTGTTCTCAATATTTTGTCGCCAGAATGCATTGTTCTTTGTACTGCAGTTTTTTGGAGTCATACTCATATTCTGGTTCTTGATTTGCGCAAATAAGTCATATTGAAAATCGGGTTTGGAAAGTCGAAGAACGAAAATGTCAAGGCGAACCAAAAAAAGTCGCAATGGGAGCTGCAATATTTTTATTTTTTCACATTATAATGTACGCATTCGACAAGTTGGGCAGACCAGTTCAACTGGAAGCGATTTTTGAGCAAGTCAGGTTATGATTAAAAACCGATGAAAAAAAAATAATTGGCTCACATTTTTCTTGGTACCATGAGTTGAAAGAAGTGTAGAAGAATAATGATTAAAATGTTTTAATATGTTCATAAAAGTACATTATTCAGTACCGTCGATTTTTTTTAACTTGTACAAATTTTTTTTTTCTGTTGGATTAGACATCTCAGTTTATAAACTTCAAATATCTAATTCAGACACTCACTATGATTGAATTAGTTTATGGTTCCCCACAGTTTTATTTTAAATCTCATGTAACCACCGAAATTCACATCGAAATATTTTTTTTTCCATTTGATGCATTGCTGAATGAGTAGAATGAAACTAGGGGAATGTGCCTTCAATTCGTCTTGCAAATTAATATTATATCTCCAATACAATCAGAAGGACTCCGTATAGCAGAAAGTAAGAGTATCTATGCTACGTTTGACATTTCATATTCACAATGCATTCGCCTATTGCGACACAAGAAAGGTCAAGCGATGTTGAGATCGAGAATGTTACTATTGTTATTATTATAACTTATACCAACACGTAACTGATGCAAACCAAATTTAAAATATGCAAATTGCATATAAATTAAGTGACGGTGTCACGAACATTTTGTGTCAATTACATTTTTGCTGTAGGACTACAGAAAGGGGTTTATTAATAACGTCAAAAAACGTACGACAGGAAATAATCTACTCACAAAAATTAAGGGAGCAAGATTTTTATTGTTAAACATTGTGTAATCTTCATAAAAATGGAAAAACCTTTTTTTTTCACTTTTTTCTCAATTCTACATCGGTCAATACTAGTACATTTAAAAAAAATGAACGCCCCGTGAAAGTCCAGACTTCACGATATCTGTACCTACAGATCCGAAAAGAGTCTTGGAGCTTCAAAATCCTTTTTTTAAATTCGTGATACGACCATTTTTCAGTTAGATACAGCCCGTCAAAGACGGGAAAAAATTTAGATTCATTTTGCTCCCTTAAATTTTGTGAGTAGTGTAGAAGGAGAATTAACTCGTTTAATTGTCTCGTTGATAAACTCTTCATATACAGGGTGATTCATGACGAACTGTACATATCTCAATGGTAGAATGACACAACCTAGGCAAGTATCAAATGACCATTAAGTAGTCAATTTCTATCTTAACAATGAAAAAAAAATTAATCAAAATAATTAAAGAAGGAATCAAGACATCGTTTTAAAGTTTTGCAGGTATTTTTTTTCACACTTCAAGAGTAGAAAAAATTTTTTTTGGGGTTTTACATTGGTTTTTTTTCGTCACACGAATTTTTTTCCAAAAAAAACCAAAAAACGACGGTTGACATTATTCCAGCCGTCTGAAACATCTGAACAAAAAAAAAAACAAAAAAGGCGAATTATTAAGTGTTAAAGTCGCTATAGACCGGACCAAAGGGAACTTTTTTCACCAAAAAATAACAAAATGACGGTCGTTTAAAAAATCACTTTTGAGGATGGAAAATCGACTGAAAATCGGAAAATTCGTTACTTATCTTTTTGATTTTGGTCCGTGCAATAGCTATAAATGTGTACAATAACATATTAAAAATTCAGAGCAATCGACTGAGTTCTTAAGTTGAGTTGATGAATTCTTAAATCATGTCAATCAGGTCAAAGACCACGGTTTCGAAAAAAATCGAGGAATTCGAAAAAAACGATCGATTTAGGAAGGAATTTCTCGATTCCACTTATGATTTAAAATACTTCATCGGTTTTCTTTAATATACAAAGAAAATTCTAGATCGACTACTTATCGACGTCCCCTCGTACAGCAGCGGGTACGACCACTGCCTATCGTGCGGGCCTGGCCGTTATCGTAATCCCAAATCATATTTTATCGCAATGAAATCATGAGGTTATTTTTTTCTTGCGCTTTGTCGAAACCGTCCGTCTAATACATATTTCCATTCACGCATCATCGACCATTTAGTCTGCATCCGCCCGATTCTGAGTCACCCGTCAGTCGATAATAATTATCAACATCGTAACATGTCTTGTTATACACAGTACGCATCAGCAACAGCATGAAACGGCGTGCAGGGCTACAACCCGTTGCCATGACTAATTCATTGGCTACAAGGGCTGCCTGTTACTAACTGTTGGTCGACTAGTCGATACATACAGGGTGTTTACGAATTTCATGAAGCAAAAAAAAATCGTAGAGGCTGGATGTACAAGGTGTGACTATTAAATAACCGAACTGCTGTCATAATAAAATTTTTTTATTCGTTACCAATTACAGTAGCAACTTTTTCGTCTTCAATGTATTCCCCTTGGTGATCTCTACACCGCTCCATACGACTTTGCCATTGTTGAAAGTAGTGTTGGAAGTCCGCTTCTGTCTGCTGTGTCTAACTGAGTCACCATGTCTAACAAACCTGGATCAGTGTCAATGTTGTTTAGAATATCAACGCAAATGTTCATTCTTGATTCCTTTTGCTCGGGAGTGAGGAGTTTTGGCACCATTTTTGCGCAAACTGCGCATATTGAACGATTCATGCAAAATCTGTACTTGACCTAGGGCACTGCTGACTTGCGTGTGCCACTGGTGGCGAGTAACTGCTAAACGGGATCGAAGATGAATGACTATCCACGATCCTCCTGCATAACTTTGGTATATAAGAGCAAGAATTACTATTTCAAAAAAACAATTGAGTTAAAAAGATCATAACTTTTTGTTGTAAAAACCAACATACAGAGCAGCACTCGTACTTATGTTGTATAGTCTCTTTATTCCTATTGCGTTATCAATATCTTCTTGAAATTTTTTTAAAATTCGTAATATTATCCTTTTTTATGGATTTATCATTTACGAATTATCAAGGAGCCGTACCAAATTCCGGTTTTCACTTATTTTGCATAAACTTGTTACTCATATCTCAGGTATGCGGTTGATGCCTACACTTAAATAGATAATTAAGCTAGGTTAGTTACTTTATTTGTGTCGTATTAACACAATCGATAAATATTTCGCCAATGCCATTTTCTGCATGCGTACATAATTCAAGCATACAACAACGGAAAGATTCGTTAAAATATTAGAATTTTAAATTGGGTGTTTTTGGAAGAGACATTTTAATAGTCATATATACATGACAAGTTTTTAGTGCATTTTTGGTGAATAGAATCGTAGTTTGATAAAAAAAAATTAAATTGTATTTTATGAAATAATACTCGTATTTTGGCTGTCGCAGGATTTTCAAACAGAATTTCCACACATAATTATGGATATCAACCAGTTTAGACAAGTTTTGACTAGATCTGTAGCTTTATTTATAGAAACATGAAGTATGAATAGGAAGAAAAGCAGTGGGAGACGCACAAACCCTTATTCAATGTTTAAGTCAGCAAGTAAATGTATCCTACGGAACCTGGAATGCTCGTATAATACTGGAATGTGACATGCATATGCACGCTTACCGTCTAAGCTCAGTCCAAGAATTTTTACCAAAGACCAGTCGCAACGAATGCAATTTTCAGGATGGTTTATGGGTAATTTCAAACTTGACAGTAGGAGAAGGGTAAAACTTCAGAACTTGGCAGTTCCATGAGTTCCAAGTTCCAGTCTCATTTCAGTACGATTTGGTAGGAATAAGAAAAGACGCCCTTTTATGAACCACCCTGTAACGTACGGACTTAAGAAAATGCCCCCCATATTTTACCCGCTTATCTGTTATCCGCGAACTATGTCGGGCGGACTTTTAACCGACTTTCGAACGGCCGAAGCAAAAAGTAAACGGTGCTGCGGCCGCTGCTGCATTCCGCCTCTGAAACACACTTTCGTTTTTTTTCCAGCGCATTATGGATTAGGTAATTGATGTAATAGAAAATTTCTGCAACAGCGGAGGAGTGGTGCTTATAATTTTCGGCACTGTTACCTTCTCTAATAAAATCATGTCGATATGCTGCGTAAAAAAAGAGGACAGCGTAGGTAATTAATTTTTTAAAACACCTAGAAAATCTCAAGAGAGATCTCCAGCAGGAATCGTGTATTGTAACATATTATAGATTAAGGCAGGCGTATTATACGAGGTGTGTAAATTAAGTAATGAGACTGATTTTTTTTATTCGAATAGAATTCAGTATTATCTTAAAAATAACGTCCTTGGGAAGCCACACAGCGCTGGAGATGGTTCTTCCATTCCTCATAGCAGTGCTGGAACTCATATACTGGAATAGCCTTCAGCTGGTCGGTTACAGCCGTTTGAATGTTTTCTATGGTCCCAAAATGACGTCCCTTGAGGAGATTTTTCGATCTCGAGAAGAGAAAAAAGTCACAAGGACTCAAGTCAGGCGAATGAGGAGACTGAGGAGCCACAAGAATGACTGGCTAAAAAATTGTTTACTGAAATGGCTGTGTGAAGTTTTTCAAGAACCTCTGTAAAAGTGTTGATTTACTGTTTAGACTGAAGGCACAAACGACGGATGTTAAAGGACAGAACATTGCTAACGTAGTGGTTGGGCGACTGGATGAGGCAAAAGCCATAGAAGGGCATTTGATAGCTTATTTACGGGCAAAAAAATGGATGTCGCCAAACAACATATGTGTCCTCGTTACAAAACTTTACATATTTTAAATATGCCGCAGTTACGCCTGTAGGCGTTGAACGCTCTTTTTCATCTTATAGGTGGATTTTAAGTGACAGGCACCAGAGCTTAACTCCTGAACATATGGAACAGTTATTGATAATTTCTGGAAATTCTAATGGCAGTAGTTCAAGAATTCTGTGTCTTGTGACTATGTTTCCTTTGCCGATTAGTTGGACTACAACAATCACCATCGCACGTATAAGGCAAGACCGGTTTAACATTTCATAGCGTTGCTGATAGTGGTATCCTGGAGTTGCCCTTGATACAGTATCTATAATCCGGGATCTAATGACGAGATGAAGACAAATCCGTAACAGGCCTCAGTGTAACATGCGGTGGCATTGCGGTTGCTATAGAAACGGACATCGGCCGCGTAACGATCGTTATTCCGTCCCTGTTTGCGGTTCGCCGGAATAGACGCTCTGGTAATAACTAGGCGTGTTCCACGACTTCCGTTAGCCCAGTAAAAGTCTTAGGCGTGTGACGTAACGCCAGGTAACACGATCAGACGCGAAGACAGAAGTAAAGCGATATTACAAAAGGTAAGCGTGGTCGCGCGTACAGTCGATAAAAGTGGAAAGCGAACCTATTCGACAAAGCTGCGGACACTATTATTGTCAAGGCTGTCAGACCTCGACGGCTAAATGGAGCACCGAATGCACTTTTCGTAGCGAAGCATACGAGGGTGGATCGATAAGTTAGAATAGACCCCCAAAAGTTACCAAAACTGAATCGAGAAAACATTAGACATGTTGTGGTGTAATCTATATAAAATAACCAGGCTAGATAAAATAATCATTTCAGTACATCTACAGTAAAAGGTAGTTCATTTTAAGTTCAAGAGTAAAATGGTCACATATGTACATCTTTGTAGTACAATGTATTCTATGTTCTATTCGATTGGAGGATACAGTTCCACTACCAATATATGACACTATCTGAGGTAAATATTTTTTTTTTATTTATTTGAGTATGCGTGGTATCGAAAAATTGAAATAGTTTAGCGGAATTATACGTAAATGACGTAATCAGCCTGCTTCTAAACAATTGAGATAAATGTTAACCAAAGAAATGCTTGTAAGAAGAATAGATGATAATTAGCTCCATGGCGATTCGATTAGTTCATTGCTTTACCAGTAGAACAGCTGATTTTTAAAAGTAAAGTTTGTAAGGTTATTTATTAATTATTCCTCATATATGTATGTACGTGTCTAAAAGTTATTACGTTATTACTGTTTATTAGTGAAGTTATTGCGATAATGTATGTGGCTAAAGTGTGTGATCTATGTTTTAATACACAATAACAAAAAAAAAACCCAAAAAAAAAAAAAAAAAAAAAAAAAAAAAAAAAAAAAAAAAAAAAAAAAAAAAAAAAAAAAAAAAAAAAAAAAAAACCCAACCCCAAAAAAAAAAAAACCCCCCCCCCAAACCCCCCCCAAAAACAAAAAAAGCCCCCGCAAACCCCCCCCCCCACCCCCCACCACCGGCCCCCCGCCCCGGGGCCGGCCCCCCCCCCGGCCCACCGCCGGGGGCGCGGCCGGGGGGGGGCGGGCCGCCCCCCCCCCAACACCCCCCCCCCAAAAACAACCCCCCCCAAAAACCCCACCCCCCCCCCCGAGAAAAACCCACAAAAAACCCCACCCCGGGGGGGGGGGGGGGGGGGGGAGAAGACCCCCCACCCCCCCCCCGAGCCCACCCCCAACCAACAAAAAAAAACAAAAACACAAAAACCAAAAGGGGGGGGAGCCCCCCCCACCACACCCCCCCCACCCCCCCCCAACCCCCCCCCCCCACCCCCCCCCCAAAAAACAACCAAAAACCCCCGGGGCGGGGGGGGGGGAGACCCCCCCCCCCCCCCCCCCGCCGGCGGGGGGGGGGGGGGGGGGGGGGGGGGGGGGGGGGGGGCGGGCCCCCCGCCGGGCAAAAAAAGAAGCCCCCCCCCCCCCCCCCCGCCGCCGCGGGGGAGGGGGCCCCCCCCCCACCCCCCCCCCCCCCCCCCCCCACCCCCCCCACCCACCCAAACCCCCGGGGGGGGGGGGCGCCAACCCCGGCGGGGGGGGCGGGGCCCCCGCCCGCGAGGGGGGGGGGGGGGGGGGCCGGGGGGGGGCCGGGGGGGCGGGCCCCCCCCCCCCCCCCGGGGCCGGGGGGGGGGGGCGGGGGGGGGGGGGGGGAAGGGGGGGCGGGGGGGGGGGCCGCCCCGGGGGGGGGCGGGCCGGCGCGCCCCCGCCCGGGCCCGGGGGCCAAAAGGGGGGGGGGGGGGGGGGGGGGGGGGGGGGGGGGGCCCCCCCCCCCCCCCCCCCGGCCGCCCCCCGGCCCGCCGGAGCAACACCCAAGGGGGCGGGGGCCCCCCCACACCCCCCGCCGGGGGGGGGGGGGGGGGGGGGGGGGGGCCCGGGGGGGGGGGGGGGGGGGGGGGGGGGGGGGGGGGGGGGCGGCGCCGGCCCCCCGGGGGGGGGGGGGGGGGGGCGGCCCCCCCCCGGGGGGGGGGGCGGGCGGGGGGGGGGGGAGGGGGGCGGCCCGCGCCCGGGGGGCCCCCCCCCCCGGGGGGGGGGGGGCGCGCCCCCCCCCCCCCCCCCCCCCCCCCCCGCCGGGGGGCCGCGACGGGGGGGGGGGGGGGGGGGCCGCCGCGCCGCCCAGGGGGGGGCGGGGGCGCGGGCGGGGGGGCGCGGGGCGGGGGGGGGGGGGGGGGGGGGGGGGGGGGGGGGGCCGCCCCCCCCCGGGGGGGGGGGGGCCACCGGGGGGGGGGCGCGGGGCGCCCCAAACCCCCCCCCCCCCCCCACCCCACCGGGGGGGGGGGGGGCGGCCCCCCCCCCCCCCAGGGGGGGGGGCGCGAGGCCCCACAAACCCAAAAAAAAAACCCCCCCCAAACCCCCCCCCCCCCCCAAAAAAAAACCCAAGCCCACACAAAAACCAAAAACCCACCCCCGGGGGGGGCCCCCCCCCCCACCCCCGGGGGGGGGGGCCCCAAACCCCCCCACCAAAAACCAAAAAAAACCCACCACAAAAAAAAAAAAAAAAACCCCAAAACCCCCCGGCCGGGGCCCCCCCCCAACACCCAGCCCAAAAACCAAAGGCCCCCCACCCACCGGGGGGGGGGCGGGGGGGGGGGGGGGCCCGGCGACCCAACCCCCCCCCCCCACACCACCCACCCCCCCCCCCCCCCCCCCGCCGGGAGGCGCCCCCCCCCCCCCCCAAACCCCCCCACCCCCCCCCCACCAAAAAAACCGAGGCCCCCCCCCCCCCCCCCCCCCCCCCCCCCCCCACCCCCCGCCCCCCCGCGGGGGGGGGCCACAACCCCCCCCCCCCCCCCCCCCCCACCAAACCCCCCCGAGGCCCCCGAGGGGGGGCCCGCCCAAGGGGGGGGGGGGACCCCCCGCGCCCCACGGCCCCCCGGCGGGGGGCCGCGCCCCCCCCCCCCCCCCCCGGCGCCCCCCCCCCCCCCCCCCCCCAAAAAAAAAAAGGCGGGGGCGGGGCCCCCCCCCCCCCCCCCCCCCCCCCCCCCCCCCCCCCCCCCCACCACCCCCCACCCCAACCCCCCCCAAAACCCCCCCCCCGGGGGGGGGGGGGCCCCCCCCCCCCCCAAAAGCCCCCCCCACAAACCCCCCCCCCCCCCCCCACCCCACCCCCCCCCCCCCCCCCCCCCCCCCCCGCCCCCCCCCCCCCCCCCCCCCCCACACCACCCCCCCCCCCCACCCCCCCCCCCCCCGGGGGGGGGGGGGCGGCGCCCCCCCACCCCCCCGGCCCCCCCCCCCCCCCCCCCCCCCCCCCCCCCCACCCACAAACGGGGGGGGGGGGGGGGGGGGGGGGGCCCGCGCCCCCCCCCCCCCCCCCCCACAACCAAAAAACCCCCCCGCCCGGGCCCCCCCCCCCCCCCCCCCCCCCCCGAAAACACCCCCCCCCCCCCCCCCCCCCCCCCCCCCCCCCCCCCCCCCCCGCCAAACCCCAACACCGGGGGGGGGCCCCCCGGGGGGGGGGGGGGGGGGGGGGGGGGGGGGGGGGGGGCCCCCCCAAAACCCAAGGGGGGGGGGAAGGAGGGGGGGGGCGAACCACCCCCCCCCGGGGGGAGGGGGCGGGAAAAAAAACCGGGCCCCCCCCCCCCGGCCCCCCCCCCCGCCCCCCCCCCCCCCCCCCCCCCCACCCACCCACCCCCCCCCCCCCCACCCACAAAAGAGCAAAAAAAAAAACCCAAAAACCCACCAAAAGGGGGGGGGGCCCCCGGCCCCCCCCCCCACCCCCCCCCCGCCCCCCCCGCCGGCCCCCCCCCCCCCCGGGGCGGGGCCCGGCGGGGGGGCGGGGGGGGGGGGCGCCCCCCGGCCCCCCCCCCCCCCCCCCCCAACCCGGGGGGGGGCTTTCCCCCCCCCCCCCCAGAAACCAAACGGGGGCCCCCCCCCCCGGGAAAAATTTTTCCCCCCCCCCCCCCCCCCCCCGGGGGGGGGGGCCCCCCCCCCCTTGCCCCCCCCCGCATCTCTGAAAAAGTAAGTATGGTTTTAAACTTTTTTTTTTCTAAAATGCATCGCTAGTCTGTTAAAAAAATTGTTAGAAATTGATATAAAAGAAAAATTACATGTAATATAGTTTTATGGATTTTTTTGATTATACGAATTCAAGAAAAGATGTGATTAGAGATATGGATGGTCTATAAATGGAAGCATGTTCGATAAAAAAAGATGCAATCCATATTCAAACAGAATTTTGGTTTGCTATAAGAATGCGCCAAAAAAAGAATAAAAAAACGAAAACTGAAATAAGCAAAGGTATACACATGGTGTGTGCTTTTGGTTTTTTAACAAACAATGTTTGTTCAAGCTTTTTCGAATGTTTGTTTATGCTTTTATTTTTTTATTTTTTTTACCGTAATACTTTCAAACAGCCCGTGTGGTTGCCTTCCATAGTTAACCCAAGACAGTTTGCTGCAAAAGCATTTTAATACAGATACGCTATCAACGCATTTGTGAGCTCCTGTGCATATCGCAAGGCCTGCAGAAAAAAAACGCCGGGATTTCGATAATAAGTAATTTATTTATTACCTACATAATTGATTGTTCTTGTAACGGTTTCAGCGAATATTTCTGTAAACTGCTGGAGGAGAAAAAACGATTTGCAAAACGAGACCATTATGGAAATCGGAGCGGAATGTGCTGTCGCCTTGGGGGAGAGCGGGGCAAAATGATTAAAACAATAGAATACGTGTAAAAAACGTATACACAAATAATATATGTAGTTCCTTTGAATCTTATGAATATTCTTATTTGAAAGAGTATTTCGAGAATTTTCATTAAGATGATGAAATAGTATTTTATCAGAATCAAAGAAACTTTATGTAGTAGAATATACTTGGTGTCGATAGACCCTGATGCTGCCTGCTGTTTTCTTATTTGTAAGAAGAACATTTGGAATTTGAGATAGGTATACTAGATGCATTAAACATCTTTATACATACTTTGACGTATTACACATCTAAATAACACTTGGTTTTACCGGAAGTGCTACGAACTTTCAGATAGAGGTTGATGAGTAATAACTTTTGAAACGTGAAAAATGGTCTATGACGAAGTAATCAAAATTAATTATTCTAATCCCGTTAGCTGACCTGTCCCCCAATGTGACGCTCCACAAAATCGGCACAAGTGCACGTCTATAAAACTTTTTAAAGGAAAAAAAATACTTAATTAATTCTAAGCCTCATCATAAATTCGACTTGAACTGAAACGCTGGGCGTTTATTTCGAATGAACAGTTAGGAAAATAAAATTACAGGCCGAGTGGCGACGCGGCTATGTTTAGATGCGAAATTATAGAGCCGTTTTTTGTTTTTCCCATCGTTCGTCGTTGCCTCTGCGCGGCCAAGGAATCCTTGAACTCTTGCCCATACATATAATTAGCGCACTGGAATTAGAATACGCAATGGACTTGTTTCGCTACTTGATACTTTTTACGCTACACTGGTTATACGTGGAGCCCCAAAAAGCAACGTCAAGTGGAAAAGGGGTTACAGACCGGGTCATATTTAGAAAAAATAATTAAAGTCTCCTTGGTTTTCAAAGAATCTAACTGAAATATCACGCACCGCCACTGGTAGTACATAAAGTAAGACCTGTTTATCATTTCGTAGCGTTGCTGATAGTGTTATCCTGAAGCCGCCCCTGGATAAGTAAGAATCTATTCTAAAAATCAACAATCGGCTTCATTTAAAGCCATGGCACAAGAATATTGATTTAGGGGATCGACTTTTTATCAATTTTACAGACGGGCCATTTTAATTTTGGAAAACAAAATGTTCCTATAAAATTAAAATTAAAATGGCCATAACTTTTTGAAAAAAAAATATTTTTGCAACAAATCGAAAAACCTCTCCTTATATTTGTTTCTAGATTATGAAAAAAAATATACTGCAAATATCCCACAGAGCGTTACTGAGAACCCAGGGAGTGCTCCAGTGTTTTTGAAACTTTTGAAAAATTTTTTCGCAAACTTTGCTGACGGTTTTTTCACTATAAATCCTTTCTGTAAGAGGTGTATAGTCATCACCTAAAAAAGTGAAGTGGGTCCCATGCGTCGTTTTCAAGATATAGCTAACTGAAATATCACGCACCGCCACTGTGTACTACAGCAATCACCAGTCAGTAGCAGCAATACATGGCGTTTATTTACTTCAAAGTCCTCCTCGACCCATATTGACTGTACACTCCTAGTCTCACACTCACTAATTGTTTCCGCATGTGTGCTTTCCTTGAAACTATCAATTGCCCTTCCATGGCTTCTGCTTCATCCAGTCTCCCAACCACTACGTTAGATATGTTATATCCTTTAAGATCCGTCGTTTCGTCAATACTAAGCCATAAGGTGCATGGTGAATAGTGAATCAACTATAACATTTTATAACAGGCACGGTACTTCAAACACATTTTTTTAAACTCATTTTTAATGTTTTGATTATTATCATCACCCAGTTTTCACAATTCACCGTTTATAAAAAATGCACTCACTACATAGCATCTACAATTTCCTGAAAAGTTAGCACATTTAATACAGATTCCAAAGTTATAATATAATTCATAATAATAAGGGTACCTAGCTTTAATGGTAAAAAAAGATATTGCTATTTAACCACAGCGAGTCACCAATGTATAAGTAATTTCCCCTATGTACGAAACTCGACGTAAATTGTTTGTTTTTTCTCTTTTTTATGTAAAGTATGTGAGGATATTAAAAATAAAACAGTTGCTAGCAATGCGAAACAACTGTTTCAATAGCTAATTTCGAGATATGATATTATTACAAATTTTATTTCGGACTTTTGTGTCTCACTGTATAATATGTCAGTTAGTAACTGAATTCTTTATATAAAAACTATTTTAATACACTTCCGCTTTTGAAAAATATCGCTTTTACCTACTTGTTTACAATGCTAAAATTAAAATAAACGACAGCATCTAATAATAAAATAAGACAGAAATAAGTCGTAAATATTACTCGTACTACATAATAAAAATCGTGCAAATAGGTTTAACATACATTTTAGACCAAACGCAACGGTGTCAGAAAAATTAAACGTTTGGCAAAGTAAAAAGCCTTGTTTCTTCCTAGTCCAGAAAACAGTAGCGTAACTAGAGAATCATTAAAATATTAACAAGTATTTTTAATTTTATTATGAATACTCCTCTAAAAATTGTTATAGCACGCATGCGTATTTATGTTTGTTCGTGCAATTTCTTGCAGATAAAAATTTCAAGCCCGGAGCTATAATTATTGCGCTATCTGCAATTTTACATGTTGCCAACTGTTTGACATAATCTCAACGTTCAACGTACTGTCCCATCGTTTGTATTGTGTTTTGTGATATCTAAAATTTCTGGATTTTGTGGTTTTCTGAATTTTCCCTCAGTGAGATTGATTTAATCATGTATATGTTGGTTGTTTAAAATGGTTAAACCTTTTTGTAGCAAATGAGTGTATCAGTTATATTTTGGTAACAGTGGCCGACAACTAAAATTAGCAATGAAAATTGCACTGTAAAGCGGCCTTTAGAATGTATTGCTGTGACGAACTTTATATTATTCTTCTGCGGACGGGGTATACTTTCACGAACCGTATTTTTTCGGACAGGGTATAGAACGACAGCTCACGTCAAAATAATTCCCGGGTAAACCAATTAACATTTAATGTACAGAGGCTACGCGGATAACGGTGCCTGCTGTTTTCGTCTTGTTTTTTTTTTGTATTGTTCTCATTGAAATGTATGCAAAATAACTACGCGGATATTGAAATTAACCCGCAAGAAGGACAACCTCGCTCTAAATACGTAGCATAGCAAAAGGGCGCGGCCCCTTTTTAATGCAGTTTTAGTCACTCCTCACGCAGATGCAGACGCAAATGTGGGCACCTCCGTACGGGGTGATTCATCAAGTATGGAAAGTATTCATATTCAATGAACACGACCTTATTGTGTGCAGACCTACCCGCGTTTTGTTTATACCTTTTTTGTGTAACAGTTAGTAAAATAAATATAATATTTTGTACGGTTTATTATCTTTTTTCACCGTTTTGTTGAAAAAATAGGGCCTACTGTTAAATATTTGGCAACATGAATCGCTAATATTGGATCGAAAAATCGCACATATTGGGTCCTCAACTCCAAACTAGGAGTTGACAACCCTTGACAATGACGACAACCTTTCCAACGATGCCATAAAATTGGTATGTTTCTGGGAAAAAAAGTTGGAAACGTGTCGCGACGCCTGTCTTTCTTGTCCTTGTTTGTCTTTTATACACGCCAAATTCTGGTCTTAGATGGTAGGAACATAATATTTTTTGCAGATTACAATTTCCTTTAGTTCCGTTGACAAATACATTAATGGGATCGTCAAGATGTAATAGTTGCCGCGTACATTATGCCTTTAGATGTATTATTTTCAAGTTATTTAAATAAATTACCAAACTACTGAATCTGGATACCAAATCTGTAGCACTCAATCTGCTGTACCTCTTAACTCCTTGACTGCCGAGAACAAAGATTTTTGCTCTAAGGAAATTACCGTTTCTTCAGTTTTTTTTTAATCTTTTTCCTCAACAGTGTTATTTTGACAAGTTGTATTATTTCCTATGTATTTTGACCCGCTGAACATTTTGGTGTCAAAACTCGGACCAAGTGCTCCTAAAGGCCAATATTAACTGTTTGAATGTCTGTTCACCCTCTCGAAGTTTGTATATTATGTTTGTATCCAAGAATTGAGGGAAGATTGGACAATACTTTTTGACTCGGTGCGTCCAACTATTGTCTGAATGTTATAATAAATAAATAAAACTATATTAGCGAAGTGATAATGATCTTTGAGATATGTAGAGAAAGGGTGTTAGAAATCACGATACACTGTGTCAGCTTCCCGTTACTTATTGTACCTAGTTGTTTATTTAAAAATTTATTACGTGGGTATGAAGTTCATTTAAATAAATTAAGTCAGTGTTACATGTTATTTTGTTTGTTATTTATTAGGTCATGTTCTAGGTCAGTAAGTCATCGCAAAATCGATGTTTTGTCACTTGATACTGTTTTGAACGTTTATATATACAGTATGTCCTCGGATCGGGTTTAAAAGAGGAAAAAATGTTGTGTTTTTGATTTCTCAGAAAAAAGTCACTCTTGATGATTTGCCCTGCTTGATTTCAAACCCCCAAAACGCAAATTACTTTTTATATTACTCAAACGGGTCTCGAGATAATACCATATTTCTTCATAATTTGGACTTTCACAAAATTTTATAAGTAGTTGGCGGATTTAACCCAATAATTTCGTTGTCTAGGATAGTATATGCTATAGAAATGCTAACTTCCAGGTATTTTTCGTTAAATTTATTAATAACACGATAGCACTTCCTTCGTTCCGTAGCATTGAATCAAATAAATTCTTTGTTCTAGAGTCAACATTATAGCATATAAATATAGTAAAACTTCGTTAAGACGCTCCTCAAGGCACCGGCGCAAAAGAGCGTCTTAAATGGGAAAGCGTCTTATCCGGGAGAGTAAAAAAAATCTCAAAATGCTCGAAAAAAGAAAATGATTTCAAAATTTGAAAGTAGAATTTATTAAAATGCATACTCGTACAGGAATGTGATAAATATTCACATGAATAATATGTATTGTTAAGTTCGTAAAATAAAATGAAAGCCCAAAACTGATTTAAACATCTATTTCTCAATTAGTATGTCGGTTAACATTAATAGCTGCTATATTTCACCACGTCTCGATATTCAATGCCTCTGTCTCCCGTTATTCCCTCCGTGTTCCATATAGCTTGGTCAGCTACATGACATCACCTCGTGCCGATCACGCATGAATTCTCAGAACAAGGCCTTGTTGATCCCGGGTTCTTAACACGGCCTTTCCTGACTTTCCTGAGTGTCCTCACTCAGGCACTCGGCACAAGAATCTGAAATTGTACAAACGTCTAAGACAGAGTAACTGATGTGGCAAACGAGTTAACTTTATGTGACATATCAATTCTTGGCGGGATCTCCATGTAGCAACTATCGAACCTATATCCTAAGAATGGATTAATGAACTGGGCCCAGTTTATTACTAACATTAAAATAATAAAATCGATTAACAACTTATATTTAACATAAAGACTATGAGTTTAAATAAAGAAAATAAATGTGTTGGTCACGTCCACAGTATACCCTGTACCCGTATACCTCAGTGACCCCAGGAATATGTTGCGAATATCACTATCCATCTGACCACAAATTATGTTACCGCCAGCATATAGTACAACTACTATACCTGACCACAAGATGTGTTACCGCCAAAAGTCCATAGCGAGATATTCACAAAATACACCTGACCCTTACCACAACCAGCATCAACGCTTCACCAGTTACTTCCTAGTCAAACTGGATCCATGGCTTAGTGTTGTCCACTCCAGCTACCCTAGACCGGGTACTGCCAGGAATATCTGCCACTTGGTGACGGTCATTATCCAGGACTTTCACAATCCTGTCCTCGTCTCCTTGGACCTGTCGCGCACCGGCGACCTCCTCCTGATGCTACCTCGATCCCTCGACCTCCTCCTGGATCGGGAGCGTCTGTCCCTTGACCTGGACATCCTCCTGACGGGCGACGGTCACCTGTACTTCCTGTCCCTGCTACGGCTGCGCCTATTAACCATTCCACGATTATCCGCCTCGAGCTGACCTTGTGGATAAACCCGTTGAGTCCCAAATGATCAATGTGAAGGGTATCGACTGGTTACAACCTTTGGTATGGGATGGGGATATTCGGGTTTCTTGTTTCCTATAGACTTAAAATATAAACAGTTCAAACAATTTCTTACATATTCTCACGAAATGACGCATGTGAGGAAACCTACTCCCGAGAAAAGGATCACCACACTCGACGCAATAGTGTCCTAGCGTTACCTGAACCCTTTTTGCTACACTGCTGGGTAATCTTGGTGGGTTGCACTCGCCTCGTCTGGTAAGTCTGAAAACCTACACGGAGTGTACTGGGTCAAACCCCACTCTGGAATCATGTGACCATCTCAATTCAGACACACTTCTCCTTTCAAACTGGTCATGACCTTCAACCTTTCGGATACCTACTTTTTGGGAACTACTCCTAACGAACTGTAGCAACTACTACAACGAACGATAAAATACTGTAATAACATATTATTTCCGAAATAATGGTCTGACTCTACAGTCACTCCTGGCCATCCATGTGGCAGTCCAGATGATTTTTTTAGTGATCTTAGCAGTTATTGTAATTATTTTTAGATCTGAGGTACCTACATACTTTGTCCATATTGCTCATAAGGGATACCTAGTGCTTCATTTTTAATTAATTAATAACATATGTTTTTAAATTGTATTAATGTAAACGCTTGTAAGGTGAATAATAAAATACAAGGGTTCAAAATATTACAATTTACAAAAATAAGGAACGCCAGGTATTTACAGCTTTCGGTACAACGGTTAGAACGAGAATTATCATAACCCTCCGTCTCTAAACTACATCATCATATTTATGCATAAAAATGTTTATATAAACATCACGTTCAGCCATTGCTGATTCTTCAAATACAGAGAGGACCCTCAGAGGCGTAGCCTACAGGCTCGAGCTGCGGTGGCCCAACATGACTTCTTAAACGAATCTAACACGCTCAATTTTTTTTTTTGTCTAATCTATCTATTTTTTTTGTATAATCTAAGATATATATGCCCCCTGTATACGAAGACACCTATGTTTCGTACTCCAGTACCTACTCTGCCTCCTTATTACTTCAAAATATCAAAAGCATTTCATGCAAATAGCCCTGTATATGGATTTTTAAAAATGCTTATGCTGCAGAACTATTTTCAGTCAGTAAAAAATTGTAACATTTGTTGATCGACGACAGAATTTAAAATCTCAAGTTCAGCTAACTACAAATGTAAATCGTAAAATATCAGCTGATACATTTTATACATTCTTTCATTTAAAATATTTGTCCAAGTACGGAAATATTCGATAAGGCAAGTGATGCCGTATGCCGTCTATTATTTATTGTTTCAGCACGGCAAATAAACATCGGCTTAAGCTAGGACCTGAGAGCGTGTTTAATACAATATTTTTTTCAAGTGGTTCTTTGTTGTTTAAACATAAACTTTGAGACGCTTGCGACGTAATAAGTGAGCATTCACTACCAAAGTCAATGAAACATTTTATATTTTGTTTGTTTATACTCACTATCTTAACGAATTTTTCATTAGTACTTAGCCCTAAATAGCTTATGTTTTTATGCCCGAGAGTCATGCATTTTGATTTTCAAATACCTTAAAATGACTGGCTAAAATAGCAGGATCGCAAATCCCAGCTGTTTCTACCGAAAATATTATTTGTTGGTCGCTAATTATTAAATTAACCTTGTCAACGTCAGGTATGCCTAGTTTTAATTTATGAATAAGAGCGAGTTTTTCAAAAGCATACTCAAACAATGTACCACCAGGCTTCGGAACACAAGAAATCATTGTTAATAAAGATTTATGTAGATCGCGTTTCAGCTTAAAATTTTGTAATAACATTGCCTTCCACTCTGGCCAAGTTAATATTTTTGTAGGCAGTCCGCGATACCACACTTTAGCCGGACCACGCAATTTACTTAACGCCAAATATCAAATTAATTTATCATTTACCGCCTCTAGCCACGCTTGAATTTCTTGTGTCAACGGATTAAATTCAGCAATACGATTATTTGTGAGACTGTTGACACTTACCAGATGATTTTTTTATCGCTTACTGTTTTCATAACCTTGGTCAGTCCCTCTTTGATTGCATCACCCAGCTGAAAGACGGTCGCCACGCTTACGCTGTCCACCTCTCGTCGCGCAGGGCTGCGAGTCCGTCTACGAGTAGCTACATATCTACCGGCGCCTGGCCACAGCATCCTGCTGACACGGCGATGACCTATTTTCCCAGTTACCGCTTCCTCGAGAGCGCCCAGAAATCCCTCTGGTAGAAGATCGTACCGTCGGCGTCGTCCCACGTCCACGTCCTTTGTGACGGCGGCTACGACTCCGTCGATGAGTTCTGTCCGGAGAATCCATAGACTCCGATCTGCGACTTCGCCCTCGCCGACGGTGCCTCACCGCGGAGGTGCCCCTTCTTTCTTCGGATGACATAATTATAAGTGTAACACTAGTCACTACTAATTCACCGTGTGCACCCGCCGTAAAGCGCGCAAGGCCCACTATCCCACTTTCTGATGTTAAGTTCGTAAAATAAAATGAAAGCCCAAAACTGATTTAAACATCTATTTCTCAATTAGTATGTCGGTTAACATTAATAGCTGCTATATTTCACCACGTCTCGATATTCAATGCCTCTGTCTCCCGTTATTCCCCTCCGTGTTCCATATAGCTTGGTCAGCTACATGACATCACCTCGTGCCGATCACGCATGAATTCTCAGAACAAGGCCTTGTTGATCTCTGGTTCTTAACAGTATGTATGTATACTGCTTACTAACTGACTAGAGAAACCTGTCAAGGGTACTTTGTTTGAGGTTCTTGGTAGCGTGTGTGTGGAGAGGAAGTTGTCAATTCTGTTAGTGTAAATTAGCATGTCCTCTGCACTTTTCCAGGGTGGAAATAACTTTTCTGAGCTCGCCCACGTTTTGCAAGCCATTTTTAATTTTTTGTTTTAAAGCCAAACACAATTTGTTTATATTATGTGTCATGTAAACAAATACCCAACGCGAAAACAACACTTATCGGTGAACGTTTCACTTTTTAGGCTATTTGTTTGCCATTCATTGATCAACCTTTTGAACTTTTTTCCTATGAGGTCGAAGTTTTGACTGTCACCGTCTATCTGCGGCGAAAAAAGAGCGTCTTATCCAACAAAACAGAGCGTCTTACCGAGTACTATTTTACTGTATTAGCATAGGAAAATTCAAGGGACCGACGAAAAAGAGCATATTATGTGGGAAAGCGTCATATTGAAATTCTGAAGTCAGTAAAACGCATGACCTTGAAAATTTTAAAAATTTTCGCCTGCGGTGCCATTGGTAGCTAATGAGTAATCCTACTGACACACCCTGTGCCCACCCATATAACACACCCACGAGCTGCCACTGGAGAAACTTCTAAAATTGAACCAAATACAAATTCAAAACTCTACCATCCTTACTATAGATTTCGTAATAATCACGTGTTCTAGAGGGACATTAATCCGTTATTTCTTTATGTGTGGCATACAGAGCGTTTTTAATGTGTATAATATTTTTCCTTCAACAACAAACTTTCATGTCTAGGAAAAATGTTTACAAAATGGCTCAATTGGTTAGATAGATACTCTGAACACCCCTTTAAAATGAGTCCAAGAACTTTGATAATGATTTAATATTTTCGGTTATTCACGATTTCTTGAAAACATTTTATTTTACCTATACTTTCTGTTAAGTTCTGTTAAGTTCTTTAGTCGTAGTTAATGCCTGTAGTTATTAAAACAAATCGAAATGGTTTAACATTTTGCTCAGTAGCGTAATTATATTTTCCTAAATTGCCTTGCATGGTGATTGACAAGGTGATTATAAAATAGGTATATAGATACCCATGCAAAATGCAAGCTAATTGTTCGGTGGTTGATAAGGCGAATACGAGAGTTCCTTTGTATTTTTTGTTAACGTACCGGAGAGTTTTTTTAATTATTTATTCAACCTGGCGACCTTGGCATTATTTGATAATACAAAAAAAAGTTTGGAGGCGCCGGGTATCGATCCCGGTACCTCTCGCATGCTAAGCGAGCGCTCTACCATCTGAGCTACGCCCCCTGGTGGAATTTGTTTCCTTTATGATGTAGATACAGTTATGGTTCTGAGAGTTAACTAACGATATAATTACGGTAAATATGTTCTTTTCTATTTAAAAAAGAAACGTGTTTAATATAAAATTACAAATGGTAACTAAATTACCAGCAAATATACAACGAATCCATTTTTTCTAATTAATTCATTGGTCATGTAGCTAATTACATTAGACTACACATAATACACCTAGTTGTATAACTGGTTGCCTTAGCAATATAAACTTTAAGAGGAATTTTACGAAGTTATTTCGTTTGAATATCTACAAATTATCGTAATTGTAATTATATAATCAGTATCACTATAGTGTTAAATTAACTGTTAAACAGAATAAATCGTTTTTGGTCGTGTTTTAAAAGAAATTGAAATTTAACGTTCCAAATTAATTTTGCCTAACATAATATTCCAATCTCGAGGGGTTATTTTAGAGGATTTTGCTGTTAGTTAAAAAAGCAATTGATGAATAGGGTCCGAAAATGTGTGCCATAACGCAGGGTCGGACTATACAACTTTATGATAATTAAAGTTTAAACTGTATTTTTTAAGGGCCTTGTAAATTATATACGCGGTTATTTCTTGCCCGTGCATACATACGCCACTGACCGTGCCCGGCAATGTGCCGAAACTCGCGTATGCGCGGTAATATGCCGATTCCGTTGCGGGAGCGCTGAATAGTTAAATGCAGTTTAACACTCTCATAGTCAGTAGGCATAGGCCAACTGACGTGTTATAAAAAATGCAAATTTTAAATAAAATAATTTATTTTATAACAAATAAAATTAACAAAAAGTACAACAACGAATACAATAAAAAGGAAATTTTCACCATAATTATTAGCAATAAATAAAATCTAAATTATAAACCAGATAGACGCGCACAAACACCTTGTGCTCGCTAAGCCTCATTCATTTAGCAAAATATGTTTCCTAATAAAATATATTTTTCTCCATTGTATAAAATATAAAAACCGTTTTAAATACCAAGTCTCGCTTGGTACTTCGTAACAACTATTTACAAAAATAACATGAATTACCTAATTACCTAACCGACTCATTTTCCTTTCGACTTCAACAGCTCGGAACAGACCCTACAAAACGTCGACAAACAACGATCGCTTTTCATAAATACACGTTAATGAACGTCTTATCTGTCGACGATTTGAATTCGTTCTACAACCTTGAAGCTCGCCTTATGTACAACTATAAGAAAAGTCTGTTGGATCATATCCCGTATTAATAGCTAGTCGATGTTTTCTAACGATCCCAACTGCGAAAGCGTTCTTATCACTTCAGCCTTTTGGTTGTCGTTTAGTTTTTCGATGATGGTTGCGATGGCGTCAAACGCGATGTCGGGGCACTCCTGAGTTAAAAAAGGGGATTATAAATGTAAAAATATGTTTAATGCATCTTTGTTTAATCAAAAAAGTAACTAAACGGGTATATTTATAGGAATTTCCATCATGGTATCAAAATTGAGAAAGCTTGGTTAGGTTACGAACGATTTGCTGCAAAAACTGAAAAAGTTAGGTTAGATTTTATTACTTAATAGAATTTGTACCATTGTTTTGGAGGTACGTAGTAAAAAATTAACGTTTAAAATCCTAGGTGAGTACTTACTCCCAAGTACTCACCAAAGTAACAATATGGTATATTTATAAGAATATTCATGAATATGGTACCAAAATTGAGAAAGTTTGGTTAGGTTACGAACAATTTGCTGCAAAAACTGAAAAAGTTAGGCTACATTTTATTACTTACTAGAATTTGTACCATTTACTTTCTTTGGAAGTATGTAGTAAAAAATGAATGTTTAAAATCCTAGGTGAGTACTTACTTCCAAGGAAGACTTGATCTGGTTGATGACAGCGTCCTTTTTCACAGCGTGGATGTTACGGCTGATGATGGACTGGTTGGTGGGCTTCGAGAGCTGATGCTCAATCCACTGTACTACCACCTCATCCTTGTCCCACTTGTAGCTCTACAGAAGTTGGTTAGATAATAATTATGTTTTTGTAGACCATATATATATTTTTTACAAACTGAATGAAGTATGTATATACAATTTGGGCATGGGAACTATAACACAACTATCTGCACTCACCTCGGCGGCCCCCTTGTCCTCGACGAACCACCTCCTGAGCATGGCCTCTCCTTGTCCGAGGGCCAGCTCGGGCTGGGCGTCCAGCAGTGCCTTCGAGACCCTGTCTTCTAACAGTCGCCTCCTCAACCGCCAGTACAAGATAGAACGCGATTTTCGCCACGGCACGATGTCCTGAAAAACGGAATCCACCATAAAGAACCGGCGCAGGCAAGATTATACGGAAAATGGCGGAGGCGCCGGTACTAAATTTTATCAATAATGGCGGCGGCATGAAATACTTAAAACTGGCGGACGCGCAGATGGTAGGGCACTTTTGAATGGCGTCTGATATTTTTGAATCAGCCCAACCGGCGCCTCCGCCATTTTCCTGAATGCTTGAATACAGCGCCTCCACCATTTTTTTAACATTTTCAACCACCGCATCCGCCATTTTCCTCAAGATCTGAAATCAGTGCCTCGACATTTTAGCATATATTTTATTTTAAAATTTTTTGAACAAAATTTTCAGACAATTTCCAATGAAATTTGGCACCAGTTCTGGCATTTGTTTTTTTTTTTTTAAACAGGTTTGCAGGTCATCATTTGCAAAATTCAGTTATCGTTTTTTCAACTATTCCCTAATTAATTGGCCTTTACAGTTTAAGACTATCAATTTTCCCTAATCAATGCATTTAATGCGATCCCATCGATGATTACAAAATGAGATACTCACATTTATCACGCCCTTCTCAAGCATCCTTTCCGGCGTGTCGTGTAGGTCGGCAAGTGCACCGACACCTGGTGGTAGATCGGCATCAGGAAGTTCTCCCGCTCCTGTATCTTCTGCTCGATCTCCACAATCTCGGGCGGTTTCGGCGGCTGTTCCATCCTGTGCGAGACGCTGGAGGCCCTCTCCCTGGGCTGGACCTGATTCAGCTGCCGCAGCTGCTCGGTCCAGCTCCTTCACCACGGGATCGATGCGGTGTATCGTCTTGACGAGGTCCTTCTGTCGGTACTTGATCTCGACGATGCCCTCGGGCTCCAGCACTCCACCCCTAAAGACGACACAGATGGAATTAAACGTACAGTCAAACAAATAAGAAAAATCTTCATAAAGAACTAAAATTCAATGTGTCAGGATAAATCACGTAGCGAAAATAATTTCACTCGCTGTCTTTCACCATCAGAGACCACAGTTCCGGATTCCGACCTTATTATTAGGTCTCATCAGTGGGGTATACCCGATGATGAAATGAGACCTTATACTGTCAAGATTTGTAGTTCCTCATGGTGAATGATGCCGAGATGAATTTTCATTCTAGGCTTGCACCCTACCTCGAGTCCGGATCTGCATACATCTCCATGTATCTGGAGTTAATGGTGGGGTCCACCACCGCCCAAGCTCCCCCACGCAGCTCTCCGTTCGGCGGGATGTAAGTGATGATCGGCTGATTGTACTCGCGCAGGCCGTCCACGATGTAGGCGCCAAACTTCAGGATCTGCTCGTACATATCTGAAAATGTTGAAATTCTAACCTCAATATGCAAAGGAATTATTTAAATAACCGTGTATCTATATTTTTTTTAGGATGGCATGATAGAATAGAGAAAAATGACAATGAAATAAATGGCGTACCTTTCATGCCGCCACTGAAACCCCTCCAGTTGGGGAATATGATCAGCGGCAGGTCTTCCCGGGAAAAGTCTTTGATGGCTTGCGCCGTCTTGTACGCTGAATCCGGGAACCACACTTGACCCGCTTGAGACACAGTCTGCATGGAACAAATTTTTTTTGTTAAAAAACAAACTGGGATTCTAAAAATGGTTAATAATTTCATCACTTCCTTTTAAAAATCCCAAACAAAAAATAAATAGATTACAGACAGAAAATAAACACAAAAAAAAAGTAAATGGGAATTTCTTATTCAAACATGCCCTGCAATGAGTCACGAGATTGAGATACTTATTGCTTACCTTTGCTTCGGAATCCAGATTCGCGGGATCGGCGGGCAAGTTCAACTCCACTGTTCTTGTCTCCACCGCTATGACTCCGACTAGGGATGCCGCCCAGCCTGGCCCTGCCGGCTACGACTGTCTGCGCCCATGGCTGCATGATCTCCGACCAGGAGTCCTTGTCGAAGAAGCCGCTCTCCCAAACCGAAGAGTCGCCTAAACAAGGAAAAAAAAATAGACATTAAACAATTATAACGAAACGTACAAAAAATAAGGAGAGAATCATGACGAAGATCACCTTCTTAAGAGAATAGTTTCTGCCTTAATAGAATAGTAGTCAACCTTTCATTGAATATAAGCAGATATGTATGGACAAACAAATAGCATTCCAAAATAATGAATTATAATTGGTTAAAGTGTACTTACTTGGCGACTGCCTGCCGGCTAACATCCATCTGGGATCGTACGGAGTTTTCGTGGGGGTATACGTTACTTCCCGAGTGATAGGATCAGCGGGTGGTACTATAGGAACTGGAGAGAGCTTGTCCTAAAATAAGGAGTGCCTATCTTAAAATCCCTCGGGTAAATTTAAAACTGTTTAGATAAAGTTATCCTCATAGCAACCGTAACATTGAAAAATGTGATTTGAAGTCACCGCTTTTCCCACAAAACAACTAAACGCTTGATTACATAAATTTTAACACAATTTTTTTCGTTCAAAAACTGAATAAAAGACCTGCTACTCACCTTCGGCATGTAAGACAGCCACTTCAAGATGGTGTAAATGCCATCCAAGTCGCTGGCTTCTGTCTTGTGCGTTACGCCATTATTGTACATGATCTGGATTCCACCCAGCTGATTATTAGATGCATATACCTTTCTACCCAACAACTGCAAAACGTTTTTAATTAAAACCTCCAATGCAAGGCAGCAAAAATTAAAAATTGAGACCATTTTTTAATTTAGTAACATCCTGTCGACAGATTAGTTCAAATGTACGGTAGTTGAAAAAAGAGTAGATCAAATGGCATGCGTAAATGATATTGTTGTTCTTTTCAACTACTGTACATTTAACCTACTTGTTGAACACCACGCTTACCTAACTTAAAAACAATGCCTACCTTATTCAGAGCAAGGTACCCGGTAAGGATGATGTGAGAGTTCTCTATCTGAATCACCCTCTGCCCCAGCCGGACCAGATAGGAACCGATCCCTATCGCCCTACAAGACACCATGGAAATCGTGACTACCTCGTTGTAAGCCGTCGAGGTTTCTCCGGCTATCATCCCCGCGTACTTGAGATTCTCCACGCCCAGGTCGTTTCCTTTGCCTGAACATAGAAAAAATCAAGAGGGTTAAAATCTGGAAGGCTTAGCGGCTGATGCACTCACCTATGACGTCTGTTAATTTATATCTGCTCTCGCCCTCATCCTCTATCAATACCGCCCTGACGGAATTGAGAGCACTCACCTTGGCGTAGTCTTCCGGAGTCAGATACAGATACCTGTAACAATTATCTCAGTCCAGCCAAAATTAAAACGTTTATGTAACACTCCACACACCTAAATCCTCGATCGGGCTCCTTGTTGTCCTCCCAGGCTATCCGGAAGAGTGCCTTCACCTCCTCCGCCAGACCTATACGAGCACCACTGTTGGCCGACAGATATATCCTGGGTATCTTTAGCTTTCTGGCTATCTCGCTTGCTAAACCGAAGACCTGAAAAAGAAATGACCTTTCTAGAATCAACCTCGAAATTTTCTACAGATTAGAGTGCAAGAAAATAGAAAGAGGGATTAAATTTACCAAATCTTCCCTAGGACTAAAGGATCCTATAAGATAGGTTATGTCATTCGCGATGACGATGATGTCTCTCCCTTCGGGATATTCCGGAGTGTACAGCGTGAGACGCCATGCTACCATTCCAACATTATTCTCTCCGGGTACCCGCTTCTGTTCAATGAGTCTCGTCTCGGTTTCCGGATCCAGGATCAATTCTACGAAGTCCATGAGCTTGTCGGGTATCATGATGGTCTCTAAAAAAAAACATTTTTGGTCACATCAATTTCATGTGGAGAGATTTTAAATATTGTTTTGAAATATTTAATTCCAATATAAATATAATTACCATATTAAAATTTTATATATTTTTGCGTGCTCTCTACATTTTAATAATCCCTCCTATTTATATTACATTTTAATAATAGTTTTTATTTTATTCATGAAAATTCAGATTTCCTTTTTTTTTAATTCTGGATTGTTTTAAATATTTTCTGAAATCTTTTGAAAGCCTGAACGGTGTCAAAGATACATAAATCCTAATGAACTTTAATTCATGGAAACTATAAAATTTTTGGAAAATCTCGAAAATTTGGAATTCTGGATGGTTTCAAATCCTTTCTGGAAATGCCCGTAAATATTTTCAAATTCCTGGATACAATTTAAAAGCTCGGAAATTCTCGAAAATTTTGAATTCTTGAATGATGTAAACCTTTTCTGGAAATCTTTTAAAAATTCGAACAATGTCAAAGATAAATAAATTCTATTGAAAGACGTTTTTACATTTATGAACACAAATTTAAAATGTCTGGAAAAAATTTAAAATTCCTGAAAAGTATTTAAAAGCTTGGAAATTGTCGAAAATTTGGAATTCTGGATTGTTTTAAAACTTTCATGTGTCAAAGATACATGTCCTAATGAAAAACATTTTTACATTTATGAATGCATATTTAAAACGTCTGGAAATTGTTTAAAATTCATGGAAACTTTTTAAAAAACTGGAATTCCTCGAAAATTTACAACACCCATGAAAAACAAAAAATTTTAAACAATCTATTTGACTTCGAGAAGTCTACCATACCCGACAACCTCGCCTGGCTGTACTGCTTCCACTGCAAATCTACCATCTGCCTGAACATGTCGGGAAAGTCGTAAACATACGTAGTGCCCAACGACTGGGCTTGGAACCTCTTCTGTTGCAGATAGTCCTTGGGAATGTATGGAGTTGAGATGGGTAGGCCATTGAGGTGGCCCTGTTTTTTGCCATAGGCTTGGAAACTAATGATCCCCGTGTCTGGATCCACAACCTCCGTGTACATGTTGATGTCGAGGTAGTAACCGCTGTCGTTCGCCAGACACAGCCGGATGGGCGTGGTGCCGGCATTGGGCGACGGCCGGATGACGAGTTTGATCTCGGCCTGAAGCACGCGGAGCTTCCAGAGGCGGGGCCCGTACCGCATGACCATGTTGGTGACAGCCTCTTCGATCTGGAAAGAATTATAAAATGACGCTTTTTTATCAACAATCTAAAAAAATCCCAACCTTGGCTGGATCCATGATGACCGTCGGGATAAAGTTGAGGAATATGTGATTACAGTCCGTCCTCCTGGAATGTGGATGGGAGAAGGCGATCTCTAGCTCGTCCATCGCCTCAAGAAGGACCCGCTCCCCTTCGTTCTGCAGGTACTCGAATGATGCCTCTTTGGTTATCAGATCAGAGTGGCGTATGATGGTGCGTATGAAGAAGCGGTAGTCTGTTTCCTCCTTACCGCCTGCCACCTTCAACAAACAATCGCTATTAAAAACTAGGCAGTCCGGGCAATTTTGACCTTCAAAGTGCCAATACTTTTTGCTGTTTTAACCTCAAACCTGACTTACCTTGGCCTTGCCCAAATACACGTGCATTTTCTGGTTAGACGTGGGCAATGCCTCCAGGTTGTACGACCGCATCCTGTTGAGCTCCAGCTGGAAGGCGCACGCAGGCTCCAGATGCCTGTAAATCTTGTCCTCCGTGTAGCCATCCCTGGCCCGGTACGTGAAGTACTTCGGGAACTGCTTGTGCTTCAGCGCGGTGAAGGTGATGCGGCGTATCTTGCGGGCAATAAGCTCCTCCTTCTGCCTGGCGCAGAAAGCGCCGAAAATCTTGCTCATCGTCGAGTCGTCTTTCTCGCCGTTATCCTTGATGCCTATGTGGAGGATGTGGATGGGTTCGCGGATGACGCATTCGTCCTGGCTAGGCCTGGAATTTTGTTGTACGTTTTTCTTCTACGTTATAAACGAACTCCAAACTTACCTTCGGACCTCCACGGACAGGCTGACGTTGATCGAGGTGCTGTTGCCCCTGGACTCCGAACCGCTCTCAACGGCATTCAGATCCTTGGCGGATATGTTGGCAGGACTAGAAAAGTCCTCGATGAGATCGAATATTTCATCGCTGTACTGTTCGAACTGCTGAAAGCTCTCAAACGCAGCCATGCAGCCGGTTCTGTGGAACGTGTCGACTACCTTGGCCTCTTCTAACGTCGTCCCTGCGTTAGTGAGGTTAAGATGAAGTGAAGTTCAACAAAAGATGAATTTGGCCGGGAAAATTTTAAATAATAAGCAAAATATGGCCTACATGTTTAGAGGTCGAAAGTCAGAGGTACATTGCAGGACTGCAGTTCGAAATTCAACACAGTTATAAGTGTAATAAAATATGTGTCGTCGGGTATACATAAAAGCACAATGTAATGAATAATAAAAGAAAGCATTTAAATCTGCCGATTGAAAATGTGAATCATCCCGAGTTTACTCAGTCTTTACAAAATTGTGTTAGCGGGAAATATAGTGACGTAGATATATCCACCTTGTAAATGATAGAAATTATAAAACCTTCACACACTCACCGTGTTCCTCCATGGCATTATTCAGCATGACCAGCCTGTTCGGGTGTGACGGCGGCAGCATGAATATGAAATGCACTAGGGGTACCTCGCCGCTGAGCTCGAGGTGTTGCAGGCAAGATATGTCGTAGCTGGTGTACGCCCTCCTCACGTACACCTCCAGGGCGGCGTTGCACACCGCCCTGTTCGTGTGGTAGAAGAAATCGTGGAGTATATCGTAGATCGATGTCTCCGACACGATGAGCTTCTGCAGGTTCTCAGGGTGGAACTCGTGGCCGTACATGTCGACAGCCGAGAGGAAGATGCTCTCCATCTGGTTGTGCCTGAGCTCGTAGGCGGGCTGGTGAGCCGCTATAAGTACCTGCCTCGCCCTGAGGGCCACCCTGGAGTGGTCGCTGCGGTTCAGGGAGGTTAATTCTGTAAGGCAGTTGGCCAGTTCATCAGTCAGGCCCGGTTCGTTGCTCCACAGGTGGTCTATGACCATCGTCACGAGGAGATTCTTTTTGGCTACCTGGCTGTGCGAAAATATCGTGGCAGTCACGGCGGCCATGTCGTCTTTGTGCTTTTCGCGCAGAAGGGAAACACACTTGTCGTAGGAACCTATCAATGATAATAATTCAAAAAGGATAGGAGAAGGAAGAGGGGAACTTACCGTGTTGGAATTGGCTTTCAACCTCATAGTACTGTCTCAACATTTCCTGTACGGCTTGCTTCATCCTGCCACGGATACCGTTTCTATACCTAAACAATAAAGGGAGATGGATGTAAAACAGAGAAAATGTATTTGACACATTACAACATTTTATATAAAATAATGTTTAGGTAATACTTGGCCATCTGCTTACATCTGTAAGCAATAACAAAAAAACAACTCTACTTCTGCTCACCTTTGGACGAGCTGCACTATGCCCTCCGTTGCCAAGAAAAATGCGTCTCTCTCCGATCTCTTGTGCATGCTTGCCGCGTGTGTGTCTATAACGCTGGCAATCTAGAAAGTTTAAAATCCAACAGTTCAGTTTTTCAGTCGGTAAATGAATCATACATAAGCCATACCGATTTAGAAGCTATTGTTATTATTTCAAGTCTTAAAATAACAAAATTTAACAAAACCATTAGAAACTGCTATTAGGAACAAAGCCAGTACAAAAGTTGCTCGAAATAAATTCAGCTTAATAAATTCAGAAAAAAAAATCAGCTTACAGGCACTCATTGAATCATACCCAAGCCATACAGATTCAATTTTTCAATTCAAGTTTTCACATTTTAAAATAACAGTTGAACCAAAATATTAGCAGTTATTACTAAGAAAAAAAAAACTAACAACAGAAGTTGTCTAAATTCAAAATTAGCCTCCGGGCAGATTTGAATCATGCCCGAGCCATACAGATTCAGAACTTTTTTTAAGTTTTCACATTTTAAAACAACAGTTCAACTAAACCATCGGCAATTGTTACTAAAAAAAAAAAACTACCAACAGAAGTTGTCTTTAAATTCAAAATTAGCTTCCGGGCAGTTTCGAATCATGCCCAAGCCATACAGATTCAGAACTTTTTTTTTAAGTTTTCACATTTTAAAATAACAGTTGAACTAAAACATCAGCAATTGTTACTAAGAAAAAAAACTACCAATAGAAAATGTCCTTAAATTCAAAATTAGCTTTCAGGCACCTTTTGAATCATACCCAAGCCATACAGATTCACAAAATATTGTTAAGACTTTCGCACGTTAGATTAAGAAACAGCTTTTGGTTTAATTATCAAATATGTATAGTTGATCTTAAACTAATAATAGACATAAAAAACCATCAAAGCAAACCCATTATTTACCTCAGCATGACTGAGGGCATTTGTTTTATTTAAAAATGTAATGTAATAACGACCAAACTGTACAAAATACATAAAACTGTATTCATTTATTTAAGTGTAAAACGCGAAATAAAGCAAAAAAAAAGTTGATAAGCAAAAAAAAGGTAAGCAGCTTGAATTACACCACTCATCCTAATATCCTGTTGTTATACCTTAGTTGGTCACATTGTTTTTATAGGGTTTGCGCTGTGTAACTCGGACTTTGCTGGCCAGGTGTTCGGGTCTCTATTTGACACGCGCCTTATGGAGTTTTTATGGAATTTTTTATATCTACGATAAGTTTATGGTCTACTATACTTCTCTGATCTTTGCTAGTCGTCAAATCGCGCATTCAGGATTCGTTTGTCGCGCCGATACCCTACCTGCTGACTGGGGAACTGCGCCAAGACCGACGTTATGTTCCTCTCATACAGCCCCATCAGCCTGCGTATCTTCTTCTCCACGGCGGCCGGTATGCGTCCCGAGATGGACGCCATCACCTCCTGCAGCTCGAGCAGCGGCAGGTTGGGGTCGCGCAGCGACGACGCATGAACTTCTCGATGACCTCGCGCAGGCGCGCCGCGTTGTAGGGGTCGGGCAGGCAGTACCCGCCCAGCGTGTTCTCCAGCACGGCGCGGTAGCCGTTGTGCACGTGGCTAAGCTTCTCCGGCACGACGGGCTGCGAGACGTCCAGCTCGGGGAAGGGACCCTTGTACGGGACGGCCCTGGTGACCAGCGTGGGGTCGTCGAGCTCCAGCGTTGCGATCACGGCGCCCGCGTCGAGCACGGCCCCGGGGCGCTTCACGTAGGTGACTATGCCGGACTCGCTCGCCGTCAGCGTCATCACCATCTTCATGACCTGCAGAGAACACATTCTTACGCCCTTACTATATTAAAATATGGAACTTTACAAAACACTTAAACAATTGACAACCTTACCTCGATTTCGGCGAAGGCCTGTCCCTTACTGACGTGCCCGCCATCTTCAACTATACACCCGATTAATTTTCCGGCCGATGGCGAACGTAATATCGTGGGGTCGTTCTCCTTCTCGAACACGCAAGTCTGATTACCGATAACGATTCGGTACCTGTCCACCTCTTCCTTCATGTAGGTCGTGAAGGAAGCACCGTCCGACGGAGAGGAGAATACCTGAGCAATAAAAAAAATTCTAACAAGGAACCTTCACCATAAATTCACACCAAGCAACACTGTATCAAAGAATTACAAACAGAACTCCGTTGATGAAACATTACATTTTTTTTATAACCCTAAACTAATTTCTAACCCCAAAATACTTCATTTTTAACCTCCTCACCTCCATCGTTAAGCCTATGGACCTCTATTTCTTTGAACGACCCATTCATTTGCAAGAAATAAGTGTTGGGACCACTCTTGGTTGCTTGAACTTTGTACTTATTCCTAGAAAATAATAATCATTTCACCATCCTTTTACAGCTCAGATAGAGAACAAAAGTTCAACTTTTCAAAGCGATACAGATCCGTACTAACCCATCATTTATCAGCTCGACCTCGACGACGTTCGTAAGAGTGTTGGAACCCTGAATCTGGCCCCTCTCCAGCGAGTTCTGGAACTCCTGGAATGCCGTGCCGATGGATTTGTCCGCGATGTGTAGAGCGCCGCAGATCACTCCTAGCATGACGTCGGGTTTCTCCGACTGCATCCGTTCCGATATCAGTACGTCCAGCCAGGCAGTGTCGATTGTATTTTCCTAACGAAAAATGTCATTGTGTAGAAAATTGGATAATGTTGAGGGGCATAGCACAGATTTTTTTCTTTAAAAACAAAGAAAATCTACAGGGGCCACCTAAAATCCCGGAATGGTCAGATATCTCAAAAACAATGCACTTTGGAAGGAAATATTCAACATCAAAAATCAATGTGTTTCACAACCTATTCAACAGTGACCTTCAGTTTGACCTTGGACAATGGATACATAAAAAAACGAAGCCAAAGCCATCAAGAACGAGGGCAAGTCAGGTTAATCCCGAAAACCGGCACTCACCTGGAAGCTCTTGGTTTCCAGCAGTGTAATCAAGTACTCGACGGTGGTCCTGAAGTCGCCTCTGATGGACAGCTCCTTGAGGGCAATAACGAGGTTCTCCCTGGCCTGTTCTCGGTTTTCCCCCACGAGAAGCAGTGACCGAACTGAGAGTCGGCGAACTCATGGAGTCCTCCCGAGGCGGCGACAGAGAAGTAACCCCACACATTCTTCGACGAACGGAAATTTAATTCTTGCACTGTGCCCGAGCTGGGTTTGAAGCCTGTGAGTCAAGACATTTGTTTATACAAATGTATGAGATACAAAAAACATATACTTCTTTCTGTATTTATTTTAAAATTACATGACAATTGATTTCTAAATAGCCTACGACTCACCCTCATCTGGATTTTCTGAAGTTATCCTTGCAGCTATGACATGCCCCCAAGGTTGCGGCTTGTGCATAGGCTGGTCGAAATCAATCTCCGTCATACCCCAGGGAGATTCGCCATATAACAGTCGGATGTCTTTTATATAGTGAAGCGGGAGACCCATGGCAATCTGCGTGTTACATTTAATAGAATTAAAGCTGTCAAATGTCTGGTTTCACGTAGTATACAACATAGAGTTAACGGTTTGAAAATAATTTGTGTTTAAGCAGTTATACACCCTAGGAAATTGCACCTTTACATATTGACGATACATGTGTAGAAGAGAATAAGTTAAAAGACGCCAGTAAGGTTAGACAAAGACGTTAGATGCCACATTGTTTCACGCTTGTGCACATATTAGAAACGTATGAGACCTGCGCGTAATATAAAGTGGAGAGGGGTATTACCTACACGCCTATCGCCGAATTTGAGTGGAACTCAGTACTTTTTCGCAGCTATGGATGTGTACATCGACTTAGCTGTATGAAACGAAATTCTTACGTAAATCTTACTTTTACAATTATCCCATACACTTAAAATAAGTGTACGAACATAATTGTATTTATTTTCAAATTTTTGTATTCCTTAACTAACCGGTCTGCAAGAAAATGAAATTGAAGTTCTATAAAAAAATAAAAATATAAATCAACCCGGTTATAAGACGAAAGAAAGAAAAAATGCCCATTGAATAAGTGGTTCAAAAATGTACCCCTTTGTGTTTCGCAAAAACCTAGTCTATCGTAAACTCAGTTCCTATGCGTTCTAACTAGTGTTGTAAATATTCGGATGATTTTAATATTCGGATAATACGTAATAGTACTAAGAGTATTCGGATGAATTCACTAATACGTATTAATTTTCATACGTGCTTTGCTTTTCTTGGCTTACGGAATACGGATAGCACCTTCTATAGACAATGGCACGGCACATGGCACGGCATCGCATCATAATCCGTAATAATTCCGTATTCCCTGTTCCCTCGGACCTCGTTCGTGTTCGTATCATCTTACTATTACGTATCATTACGTATTATGTTTACTTCATCTGAGACTTCGTCGGATACGATATCCATGCTATCTTCCGGCATTTGACAGCGTTCGTAATAATTTCGATTCCGTATTGCGGTTGGCAACTATTCGGATTAATACGTAATAGTTTGATATTCGGATGAAACGGGAATTTTTTAATACGTATTCTTACAACACTAGTTCTAACACTTCAGGGGAAATATTATTTAGGACTTGTACAATTCTGGCCCGTAAATCATTTAAATTTCATGGTATTTCATGTTTATATCCGTAAACAGTTTGTTTTATTTGTTAAATATTTGTTGGCATTTAAGGAACCGCGTATAAAAAATGGCCCAACAATGGAATCGCCTAAAATACCAACCCAAACATTTAACTTCTCGGGATACTGCGTACGCACAGGAATACTCAAGTGCTTATTTTCCGTAGACCAAGAACGATATAATAATTCAATTCCGGGGCGTCCCGCCTACATATTTTATTGCTACCCTATCACGAAAAACAGAGAATAACGCTCATAAAAGTTTTAAAATGACATATCAGTCTGGCAACTATGGATATATTTCTCTGTCAGTTCCCTTTCCTTGAAGAGTTTATTCTTTTATATCTTTTAATGCTCGGCTTTGAAATCTTGGACTTTCCAACCCTGTATATTTGAGGTTATAGCAAGGATACGAAAAAAAAATATTGTATGCATTGTCAAGCTGCAATAAGAAATATAATTTCTTCGACATGACATGCATTTCCTTTTTACATGTTTGCCTAGGTGGTAAGTTCGAAATTTCAGTTTTGAAAGGTTCTGGGATCTACAGACTGTCTGCTTATGTTAACAGATGTAAAGTAGTCAGTAGGTGTGGTTATGCTTAACGATAATCTTATTGGAAAGTGGGTGTGGCCAAGGATCACGTCACAGAAGCCACTAGCTAATAAAATAATCGCTAATCATTACCACGCCTACTCACTACTTCATTATCTGATAACAACTATGGACACAGTCTGTATGTTTTATCGTAACCTTAAAAGTATGTGTTTTAACATCACACAGATGAATGGCTGACACTGAAAGGCGAGAAAGTAATATAATCAGGTACAATAACCTTCAAATATTTTTTCATCAACGAAAGGAAAAATATAATGAGTAATATGGGCAGTTTCTTTTTTTAAATCTGTTTTTTGGAAAAAAATTGTACCTGAAGCTGAGCGGCAGGCAAGTTGACATCTGAAACCATCTCGGTACAGGGATGCTCTACTTGCAGTCGAGGATTAAGTTCCAGAAAGTAATATTGCCCCGAGGGGTCGTAGAGGTACTCTACAGTACCCGCGGAGACGTACCCGACCATTTTTGCCAGTCGCACAGCTGCCTAGAATGGAAAAACCACTTCAGTGCTAATAACATTTTGAGTTTCCTTCTCGGCGCAACTGGAGAAGGACAGTATCGAGTTTGCTTCTTCAGCTGCAGCTTAATTTTAGCACAACTTACCCGCTCCATGTCCTCAAAGACGGAGGGCTCTGCGATGACGGCTGGCGCCTCCTCGATGATCTTCTGGTGCCGCCTCTGGATGGAGCAGTCGCGACCGAACAGAGAGATGGCGTTGCCGTACATATCAGCTAGGAGTTGGACCTCCAAGTGCCTGGCGCACTTCGCCAGCTTCATGACGAAGATGGGGGAGCCTGGGATCTCGGTTTGCACCTAAGGGCGTATAAGGGCGTCATTAAGAACATACCCACTTTTATTATAAAAATACCTGTCGGAATGCAGTGGGAAAATCGTCGGGGTTGTCCACCTTCCTGATACCCTTGCCGCCTCCACCCTCAGACGCCTTGATCATCACGGGGAAGCCGATCTTGTGCGCCGCAGCCAAACCCTCCTCGGCGGTGTTCACGCATCCCCTGGCAAACAGTTCCGATGAAATCTTTATCTTCTTGCCACTGTACTGGGCCGTCAGGCCTAGAAAACATCGTGTAGGAATTACGCAACAGCAACGACACCAAATGAACGCATTTCCATACCAGATGGAAGCAGTTGAAGTGAGGTAGGAACTCGATAATATAGTCAGAAAATTAAGTTCTAAATACGTTTTGGCGAGTTTAAAGTCACAATGCAGATAAATAACTACTCACCCGAACCCGACCAAGGCAGAGTTGGAACTTCTGCGGTCTGGGCCACCAGGGAAGATGCGATTTTGTCTCCGAGGGCCCACATGGCCTTCTCGTTGGGCCCTATGAAGGTTATGTTGTTCTTGTGCAACAGTTCCGGCAGCTTCGGGTTCTCGGAGGCATGGCCCCAACCAGCCCACACAGCCTTGAAAGAAACAGACAACTTAATATTCTGCAGCTTGTTAAAACAGCAACGTCTCAAGCTTTTCGATTTCATTTTCTACCTTCTTACTTTTAGTTTTTTGTTTTTTGGAGAATCGAAGAAAACAATAACGGTATAAAATACTACAATATCAAAAGTTTTATCACTATGCTTTAATTAAGAATGGAAATTCATCACACACAACAATACCCGGAGACCACAGTCATAAAAAGATCAATATCATGTATATTTATCTTGAAACAGAGGAGGCTGTGACAGTATTCAACTTTTTTTGAAAACAATTACCTCCTTAGACAGCCTCCTTGATCAACGAATGAGATCTTTGTATTAAAGCAACCATTGTGTACCAAAATATGTAATATTTGCATGAAACAATGAAATTAAAATATTCTTTTAGGCATGGAACGTTGTATGGTATGTTATGGCTTAGATGCAACACGATGTTACTTATTCAAAATAGGACTTGTAATAGAAAAGACATTTTTTTCCCACTATTTAATACCACTCATATTTTTGTATTATCAAGTAATTGTGTTTTGTTTGTTGCTTTGCTCCTATTGTTTTTTTTGCGTATATTCTGTTATATAATGAAAGTTTATAGGATTGACGATGTGACAACGCCGCCTAGCGTTTGGCGATGTTGCCAAGTTTTCGGTATCATTCTAGGCGTTGCCGCTCGTTTACCTGGACTTGACACCGCACAGCGACGTCGACGATGAGCTCCACGTTGGCGTAGTTGTTGTTGTTCGTGCCGCCCGGCACGGGTACGTAGTGGTCGGCCATCTTGATGTACTCGGCGTTGGCCTTGAGGTCCTCGGGGGGTCACCATCACGACGAATCGTACGGCCCTCTCGTTCTTGAACATCTCGTACGACCACCGCCTCACGGAGCGCATGCACTTGACGGCGGCGATGCCGTTGTTAGCGATCAGGACCTAGTAATGGAAATATTTATATATACAGCAGAGGTTGTACAACAGCGCCAGATGACACGGGACTACTGCAATCAAAACGATCGCGTAACTGGCTTCTCGTCATCGGTAAATCGGGGCAATCCCCATCACATGTTACGTGAGTCGAACTCATCCAACTATTTGCCTATTTTCTTTGTAGAAATAAAAGATTTGCGAACTTTTATACTGGAATCTTAAAGTTCATCTTCCTTAGAGCATAAGTAAAAGTTAAGAGTTGTATTTATAAACCAACCGTAGCTTCAAAAAAGAACCACAAAACCATAAAATATATTTTTACCTTGTTGATGACTTTTGTTCCATTAAATCTCTTAACGAACTCTTCTGGAGTAGCGACGGTGAAGTTCTTTTCTTCCAGTCGGTTGTGTATCATGACTGTGCCCTGAGACATGGATGGCCTAAACAAATTCCACATAATAATTTATAACTGTAAGTAAACTGGGCACATTAGCTTGTTTAAGAATATTTAAATTAATATTCATTGAACTTACTTCACTATATTTTGCTTTTTGCACTGTAGGTGACAACAGAATAAAAATGTTCGAAATCGAATTATGTCAAAGTGACACGGATACTGCAATAACTCTTTGGTAATAATGACACATCCACTGAACATATAAAATAAGAATGGACCTTACTTAATATTTTTAAATTGTCAATATAAAAATGTTTTTAATATATTAATAGGTTTTATTAGTTATCTTATGGGGCATCATTGCGAAGCAAACGATTCAAGAAGTGATTAAAAAAATCATATGCATCATAAATGCAATACAGGAAAGTAGCAATATTATTGCCTTTCACACGTTTGTCATATTTTGTTATTATATTATATAACATTATTCAACGTATCGCATATAGCGGAGGTGGGACCAGGCCACGGGGTGACGCGGGATTATTGTAATCAGATCAAATTGAGGCAATCCCCATCACATGCTACACGAGTGTCGCCGTAAGCCAACTTTAGTAATCTGTAGTGTGCAACAATGCAGGGTCGACAGTATACAACTCTATGATAATTAAAGTATAAACCGTGTTTTTTTAAGCGTCTTGTAAATTATGTACGCGTGTATTTCTTGTCCATGCATACCTAAGCCACTAACCGTGCCTGGTAACCCACGCTGGCTTCTAGTACCCCAGTCCCGTGCGGGTAGACAGAATACGTAAATGCATTTTGTAATTTTGGTTCGATTTATGCATAATGTTTCTTGTAGCCTTTCGTGGAACGTAGTCGACAATATTTATTTTAGACGTGTCTTTGCCAAATATGTATCCGATTTTCCGTCGCCCAGTAGCCACACATATTTACAGAAGACATCAATGTGTCATGGGAGATAGCAAAGAAGACATACGCAATAAATTTCAGGACTGACAGTGGACAAACAACAGATTTTTTTTGCGGTAATAAGATCGTTAATGTTCTGATACGAATTTTAGATGTTTCAGATATTTCGTCCCCGGTATTGATAGCTAGTAAACGGGTTTAGCAAACAACGGCTAAAAGTATAGAAATAGTAGTAACACGTGCATTGTCCTCTGTAGATGTAAAAATTAATAATGTACTGATGGTGACATCAAACAACTCTGCGAAATTCGTTTAAATAATGTGCGTGGTGTGTTATCCTCTGTCCATGTGAACTATTTTGAATTTGCACCTTTAACTTCAGTAGATGTGGAACGATCATTTTCCTTCTACAACCATATGTACAGGCCAAATCGCTCACGTTCAACGAAAATAAATGCATAGTATATTGGTTGTGGCAACGTACGCTTAAGCAATGAAGATAGTAGGTGTTTTTGAATGACACAAGCGATAGGTATGTACATTATTAACACATTTTTACCCTTTTTGGTCTCTCATATGTCCTTATTACGATTCCGACCCTGCGTTGTGACACCCTTTTCGGACCCATTGGTTAATTATCATTAATTAATTAAGACTACTAGAAACTAGAAACTATTTTTAATTTAATTATCCTAAGAGAATTTTATGGATTTGCACTTAAATAAAAGTAGACACCCTGTATATTATCTAATTAATTTCAACCGGAAAGAGTTGTGTTAACCTTAGGAAGACCAAGCTTTTTTTTGGTTCTTAGTTGGACCAAGGAATGGGGGAGGTCATTCCACAAACTTTTTTATTTTTTTGTAACAATGTCTGTTTTTTTTAAGATTCTTTGAAATATTTTTTTGGGATACTTTTTAACATCCTCCCCCCCCCCGCCGGGTCTTCCTAGGGTTAATAGAACGAAAAATAGTATGAAATAGAAATTATACGAAGCTTGCCAAGGACGTTCGCGTTCTCAGTACTCACGTAAGGGTAGTGCGCACTTTCAACCTGGACTGGTCCTCCTTGAGCCATTCCGGCCTTATGGACTCGGTGGGCGATTCGGTGATAGTCATTTCCGGTATAGACATGGAGAGTTCGTCCTCCCCGTCCCCTATCACGAACCTCTTGCTGTTCCGTCTCGCCAGTTTCCTATTCATCATCAGGCGTTGCCAGACCTCGCACTCGTCGAGTTCTTCTTCGATGGGTGACTTTCCGACAGTCGGACTGGGAAGACCGTTTTCGAGTGGCTCTTCGGAATTGCTGGCGTTATCGTGGACCGAATCGTGCTCGACGGAGACGGCCGGCGAACGAAAATAACGCGAAAAATCAAAGAAACGGAACACTTCCCCGAAGAGGGTTAACATATAGGATCAGAAACTATCGTCCATGTCGCCGAAACAGTCCGATGGGAACTCGGGGAGTGGTTGAGCTGCGAAACGGAGGTTTTATAGTCGTCGTATACGGGGTGATTCCTCGAGAGCACCTCTAGTGCTTAATTTTTACCTTAATCCAGAGGTAGCAGTACGTAATTTGGGTTGGTGTTGCGTAATAACATAAAATAAAATAAATAAAGTTTTATTTAACGATTCAACAGTACATTAACTGACATTCTATATTTTATATGCCATATTTGGTTTCTACGATCAATTCAGTCACTTTAATTAAATTGTGACCCCTAGAAAAAAAATCGCTGTGGTAAAATTCTTGGGTTTTTCTTACCATGTTAGCACGAAAGGTTGAGGTTACTGTCAAATATATTAGATATTCGATAAAATATACAGGGTGCTAAAAATTGAGGATCAAAGTTGAACAACTTTGTCTCTAAAGAAAATTGAAAATAAGCGACTATAGAAGACAAAGTTTTCAAGTTTGACCCTCTATTTTCAGCACCCTGTACATTTTGTCGTATATGTAATAAACTTGGGAAAAAATTACCATAGAGTTTTACCACAGCCAGTATTTTTTTTTTCTAAGGATTTGCAATTTGTATTTTTTTTTATAAATTAAATATCTCGAAAATCGTTAATTTTAGGGAGAGACAATGATTATTAAAGTAACTTTAGATTACTTAGGTTAAGTCGCCATTACATTAGATGTGTAGAGCATCAGTTTTCAGCTCCATAATATTTATAGTTCCCAAAACGTTTAAAGAGCCATTCTCCGTGAATCACCATGGGTGATGTGATTGAATTGAAAATTGAGGGTTTCAACTAAATTGGGGCACCAAATTCCGACCCAAATTACACACCTGGAGGTAATAACACACCTGTATAATAATCGATTACGTTTTTCACCTAACTAAATACGCGATTTTTATACACAATAAACGAGATTCACCCTACCCTGTACACGCACTAAATTAACTATAACCCACAAAGTATCCAACTTCCTACACCAAATAAATATGTTTTACACAAAACCAACGGCAATTTAGGCACCGAAAATGTTTCTCTTTCGAATATATTCAAGAGATCTAAAAACACAACGCAATAAAACTAATAAGGCTTCAGTCGCTCTGCCGATCAAAGGTAACGAAGACGTTATGTTGACCACCAATTTTGTGCGTCAAAAACAACGATAATGTTCAGATGATCGGAGTAGTTACCTGTTTTTAATGTTCTTCCGACTGGTTTGCCTTCACACAAATGATTTTTTTAACTCGTGTCAATCCAATCTCGTACTGACACCGACAAATAACACATTTGTATTACAAATAAATTAAATAAACGTACATACATCTAAAAAAAAACATTACTTCATACTATTACCAGGTTTTTTTACGAAATAATTTTCGCTGTAAATTGCCAATTCCAAAGTCGATACCACCGATAACGCGTACATTTTACGTAAAAGGCGATTAATGCAATATAATAATAAAATTAATCGAAATGTTAAATATTGGTAATTTGTATAGATAATTTGAATAATAAGGCGGATGAAACAACGCTATAGATTAGGATTTCCCATTGGTGTTTGGTCAAACATCTGACGATCAGATGGTAAACGACTTTGAAATTTCGGAGATGAATCTACCATGTCGATAAAGGCGTTTCCAGACAATTTATGGACTAGATTTTTTACTTTAAACAATGCCCTACCACTTTTCATATAAACATATATAAACAATGGGCTAACTGACAATACTTTCCTTAAACATAAAATAGAACATGTGCATAAATAAAAATTGGTAAAAAGGAAATTAAGATTAATTGTAAGATGTACATAAGCTTCATCGTTACATGGTTATGATAAATGTCACCTCTTTATAAATATATTTTTTTAAATATACCTTTTATTAAAAACATGTCGATGACGTCATAGCTCGGAAAGTGGTGAGGATAGGAAGAGGGGAGGAGGGGTTAATATGCGGATGAGCAAATTAAAATCAACCCATCCATCGTTTTTTTTTAAATCAGCCATAATGGGATTATGAACTTTATTCAAAAAAAAATTGCCTTTCACTGTATATCAGAAAGAAACTGATCGTTGCAGAAAGTTGAGAATAGCTTTGATATTTTTAAGCATTATTTTTTTGAAAAACAAATTTTATTTTCAGCCGGTTGGAATTAATATAATTAACTTTGCTAAAATTATTGATGTAATAAACTAATTTTTATTACTAAATTTTCGAAATTCTATTCAAAAATGGGAGGTGGAATCTCAATCGAAGTTTGCCGGCATCAGTAGGTAATACGCAAAAATCTTAAGTAATAATTTAGTTCTCATTACCTTTATCGGTTTTATTTATTTATTTTGTACATTGTTCTACAGGTAATACCCAATTAAAGAACAGGAATGTATGACTAACATATAACCTAAAACTACATGAATATACAAAGAAAAATTTAAGGAAAAAAGAAAAAATAACGCGGTATTCTATTTTATGCACAAACTTAACAGAAAAAAAGAAAGGAAGTGCATCAATATGCATGTACATTAACTTAAATAATGTCTTTTAATATCTATTGGATTACAGTGGAATATGTCTAATCGGTGACTAACACAGTTATAATTATTGCACATATTATACAAGGGTGAGTTTTTCAGGATGTTTGTACGTGGTGTTGACAAGTAGAACAAATCGGTGTACCTCGAGGCTTGACGCGGAACCCTAATATTGAGCAAGTGTAATAAGCACTCACAATCTATTTTGTCGTTTATGATTTTATGCAAAGTAACGACAGAATGATATTTACGTCTTACGTCAAGACTTGAAAAACCATGCCTTGTTAATAAATCCTCGTGAGAGACACCAATGGGTGGATAACCGATATCTGTACGAAAGCTCAGATATTTCAAAAATCGTGTCTGAATTGCTTATATTCGGGTGATATGTACTTGATAGTATGAATTCCAGATGACAGCAGCATATTCTAGTTTAGAAACGGACGAAAGCGTAATACAAACATTCTAACGTCTCTACATTTTTTAAGGTAACGACTATTACGAAGTATAAAGCCATATGTACGATTAGCTGACGTTGTAATACTGTCGATGTGATCGTTAAAAAACAATTATTATACAAGTTATACAAACTCTAAATATTACGGATAAATAAACAAAATAGTAGACAAAATAGCAATTCCTGTCATTCTTACGATGTGTCTTCCTTATATTTTCGATATTTCTCTTATTAAAAATTGCGTCGTAACATTCCATCAGAATTCATCGATTTTTCCTTACAATTATTTGATTCGATTAAAAAAACATAACCACAAAACGTCAAGTCAAGAACAGTACGACCACGGATTTATCGACACGATAGATCCATACCATACCCCACGTGGGCGTGGGAGAACAACTCGATTCACATAATACCGCATATTTCACACTCACCGTTGTAAGTTGTAAACAAACTTATGATTTCATTATATTATACACCTCTTATCACCACTAGAGGCCTTGTAGATAAGGGCCGACGCCTCATTACGAGCAAGATTTCGCGAATAGAGGTTAGGAACGTCGCACGAGTGACGTTTACACAGGTAACTAGATTTCGCGAAGAGATTAGGCCACTTCACGAACACTAGATTCAAGTGTAGCAAGTAATAAAACAAAACAAAATACAGGGACGACTAGATTAGGGTTATGTGGGGTTATGAACCGATCGACACAGTCGACGATCAGCTGAGGACTGAAAGGAGGCCGCGGAAGAATCTCATTCGCGACACGCGAACGAAAACGAGTGACTGGCCGCGGCACACTTGATAAAGCAACAGGTGGATGGGTGTTTTTTTTTGTGGCGTCATAGTAACCGACGACGTATAGGCTGGGTGCTAGGACAAAATCAATTTGATAGCCTTCCAGGACCCTTGGAAGGTCTCCAAACAGAACAGATATGTATGTGAAATTAGTGTGGTTTAACGTTTAAAGATGAAACACTTTTTACTTAACATACACTCGACATCGACATATCCGAACTTCTCCGTTCCGTGAAATTCCACATTTCCGAACTCTCTACAACTCGGAACAACCGAACTGAACTGAACGCTGGCGCATGCGCAAATGGTTTTTCTGGGTCATTCTACTTTTCTTTGTTTTTCGAGGTTTTTATGCAAATGTAATACATACATGTGTACATGTTAATAAAAGAACGTTTTTTAAACAAAAAAAAAAATGTTGCCAGGTGCAAAGGAGAGAGTGATGCAGGTAATTATTTTGTAATTCAAAGTAAATGTTTGTTTTATTGAACATTTTGTTGACGTAACCTATAATAATTTAAAACTGAAATAAAAAATGATAGAAAATATGTATTTTTAAGAAAACCGTGATACAAACCAAACATAAATGTACCGTTTATTTGCAGAGAAAAGAGCCTGCAGACGATGTATTTGCACCAAACACTGAAAAATTGTGATGTAAAATGTGCAATTGAAAATAAATAGTTAATTACATGCCCGAACTGAAAATTATTCGATTTCCTCTTTACTGAATTCTGTGATAATTGAAATGTTTGATAACAATCGCATTATTGTGTTTACATTTTTGTTTTCTCATTTAAATTTCGCGGTTTTTTGTCGTCAACCAATCAGCGACAAGTTCGGTTGAGTCGTAGCGACAAGTTCGGAAAAATCGTGGGAAAAAGTTCGGAAGTATCGTGAGTTCGGAAATATGGAGTTCGGATATGTCGATGTCGAGTGTACTAATAATAAACTCACACCATCAATTAAATCAATAAATATCTTATTTGATATGTATAGATTCTACAAAATTGATTCGAATTTTTATTCTTGTCACATACAGGCAAAGAAACCTGAGAACGCCAGCGCTCATTTTTGGAATTTTTCGCTAAAACTCCCCAGAAAGGAGCACACCAAGCCATTGGCAGATCTACAGAAAAATTAGTCGATGTGGCAACGCCTACTTACTTGAGTCGTTTCCTTTTTTCGATAAGCAGCGCCTGCGCCGACGGGGAATAACCCCCCTGACCGTCGGAAGGCGCTGCTGGCGGGGTACTGTCGACGTCATCCCCAGGCTGCGGGAAGTCATCGTATTTTTCCTCCCTGTCCTCGTCACCTAAAAAAAAACCGGAAGGTTCATAAAAAATTGTTGGAAAAGTAGCATTTATAATAGTCTATAAATAAAACGAAATTCGTACAAGCAATCGCAGTTGCTCTTGACTTACGACCTAGTTAATGACTACTATCGGTGTTTGGTATAACCACTTCTTGAACACGTGAAATTAAATGTGTTTTGTTTTTCCTTACCCAAAATCCACTGGCCGTTCTCTTTGACTTCTCCACTGGCGTCTGTCATTTCGGCAGTCTCTGTTTCGCCTGAAGTTTCATCCAGTCGATCCGATGAGTGTTCACGTTGCGATGAAAATTTTTCTGAAAAGAGGAAAGATTTTCATCTATCATTTATAAAACCGAAGGATTTTAATTTTGTTCCACTTTCCAGACCAACAACCATAATTAAAGTTACATATAAAAAGTTTGAGGTCCTTATTTTGACACTTTTTTTGTAGTGTTGGTCTTTCCGATTACGTCACTGAAATACCTTTTCAAGTAGAGAACGTTTTCAAGTGGGAAAACCAAAACGGCTAAAACTGATATAAAAATGGTGTAACCTGCACCTCTGAAAAGAAGCCACACAAGATGTAGACTAATTTCAAATTATTATATGGGCAATTAACTGATAAAAATAAAACTAATTTTTAATATTACAAACACATGAACAGATTTGACGTATTTTGTAACAGCAAGTATAGTCCTTCTATTTTTAATTGAAAATGCTAAATACGCCTGGGGAACAAAAAAAGCGGTACAACTTTATGATTCCATGGGCGTGCATATATCTTTTTATAAATTCGAAAATTGTGAAATAATTTTTTTCATTCAAATCAATATAGGAGATTAAAATTAGCCTGCATACAAAACTCTTAATATTTGTAATATAATTTGCTGTAAATAATGCTCATTTAGCCAGACAATCTCAAAAAATTGTCTGTTTTAATAAACCTAGCTGAAATACACGTCACTGGCGTCTTAAATAAGTCAGAATTCCAAATGTCGTAAATCATTTTAACGACGTCGTAAAAAAGAAGAAGTTTATGGCACAGTGGACCGAATAAGTATTTAAGGAGTATTAGATACAAAGCAATCCAATAGTATATTGGATCGGCATTCGCTCGCGGATCGCGGCATCGCGTTGCCGGCTCTTCAAAAAGTATAGTAATATACATAAAGTTGTTTGAATTTATAATTATTTTTTCCAGCAATTTTAAACGCTTTATTTTAATGCTAACTAATAAATTTATATCTATGTATTTTTTTAAATATTTCCAAACTAGCTTTCTAAGAACGTCACGAACTAACAGTTTACGGAAGTATGAAGTATACTTGTATAGTGAGCTTAGCAATTTTAGAAAATATATCTGACAACCTTGCTTTTTTCTACCTATTTTCAATTTAGAATGGAAATACAGTAATACAATTTTGAAAGTGCATTAGGACTGAGTCCGACCCTGTAACTAACTGAATTGTCTCGTTCCTAACTATTACTTATTTAGTCCGTTTACATGAAACACTCATAGTATATTTTTGTTTATCGTTTCGTGTTATCTATTATGACACCACTTCATTATTTTCAACAACCGCAGGTGCTTCCAATTGATAAATCAATTTTATCGATTATACATACATACATTATAGGCATTCTTGTATTTTTAAAATATTAAATTAGTAATATTCTTCTAAAAAATTAAGATTTTTGTACTGGTTTCTTAAATTAACACATTAGATTAGCTTCCCATAATGTTATTATTTACTGTTATAGACTAAAAAAGACGCTTGCGAAATATATGTATGTACATATGTATGTATGTGTCATCGTTCTGCTTTCTCGCAAAAAAAAAGACCCTTGCAATATTTCGCAAGCGTCTTTTTTAGTCTATAACAGTAAATAATAACATTATGGGAAGCTAATCTAATGTGTTAATTTAAGAAACCAGTACAAAAATCTTAATTTTTTAGAAGAATATTACTAATTTAATATTTTAAAAATACAAGAATGCCTATATACATATGTATATCAGTGTGTTGTATAGTTCTATCGATCTACTTTTACATATTTTTATTTTTATTTGACTCTCATAGTAAGCGAGATTTTGTCAAACTTTTGAAGTGACTGTCGAATTATAAATAATGGAATTCATTTTTAATGAAGACCAGAGGCCTGTTTCATTTGAAATTTAGAAATGGCAGTAGAATCAATGGAAATTGGATATATTAGATGAGAGCTGGATATGAGGACTTAAGGGAAGTTTTTCCACACGCAATTATTCAGTTAGACCATTTTAGCCGGTAAGTAAAACGTTTCTTAAATTGTACCGGCAAACTGGAAGCGTCAATCGGAAACAAGGAAGTCACCGACACAGAGTAAGGACAGAAGGAAACGTTGAAATGCTTAGGCAAGTGATAACGGACAATCCAAGAACAACAATTACCCATCTGAGCCAACAAGTGAATCTGTCGTGCTGTGTAAACGAATTTTGAAATATGATTTGGAACTCCATCCATTCTCTCGATCCACAAATAAATTCTCATACACTTTCTCATTTATTAACCATTTTAAAATAATCTAATTTTTCCATTACTAAATATATATTTAATCAAAACTTTCCCTACACCCACAAAAAATTGGAGTGTGAGTAGCTGTGAGCAGAAGGAGGATTGTTGGACCTATTGTTTTAACGGAACACTGAATGCAGAGAGGTATTGAAGAAATTAATGGAACACTGAGGATCAAATAAATTATTGAGCCGACCTTTATAAATAAATGAATAAATTATTGAGCTAAATTAATAAAATAAGAACTTGAGTTAAAATTTGTTGTATTTAAATTAAATACAACAAAGTGGTAGAGGGGTAAATCTGGCGATTTACCCCTCGCTATATCAACGAATATTACTACCGCGTTATATCAACTACACAAAAATCCTAACCGATTATTTTTGGTAATCCCATTACATAATTAGCAAACTGAATCCATAAAATTGTTCAGACTTTAGCACTGATGAAGTACATACAAAAGGCACAAAAATTAGGGTATCGGTGTTATCCGTATTAAAAAAAAATCGAGCACATTTAAGACCTTTACCTGAATAAAAATTGATCCACTTGAAAAAATTGTAAACCAGTGCGGAAACGAAAAAAACCGTCACGATTCCAAAACAGGAGCACGGAACCTGCGAAAAATCGAACATCCACAATGTGAATCGTCGGACGGACTGGATCGAGATCTGGTGGTTCGGTCGAATTCAACCAGAATTCACCGATACGCCGTCGATAACCTTATCCTTATGACATCCTTATCCGCGTGTCCGAATACCCTTGATCGACTGGAAGACGCGTGGTGAGACTATTTTTTTCGCCGATAAGACGCCGCGTATCATTTGTTTACACGGTGGGAGCCCGCCCGATGACTTTGAGCGGGTCGCGAAGATTTCCTTTGTTTCTTCGTTTACAAGCGCAAGACCTACTAGGTTGAGTGCAAAATACAGAAAAAAAAAGAAGATGCAGAAGACGTGATATTGATGGTAGATACGGTGTGTAACACCAAAGATTGTAAACACATGTATAGAATTTCCATTTTACATTGAAAATAGCTACTTATACGAGGTAGGATAAGGATATATCAGTTTACTAACACTTTGTATGGAACTAAATACGCTTTCTACTTTCTATACTGATCTGTTACCCGTATATGCCGTATCGCTGTCAACGTTGACTTGACGAAGCATGAAGTAAGAAGTGGGCGGAATCTACACTCCATTGGTCATTGTCGCTACTTTGGTAGGGGAAATCAGTGTTGGGCAAAATGTAGCTTCAACTACAGCTACAAGATGTAGTTGGGATGTAGTTGCAACTACAGCTACACTAAGTAGCTTGAAGTTGTTCGCCGCAGCTACTTCTGTGGACGCTACAGTAGCTGTAGCTTGTAATAACAACTAGAGCTAGTAGTTGTGAAAAATGTAGTTGCGGCGAACAGCTACAGATAGTAGCTGTAGCTGTAGCTATAAGCAGAGAGCTACAGCTACTTTTCTTTCGGACTGGAAAAATGTCAAATAAGAGACAAAAGTAGCTGTAGTTGTCGGTTGATCGGTAGCTACAGCACCAATTTCACAAAGCAAATTCAGTGTGAATATACTCCGGGAGAATTAGCTCAAAAGCATGCCCGTTTCCAGAATCGGGCTTGTGTCGAATATTATTGGCTTAAAAGTAAGTAAAAAATACATAGAACAAAAGCCTAAATTTGTGTATTCGCAGAGGTCGAGGGTGTTTTGTTATTAACAATTTAAGAAAAAAAAAGCACTTTTTTTTCGTTTTTTGCTTGTATCTCCGAAAATATGCGTCTAATCGACTTGAGGTATACTTGTCGATTTTGTTCCTGAGGAAATTTGCCATCGTGATAAGCTTTTCCGCTAGTACGCAATTTTTTTTTATTGCAAAATTTGCGTTGAAAAAAAAAGTGTAAAATCTTCAATATTAAATAAAACAAACAGATTTCACTTCAAACGGATGAGACTACAGGAAAATATAGCTGTTGGGGTGCTCAACAAACGCTCGCAATCCGGACGCCCAATTTCAAAATGGCGGACTATTGCAAAATTATAAAGTTGAAAACGCGAGCGCGTATAACTTCCGCAAAACGTAATATATCGAGATGCGGTAAAAAAAATATTGATAGGTAATCGCAATATCTCGTGATTCTGCAAATTTCAGATTTTTAATTGCAAAATAAAAAAGTTATTAACAAAAAACCTAAAAAATGCGGTAACTAAGAACTAAGGACCTTATCTCGGCGTTTTTTTTTTAAATACAGATTTCAAACCAATTGCATCGAGTAGTGCTTGAAAAACAAGATTTTTTTCTTAAAAAATCTTGTTTTTTTCTAGCAACCCACATTTGCCGATGGCAAATTTCGTCATGAACAAAATGGACAAGTATACCTCAAGTCGATTAGACGCATATTTTCGGAGATACAAACAAAAAACGAAAAAAAGTGCGTTTTTTTTCTTAAATTGTTAATAACAAAACACGCTCGACCTCTGCAAATACACAAATTTAGGGTTTTGTTCTATGTATTTTTTACTTAATTTTAAGCCAATAATATTCGACGCATGCCCGATTCTGGAAACGGGCATGCTTTTAAGTTAATTCTCCCGGAGTAGGTATATTCACACTGAATTTGCTTTGTGAAATTGATGTTGTAGCTACCGATCAAAACCGACAACTACAGCTACTTTTGTCTCTTATTTGACATTTTTCCGATACGAAAGAAAAGTAGCTGTAGTTTTGTGCTTATAGCTACAGTTACAGCTACTAGCTGTAGCTGTTCGCCGCAACTACATTTTTCACAACTACTAGCTGTAGCTGTTATTTCAAACTACAGCTACTGTAGCTTCCATTAAAGTAGTTGCAGCAAGCAGCTACAACTAGTAGTTGTAGTTGTTGTTTGCAACTACTCAAGATGTAGTTGTCATCGAGTAGCTGTCATTGTAGTTAGCTACTCATGTAGTTAGCTACTGCCCAACACTGGGGGAAATATTGGTAGGGGGTGATTAACCGTTAAAAACAAGAAGTCGTTGGTTCAAACGAAGGTGAAGTATTGAGTCAAAACTAGCGAGTCACATTGCTAATTTCTAAAAGCATCATTTGGCGTTGATTTCAAAAGTATTTTTGAGTTACCAATCAACCTAATGATGTTAACGTACCTTTTGCCCACCTCTATTACAAATTATTTTAAAAATATTCTGTTTTCTACAGTAGATTTATGTTTTTAAATCTGGTTAAAATGGTATAACCCTTTTTATCTTACACAAACATCCGCATACCAATATAAATTATTTGATCAATTTTGGAAACACATTCTAATGCACTCAATTTAAAAAAATGAAAGGTTTACTTCTCTTATCGCACAAAATTCAAAACTAGCACTTTAAGGCCGGATAAAAAAATGTTACAACGCTTATAGGCGCCAGGTTTAACTTATAATTGCTCTATTGGCGAAATAGGTTAAAAATTACGGTTTTACGGTGTTCAAGAAGCGTCAGGAAATCATTAAATGGCAATAAAATATAGTTAAAACATAAATATTTCTATAAGCAAGGCGAATTCCAGGTTTTAGCTTAGGAATATCTACTGTTTTAACATTATAAGATATACAGGAAAATACGTCATCCTCTATTCTACAAACAATATTTAAATAACAAGATACAATCCATTTTTTTGTTTGAACAACTTTGCCCAATTTCAAATCCAACAATATGCGAATTTACGCCTAGTCCGGCAACGTCGCCATTCACCTGCCGCTCGTGGCATGTTCCGGATTGACCAACAGAAATCTGAGGTTGCAATCTGGTGACCTGCATCGGCCAATCCGAGAGTGATCACCGCGTGCACAACTGCATAATCATAATTGCACCGATCTAGGTGCGTTGCTGTTCTCGGCAGAATTCGCAATTAACCAAACGAATGTATTGTGAATGTCTGGTACGTGGTACGTAATGATTTCGCTATTATTATGAATTTAAAATCACATCGACGTCGTTAAATAACAATGAACAATTGAAGGTTGTTGCCGTCATAATTTGACCCTAAATTATGACGGTCATTCATGGAAATATCGGGTACGAGTAAATTGGACTTAAATGAAACTTTAATAGGTGTTTTTCTTCGATATTAGAATTATTAAACAGCGTTTCCATTGTCACTCGCTTATTATAATCGAGTTGAACTACTTGTAAACTCGTGACTGTGCATTTACTTACCCTCTAATTTGCAAATGCGAATAATAATATTACTGTAATTGTAACTATCTATGAAACCACATTTGAGTCTCGTTTATTTTAAATTAAGATTTACTTGGTCGGGCAAAAGCTTTCAAAACAAATGCGGCAAGAAGCAAGCAGGACGCACAAAACATATAGGCAGGACATGCCCATTGAGAAGAAATAGGTAGGAAGGGAATTGTCGACCTAAAATTCTACCTGTTCCTGCTACAAGCTTTCGCGACATTTTGGCATCAATCCAGCAATATTTATGAATAAAACTACCACTAACCCGTCTAAATATAGCCGCTCGAGCAAGGACTTACCGAGATAACTCCCAATTTTGTCCGGTCTTTAACGGGCTGCCACTTAACCTAACTTTCACACTACCGTGTCCGTTGCCCTTAGCCACGCACAACTATGTGTTAAAAAACCGTATTCTCGCGAAAGTTAATGTAATATTCATGTTTTTTTTTGTTAAATATGTAAAGGATCAAAAGTCACTTGGCATTTAAATATATGTACACGGGACAGTTTGTAAACATTTTCGCTGCGTCTTGTCGAGTACGCATGTGAACATAATACGGACGGACAATGGCAAACTGGACCAAAAGTTCACGTTAGGGTTCAAATCCAACGTTAATTTATGCGACTGTGAAACGATTTTCGTATATGACGGATGGGCTTAGGAAATTAAAGGAAGTTGCATACACCGAGATTTAGAATAGACTAGAGGGAATGCATCGGATATGCACCATGCATGAAAAATAGTATAAACAAAGTGACACTAATATGGCGGCTTCCTGACAAACAAACTGGAAATTGGTCATCATTACTAGGGTTCGGAAATGTGTGCTACGGGGCTCGGCACAATAAAACTCTATGATAATGAAAGTATAAACCATATATTTTAAGCGCCTTGTAAATTGTATATACGTACGTGTATTTGTTGTCTCCGCATACGTACGCCACTGACCAATCCTGCTAAGGCGCCAGGACAGGGGTAGTCTAACGCAGTTTATCACACGAGAAGGCAAACATTCCGAACTCTACTCATTCATTACACAGGCTTCTCAAGATTGCTTCTGTGTTCAGTCATCATAATATACCAATAATAAACAATGTTTTATACCAATTTTAAATTAAATAAATGCTCGTCCGTTTTAATTAAATAAATGCTCGTTTGCTCGTCTGTTACGCTAGCCCTGCACTATGCACTTAGTATTATTATGTAAAAGTGTTTAGCCTTTAAAAAGACAGTTAACCATTACAATTAAGCGCTAATTTTTATATAAAACTAAAAAAACACTTTGCGTCATTTACGGTTACACCAGTATGGCCGCTTGACATAAGGTTACAATATCGCATTTCTTGTAGTTTATCCTAGATCTTGCTGGTTATATACAACGTCCGTATTCTTGCCGTAACAAGTCTGTGATTACGTCACAGAAAGACCGCAACATTCTCCCAATCCCAGGGCATTATTTTACGAGCATTAATAAGTGCTTAACTGATTATCGAATGTATGGTATTCTCCTATAAGTTCCATCTCCACCTAATTACATTGTAGCATTGTATTTACATAAATAATTGTAAAAGATCTCATATTATTAATTAGTAACCCGTATGTTACAGCCAGTCACATTACTGCATGTGTGCATTCAGTTATGTAACCAACTGTACAAAGTGCAGTTCCTGCATTTCCATTCAATAATCAGTGGCGTTTCATTTTATTTTTATGTAATTAGTTAATTATTTATTTGTTGTAATATAATGTTTACTTTATATACTCACAATCGGTTAAGAAGTAATTATTTTCGACTTCACTTCATGGCTGACTTTTGGTACTAAAAAATGAAAAACGTTTTTGTGTACTTGGAATACGTTTTTTTGTGTAGTTTTTTTATGTCATTAAATTTGTTCAAATTATATTAATACGATTTTTAAAAGCAAATAAAAATTCCAGAATATCAGTTCTACTTTTCCGAATTTTTCTATTAAATTCACATTTTATAGAATATCTTTGAGTGCAAAGACTTAAACAGCATAAGTATATTGAGCGCATTTTCATAAATAAGTACATAATAGCATCATTTTTAGAGCCATTAAATGAATGTTAGGGGTTTTCCAACACTAAAATCCTCGCAACAATAATACACAACGGATTTTGATTTACTCCTTTTTAATTCACAACTTATTTTTATTTATTTCATGAAAACTTAACACAGCAATACAATATGCTTAAAACGTAATATTCATAATGCTTCTGCTGACATCTGGCATTCCGATTTTGAGGTAACTAAAGTGGTACATACATTTATGTTTAATAGAAAATAATGGCTACCCATCCTAGCCTAACCTATCATACTTTAATTAAAACTCCCCCGACATGAAGGATTATAAAAATTTGTTAAATATATGAATTAATGAATTTATTAATTCATATTATTGATCATTAAACATTAATATCTATTTTGTACCTTCCTAGAAAATATTGTAGGTATGCCTATGCCTGGAATATTGAATATAACACATAAAGAAACTTCTCTATGATGTAACACCATATGCATACCAACATCTTGGGTATACATTAATTTTTTGCCGTATGGAATGTGGATATGGAGTTTACCACGATTAAAAGAGAGAACTAAAAGGCAGTGTTTTTATTCTTCCAAATATATTACAATGGTGCTAGCTTAACAATTACATTACAAAATATAAAAAAAAATCCAGCCAGACTGTATTTCCATGCGCACACAATTAAAAAAACATATCCAAGAACGCTCAACAAAATGGATCCCTAGCCACATTAATTTATCGCTACTTTTTTTTTAAGTCAGTCTTCGATGTGACTAATATCCAATGCAATTACTACCCAAAAATTAAATAGGACGAAATTTGTACTAAGAACACACATTTTCTAATTCGATCGCGTACAGTCTCGGCTTCCAACCATGGTAAATACAGGGTGTTTCTGACGGCCCAAGCATAAATTTACTTATAAAATTTGTATACTCTTTTTTTACACTCTCTTAAAAATTAAGTAAAGCAGGAGAATGTTTGGGATGCTTAATCAAATAGGAGTTATTAATTGCATTTTTCTTGTGATCTTTGTGAAATTTTGCTTTGGACCATCACACACGTTGGTTAATTTAATAATTCTACTATGTTTACATAGACGTCGGTTAGTCTTCGCTTTGCGATAAAAAGTATTAACGAATAATTCTCTATGATTTCTATCAGAAATTTTTTTGTAACCTGACCCAAACGATGACAGACCAATTGATTCAAAAGTTAGATGTCTCACCATTTAAATAACAAATGGTATTTTTGATATTTTCTTTTTTTTTTTCTCTTGCGTTTTTTATCGATTACCGAATCTCAAATTATGTAACTTTCCAATCAACTGGCCTATAAACAACCAATTGAAATTGCTTCCTACTTTGAGGTTATGTTCAATAAGAGACAGTCCAATTCTCAACATTTAATATGCGAGCCATGGATGATGCTTGAGGGACTCCTTCGACCTGTCCCCGTAGTCGTACAAGATCTCCTCTCCCATTTTGATGTCCTCTTTCGCTATCAACACTAGTCTGGGCTTTCCGTCCAATATTATCGTCCTGGTGAGCAGGTTGCCGTTTCTTGAGTGGTTGACGAGCCTTCCTAACCTAAGCGTTTTAGGTTAGTTTCTGGTACTTCCAAATATCATTTACAAAACTGTCCAGAATGATCTGGCACTTTTAAGGTGATTATGTATTTTTTTCAAGATTCAAATATATATAAAATCGGCCATAATAATAACAATGTTCAGTTAATAATTTCATTCGATTATGAATTCTAAAATAATTTTTCGGGAAGAAATTTTTTTGAAACTGAATTGTTTCTAAAGGCTAAGTTGTTTCTGGCATATTTATATATAGATTCATCAAAAATAAAAAAAAAACGTACAATAGAAGACTCAAAATGGTAATGAAGAACGTTTGAATTTTTTTGATGAATTTGAACGTTTGATGAACAAATAACATACAGTGCTAGTCAAAAATCTCCTCCCACTTCGTATCTTCTGAAAGCGTACAGTTAGACTAATTTTGAGATAAAATGTAACCTTCTTTACTGGTGGTAATAGGTGACGTAATCGTCATAGATGACTTTCTGTCAGGTTTTATAACGTAAACCTTAGATTTAAGATACCCCCTCAGAAAACAATCTAAAGGTTTGAGGCCTGGTGACCGAGCTGGCTGGCCATTCTATCAGATCTCGTCATCTAATCCATCTACTATGATATTCCTCATCTAAATAACATCCTAATGCACCATAATAATGTAGAGCACCATCTTGATGGAACGTTATTTCTAAGTTACCAAACTCATTCGGATTCTCTTCCAGAATTTCAAGAATTAATGGCTCAATTCTGTTTTGTAACATCTCCAGATAAACTTCACCGATTAAGTTTAAGTAAGACTTTTGATTAGCACTGTATAAATATAATCGACATAATGTTTTCTCTATTCTTATTATCAAACATTATCAGGTGGCCATTTTCCCTTAAGTACTCACCTACTTGTTTCCGCCGTCGCGTCTATGCAATACTGTTGGCCGTTATACTTAAAATAATACATGTAACAGCCAGCGTTCTGGTCCTGAGCATACTGTTCCTCCCTCCGTTTCGCCTCGATCGTGTCGATGAGATCGCCGCTGTACTCCACCACGAAGTCTCCCCTACAGAAGTCTCTGGCGGCCACGACACCCCGACCTTTGTCATCAAAGTACCTAACCTGAATAGGATATCGCGCGAATAATTTTTGGGCCGCAACAGTGGTTATCGAATACTTTTGCAAAATCTCTGATTGCTGTAGAATTCTGCAAGTTTTTGAAACCCAATAGCAATATACTGTAATAAATATATCTTAACGAAACTTTTGGGTGAAATTGATGAAGTGATGCATTAATGTCGTCGTTAAATTGGTATTCAAAATTTGAGGAAATTCATTTGAAGATGGAATTGGGAATCAGAAAATGAAAATTTTACTTCATATACGTCTAAATAGATATTACCTCTAGTCCATCTTCTATTTCTTTCCTGAGCGCCTCCTCCAGACTGCGCTGCTTCTCTTCTAAGACAGTCTTCTTAGTCTTGCGTACGGATCGTCGCACTGGAAAATACTCTGTCAATTTGTGGTTATCTCCAGCCGGATTCTTGGATTCCTGCACCGGGTTAATAAATCCCAGATTGTTGTTTAACCTGAAAATAAACAGGCGCATGAGCGCGAACATGATTTAATCGAGATATAGACCTTCGTCTGCTCTTGAGCACAGGTTGGGCCGGTTTTATAATGGGCTTCTTGCAGTTGTTCGTCTCCTCATTGCTGTCGCTTCTCAGCTCTATCCGGTGCGGAGTAGAGGGTGACAACATGTCCTGGCACGTCATTTTTTGCCGCCTGGTCTGCACGACTGGTGTCAGAGGAGCTGGGGCCGCTGAAATTGAAAAAAAAGAATGTAGAGGATATATTTCTACATTTTTGTGACAGCAGAAAAATTGAATATAATAAATAACCTTGATTAAAATATACACCTGACCCTCAAAATATAAATGTCATTCAAGTAGCATAAAAAATAAATTATTTACATATTTATAGCCCAGTATAGAACTTGGGTAATCTTATGTACCAACTTTGGCCGCTACTATCATGATATTAAACTTTACAAAATGGGGGGGAAAAAACTACCAAACTTGTACATAAAATGACTTGACACTTGTCGTTCATATTTTTTGTCGCTGTGACATTTTCTTGGCAAATAAATTAAGGGTAAAAATAATGATCATTCTTTCCGACTAAGCACTTTGATGGTAAATTCTGTTACTATGACTGAACAAGAAATGGGCAAAGACCTGAGGGACCACAATGATAAGATAGTGCAGTGCATTACGGTTTTAAGGGAACAGAGGGACGAACTGAACTACCTCATCGAGAAGCAACAGGAGGAACGGAAAAAAACTAGAGACGGAAATGGAGAGGATCACATACAAGTTGTGTTTGGTATGTAACAAATATTGTGAAGAACACACGAAAAACATTTTATATTTATGAATGTAAATCATATTTCAAATCACAATAATTTTATATAAAACATTATATTGTAACGGTATATTCAACTTGGTGAACTAAAAAACACAATGTACAAATTGCTACGGTTTTTTCTGTTTTGTAATAGGGATCTGATTTCTATTTAATTATTATATACTTGCAACATTAAATAAAAAATACAATCAGTAACATAGAAATAAGTAATGCATGTCCTTCATCGTTTGATTCGAGTTGGTAACGGGTGAGTTTATAATGTTCAAATAGTCTGGGAGTTATTTGCACCGTTTTATAACCTATAAATTGAACCACTACCCTGTGTATCGGCAAATCCTCTTCTAGATAAACAAGAGTTTGGCGCAAAGGGTTAGAGCAAAAAGAAAACTACGACAAAACCCTAATCGAAATAGAGGATAAATACGACGAACTAGTGAAAAATTCTGGTGATTTACTCCTAGTCGTGCAAAAGGAATTTGAGGAACTCGATTCGATTATTAACAAGAAGACAAGCACTGACGATACTCAAATGGGAGATGACGAGAAGATTGACTCATCTTTTTGCTCAATGCGTGGAAAGGTAAAATTGGAAAAACAATGAGTTAAATGGGAGAACTACCAAAAATGAATATTGCCATAATGAATGAATAATTTTAATTCTTTGCCGATACTGTTATATAGTATAGATTCTTTGCAATTAGGATATTCTTAAAAAATTGTACTTGGTACTGAAACTTATCTATCAGATTGAGTAAAACAAAACAGTATTTGAATATGGACTAGTGTTTAACCAGATAAAAGGCTTATTTTGTATAACCTTGTGTTACATCCTAATTACACATTTTCCCCACATGAAAAATTTGTTGCCAGCCACTATATAAAGATATAACTTGCTAGTCTTCATCTAACGAATGATATTATACGTCAACAATATTCATATACATATTTCTATGCAGGAATGCAAATGCGAGGTGAATAAAGAACACAAGGGTCGCAAACAGGCCAAGCTCAAGAACATAGACATCGAGGAGCCCATCAAGCTAGAGAAGAGCGACGAGAATGTATTGACGAACGAGTCTGTGGATACAAAACCGGAAAACGATCACCAAGAAGAGGTGGAGGAAGGAACAAAAGGAGAGACCAAAGACCAAGACTCCGATGAGGAACGGGAATACTCCCTGCACTTCAGAAAATATTCATAACAGAAGTGGAAGTCCTTCAAGTGAAAATTACGGTGGCGTACTTGGTTCTAAAGAATCTTCTATGTTTACTTTCCTTAAAATCTACGACTATGAAATACTTGTGACAAATGTGTAGGGGTTCCAGATACTTGTACTACAATGAAGTATTTTTTTAAACTATTTTTATAAATGCCTGTTGTTTGTAAAGGCTAAAGATTGTCCATTGGTATCGATCTATCTGCATGTTAAACAAATCAATTTGTAAACTTACTGGTAACCTTTCTTTTGTGTCTCATATGTTGACTAGTTCCGAAGCCTCAGCATTTTACCATTATTGTTCCATTAATGCTAACAGAATCATTTATCTTATCCTAAGACGTGTACCATTACTCGACGTCTATGGTCAACAACTAAAACCACACAAAGTTACCCATTTCATCTTAAATACAGTGTGATTATTTGTACGAAAATGTGTTTTTTTCTCGGAGACATACTTGGTAGTTTTTAAAGATCTATTAGCAGCATCGTGCAAAACAGAATGACAACAAAATTTTCAGGTTATGTCAACGCTGTCAAGCGTTCAAACAAAATGGCGGAGGATATAACCCTGAATTTATTATGAAAATTACGACTGTGGATAAACTTTGAGCGCAATACGTTCAATAAAATATACAAATACTTACCTCGCACCATGTCGTATTAAAAAAATTGGAGAGCAATTTTTGTGCACCCTACAAAAAATTGGAATGTGAGGAAGTACTCTCAGAAACACTTAGAGACGTTCACAGGCAACAAATTCTTTCCGAAGATTTGTATTGTCATACATTTTGAGTCCAGACGATTTTTTTAATGTAACTGTTAAAAATTAGCCGTTCTGTCAAGATACTTGGCAGGCGGTTGAATTGAAATTGCAAAGCTGTGATTGGTCGACGACTAAACGAAAGCAGTTTAGCCAACGGGAAAAATCACAGCCCTAGGCAAGTTTTCACGGTCATGCGAACAACTGGAATGCATTGTTCTATTAATGGGAAACTATGGAATGGAAACTATGAAATTCTAGCAATTGAGATAAATGCAGTTAACACTTCTATAACGCAATTATTTGTACCATATTGTATGGAAATTAAGTAAATATATAAAATAGATCAATTCGTGTTGTTATATGAAAATTGCATTCTCAAAGCACCAAGTTATGATGAATTCGGTTATTAAATAAAATTTAATAAGACAAATAGCATGGAATATATAATTTAGAGTACTATTTTACCAAACGGGCTCAGTAAATAGATGCTGTAAGTTAAAATCAAGAAGACTCTAGTCTTCTTGGTTAAAATACACTCGAACCCCTCTTAAGTCGCCAAATCCGTGCATCATTACCTCGCTTAAGTCGCGAATTTTAGCTTCTCTTAAGTCGCGATCATAACCTCAACTTTTTCGTGTTTTAGCTGCAAAAAGAAATATTTAGAGATATACCACAGCACTTGTTATAACGAAAAATGAGCCAACTGAACGAAAAATCAATGTACGTGTATACCCAGTATACCCAGTCGTGCGTGACAAAGTTCAATTTTCCACTTTGAATAAATGAATGAATATTTTAAAGATTAAATATTTTTAAAAGACACCTAACCTATTTTAAATCAATAAATGTATTACACAATCATTTTTTTCAATAAAAATTGTACATATTCATGCGAGAATCCAATTTCCAAACGTAGTTCTAACACTTTTACAGGCGGCGACTTAAGCGGGACGGTTTCGTGAAATAGCGTGTTATAGGAAGATTGACTGTAGTTTCTTACGAGTTAAGAAGATATTATAAAAGTATTTATTTATTCTTCTAATTATTATAACGTGTAAATAAATGTTTTTATCAAATAAAATTGACCAACTAAATAATAAATGTATATGTTAAAATTTACTCAGGTTCAGTTTCAGTTCCTTCTGTGACAAACGGAAAATCATCCTCGTCGTCTTCCCGCGCTACCTGTATTATTTTTGGAGGTTCTGGAGCCGACTGGTATCCGGCCATCTCTTCCAGATCCCTCAGGAGCTTTTTCTGGGCATGACGCGCGTGATGGGAGCTAGAAAATTGCTGCAACGATTGCCTCCTCTTTTCTCCAGCTGGAAGAGTGAAAATATAGTGAAAATAGAAGGTGCAAGAATATGAACTAAAATAAAGTGACCAGATTTTGATCTTGCCAAAGACGGACATGTTCAGCTGGTTCACATTGACGAAGCTAGAGTTAATTTTTCGGGCCTTGAGGCGAGAGCCAAATAGCGCCTCAGGCGAAAATTTTTAAAACTTTCAAGGTCACGCGTTTTCCTGGCACTTCAGAATTTCAATGAAAAATACATTTACATAAAAATATAGACTTTCACAAGGATACTTTTTGGAATTTTATGCCCTTTTTGAAATGCTAATATTTAATCACGATCGATACGATACGTCGATACGTCTTCAGATTAACCTAGAAGACGTAATTACAGATAATTGGACTAGCAGATGGTACTCCATATAACGCCAAAGATGCGTGTACTATGGGTTATCCGAGGAAGTAATATGTCGGACCTGGCAGGCTTACCCTCCATCATCTTCTTCCAGCTGTACTCGTACACGTAGGGGTGCGAGTCGATGTAATCGTAGGCTTCCGCCGCTATCACCGGATACTCCGCGTAGCACGCGGCCATCTTTTCGGGGGCGTCGCCTCCTGCGTAGGGATTCGGCGGCGGGATCGGTTTCTCGCGCACCACCTCCGGGAATAGCATGGCGACGGTGTCCCGGAATATCGTCTCTCCCTCCTTCAGCCTGTCGAAGAGGACAATACATACACCGCATTTCAAAACGGACTACAATTTAGGCAACCAGCAAGTGCTTCTTCACTCCTTCCTTAAACCCCAGACGGTAGCCTATTGGAGGCTAAATGGGATGAAGAACGTCGCTAAAGACACATTTTATTGAATTGTATTTGAATTTTTTTCATTTCTCAAACCTTGAAGCCGTGGACAGATTGACTCATTGAGAAATCATGCTCATCTGTAGGTATACATACCGTTAGTATCACTTACTTAAGTTAGTAAACAGATCAGTACTATCGGCACATTTATATCAGTTTTATCATTCCATTTTTTTCGCTGTTGACTACGTGAAAAATCACACGTAATAGTAAAAAACACTAGACGAGGTGTGTAAATTAAGTAATGCGAGTGGCAACGTAGCGCCCGATCTAGCAACACTGCGGATACGGTATATGTACCTGTACTTGTACTTGTAAGGGGGGTAGGTATAATTAGTCATTTATTTGTTCTTTGTGACTGTTTTCGTAAACCGGTTTTTTCTAGTGCGTTTTCAAAATGAGTGACATTAGTTTTGAGCAAATTTGTGCTATCAGGTTTTGCTTCAGACATGGACACAGCGCAACGGACACTTTTGCAAAACTTCAACACGCCTACAGAGACAGTGTTTTTTGACAAAAGCCCAGGTTTTTCTGTGGTTTAAGGCATTCTCAGAAGGAAGAGAGTCGATTGAAGATGAACCACGCAGCTGATGGCATTCATCTTCAAGAACCGATGAAAATGTCGATAGAATACGAGATCTTGCGCGTTCAAATTGTCGGTTGACGACAAGAATGATCGGGGAAGAATTAAATTTGAATCACAACATTCATCAGATTTTGACATCACACCAAATCATTCATCAGATTTTGATAAGCTAATTGGGGATGAGAAAAATCTACGCAAAAATGGTTCCAAAAAACCTTTCGCAGGAACAAAAGGACAACAGGAGAGAAAAGTGTCCTGACTTGTTGGAATCTATTGAAAATGATCTCCATTTCATGGAATGTGTCATTACTGGTGATGAGACTTGGGTGTTTGAGTACGACCCTGAAACTAAGCGCCAAAGTATGCAATGGCAGTAATGGCACACTTCAAGTTCTCCAAGACCCAAAAAGCAAGAATGAGTCAGTCGAAGATCAAATGCATGCTGATTCGCGTTTTTGATAGCCAGGGAATTGTCCACAAAGAGTTTGTACCTCCAGGTCAAACACTTTTACAGAGAGGTTCTTAAAAAACTTTAAGAACAACTGGATGTTGCAACTGTGGCTCGAAGACAGCAATTTCATAGAATAAACACAATAGTTTGAAGGGGGAGACTCTATTTTTCATTCAGTTCGTAAAGCGGTGTAAGCAACTAAAAAAACACAAATGGTAACTCGTTGATTTTCGTGTTGCTCAATTAGCTCTGATTAATCTTAACTTGACTTAAGTTTCCGTCACTACAACGTTTACTTCGATGATAGCACCATATGAGTTCGTACCTTTTCTTTTGCTTCCGTTTCTTCAGCTCGTTCTCTTCCTCAAGTTTCTGCAACGGCTCTCTCCTCTTCTCCAATTCTTTGGTATCCAGCTGCTTCTTGGTGATGATCGTCTTCCTGATTCTCGTCTCCAGCTCGTGCTTGCGGTGTTCCTTTATCATCTCTACGAAGTCGCCTAAGGATAAAAATTACCAGTAATTGATACATGTTCCACTTTTGTAAAACATATGATACATGTACAAGACTTGTGATGTACAAAACGTTTGTATTACACGTAGACACGTATGTTCATAACCTAATTTCTAAACGGTACCTGACGAGGGCACCTTAGGCTCCTCATCTTTAAGTTTGTACAAAATATTTTAAAGGTGCATTTTTTTAAAAATGTATGCCTTGGAGTTTTTTGTTAGTTATTTTATGTTACTGGATTAAATGTACAATTATACAATTCGGTGAGTACATTGTCCGAAATCAAAAGGTTATTTGATGTGTATAAAACATGTTGCAATTTATACGTTTGGTGAACATTAAATGTACGAAACGTCTATACAACATGTACATTTATGTACAAAATATTTATACAGCACAAACATACGAGATGTGGCTAATAAATAACCGAATTGCTGTCATAACACTTTCTATTCGTTACCAATTACAGTAGCAACTTTTTCGGCATCAATGTACTCCCCTTGGCGAACTCTACAATGCTGAATCAGTGTCAATGTTGTTTAGAATGTCAGTGCAAATGTTCATTCTTGATTCCTTTTGCTCGGGAGTGAAGAGTTTTGGCACCATTTTTGCGCAAACTTTGCGCATGTTGAACGATTCGTGCAAAATCTGGCGAATCACTCTTTTTCGATACCTGTTATTTCAGCAAGCCCTCGGATGCTTAGACGACGATCTTCGCGGATTAATTTACCGTTTTTTTCAATGTTTTCATGCGTTTTTTACGTTGAGGGCCGTCCGGGGCGCGGATCGTCTTCGGTCGTTTCACGTCTCTCTTTAAACCGTTTAAACCATTCAAAAACTTGTGTGCGGGAAAAACATTCATTCCCGTACACTTCTTTTAACATTGCATGAGCTTCTGTAAAAGTTTTCCCCACTTTAACAAGAAACTTGAGATTAACCCGTTGCTCCATCTGAACACTTGACATTTTTTCGACGCGTCACTGGTGCGTAGACTAATTCAAACTACTGCTACAGTCAAACTGAGCGACGCACTGGCTTGTCCAGCGAGCTGAGAGTAGGGAAAGTATCACCAGACACAGTTCTGTTCAAATTTGTCGCGACACGCTCGCAGCATCGGTTCGGTTATTTAATAGCCACACCTCGTATGTACAAAACGTTTGTACAACGACATGTACAAGCTCAGTTTATAAACGGCACCTGGTTGGGGCCCCTTAGGCCTCTCCGGCTTGGCCTCCTCCAGCTGCTGCTGCGCTTCCTTCTCCTTGCGCGCCTCCTCCTCTCGTCTGATCGCCTCCCGTTCCGCCTCCTCCCTCGCTTGGATCCAAGATGCGTATTTCTTGTTCCACCCGGTTTGCCAGGCGATGAACTCCTTCTTCCGCTCCACTTCCCTGTCCAGGAACTCGTTGAACGCTCTGACCTTGGATTCGACGGCGGCTGCGCCGACCGAATCCTCGGTGAGGTCGTAGAGCCTGAAGACCCCTGGGAAAAGCGTCGAAACGAATTTAAACATAAGCCCGATACGTTTATGATCGGGAAAAATATGCCCTAATAGCAGTGGCGGCTCGTGGAAATGATATGTGAAGGTAGCAAATTAATACTTATGAGAGATATGGCGCAACTGAGAATTTTTAATTATTCAAGGTCGAATCTGAAGGTCAGAAAAAGTAAGGCTTTAAAAACATTTGTCTTACTTATGTGTTGGGGGTTTCCTTATAATTTGGCACACCTTTAAAAAGTTTATTTCTTGAGGTAGAAAAAAACATTTGGTAGAAAAAAAAGTTGCAGGATTTTCCATGAAAATAGTTAATATATCAAGCAGAAAAACAACATCCAATAATAACAGAGAGTGTGTTAAATTTTTAAATGGAACTCTTATTTTTGAACTTTATTTTTAAAACCAGCTTCATTTCCACATTCTAAAAATATATAATACGTCTGTTTGGACGAGCCGTTTTTTGAATTATTTCACTTTAAATAGTTCCGTCTAGTTAGCCGTGCCTAGAGATTCGAAATAAAAGTGTGACTCTTTTTGGCACTGGACCATGGATTACTATGAAAAACAAAACAAATAAATCATGTATATATTGACATCCAAAAAAAAAAAGTCATCGACTCTAGCTATGAACGAGAGAGATGGAAATAGCGGTCATGTCTAAGCTTTTCGGTTATGCCAAACGTTTGACAAGTGACTGTCGCAATTTGTAAAATAAACAATGTCTGTCATATGATTGTGACAGTCTTGACAAGTAAATAAGGTTATAAATTCGATTAAGAATAGAAATACGGTCTTTTTTCTCTCGGTCCAACTTTGATGACGTTTTTTGGATGTCTCATTATAAACAGATAAAAACTTAAGTTTAGGCTTAATACGTTAAATAAAAGTGATTGTTCTATGGTGATCCAAAGCTAATGCGATAAAACGGCACATTTTTATTTCAAATCACCAGGCACGGCTAACTAGACACAATTATTTAAATTGAAATAATTCGAAAACGGCTGATCCAAACATAGAAATATTACATATTTTTGGAATGTGGAAATTAAGTTGATTTCAAAAATGCGAAAATATATAGGGTGGTCCTTTTTATAGGGTGCCAAATTCATCCTCAGGTGAATTTTGGCAAAAATATACAATTATATATTGCAATACAACGTAGTTTAAACTATATTGAGGACTATAACAATGATTTACCTTGTCTATCGGTCGCCGCATAGATATTAATTTTCAATCTTCGCGGGTGTATGGTTGAAAAGGTCAAGTATTCGCTGGAGTATGTCAGAGTCGATATGGGATATTTGCTGCTGCTGGACATAATCCAAGTCTCCACGTCCCCGTTGATAATCTGATTTTTCAACATATAAGGCTGAAAACATGTAAGAATGTCGATCGAAACACTGTGTCGTATCGCGATTCTTCTGCAGAAGTTTTGTTTTGAAAACATTTTTATTAATTTGTCGATAAATATTGGATAAATGTATCTATGCATACAAGGAGAAGCTCGAGCTGTAGTTAACACTCTGATTCAAGGCCCAGTGCCTACAAGACAGGAAGGAACAGGGCACCAGAAGATATACAGTACTTTGAATTGAAGGATACCATTTTGGGAACGCCACTAAGTAAAGACACTAGCTGAAAAGGATAGTGTTAAAAGGAGTCCAGATCCAAGCACAGAGAAATTGGTATACTGTCTGTTCCAAAACAAAATAGGCAACAGGGACCTAATGGACCTAATACAAGATTTAAGACAAGTTTAGGAAGGTAGGTAAGTATATATACAAGACTATTTCAGGCTGACGTGACCGAAATTTAACAGGAATAATGAGGTAAGGAACTAAGAACCTATCAATTGCTATATTTTCCACTAGCTACGTAGCATTTAAAGCAATATAGTCCATTCACATTACCTCAGAACCGGAACTGTGTGGAAGTAACAGCTATAAAGTCGAAACAGAGTCATACCGACTTGAGAACTGGGAAAAATGGTAACGAAAAGGCAGGTAAAGTGGCCAAAGACGGGGCTGTGAACTCCCGGATAGGACCAGAATCCTTTATTGTAATCAATTGTAACGTGTTTTTGTCAAGCGTTTGAAGTGCCCGGACAATACCTCAAACGGGTTCCACTGCCCCGAGGTGTATATCAGCTTGCTCCTCCTCCACAGCACCGGCCTGTCCTTGAAGTCGTCCCTCCATATAGCGAAGATCTTTCCGCCCACCGTTAGCAGCGCCTTGGTCTTGGGCGACTGATCTATAGAGTGTACAGGACCGTCGTGGTATTTTCCCATGCTCAGCGTCTCCGTAAACTCAGAGTTGACGATCTCACCAGATTCAAAGTCCTGTCCCTCCCAAGCCACGTGCATGCAGTCTCCTAGGGAAAAAAATTGGTTAATGGAAACAAATTCGTTAGTAGTTTATTGTGCACTAGTGTTTAGTTATTCGGTCTACTTTACTAGACAAGATAGTCAAGTTAGTGTAGTGTTGTTGGCCATTCCTTGGGCCCACCACCAGACGCACAACGAAACCTTCCTCGATGCGATTACATTTTGGAATCTGCACTCTCAAACTCCCTGGACTGGAGTGTCCAAATTGCTCTGCAACTGCTGCTTTCAAGACGTCAATATCAACAATATCACGTCGTTGGAAATAAGACGTTATGAAGTTGACCATACTAATAGATCCTCTCTTTATACATCTTAAGCAGAGTTTTCCAGAAGCTTTCCTGATATTCTAGAAACAAAAATAAACACTTTATCAAATTGATCTTACCGGTCACGGAGCCAATGTGAATGCAGAGCTGCGGCGGTTCCCGACTATAGTTCCTCTGTAGAACGGGCTTGTACAGTATCCTGTCCATGTATGTGGTCTTTCGGCCTTTCACCGGTTTCACCTCGACGTATTTCATTGGACAGTATGTCGCCGCGCAACCAGTCATCACTGTTCTCCTGATTTTATCATCACCCTTCGGTACCTTCAGCATGTAGATAGGCCTAAGGTTCAGGTGGAGGATTTTGAAGGGGGATACGTCTACCTAGATGGAATCATCACCTTTTAATTTCTAAGGGTTAATAATTGCTGATGTAAGGGACGATGCTTTACTTACCAATAGAGCGCTGGGTTTCCTCGACAACCTCCTCAACTTCCTTACTTTGAAACCGCCCCTTTCCACCTTAGGCTTCTTGAGCAGGTCCCATATTAGTATGGTGCCGTCTGTGCTGCAAGTTATAAACTGCATAGATGTCGATTTACTCTGCTCGGGTATCTCCTCTATCTTCCCCTGTCTATTGAATTCATGAAAAGGCGACATCCAAGTAATTCCTGAGGGCAATTCGGAAAGTGAATATCTCGATAATGGAGACGACACACTGGTGCCCAAAACGTCGCTTTTACTCACTACCCAAACCTACGCGATATCTACTAATGATTTTTGTAGACGTTTGTTTCCAATCGTCTGAAATATTGGACCAGCTGCGTTCCACTTTTTTAACTCGTTCCGTTTACTGCAAAACTCAGATCGACAACTACTTCTGACGGTTGGAAACCAGCACAAGCTGGCGAATAGATAGATTACCGATGGATTACACAAATCCCTCACCTGTGATGCAGGTGATATGCGAGTATTTTAGATCCGACACAACGGTAGGCCTCACTAGGGCCAAGTCGTGTATGTTCTTCATCCAGCCCATCAGAGAGTTCATGTGTGCCCGATACTTCTGCTGCGCCGTGGTAAGCACCTCCGATTTCCTCGACTTTGTTCAGTTTGTTGCGGATGTCCCAGATGATCTGGAACAGATCGGTTGGAATGCATAGAATTGCTTTAACCCGTTTCGGCCGAAAACGCCACTCTCGGTACATCGCTCTTCAGCGCCTCATAACTAACACTATTTGCGACAGAAAAATTTGACATGGACATATTTTTTGAAGTTTAAGACGTACCCTTTCCGATGGTGTCTATGAAATTCCTCCAAAAAGTATTAATTATGAAAAAAAAAACACGATTTTTTGCACATTTAGTTAAATCAAATTATCAAAGGGTTTCCAGTCTGCAATGGACCTGGTGCCTCACTAACCGGTGGAATAAATGTTTGAACTTTAAGTATACGTGGTTTAAAGACCGATTTTTCCCTTATGCGTTCAAAATGGCGCCTGAACTGCAAAATTTTTGCGTAAAAATGCAAGAATTTTTTATTGGAAAATGATGCCCTTTTACAAAAAATTGTCAAGAATAAAAAGTTCTTAAAAACACTCAATGAATGCACTGGAATTTTCAAAATTTTTTGAGCAATTTTTTGGATTTTGCAAATTATTTCAAAAAAATTCCTTAAAAAATTCTGAAAAAAATCCAGTGCATTATTTAATTGATTTTAAGAACTATTTATTCTTGACAATTTATAGTAAAAAAGCATTGTTTTTCGAGAAAAAAAAAATTAAAGATCAAATTAGTATCGAAATTTAGAATTTTTTTTTCTCGAAAACAATGCATTTTTACAATAAATTGTCAGGAATAAAAAAGTTCTTAAAATCAGTCAAAGAATGTACTGGAATTCATTTCAGAATTTTTTAAGCAATTTTTTAAATTTTGCAAAAATTGACTGCAAAATCCAAAAAGTTGCTCAAACAATTTTGAAAAAGCTGCATTTTGGGTCATTTTAAGAACTTTTTTATTCTTGACAATTTTTTGTAAAAGCGCATCATTTTCCAATAAAACATTCTTGAATTTTTTACGCAAAAATTTTGCAGTTCTGGTGCCTTTTTGAACGCATCAGGGAAAACAATCGATCTTCAAACCACGTATACTTAACCTTCCCTTACTACTCCCACTGGTTAGTGAGGTAACCCTTTGAAAGATTGATTAAAAAAATGTGCAAAAAAATTGTGTTTTTTTTCATGATTAATAATTTTGTGGAGGAATTTAATGGACACCATCGGAAAGGGCGCGTCTTAAACTTTAAAAATATCTGTGTCAAATTTTTCTGTCGCAAATAGTATTAGTTACGAGGCGCTGAAGAGCGATATACCGGGAGTGGCGTTTTCGGCCGAAACGGGTTAAGAACCGCTTCTTACGACTTGTCCGTTACTCAAGCCGCCGACTAGAATGTTTTCGTCGAAGGGGCAGAACGACAACTTGTACGCTTCCCTGGGGGTCTCCAGGATCAATTTCGGCTGTAGGACGTCCTTCGTACTCCATATCAGTACGGGATTTCGCTCGTAAACGGACCTGGAAACCTAAAACAGGTATAAATCGTATTGTAAATATTCAATAAGTGTACCAAAAATATAAAGAGAACTAAATGGTAAATCGGTGGTCGGTCGAAGACCGGAAATTGAAGGCATTTCTAACGGCGTATGCGACTGTTAGTCTCTGTCGGCAGCTATACACAACAAATTGGCGCTTTCATCTGAGAAAACACGCTTTTGTTGGATTTACGAACTTAAGGAGGCTTCCAGTTTGAAAATTTGAAAAAATCGTTTTTTTTAATTTTGCATATTTCTAGTCTAGACATAAGTATAAATCATTATATTATTTTTATTATTGACATTCGTTGTGCGGCGCTTCGCTGTGTTGTCGGTTTTTGGACGAATCATCAAAGAAAAAGTGAACGAAGTGAAAATTTTTGTATTTTTTGAAGTAATCAACAGACTCGTACGTCATTACGAGCAAAGGTCCCTTTTTAATAAACTGTATCAAATTTTTGTTTCAGACCAACGGGGTGAAATCTGTGACGTGGGCCGTTTGTCTCTTTCCGTTCGCAGGCGCTTTTTTCTCGAAGCTTTGGCGGCCACCATTTTGTTATTTTTTTTACGAAAATTTTTTGTTGTTGTAAATAAAGATTGAATAACAATTACCAAAAAACCGCAGTTGTCTATGTTTGTTCATTTCCTCAAAAAAACATAAAACGTGAGCACCTAAAAAAATGGTGCTCCAAACTAGAAGTCTCCCTTAAGAGACTTACTGTGTCGTCGTTGCACGGGCCGTTGTAATAGATGTTCGGGGCCATGTCGGCGTAAGCTATGGCGACGGTGCCCGTCCACATGGGATGCCAAGCGGCGTCCGCTGCCATCTTCCCCTTGCAAATGTCCACGTCTATGAACAGCGTGTGCTCCTTCACGGTCTCGATAGCAGTGGACCTCGCCTTCTTCGACAGGGGATCAGTGCACAGAGCGGCGTAATCGTCGGTGTAAAGGTTGATGACCCCGTTCACCTACAAACGGAATTTTTCTGTATATTTACTTAACCATTTATTGCATGAGTACTGTTAAATAATGTATTATTTTAGAAAATTAAAAATTTTAGCGTTTTAGTGAATCAGTAGATCATACAGGCAGAACCGGCATTGTCTGTCTACTGATCAGTGAACAAGACTCGGTTTATATTGTGTACCGTTAGCATGTCGGCAACGTCGTCCATATGCTCGTTGGCATATTTGACTATGCTCGGCGTGCACTTCTCGAAGATTTTATCCGGGTCTCCCTGTACCTCGTAGCGGTACTCAGTGGACGAATTTTTCGGGTAAGGGCAGTGGGTCTGGGCCTCGGCCTCGATGAACTGGGGGGCGACTTGGACATAGGCGTCTATCCTGGATTTCTGAACCTGAAAATAAGGTTACATTAAAATCATGGCGTCGTTCCCTCGCTATTTGCGGCCCCGAAGGGCAACTACGAGCAACTAGAACCCTCGCTATACTACCACTTAGAGTCGTTCGAACTTAGAAATAGCTCGTGATCCTTTTAACAACTATAACTTAATTATTATACACACAAATTGGGGTATAATAATATTATTGAAATATAGTTTACATGTACACTCGAACCCTTCTTAATTCACCAAATCTGTGCATCATCGCCTCGCTTAAGTCGCGAAACTTCGTCTCGCTTAAGTCGCGATCATAACGTCAACTTTTTCGTGTTTTAGCTGCAAAAAGAAATATTTAGAGATATACCACAGCACTTGTTATAACGAAAAATGAGCCAACTGAACAAAAAAATCAACGTAAGTATACCCAGTCCTGCGTGACAAAGTTCAATTTGATTGTTTTTTTGTTGATTCAATCTTTTTTCCTTGAGTCCGTTGCATAGTGAGATAATTCAATTTTCAGGAAAGAAGATTTATTAAAAGATTGTCATTTGCAGAGAAATTACAGGTCATCGGATATTTTAAAAATGGGATGAAAAACAAGGAGCTGTCAGAAAAGTACAAAGTGCACCACTCGGCCATCTCAAAAATCATTCACAACAAAGACAAAATACTACAACACAAGGAAACTACAGAAAAATACGGCGCAAATAAAAATGTACTGAGATATTCATCAGTTCACGACAGTCTTTTTTGAGAAATGTACATTTTTGTGGTTCTGTCAGAAGAGAGCACTCGGTGAACCTGTGACTGGGCCTGTTCTACAAGCAAAAGCCAAGCAATTTCATGCAAGTCTTAACGTGGACTCCAATTTTTCGGCGAGTAATGGCTGGCTTGCCAGATTTAAGAAACGTCACGGGATAATGTGTTTAAATATCAAAGGAGAAAAACTTTCAGGAAATGAAAACGACGCCAGTGTGTTTCGAGAGGGGTTAAAGGCTTTCTTTGAAAACCATGGATATAAGCTCGATAACATATACAACGGCGACGAGACCTCGTTATTTTGGAAACATTTTCCCACCAAAACTTTTGCGTGTCGAAACGAAATTGAAGCACCAGGTCGAACAGCTTCCAAAGATCGTGTTACCATACACGTTTGTTCGAATGCATCGGGCACACATCATTCCATTGACCGTCATTGGAAAGTCAGAACACCCTCGATGTTTGAAAAAATGTGTCCACGTCAATTGTCTACAGGGCACAAAAAAAAGTTGGATAGATCGCAACGTTTTCATTGATTGGTACAAGAATGTGTTCATACCCAGCGTAAAGAAAATAAATCCTGACCCCGAAGCAAAGTAAGTACACAACTTTATTTTCATCATATGTGCATGGAAAAAACGCCTTCCCATGTACATATAATAAAAAATATTGTACGTTACAAGGGAGAAAAACAATTTTCTACTACTCTTTTCCGAGCCAATTCCACACGAGTGAAATTGTCAGTGTATATATAATATGTCAATGTAATGTACTATCAAATACGTCAGAAACAAAGAAAGTTGAAAAATTTTGTCATGTTTGCCCTTTTTTTAGATTCATTTTAATCTTAGACAATGCACCAGCACATCCTTCGTCTACAGAGTTGAACGAAATCGATCCCCAATTTTTCGTCGTATACTTGGCACCTAATGTGACGTCACTTATTCAGCCGATGGATCAGGGCGTAATTTCGGCTTTAAAACGACGCTACAAGACCATGTTTTTAAATGAACTCTTAGCAAAGGAATTTGAAGAGAAAGGAAGTGTAGACGAATTCATCAAAAAATGGAATCTCCGAGACTGTTTCCATTTGTTACAAAATGCCTGGGACAGTGTTACAATAGATACTCTCAAGAATTCGTGGAAAAATCTACTACAGCTTCATCTTGCTGGTCCTGTACAAACGCAAACCGTCGCAGGATTACTTGAAGTGATACGACGTATTCCCGGCTGCGGTAAAATGCCTCTCAAGGAAGTCGAGAATTGGATAGATAAAGACCAATATGAACCGCCGTATAAAGTTTTTAATGATTCGCAATTGATTGAAATTGCCAAAGGGGCGATAGAAGAAAGTGACTCCGAAGAAGAATTACTGAATTCCAATAACAATAAGGATGCAGATGAAGAGTCACCGAACTTTCCTCCTCCATCGCTAGATGAAGTATTGCCATCGATTTTGCAGATTCGCCGTTGGAGTCGTGGAAACAAAATAGTAACAGTTGAAGAAAATCGTAGTCTTGACAGTTTGATGGAGAAGATGGTGCAATTGAAAATAAATATTTTGTAAATTAATGACAATAGTTTTATTGCTTTTGAGAGTGGATATACCCCCTATAATATATGCAAATAGTAAAACAAGAAACTAAAAAAAATTGTTTTCATTCGGCTTCAGTGAATATTTTGAAGGTTAAATATTTTAAAAGGCACCTTACCTATTTTAAAGGTTAGGTGTTTATTATGTATTACACAATCATTTTTTTCAATAAAAATTGTACATATTCATGCGAGAATCCAATTTCCAAACGTAGTTCTAAAACTTTTACAGGCGGCGACTTAACCGGGACGGTTTCGTAACATAATAGGGGGGAAACGTGGTGAAATAAGAGAGGATGTGAATTAAGCGAATGTGACTTAAGAGGGGTTCGAGTGTACATATTTTAAAATTATTTAAGAAGTACCTCATTATTTTATCAGAAATTCCGATCCTAAAATGGTTGTAAAACTTTAACGGATCGGAAATAATGGTATGGATAATTTGAGTAAGGGGTATTTTGCTCTCCTCAAGGTCAACTAGTAAAGTGAGGGTTGTTTTTCTGTTATACGGAGCGCCTAAACCTAGATTTCGCGGCGACCATCTTTGTGTGACCTTGATGTTGACCTTGAACGTATCAAAAACCCTCGCAGTTATCCTACTCAATTATTTTACATGCTAAAACATGCCTGGTACTTAATTCAAATCACGTCTAAGCGTAATTTGACAAGGGCAATTTGACAACGTAACGGTCTTTTAGAAAAAAAGAGCATTTACATTTACAGCTGCATCTGCTTCGGTGCACTTCAGCTCCATATAGCCGTCCCTTCTCTGTTCTGCGTTGACCAGCCTAAAGCGGATTTTGCTCGAGAATATGGGATATTTCGATTCGACCTCGACCTCGATCAGCGGCCTGTTGTTCTTGATGATGCCATCGTTTACCTCCTCCTCAGTTCCCTGCGGGACCCTAAAGTAACAATTCTTTAACAATCAGTTCGTAAACGTTCGATACTACCCGTACTTATACAAGAACTGGGACGAAAGTATCACAATAAGTCAATAATTGGTCTCATATTTTCTCACAGTTAATGAATAGGAGGTCTGTTTCAAGAGGTCCGCAGTTTCTTTGACAGAACGGCCTTCCTATTTGAAAATAATTTGCATCAATGAATTTTTCGTTGAACCAAGTTGTGAGTTGTGACACCAACGCAAGAAATTCTTGTTCAAAAGTCGAAAACTGAGGGCGAATAAAACAACGATCTAACCATTCTCTTACTACTTTATTTATGGAATTGAACAGCCTCTCCTCCTGTTCCTTCTTCATTTTTTCGATGATGTCGTTCACGATATCCGTTGCCTGTTCGGTAACGCATATGTGGAATTCGTCGTAATCTCTTGACTCGTCTGGTATGTAACCTGAGATTGGAAAAAAAAAACAACAGTTAATTAAATAGTTCACGCCTAAAATATTATGTCAATGTCACATCTTCCGTCTGGTGGAGTTGTAATGCTAATTCATTGGTCAGAGGGAGAGCCTACGGGCTATAGACCAAACGACTCCATTTCTCCAATGAAAGACAGCTTTGGCAAACAACGAAGATGTGGCTTTGCTGACCAAGCATAAAAATTGTGAATGAATTAATGCCGGATTAATGGACTTTGAATCTTGTTTTATCTCAAACCTTACGTTGGTAACAACCGTTCTTACTCCAAAACGTTTCTAAATGCTGCCTACCTATTAATATCTGCTTCCGAGGATATTTTATTATCTCGTTTTTTAGTGGAAGAAACTCCGAGCTCTCCTCGTGGAATTCGAGGTTGTCGGTCAGCATTTCCTTGTCCACGAACATCCATGGCTTCTCGGAGGTCACCGTATCTCCCGCCACACAACTGCAATAAGTAAACATTAGAGAGGAGACTTTCGGGTAAAACTTTCGCATTGCCCAACCTTCCGATCTCGATAAGATATATATCATTCAAAAGGGTTTTCAAAATGCTGTCGAATCGTACTAGTCCCAAAGTGCGGCAAGGTTCAAAAGTTACAGCCGTTCAAATTTGAAAAATGCCATTGGCTGCCATTATAAAAAAATATAATTTTTTTTGCTGTGTTTCAATACAAAATCCAGCAAAGTCTATGGGCCATTGAAAATATATTGTTAATGTTTTTTAATGGATACACGTTTTGTTTCGAGAACAATATGGCGGCTTCGCGGTAAAATATATCCAAACCTAAATTATAAATTATAATCTATAAGCTATGAAACCATTCAACCTAACCTAACCTAACCTAACCTAACCTAACCTAACCTAAAACAATTGAAAACAAATAAAAATTAGAGAGAGAAAGAATTTAAATATTTCCAGAGAACGACTGGATGGCTATTGGTCGGCGTATGTATGTGCTCGATGATCTAATGCATTGTGCAACAAATGAATTAAATTAAATTAATAACAATTAAACACAATTAATCACAATTAAAAAATCACCGAGTAATCGTCGTCCATCGTTGTTGAAATTTGAGCAAAATTGACTCAAAAAACTATTTAATCACGTAATCCTTACTTATGTAACACTTAATCGTAACGTAACACTTAATCACGTAATTCACGATCAAAACAAAGAAATTGGGGGTTTTTGATCAATTGCATAAAATGTTTTTATTAAAAAGTCTGCAGCTTATTTTGCATTGACTTCAATTTATTTTGGGGTGAGAACTTTTCGAATATTTAGTGGGCCATAACTTTTTAACCCTTTACTTCCGCACTTTGGGACTAGTGCCAATCGACAGCAAATTAAAAATTGATTTTAAATGATATATCCCTTATCGAGATCAGAGGGTTGGGCAAAGCGAAAGTCTATCCGACTTTTGTTCAACATTAAGGGAAATCCACTGAGTAAAGTAATCAGAGCAATCACTAAATAATTTCGTCTAGGCGTAATAAAAGCTACGATCAAATAAAATTAGACAGTTTTTCAGGAAATAAGTTAATTTTTTGTTCAAAATGGTAATGCGGACAAGATGAATGATAGTGGAGGGTAAGATTGTTGAACTCACCATCTTACCTTCCCTTTACCAAATCTTTTGAGTCTACTTACAAATGGTAACGACTGTGCCATTATTGCAAAAGTCCACAAACTCACAAAATCAGATAATATGTAAATACACTACACGAACTCTAAAAGAACTATCTTTATTCCTTGGCTGACGCCCTTGCCTCCCCTTACACATGTCCATCGGATACTCACCCTATGCTCTTCTGAGCCTTTTCGGACAGCACGATCTTGTGTACGCCCGGCAAGTCGAAGAGGTTGATCCTTTTCTTGTCCCGCTTTTTCTTCTTCTTCTTTTGGGCCTTAGCCTCGAGGGCGGCCGCCGTGGCGGATTGCTTCGCTTGCAGCATGGCCGTGACCGACGCTTGGGCCGCCGCTATCAACGCCGTGGAGGAGGGCTGAGTGGCCGTCCCGACCGTGCTAGCCGAAGGAGTATCTTCCATGCGCCCGACAATTCTTGACGTACCTAACACGAAAATGTCTATAGTAAGCTGTCGAATTTGTTTATCCTGGTAGGCTGGCAGTTTTGGTGTGGTTAGGTTAGGTTAGGTTAGGTGACAGCCTAAGTTCTTAATGTCACTTAACCGAAGAAGAAGAAGAAGGTGTTTGTGTTTTAACTCTTTGATCATTGCTTTATTTAAAACGCAAAAAACAAGAAGATTAGAACTAAGGAGACAGAGCTGCGGCTTTTCGCTGTATAACGCGACGGGCTCCAATATGTCCGCCTCCAGAGGCGCTGTAAACAGTGTCGTTCTGTACTAATCTGTGTGCGTTAGAGTCCGTGTGTATGTCCGTGGTGCAAATACATGTGGCAGACGCTGGATATTTGTCGTTAATTTGTTGTTATCTTTGCGATTACAAATTTTCGTAATTATCATTATGAAAATATACTCAAAGTATTTCATGTTAAGTGCTTCAACGTTAACAATACAACAAAGGAAAATATTTGTTTTAAAGCCAAACGGCATGTAAGCATACGCTTTGACAGCCTACATTCATAAACATTCACATGTGGTCCGCTGCTCATCACGTGACGTCAGTACAGCACTGCTTACAGCGCCTTCTGGAGGCGGACAGATATGAGTCCATGACACCGAACGAGTTCGGTCTCCTTAGTTCTAGTCTTCTTGGCAAAAGTGTAAAAGGGACGTTTTCAGTAGAATTGACTCCAGTAAAAGCTCCATCTACAATGGCAGTGGTAATACATGTTACCTGACGAAAACTGTGGGTGGCTCCATCTATCGTCTTATGGACTTTTTAGCTAATAAAAATGTGAAGTAAAAATCAAAGCGTGTGAGTCATTTTTAATATACGTTAAGCCGGGCACAGACATGCGGTATTCGGCGAATCGCGATTATTCGCTATTCACCGAGCAACTTCGTAAAATTAATTTGTATTTGGCGAACAGGGTGCACACACATTCGGCGTAGTTGCCGAAGACTGCTCGGTGTGGGTACAACGAATATTCGTTCAAATTAAAATGGATAGTGAAACAATGATAATTGATGCTGCTGCCTTTATAGTTATGAGTTGTGCATATTTTTTGTAGATGTAGATATTTTTTACATGTAGATGTAGTTTTATAGATGTAGATTCCTTAACTTTTTTCTGACAAGCCCTAAACGACGCCATTAGCGAATCTTTTTTTCTTTAACTCTGCAACAGAATATCTCCCGCCCATGTTTCTTTCTATTCTTTTCCAAGCATCATAGACAAGATTTCTGTTTTTATGGTCATTATGCCCTGAATTCCATACTATCGATTCAGCTTCATAGAAATCCAAAAATGCCAATATATTCTCATTACTCCACTCCATTTTTACAAACAAAATACACTAAATTTGACCACAAATACAAAAATACCACACGTAATTTGCGCGAATATGTGTATCGAGTGCAATGGCGAATATTTGTCTTCTTTGACTCGGGTCAAAATACCGACAGACAGTGGGAAACACCGAATAGCGAATATTCGTCACGAGCAACCCATCCACACTAGTCGCTACTTGCCGAATAGCAAATATTTGTTATTCGGTACTCGCCGAATACCGCATGTCTGTGCCCGGCTTTACACATATAGAGACGTCCAAAAAAAACGTCATCAACTCTGGCTATGAACGAGAGAGATGGAAATAGCGGTCATGTCTAAGCTTTTAGGTTATGTCAAACTTTTGACAAGTGACTGTCACAATTTGTAAAATAAACAATGGCTGACATGATGTGACAGTCTTGACAAGTAAATAAGGTTATAAATTCGATTAAGAATAGAAATACGTCTTTTTTTCTCGGCCAACTTTGATGACGTTTTTTTTGGATGTCTATATTATTCCAGTTTTTATGCAATGTTGTGAAATCCATACTAAAAGACGGAGGCAATAATTAATGAAAGAACTTGTTTCAATATGCATTTCTTGATCCTCCAAACACTGATATGGCATAAGTGAATGTTTGGTGAAGTACGTAATCACGTTATCGGTGAATTCATAGACAAAATATTATATGCATATTCATAAACGATTTTCGTAGGTAGTCACTGAAAAATACAAGAATTCGGATAAGAAAAAAATGTATTACCTGCATTTTTCCCTCGTTAGTGATCATTATGAAGTTTACTAGACAAAAAAATGTAACAATGAACTATTTTTGATTGTTTATTTCTGTTATTTATCAATATAACGTCATGTAACATTAGATGTTTCTATTCAGCGTTTCTCTGTTGCCATATTGATCAAACTTTTGAATACATACAAATTATGTAAACTACAATATCGTCAAGGCAAGGAAAACTCCAGTGCGTATCAGCTTTTGAGGAATTAGAACTAATTTTCTTTTTTATCTGAATTTTCTAACTAAAGTCCCGGACTTATTCTATACCTCTAGATATCCGCATTTGAGTTTCCTAGTAACACACCATTAAATAAAATATAGGTAATTGTTGTATGAAACATGAAACCCTTAGAGGAGTTTATTTTGCTATTTTTAGTAGACAAAAAAGGTTTTTTTTAGCACTAAAACCTAAAATAAACATTTTTTAAAAAAACATGTTTTCAAAAAAGTTTTTTATGTAAAATATTATTTAAATATTATTGTGTCGCCCTGTATTGCAACATAACGTCAAAAGCCTATTATGCATAAAATTCTACCAACGTTCCTGCATAAGCCTAAATAAGTCGATTTCAAGTTATTATCTGCTGGAATACGTATTCTAGTAAAGTAACGCCTGCAAATATTGCCAAAAAAATTGGACCCACCCAGTATACACCTCCATCCGTAGCATTCCAAGCTCACGTTTTCGCCTGTATCGTGAAAGCAACTTCGCAGCGCGTTTCAACATTAATGAAAAACTGGCAGGCCCTCGAAAAAATCCCGCAATTACAATTTACATGAATAATATTCACGGCGGAGATACTGAAAGTGAGAGGGCATATAGGGAAAACGGGGCGTTGTCCACATAGTTGCACAATTAATTCGTTTAATTGAGAAACAGTCAATGTCGAATAGTGCGTTGAACAGAAATGTATATAGTTGAACCAAAAAATAATGAAATACCACCTACAAAAGATTCCAACGTTATGTAATAATTACAGTGTCATTTTCGAGCCGCAACAGTGTCGGACTCAGATGACAATTACAAGGCGATAGTTCGCAGAATATACATACATCATAATACACTAATAAATAGTTGAATAAACATATAAATACCATTACCAACTTTACCAAAGCGCTCAGTCACAATCCCTACAACTGTTTTGTGGTTGGTTGTGTCTAATATCTTACAAGCCATTAAATAGCTGCCATTAACATTAAGTTTTAACGCATCAATTGCAAAAAAATCTTTTGTTTGGTGGCATGTTTATTCATGTTACCGGACAAATAAAAACACAGAAATTCAAACGTACAGCGTTATTGATGAAAACAACCCCATAATAGGCTTCCGTGTAACATGCGGTGGCACTGCGGTTGCTATGGAAACGGCCATCAGCAGCGTATCGATTGTTATGCCGTCCCTGTTGCAGCTCACTGGAATTGACGCTCTGGTGATGATTAATTCCATTATTTATTGGTTAGGCTGTAGAGTCGGCTTGAACAGTTGAAAAAAGGGAAATATCGCGGCAGAAAAAGTGGTAATGGCTTGCGGTTATTTTATAATTACGCTAACCACAACCCATTATCAATTTTTATAAATCATTATCTATTTTTATGACATAACCAGAACCAATTACATTTTTTTTTATTTATCTTTTACGCTTGGTTTTTATAATATACTTTTAACTTGCTTCCATTTCTTGCGGCCTTCCATTTCTATTAAAATTTGACAATGCATTTCCAAAACAAAACGTACAGGGTGTAACTGAAACACTTCCTTCATCATCTATTGCATTATGAGAATCGTAACCATTTCAGGTATGATTTAAAGTAAAAAAATCAAGTAATAATGAAAATATGTTTACAAAACTTGCATATTTTTCTTCTTTCCCCTATACTATTTGCAAAGTTCATAATTTTCGTTGAATATAAATAAAATTGGAACCCACTGAAGATACGTATCCCTACTTTCTCTTAAAATGAATTCCAAAAAAAAGATAAGGTACCAGACAATCTAAAACACTTCTTTATAAAAATTTCACCTCTAATGGTTTTTTGCTTTAGTTATAAAAACGTTGCCTAAGGTAACTACATCTACTTTGCCAGACCTCCACTGTTCGCCTCTTTTCTGTGAACGTCACGCCGGTATTATGATTATCACCAAAAAAAAAAAGACGATCTGAAAACAAATGAAACGCTGCTGGCCGTCTAGAAACCCTTCCTCGCCATTTAACTTCTTAGCATAACCCAAATTAGGAATAAAAATCGTTAAAGTAGTTAACCGCGCACATTGAGTGTGACAAATAGGACAAAAGTGTGACAAATACTTCTCGTTAAAATAAGTATAGTCCGTAACATTGATATAGAAAATTGCTAAAAATTTCGGTGATAACACTTTTACTTAAAACAATTAGACAATTTTAATTAGAACAATTACAACACAAAGAACAATTTTCACTAATAATGTTTGGGAAAAATCTAACTATGAATTTGAATCTAACTTTGAACTTTGAAATTTTTACTATACTGCTACTATATTGAATATTTCTAGAATTAATTCACGTTTTCTAATCAACATTCAAAATGTATTAAGATAGAGTACTACTAGCGACATCTATTCGACAGTAGACAAAATAAATACGTTTTTTGACTAATCAAACATTGGCGAAACTGGTCGAAATGCATGACATTGTCCTGAAAATGCTGAAAGGCGTCCCTTGTTGAATAAATCCACTCGCTATCAACTCCTTTACCATTTCTAAAGTAACTCTAGGTCATAAAAACTCTTTGTTCTGCCATGATTACTGATTGCCGTATTTAATTTCCTTGGTATTAAATACTTGAGAGAGCTTGACAGAGCTCGACAGTTCTAAAAGCAGTAATTCAAGATACGCTGGATCGATTCCACGGCATATGTGCTTCGAGGGCGTTTTTTTATTATTATTTTATGATATATAAAGACCCAAAATCTGTAGGAAAATTTGGTCCGAACAAACACAAGGGAATTAACAAGTTGGCCAAATAGAAATGTGCATTGTTCAGATTCAATCTGCGTCGAATCCTCCTCTATGCTTCCACTTCACAACGACGCGTACTATGTTGTAAAACATCGACGGCTCGGCACTCGGCACTCGGCACATTCGCGGTTTACCATCGCAGTAGTTCGGTGATGTGCGTGAGCCGCCGAATTTAAAAAAAAAATGCTACGCTCGTCGACGCTTTCAGTTCTCAACGCCTCCCAGTGGATTTTTTCCTTCCTTTAAATAATTCGTTCGCCTCCTGCGATGCTGCACCGTCGACTTTCTTTCTTCTTTTTCGGGATCTAAAACTATGGTGATATGATTTAGTGCGCGAGAGATTGTTTCGGACTTTAAATTTCAGTGCGTTACCAGATGTCTTTTGGATACGAAAGGATATCGTTCAGGAAAAGTAACAAGCAAGGTAAATATGCACTGGGTGTCCCAAAATGCTATCGCAAGGGTTGGAGGGGCTTTGTAAGTTCATCAATGTAGATCTGTGGCGCGCGCAGAAATTTTGCTTGGGGGTGAGGGTTGACTATAGGTACTTATCGCATAATAAGTGGGTAATTACAACCAAAGCCACTGCTTTTTTATTTTTTCGGGTTAAGTGTCCACGCCACTGGTGCAGTTTGCTTTTATTGAGAAATCTCAGGATTAGACCTCTAGATCTAGATTTTAGGATTTATGTTATAATGCGGGTAGTTTTTAAACGGTGTGGTAGTTTACTAAGTAAGTAGTTTAAACGATACGGTAGTTTTTTTTTGTTTCTAAAAGGGTGCGCTAACACCCCTTAACTCTCTGTTAAACTACTTTACGTCATTAGTCATTACTTTTTATATTAACTGTATTAGTTTTTTTTTTTGCTCAGGTGTAACTTATTCAATGATTATCAAGATAAGTTCATTCTCAGTTAATGAATAGTGATATTTCGACACCGACATTTTGTTTCAAGGTAGTTATTGAAAAAATGAGGAAATGTCGAAAAATTTGCAATTATAAAACGGATTTTTGCAGAATATTAGAGCCATGAAATAAAAATTTAATAGCCTCCTTACATAAACTAATCCGGTAATAAATGTTTTTTTTTTTTTAACAAAGCCATTTTTGAAGCTTGAAACATTACAATACTTATTAGAATATGTAAAACCTAGAATAATCATATACATGTACTCTATTATATACTTCAATACAAATATCACAGCAAAATAATTTCTGAGATATCTCATGTTACACACATACCTATCGGAAAAAGTGACATATGGTAATGCAATCATATAATAAAAAAATTAGCCACGTTTTTAGGAAATAATGAATTTCGAGAAGTAACTGGTCTACCTGATACTAGAATGGCAACTGATTATTTATATGATTGTTTTTTAATCACTGCAAATGTTTTGAGGACGTTGACTATACAGGGTTGGAAATTCTACATCTTCAAACGACAGAATAAATCCGCCATCAGTTCAACAGTAACTGCTCCTGTCACAGTCGACTAAAGGCGTGGCCTATTTCCTTTCACACCGAATCCTTCAGCTGTTAATCTACTAGGTATCTCAAGGTGGACGTTTTCCATACCTGTATATCCTCTCAGTCTTGTGATTTGACCCCTGATATGGGTGTATCTGAAAAACTCAATTCTTGAAACTCTTATTACGTATGTGGAAGAATTACATGAACCTATTGTCAATAATGTCAAAGAAATGAATTAAATTGTGGCCTATTCTCTTCCACACCGAATCCTTCAGCTGTTAATCGGCTAGGTATCTCAAAGTGGACATTTTTCATACTAGTATATCCTCTCAGATCTTGTGATTTGACCCCCTTATATGGAGTCTTCCTTCCTTCTCACTCCTCGCCTATCAGAAAAATACAATTCTTGAAAAAGTAAGAGTTAGGATAATGTTATTTAGCTTGTTTTTCTTTCAAAACATATGTTTTACTACATATTTTTCTGTCTTTTTGTTTTATTCCAAGTTTACTTTTATTTAAATTGCATAAGACAGGGAGATCTTGTTTTTTTTTCTAGTTGCTAAAAGTAATTCAAATGCCTTGACGTAGTAATGCCACTTTCTGCTCATTTATTGATTTGCCTTTCTGCTCGGCGAACTTTAATGAGGCGGACTTTGTATTTGCATATGCAAAAAATAATTTAGGTGGGAGTGGGAGAAAGATCGTCCGCTAGATTTGACCCAGACAGAAGGAACTTAGGTCGAACCATTTAAATACAAAACGCGATTGGCTTGGTTGCAATTCGGAGTGCGAAGCGTCAAACGTGAGAGGCATCGACCCCTTCGGCCAAATTAGGAAAAACATTCGAAAAATGCCCGTAACTTAGATCTATAAACACACACGTTTGGGAATATCGTGGGAGGTTCTGTGGGCCGCAGATTTACTAAAAAGACGTACGCTCTCAATTATTTTTGGTATTTCTAATATAAGACGGTTTTTTTACGCGTGTGCCCACACTGCCGAAGTTGGTCGAAGCATGGAGGTTAACGAACAGAGAATTGACCTCCACTAGTCGGTTTTACCCAGAGTTCCAAAATTAAGGGATACAGCCTGACGACCAATAAGAGTTTAAAACATTGACGTCATGAGTAGCGGTTGCTTCACATAGTAACTCATGGTAACTCACAAAGGGGTATAAATATTTTTTGTTTTCTGCGCTCTTGATCGATTTTGATATATTTTTTTTATGTATTTAATACTCCTAGAACAAACCCGCAAGGGAAAACCAGTCACTAGATCAATTAAAACTTATTCACTGAAACTGAATAAGTTTTTAGTGAAAAACTGAGCCTGAACACTTTTGTTTATCTTCCTGCAAAGGGCGAAAAAAAGGAAAATCTTCATTAAAATGGTATTAAAATTTTGACAAATACGTATATATATGATAGGAAGTTGTAATAATCCATGTTTAGATCTTCCGGATCTATTCAGACATCAACATTGTGACTAACAAAATATTCCGATGTTATGCATCTTTCGCTTGTTCACCCTGTATATAATCTACTTTTTTAATGACCTCGAAATTATTTTCAGTAGTACAAATTGAAAGAAAATGAACTTTCCATTGTTGCCAAGCATATCGAAATCGATCAATCGTCATTCTTCGTCAATTCGGGGTTCAAATCGGTAAAATTGCAACTCGACCTACTGACGAGCAGTTTCGTTAGACTATGGTTTGTTCTTCTCGCAACCTTTCTGCATTTCTTCGTTGACCCACAACGCAGACCATACGTCTGCGTCAAGCTAAAAAAGTGCTCCATAAAATTCACACGGTAAGGAACAAAACAAAAGAACAAAATTCTTATGTTAATAGACGATTGCCCAAGCCCCACACCATTTAGGTGTTGTATACTATTGATTTTGAAACCCCGGTTTCTAATTTGTAATGAGTAACTACTGGCCGTAGGGGAAACGGGAGCAGTTGTGATATATGATGTACATAATTGCGTTTAACACAAATAGCTAGAAATTTAACTAGAGTAAAACTAATTATGTTAAGAAGTGTTTTAAATTCCTTTCTATGTTTTTGTTTTTATGTATCATGTCTTAAATTTTGGTGTTAATTATTAATGACTAGGTATATTATTTCTTGTTATAAACATACATTTAGTATGTACATTATGCAAACATTTAAATAGTGCCGTTTGATAATACACTACAGCATAACATACTTTTGCATTAGTAAATTACTGAACACTTGAATGGATAAAAGGACTGAAACTTGTAATAGCTTTCATACATTTTTATATGCTTATGAATGTTAACTTCACTTTTCAGTTAATCGTTGTCACTCTTCTCAGCATTTTGCGATTAAAATTAAACACAGAATAAAAATTAATAGCAGGTATATGAAATTGTCTAAAACGGATCAACTACAATTAGTATTATAGTCACGCTATTTTAAGTGAATATATCAGACAGAAAACATGTTCAAGTACACAAGACTCAACTACATAAAAACAGAAAACACGATGAAAAATGTAGAATAAAATACTATATTGACGAACAAAATACGCAACTCGAGGGTTTAGAGTTAAACCAAGATAACAACTAAGATAAGTGACTACGTTAAACGAGTATATTGCCCCGGTCTCCCCCAGAGAACACGTTCCCTTTCCCCGCGACTGACTATTCCATTTGCTTCGCGTTCCAATTTTAAATTGATTTTTTTTTAAATCCAATTGAAAGTCTCTTTAATTCTATATATTACAGCTGACGTTCATAAGACTTCTAATACCATGGATGAGCTATTATAGTACCTGTCCTGAAATGTATAAACCCAACCCTTCCAGTTTGTCACATATTCAATTTGTATGTATATATACATATAGTGTGTTCCATATAATATCGAATAATATCTCTGGGGATTTAATCAAACATTATTATAAAAAATGATTTAAATACAAGTTATTCGGTCCAAAAATTTCGCATATTACTCATATTAGATTTTTCTTAGCGTCAAATATAAGTAAACTTTTTTCTTTTAAATGGAATGATTAGGAAGAAGGATAACATCGTTAATAAGTCTGAAATGTGAACGAACAATTTGTTGAAATAATAACCTTTCTGGGATACCACAGAAAAGGAATTAATTATAAAAGCATAGCTATTGACACGATGCATCAAGAAGGTGATTAATTACAAACACCAACCTAAAACTTCTATTAGTTGTATTACTAGTAAAATAGTTAAGTTACTTGTTAAACTTTTCTACTTAGATGAAACTACACTCAATATTTTACGGGTATGGTTCAGTTTCAATGCAAAAGTGGAATTTCTAAACACCAAAGTCTCAGATTCCGAGAATCCGAAATATAGAATCAACAACTCATTTCTTAGCAGATTCATCAGGACTGGTTTGGTTAATAAAACTTTGGCAGAACTGGAGCCATGGCTTATTTGATCTAAGTACGAGGTGTGTAAATTAAGTAATGAGATTGGCAACGTAGCGCCCGATCTAGCAACACTGCGGAGACGGGACCAAAGAGAAAGGGATTTAAAAAAACTTCGAAAAAGGGTCATGCGTGTGAGATCAAACATCAAGAACAACTGAACGTTGCATCACGACAATGCGCCTTGTCATCCAGCCATTTCAGTAAACGAGTTTTTAGCCAGTAAAATTATTCCTGTAGTTTCTCAGCCTCCTTATTCGCCTGACTTGAATTCTTGTGTCTTTTTTCTCTTCCCGATATTGTAAAATCACCTCAAGGGACGTCATTTTGGGACCACAGAAAACATTCAAACGGCTGCAACCGAACCAGTTGCAATCTATTCCAGTATATGAGTTCCAGCACTGCTATGAGGAATGGAAGAACCGTATCCAGCGCTGTGTGGCTTCCCAAGGAAGTCCCATTTTCAAAATTACATTGTAATATTGTCTCCTTTACTGGAATAAAAAACAATTAATTAAAAAAATCAGTCTCATTACTTAATTTACACACTGGTATATCATGTCAGTTGCAGACGATATGAGTGAAAGTAGGAGTCGGTACATACTTTCAAAAACAGTTGGTTCATACTGTACTAACAGATGCACTTGTATCAAATGGCTAATTGGATCAAATGAATCGAAAGACGATATACCTATATTGTTTTCGTAATTTTTTTTCGTACATTACTTTGAAAACTTTGAAATAGTCAGTTTAATTTCAACGTGACTACGTATTTCTCGTCCATAGCTATGTTTTTTTAATACTACAATCTAAATGTGAAAAGGTGACTTGAAAAAAAAAAACGAGCTTATGAATCCATTTAATTATAACTTTAATCAATTTTTGACAATACCCTCACGTATGTAGGCACTTCTTTGGCAATTCCTTTAAAAACTAAAACATTTGGTTTAAACTATGAAACCAAAAGCCCTGTACAGGCAATGAATTTGTAGAAGTGAAGTAAAATAGCCAATAAACCGATTTTTATGTTTTTTTTTATGTATGGTTTAAACTAAGTGGTTCTAAAAGTCGATATTCCTTACAAACATGTCTTTGTTAAACGCCAGTGTACCCAATTGTCCGCAATAATGTGGAAACCAAAAAAATGAGAAATGTACCTAGGGAATTTTTTTCCAAACCACAGCGCTATAAAACGCGTTACCTGCTAGAAAGTAAGCGATTTGTAACAGTCTCGTAGAACCGATTAGTTGCCAACAATCGGCAATTATCTATAATTCTCGTTGTTATTAATTACTTTGTAATTGTGCGATTATACACGGATAATAAGGATTAGATTTATGTGAGAAATTACTTAACACTAACTCTGACATTCGTAAGAAATGTTAATGTTTGTCTGGGTTTTAAGGTCATGTATTATAATGTTTGCAAGTAAGCCATCGACAAGCTTGTAATTCATCCAAACGGCGATTCAGTTAATCTTTAAATGATAAGTACGAGACTAAAGTTTATAATGTATTGTCTAGATGAGGAGCTACATTATTTTTATACTTAACGGTTCAATAAAGAAAGTAATTCTGGGATCATTAGATTACTAATCAGTTAGTAGATGTGTGATTGTCGGTGAGAGACACTCTGAACCAAATGATCAATGTCTACTTGGGGTATATCATTCCAAGCATATTTTATGTGAAGCCGAAGAACGTTGAGATTGTGTGGGAGATGGGGTAAATGACCCAGTCTGGTACGGATCGTATCATAATACCAGCTCCTCTCTTACTCCCACAAAACTGTCTCTTACTCCCAACATTCTCAGATGACGTTGTTCCACCAGATCCAACAGTCCAGCCACGTTCAAAATTACTATTGGCGATAATTTTTAATTCGTTGGAACTCTAATTATCGTCAATAATGTTTAGCAAGAACTGATTCAAAACATGCACGTTTTTACATTTTAAAAATCACAAGTAATACCAAGAAAATGTTGATTTTTTTTGTTGAAACTTTATTAGTTTCTTTGTTATATTATATCGAGGTACATCTTATGTGAAAATTTCAAATAAATTGCTTAAATAACACTGGGTATTGCTGTTTGTATTCAAATCAGTTTGTCTCTTTATCTTTTTAGGATTATTTACAATCTATTGCGAGCCAGCCGATCATTTAAGACCGAACTGCGAATCCAAGCATTTTTGAATTCTGTGGTTCTCCTCCACCGACCTATGTTTTATCCCTCTCTAACAAAGATGAACTGGCGAAATTGTGGATCCACCGCTTAATTTAGAAACTCTCAGATTCTGTTGCATGTCGCATCGTTTTCCCATAGACGGTTCCCATATGCATGCGCCCAGAAGTGTATCCAATATTAAAATTCAGTAAAATACAGTCGGGAAAGAGGAAGTCCCTTCACTCGTTCACGTGTTTTACATTTCCCTTTGTCCATGGCGTATAATTTCATATTATAATTTCCTATTATATTCTGATCCCCCGCTACCGTGATTTCTGTGGGGTCCGCTTTACAAAAAAATCAGCTGCTTCCTCTACTTCCTACACCAGGCGAACTGTGCTGCACGATTTTAACGCGTCAAGGAAGTAAGCTGAATACAAACAAAACCAGCACACCCGTCTCTAGAGCAACAACAATTATTGCCGCTAAAACAGTTGAATGGTACGCGACCCGACACAATCGACGTATAAATCCTGTTGGCAATTGTTTCGCTCAGGCGACCGCCATCGAGTCAGCCTTGAAATTCTTTTTTGCCTCTGCCGAACCCACCATTCGTATAAGTACTTACCTACATAATCCTAATCGGCGTTTCGTAACGTCTAGATATGGGTACGTTTATATACGGGGTAGTGACGAAAACTTCAAGACCTATTCCGCTCTCAAAGATCTCTTCAAGACCTCTGTCCACCTTCGCTTTTTCCAAGCAGTCGTCTTAAAGAGAGCATGTCCTCCAATGGAACCCATTAAAGACTCACTTAAGCTCAAAGGGTATACTTTTGGATAGACACATTATTTTGATAGTGTTGTTAAGTGATTATTCTTTTCTTTTGATGCTATTGATGATTTTTTCGTTTTTATGGTTAAAAATAAAAAATAAACGCTGTATACCTCACGTTAACATACAAATATTTGCAAAATAATTGTTTTATTTGTTCCTTACAGCGCCCTCTCTTGTTGCAGGAGCCAGCCGCCTACCATGATCACCTACAGCAACGAGCAGCTGGCCACCATAATCGCCCTGCCCACAGTCACCACCCTGCTGGTGTGGACGGTGGCCATCTTCCACAAGAACCGGAAGAAGTGGGGTCCCTATGACATACCCATCGTTTCCATCCTCGTGTTGTCCGTCATCAGGAACGTGACGATCTTCGTGTACCTCCTGGTCGCCACGCTGACGGAGAAGGAGAGCTTCGATCTGGACTACTGCAGCGTCGTCGTCTGGCTGTTCAACTCGCTGCACACCTTCCAGGCCAGCTCGCTCACCACCGTCGCCGTGATAGGGCTGTTCTCCGTGAAGCTGCACCGGAAACAGCAGAACCTGCGCCAGTTCCTGACGCCCACCCACATAGTCTACCATCTGTTCTGCCTGACGACGTTGTGCGCGTGCGTGGGGGTGGCCGCGATCCTCGCCCAGAACGAGCGGGAGGGCGCGTTCGAAAATTTGGCCAGCGTGTTCGAGATAAGCCCGTGTAGGTTCATGCCCTTCGACCTGGACGTCAAGTACAACGTGTTCATAGTGGTGTTGCACGCGTTCCTCGCGGTGATCTCCTTCTTCAGCTTCCTGATCGTCTGCTGGGACTTCTACAGGTCCAAGATGGAGCGCTTCGGCCTGCAGAAGTCCCACTCCGACCTCAGCGACGCCAGCCTGGGTCTCACCAACACATTGAACGTTAACGTGGCGGAAAACAAGGGCTTCTACGACACGTACACGATTAACAGGAGTCAAACCGACAATAATAATTATTACGATCACAGCGGCCACAATGGGAACGGATTCTGCGCCGCCAGAGACGTGAATTGGAACTCGGACCTCTCGAATATCTCGACCACGGTGAGCTCGACCAACTCCAGGAGGCCGTGCCTGGGACCGAACGCGCAGGAGAAGGAGAACGTCTATCACCACGAACGGACCGGTCTGGAGACGATTCATCCGGTGCTGATAGTGTGTTACCTGTTTTACCATCTGCCCTTGATCGTAAGTGCCTTCTTCTATAGAGACATCCGAAAAAAAACCGTCATCAACTCTGGCTATGAACGAGAGAGATGGAAATAGCGGTCATGTCTAAGCCTTTCGGTTATGTCAAACTTTTGACAAGTGACTGTCACAATTTGTAAAATAAACAATGGTTGTCATATGATGTGACAGTCTTGACAAGTAAATAAGGTTATAAATTCGATTAAGAATAGAAATACGTCTTTTTTTTCTTGGCCAACTTTGATGACGTTTTTTTTGGATGTCTATATTATTCTCATGGGAAATACAGGTTTGTGATGCTTTGTACCAAACCTAAGTACTGACGTTCCAATTTCTACACTGAATGCTATCTGTAGAATTTATTTAATAGAAGAACCTGAATCCTAATTGCTTATCTGTAGGATTTACTTGATAATCATGTATAATGGATCGCTTTTGAAATGTTAGAACCAAAGTAACTTTTAAACGTTGTCTTTTACGAGGAAAATAATTGCTATAAACTAGGTTGTGTAACCAAACAATACCACTGCCAGTGCCAAAACCAATGAACTACTTGTGTATCAAATTCCTTATAAGTTGGTGTTATATTTATCTTATATGTATATCTTTGAAGGTTTGACTTAGCTGTTGGTGAGGCTTTATCAATTATCGCAAAGTTTTCTTCTTTTGTACAACCTATTTTTTTTTAATTATTTCAATGTACCTACTAAAAATGGTTATAGAAATGATGATATCCCTTTTTACAGTCAGCCACGAAAGTCATGATGCACACATTTTTGACCAACCTAGCCATTTTTTTGCCATTTTGCCATTTTCCAAGAACTTTGAAAAGGATTCAATATTTCCAAAAAAGGAGTTCTTCACGATTTTTTGAAAACATCGCAATTTGACTACAAAAATTGTCAGAATTTAAGCAACCTTTAAAAAGTAGGTGAAAGAAGACTCTGACGTTGTGCTTGGATCATATATATAATACTCCTATATATATGGCTCCAAGCCACATATATATACTACAAGCCATATAATATATGGAGTATTATATATATGGTTAAATATAGGCATAATTATACATCTTCGTAAAAAGAAATCAAACAACACGAAAAAAATGTGGCAATTTGAATTTTGTGAACATGAAATAACCTAGTTATATTTTCTATTACATCAGGAATTTTTTGTGTATGAAACTGTTTTGATCAGAAATATGAACCGTATATTCAAAGGTCATCAAGAATAAAACATATTTTGTCAAACACGGCCATGGCATTTATGGATTAAATGTATCTTTCAGTATTCAATAATGGTAATTAGGGTTAATGAACAAGAATGTATGTAATGCATAATGAGTAATAAATTGTATCCAGGTGTTCGTTTATTGCAAACAAAAACATTCAAGTAGATTTGTTCATTTAGGTGGTGCATTAAAGCAATGAGTGAGCTCCAATTTTATTGGAGACGCCATAAAGAATTTTCAAAATCAAAATTCACATCAGTGAACACGAAAAACGTCGAGAATGTACCTATATTTTTACAAAAATACATCCAGCCATCTAGTGATATCTCTAAGTTTTAATATAATTAATGAGTGAGAATACGTGAGAAACATGGAAAACTCACATTAATCAAGTTCCTCAAAGGCACCACGTCCTCGCTACGTCCAGGTCGTTGATACTGAGTAATACTAAAAGCGATAACAAAGGAGACAAATACCACCATGACTAATATTATTATAAATAAATATAAAGTCCTGATAGTTGTTGCAGGTGACAGTTTTGGCCAGTCATTTTTTATTATTGAACTGAGAAGATGACTCACACATACTTATACCTAGTTAGTAAGCAAAATTAAACTCTTAAATATTTGTAAATACAGTGCCTGTAACGTAAAAACAGTACCGGTTCAGACCTGCAGATCTAATATAAAAAAAATTATTCAACTACATAACGCAGACTTGAACTGTTAAAAAGACAAAATATCCCATCTAAGTAAACACTATTGTTTGACCGCCAAGAGCATAAAACTTAAACTAAAAACTTCGGTATACGCAAACAGTATTAAATCGTGATTATTGGGCTATAGAAACTGGCCTATAATGCCGGGCGCAAAAAAAGCAGTCTTAAGAAAGACTTTTAATTAGTTTATTATTCGCTTTCTCTGTTTGGTGCGGTACCAAATCCATTATTTTTTTATCTGCGGGGCCATTAAACGGACTTCAGTAAAATTCATTCGATACAGAGATCGAGGACTTTGTCAAGATGTTAATGATCCCTAAGTAAAACTCAAAGCAAAATAATGCATGTTTATAAAATTGTAGGAATGGACTCATCTCCTAATGAAGCCAATGTGATTGGTGAAACGCCGGTATTGGGTACGGTATATTGTTTCGGTATTAATGGAAAACATAACCGGTTTCTGTCGGTTTCTACTTTATGTAATTAAAACAATATTACAAGTCATCAGCAACGAATGACATCAAAATTAATCCATTTGGTGAAAGCATTCCTTAACCAATACCACAACACAAACGTGTTCATAAAGATACATTAGAATAATATATCAAAAGACGGGAATGTCCTTGAAATATTCTACAGAATAAGACTCAGAGGTTCTTGGTTTAGATTGTTCTTGGAATGCCTGTTGGGATTCACAATTTAAAGAAATAGTTCTGGCCTTAACCATACCTTTTTTTTGCAGAGCTGTTATTTTAAATTTTAAACTTTACTAAGCAAAAACATATACATACGACTATGCAACACACATATTTTTCATTTAAAATTCGATTTCTGTATAATCGGATCCAGAATAAGCCCAGAAGAAAACGTTGAAATCGTTAGGCAAGTGATAATCGCCAGTCCAAGGACATAAATTACTCATCTGAGCCAACAAGTGGATCTGCCCCAAACAATGTGTCAACGAATTTTGAAAAATGATTCGGAGCTCCATCCATATTGTCTGCGATCCACACATGAAATTCTTAGAGCGGACGAACCGCCAGAACTACTGTTCTACCAATTGTTTATTAACCATTTTAACGATGCTGTCTGTCTTCGATATTTTTTTTACTGATGAGGCTTGGTCCCATCTTTGGAGCTTCGTTAACTCTTAGAATATGAGACTTTGGGGTGCAGGTAACCCTCACTTTTATATTGAAACTCCACTAGACTCACAAAAAAATGGAGTATGGGCAGCTGTAAGTAGAAGGAGGATTGTTGGACCTATTTTTTTAACGAAACGTTGAATGTAGAGAGGTACCGTTTGGAAATATTTTGTGTAAATGTTGCATGGCGACGAATTCCAAGGTAATATTCAACAAGATGGACCTCTTACCCATACTACTAGGGAAACACGAAGACCACATATGACCCCTGTGATTTTTTTCTCTGGCCTTATCTAAAAAATGCAATTTTTGAAACCCGTTGGCGATATGGAAGACCTTCAGCAATTCATTGTCAATAAAATTGAAGACATTAATGGAACACCGTGGATACTGCAACGTGTTATTGACAGTTAAAATAAGAGCTCAAGTGTGTATAATTATGGGCGGTCATCATTTTCTTTATTGTTTGTCTTATTTTTTTCAAAATTTTAGTTTCTTTTTGAGTTGAAGTTTTTTATTTATGTTTTTTTATATACCCGTCAAAGTACCAATCACATAATGAGACAGCCTTGACAATTCAATGAGATTATAAACTCAAGATTAAGAATATAAATACATATTTTTTTGCTCGGCCAACTTTGATGACATATTTTCTGGAAGGCTCGATATAATAATTCTGTAAATAACCATTCATTTGCAATCGCAAAACAATTTCATTAAAGGTGAAACGCTGTCAATTTGTTTCAACAGGAAAGCACATGTCGCCCTTATCGCTTTGTACAAGCCACGGATTCTTCAAATACCTACAATAAATGCCGAACAAATCGGCTCTTTTAAAGATAATCATAATCAATTACGCATTTTTTCTCTCTCTTCCGCTACGTGTTGGTTGCCCGTCTGCATTATCTCTTTAATTACGGACACTTACAATCCATCGCGGTTGCGGCGTATTCTCTCTGGCCTACTTAGGCCTGTCGTCGCCCGACGCGATGGGCATTTGTTTATTCGTCGAAGCCTACGCGATCCCGTACCGGAAACTTTCATTTGTGACCTAAGAATTGGACGCGAAAATGGCGCGGTCAAGCTCCACGATCTAAGACTGATTCCCAACAAGTAGCCAACACAAAATGTATGCATGTAAGACTACATTTCTTAAAAAAAGTTTTACTTTGCTTTTATAAATTATTTTTATAAATTTCACACAGTTGTTTGTTGTCAGTTGCCACTAACATCAGTACATCTGCAGTGCACAATGCACGTGTTACTATAATTTCTAAATTGTATATTTTTAGCCATTGTTTGCAAAACTCGTTTACTAGCTATCAATATCATTGGCGAAATATATGAAACACCTAAAATTCGTATCAGAACATTAACGACCTTATTACCACAAAAATCTGTTATTTCGTCCACTATCAGCCACAGAAATTTATTGCGTATGTCTTCTTTGATATTTCCCATGACACGTTGATGTGTCTTCTGTAAATATGTGTGGCTACTGGGCGACGGAAAATCAGATACATATTTGTCAAAGAAACGTCTAAAGTAAATATTGTCGACTACGTTCTACGAAAGGCTACATGCGCAAAATATTATACACAAATTAAACCAAAATTCCTCTTTTGTAACAGTACCAATAATATTTTTTTGATGGATATTCGAATCTAAATGTCTATTGTAAAATCGTCGTAATTTTCAATAAACCCCTTCAGTCTATTCACAAATAGTAACGACTGTGCCATCATTGCAAAAATCCACACAAAATCAGATAATATGTAAATACGAGAACACACGAACTCACGAGTTAGTCACTCACGACACATATCATTATTTTGAACTCTATTTCTCTTTTTCTACCATCCATCCGCTCGCATCGAGGTAACGTAAAATACTACTAAATAATTTACAAGGCGCTTAAAAAATACGGTTTATATTTTAATTATCATAGAATTGTATAGTTCCAACCCTGCGTTGTGGCACACTTTCCGTACCCTAGTCATAACAAAACTTTTGTTTTTTTTTTGTTGTGGCAGATTAAAATCTCTTTTTTTAAATTATTTCAATTTTCTAAGACTGTATAAGATTTTAAAGGATGATTTATGATAACCTTGTACATATATACGTATCTATTCGATACCTCTTCTCGATACGTTCCAGTATACTTTTTTAAGCTAACAATTTCAGGACATCGCCTAGAACAATAACACCATTACTCGCTATGATTAACAGTCTTATAATTGCCATGGGAAACGACGAATAACAAGAGAGCAGCTTTAAAAACCTCCTGTAAACAGTTTTAGGTAGAGATGTGACGTAACCGGTCACTTTAATTACTAATAATAATAATAAAATTACATTGAGGTTAACTCTACTAGGCACGTTACTAGGCACCAAGGTTGCAACACTTTTTTTTATGCGTTCTTTGTTGGTTCGGGACATACGGGTAAGTGTCGAATGTCTTGCCAGTAAACAGGAAATAGCATTCTTTGTGCGCAAAATATAAGAAAGGTAAAAAAAAACGACTCCAATAAGTCGTGTGCTTTCAATTGAGACGAAAAATTCAATCCTATTTTTATGTGTCATAATATGTAAGCTATTTGAAACCCAACACACATACGAGGTGTGTAAATTAAGTAATGGGACTGGCAACGTAGCGCCCGATCTAGTAACACTGCGGAGACGGGACTTGGAAGGGCGGTAGGTTAACATGTACAAGTTTAACCAACAAAAAAGCTCACTTATTTGTTGGTTAAATCCGTGGCAACGCGCGACACCGCCATAAAACTTATTAGGAATTATATATCAGACTATAACTTATTGTATAGAACAAATTTCAGCTGCACCTAGCTGCCCCACTGCGTTTTTTGATTTTTTTTCGGAAAGGTCTCCTGTATAGTGTGAGTTGTACTATGCGATAAATGTTGAAAAACTTGGTCATATGTAAATCGCTACAGTACATTGGGCCTGAATATAATAGAAAATATTCAAAGACGCAGAATATTAAAATTTTTCACCATTTCAAAATTTTTAAATTTTTCGCATTTTTCCAGATTTCTAATTTTGTTTTTTCAAAAATTTAAATTTTCAAGATTTACTCATCTGATATTAATAATTATTATTATTCACAGATTGCAATGTTTTTTGTAGATACTAGTACTTCACACGATATTTCCATCACAAGAAAATAAGTATTTAACTTAATGAAAGATAATATGGATGAGAATCCGCTACTAAAAATTGAAAATTATCTTTCCTCGAGAAGTGGGTCAAAATATTGTATACCGAATGACCTTAAAAAAGATATTACTTCCTTAATTTCTAAGCTTAAAGGCAAATGACATTCAGCTAATCGAATAGAAAGATTTTTGGAAAAAAAATGAAGAATAGTTAAATTGCCGCCGTGAAATTTTCCGCCGTATCGGACTCTCCATAGGAATTTTCAAATTCCGATACCGAATTCGTAATCAGCGACACCGAAAACCCGCGAGTAATAAAATTCAGAGCAGTTGCTTGACTTTCTGTTGATTTTCCATGTGCGCACGCGCGGTATCTCTCCGCCATTTTGAGATTTTGTAAATCTGATAACGGATTTGTAATCAGCGGCCTCAAAAACCTCCCCAGTAAAGATTTTCAGATCGATTCATACACTTTTTGACTTTTGACCAGGTTTTTGGGATTTGGCCCCACTGTGCAGCGGAAGGCCTTCATCTTCTTGATAGCCAGGGAATTGTCCACAAAGAGTTTGTGCCTCCAGGCCAAACAATAAATCAACACTTTTACAGAGAGGTTCTTGAAAAACTTCGAAAAAGGGTCCAATTCGAAAAATGCTTGTGAGACCAAACATCAAGAACAACTGGATGTTGCATCACGACAATACGCATTGTCACACAGCCATTTCAGTAAACGAGTTTTTAGCCAGTAAAAACATTCATGTGGCTCCTCAGCCTCTTTATTCGGCTGACTTGAGTCCTTGTGACTTTTTTCTCTTCCCGAAATTGAAAAATCACCTCAAGGGACGTCATTTTGGGACCATATAAAACATTCAAACGACTGTAACCGACCAGCTGAAGTCTATTTCAGTATATGACTTCTAGCACTGCTATGAGGAATGGAAGAACCGTCTCCAGCGCTGAGAATTGTAATTCTATTCGAATACAAATTTTTTTTTAAAAATCAGTCATTACTTAATTTACACACCTCGTATATTATAGGCAGTGCTGGGTAACACCCTCGGCTAGATGGCTTGATACCTTAAGCCCTAAGCCCTTAATTAAGCTGCATTTTCAAGTTCTAGTTATTTTTTAAAATCAAAGGAATTACCAACTACTTAAAAAAAATCCTAAGCACTTATGAAATTGGCCTCAGCGCTCAAAAGGATTTGAGCAAGCCGATAACGTCTAAATTTAAATGATCAACTTCAAAGGGTTTTAATTACATCAAATGTGCTTGATTCGTTCGTTTATTTTGTTAATGAACAACATGATCATTAAACCTCATCATCAGTCATTAAATACATAGGTATATGTGCTACATATGCAACAACGGTAAAAGCAAAATAAATAAAGTTTTGCATTATGTAAATACTAGAGAAATTATCAGGTTTGTTAATAGTATTTCTTTCTCATACGAAAATGATAAAAGTGAAAGTGGCATTGAAATATATGTATTTATTTACTTTTTCTCTCAAAACTACAAAATATGAAATCAACATATTCCAGTTTTCAAACTATCCATGTAACTTTATTTGCAATATTTTATACCCACTTTTTTATAACTGGAGTTGCAATTTTGAAAGCGCTTTAGGTCCTTTAAAAGAGCTTTAAACGTTTTGAAAGGAACTCGATTCCTCTATTAGTGTTTGTTGAAAAAGCTTAAATTATTTTTATAGGGCTCGAAGCCCCTTTTTTAAATTACCAATTACAAAGCACTTTTATAAAGGAAATCAGTTATAGAGCCCCAAATACATTTTCAAAAAAGAGCTCAAATTACGGTGCTCCAAAGCCCTGAAAGGGTTTAAACCACATGTCCAAGCCTAAAGCACTAAAGTTTTGCCCTGTATAATAAATGAACAAAACACATCACATGCGTGCAATAGACCAAAATGTCTGACAGAGTGGTGCTTGATCGTTGCTAAGGACATATACTTACATATATTATATTAAAATTTCAACGTTTTGAATTATAGTTAAAAATTGTTCATTTTTAATGGACTTTTAAACAAGGAAGATGATGACAAAGTACCGGTTTTGTTTATCTTAAATACTCCTACATTTGTAGGAAATCCACTAGTATTCAAGATCATCTCAAGGTGTTTACGAATTCCCTGAATAAAAAAAGTCCCGACAATCTGAAAACTAACAGACAAACAGAACTTTATGCTTCAGATCATATCGTTTATATCTTTTTTAGTTATGTCTAGGCAATTTTTTTTAATAGTTACAGTTCCATTCTCTTCTGTATCAGGAAGTGGTAACGCTGCAAATACCTCGTAACCTGAAAAATTCTGTTATAATCCTGAAAACCACTCTGGACGTCTCGTCGCGATATGTATTACAAAAGTACGTTCAAGGTGATTTTATTGTTTACAGAGTCTCGGTCGCATCGGTGTACACGAGGAATGTTAATTATTTCCATTTATAATTACGTGGCTCCTTAATCGGTTCACTTTGCCACGCTAGACGTGTGACACTGACGAGGACTTTTTTGCCTTAGAAGAGAAAAAACAACGAGAACAACATCGCGCCAAGGAAAAGGTTGTTTCGTTGGTCGACCTAGAAGGAAAAAAGTTAATTCAAACCTATTTAATTTGATTCAGTGGCGTTTAAAGTCACGAAATATTAAATTAATACAGAATCGAGCACTTCGTTTCTTAAATGTCTGAGATTGTTTTCAATCAATCTATTACCTTTTCTTACACTCACTGAAGATGAAGATTGTCATCTTTCAGCAAGACATTGCGAGCATTCAAGCTGCACTGTCCACCAGAATATGGCTTTCTGAATATGGATGTTTTTGGACTGACCGGAATGCATCTCAGACGTAAATCCAGTAGAAAATTTATGAACTCTAAAGCTCCTCAACTAGCTATATTTTACTAGCTATGGATTGCCTGACATTTCCTGACTTTGGTACTGTAACGTTTCATTTCCTGGACTGGAATTTATAGTACAAACAAATCTTCAGTGGATATTGTGTTTATTAATTATATCTAAGCTGTTCTAGTTATTGCACTTTAACTCAAAACATTTAATAAGGACATACACTTCAATAATTTTGTTATTCCGTTATGGTATTCCACAATTATTGGGCAGCCTCCTAGCGTCTTAGTTTTTCTTATCATCCTTTTCCAAACGTACTCTATCAACTTTTATCGTTCTTCCTCTAACTCAAACAGGCTATACGCATGAACAGAAGATCCATCGTGTTGCGTTTTCACAATGTTTACAACGCGGACAGCTGCGTATCAGCCGGATTATTGGAGCGGGAACTATTGGCGAGAAGGAATCGTTTCCGTGACGGATTAGGAATATACGGGGTGTTACGCCGCTCCGTTGCGTAACCGGCAGCGATGCAATACGACGGAAGCAAAACGTATACACACATACTTATGTAGTAGTGGCAAGGAGCGGACGATGTTGCGTTCGGATTGCGAAATCGTCTTAATTACAGATAGTTAGAAGTTAGAAGCAATGCGCGAGCATGGTGAAGTCTGAAGGGGGGGATTCTGATTGATTACCTAAGGTTGTCGATTTAAAACGAATTGTAATTTTCTACGCAATATTCGGCGCTAAATCAGTTCTTTATCTTACGATGTATTTTAAGTGAGCCGTATATTCTTTAAACCTACTTAAAAGTGATGTTTTTGTTTGCCCAATATACGCCTGCTTTTTGTTTTACCTTTATTATTGTCATCAATGTTGTCATGTTTAAAGATGAAGTTAGGTACAGAAGTGGGCTTTATTTTGACGTAATAGACATTTGAGCAGTGGCGGTGCGTGATATTTCAGTTAGCCATATCTTGAAAACGACACATGGGACCCACTTCACTAGGTGATGACTATACACTTCTTACAGAAAGGATGTATAGTGAAAAAATCGTCAGCAAAGTTTGCGAAAAATTTTTCAAAAAACACTGGAGCACTCCCTGGGTTCTCAGTAACGCTCTGTGGGATATTTGCAGTATATTTTTTTTCATAATCTAGAAACAAATATAAGGAGACGTTTTTCGATTTGTCACAAAATATTTTGTTTCAAAAAGTTATGGCCATTTTAATTTTGGGAAACAAAATGTTCCTATAAAATTAAAATTAAAATGGCCATAACTTTTTGAAAAAAAAATATTTTGCAACAAATCGAAAAACGTCTCCTTATATTTGTTTCTAGATTATGAAAAAAAATATACTGCAAATATCCCACAGAGCGTTACTGAGAAGCCAGGGAGTGCTCCAGTGTTTTTGAAAATTTTTTCGCAAACTTTGCTGACGATTTTTTCACTATAAATCCTTTCTGTAAGAGGTGTATAGTCATCACCTAAAAAGTGAAGTGGGTCCCATGCGTCGTTTTCAAGATATGGCTAACTGAAATATCACGCACCGCCACTGCATTTGAGTAACACTTCCTGTTTCACAGTAAGTGCAACAAACTTCAAATGTGTTAATAATACCCTGAATGTTCTCACATAATTGGATTTTGCCCCTAAAATGAACAAACAATACAATTATTTTGCAAATATTTCACTATTCACTATTTTTACATATTTAACTATACGGGTTGACGTAGAATTAAATTCTGCGTCGATCTGCATTACCATTCCCCATTCCCTTTATTGTTTTTTTTTTTAATTGCATACACGTTTTAATTAAATTGTAGAGAACTTTTTCTTGCACATATTTACTTTTGTTCTGCTCAAAATAGTTTCACTAACTTCGCTATCTAAAGGAATAAACTGCTGAATCACACACAGGAAGGTGAATCGAGAGATTTATCCCTGTTTGCGGTTAATCTTCGTCGATCTTCATGTTGGTACTTGCCGCCACAAAAGGAACAGGTAAACTTCTGACCCAGAGCCTAAGGGCGTGACCACACGCCTCGTTGACCTCGTTCTCTTCACCTTTGTGCCACCCGCGTAGGTATATCGTCTACATGTTATGGCCCAAAGTTGTTACGAGAGCACGATTTTAGCCGTGCGCAATGGGTAATGGGTTAATGACAGACCGGTCTGCACACCTGCAAAGGTAGGACAAACGGCTTTTGTGATCGAAAGTTACTTTAGAAATAGTAGAAAGGTTGACGGCCAGTGGGTTTATTCAATACGGGACGCCTTTAGGGATTTTCGTACAGAATTTCCAAAGACAATCATGGATTTCGACCAGTTTCGCCAAATTTGTCCCAAGGATAAACTGAAATATGGCCTGCATACGAGGTGTGACTATTAAATAATCGAACTGTTGTCAGAATACTTTTTTTCGTTACCAATTACAGTAGCAGCTTTTTCTCTACACCGCTCCATACGACTTTTCCATTGTTGAAGGCAGTGCTGGAAGTCCGCTTCTGTCAGCTGGTTCAGAACCTCCGTCGCTTTTGCTTTAACCGCTTCTACACTTTCGAATCTCGTCCCCTTCAGTGTCACCGTGGCTAACAAGCCTGGATCAGTGTCAACGTTGTTTAGAATGTCAGCGCAAATGTTCATTCTTGATTCCTTTTGCTCGAGAGTGAGGAGTTTTGGCACCATTTTTAAGCAAACTTTGCGTATGTTGAACGATTCCTGCAAAATCTGGCGAACACATTCTTTGTCGATTCCTATTTCAGCAAGCCCTCGGATGCTGAGACGACAATCTTCGCGGATTAATTTACCAATTTTTTTTCAATGTTTTCGTCCGTTTTTGACTTTGAGGGCCGTCCGGGGCGCGGATCGTCTTCGGTCGTTTCACGTCCCTCTTTAAACTGTTTAAACCATTCAAACACTTATGTGCGGGATAAACATTAATTCCCGTACACTTCTTTTAACATTGCATAAGCTTCTGTAAAAGTTTTCCCAAGTTTAACAAGAAACTTGAGATTAACCCGTTGCTCCATCTGAACACTTAACATTTTTTCGACGCGTCACCGGTGCGTAGACTAATTCAAACGACTGCTACAGTCAAACTGAGCGATCCACTGGCTTGTCCAGCGAGCTCAGGGTGAAGAAAGTATCACCAGACACAGTTCTGTTCAAACTTGTCGCGACACGCATAACATTTGGTTATTTAATAGCCACACCTCGTGTGTACACTTATCGTCTAAGCTCAGTCCAAGAATTGTTACCACACAATTTTCAGAGTGATGTATGGATAATTTGCATAATAATGGAAATGTCTAAACAAATCTTTTGTACTGAGCACGGCATTTACCTCTTTTATGTTAATTCTCAACAAATGGGAATTGTGGAAATGGGAGTTGTAAAAAAATCCACATCGCCTCATAGAGAAGAGGTAGAAGAACCTCTACTAAGTAAGAAGGTTAATTGAACCGATATTTTCTGAAGGCCCTTCTTGTTACAAAACTTCTTTTCTTCGGGTCTTCTCTTTTGAACCGCATCAGAGCCGTTGTCAGAAAGTAAATTTCAGTACAGATGGTTACATTTCTGGGAAGCAGTTCTTAGCGAACGCCTTTTTTGGCTCTACTGCATTTGCCTTGGCTCTATTGCATTTGCTCAATGCATACTACACCTATTAGGATTCGAACAAATCGTTCAGTTGTGCAGCTGTAACGAACTTCCTAGTACTGATTTATCACAACATACTATGTTGTCACATAATCTGTATAATTCATTGTACTTCACAGATAATACATTTAAGTGTTATTGTTACATAGTTATTTGTTTATTTCTTACATGGAACAACTATTTGTAACCAGGACGTAAAATAAAACTACCTAGTCTAAGGTATCTATTCGGGTAGGTTCCTAAATCTGCTCAAAATCATTAAAAAATCTCGCGTTATTCACCGTGCATATTAAAAACACTGCCTACGTCCTTGATAACTGTAAAAGCAATTATCAATTTATTTTATCGCGTACCTGCTATCGTACTAGGCGAACTAGGCGTCGCCTGTCAAGACCTGTGCTTGATAAAAATTCATGTTTATTAATTTTTTTCGAATCGGGTCGTTTTTGTATTAATAAACTGAATTATCTGAATTTACGGACCGTTGTTCGTCCTTAGAAAGTAAAGGTTAACTGTATATAAAATAATTTGTGGAATGTTGGTATAATATACGGGGTAATTAGCGTTTGTGACACAGAATGTTGGTGAAGTAACAACTTGATCAGCTCGTGAATTAGAAAATAAAATGTATTTACCAAAGGCATTGAATGCATCAACGCAACTAGTGTCATGTTAAACCCACTTTTTGAAGGTTGCTTAAATTCTGATCATTTTTGTACTATAGTATTGATTTTTTATTTAATCTGCTTCAATTACATCCTGTGAAAATCGTAGAAGGGAATCTTCAAAGTATTCTGACTGAATCTACAGAGTATCTGGACTAAAGTTGTATTAACCAAAAACATAATAAATATTCAAAACCTTACCATCCTTACTATAGTTTTCGTAAAATTTCGTTCATGAAATTTAAATAAAACGCGTCGAGTTCTAAAGGGATATTAATCCGTTATTTTTTTCAGTTATGTGTGGCGTTTTGGCTGAACTTTTGAAAGAATTTTCTATGTTTAGGAAATTTGAAAAATGAACTTTGGAAAGGACTAATAATTTCGGAGTTATTAACGATTTGTTGAAAACATCTCAATGCTACTTTTTTAGCGATATATTTTCAGTCTTTTGACATAATTGACATGCCACTTTCAATTCGAGCTTATTAGTCATAGCATTTCACAAGCTGTAGTTATCTCAGAAGCAAAAAAGAATCATTAGGTACTGTAGTGCAAACATCAAAATTTTGGCAACCTTCAAAAAGTGGGCGTGTGATTAGAGGTGTGTAAATTAAGTAATGAGATTGGCAACGGACCGCCCGATCTCACTACTTCAACACTGCGGAGACGGCACTTGGAAGGTCGGTAGGTTAACATGTAATCCACCTTCAGTACAAGTTTGAACTGTACTGAACAATGATCGGGGAAGAGTTACATTTGAATCACACTACTGTTCATCAGCTTCTGACCAACGAATTGTGGATGAGGAAAATCTGCGCAAAACTGGTTCCAAAAAACCTTTCGCAGGAACAAAAGGACATCAGGAGAGAAATGACTTGACTTTTTGGAATCGATTGAAAATGATCCCCATTTTATGGAACGTGTCATTACTGGTGATGAAACTTGGGTGTTTGAGTACGATCCGGAAACCAAGCGCCAAAGCATGGAATGGCACACTTCAAGCTCTCCAAGACCCAAAAAAAGCAAGAATGAGCAACTCGAAGATCAAATGCATGCTGATTTGCTTTTTTGATAGGCAGGGAATTGTCCACAAAGAATTTGTGCGTTCAGGCCAAACAGTAAATCAACACTTTTACAGAGAGGTTCTTGAAAAACTTCGAAAAAGGATCACGCGTGGGAGACGAAACATCAAGAACAACAGGATGTTGCATCACGACAATGCGCCTTGTCACACAGCCATTTCAGTAAACGAGTTTTTAACCAGTAAAATTATTCCTGTGGTTCCTCAGCCTCCTCATTCGCCCGACTTGAGTCCTTGTGACTTTTTTCTCTTTCCGAGATTGAAAAATCACCTCAAGGGACGTCATTTTGGAACCATAGAAAACATTCAAATGGCTGTAACCGACCAGCTGAAAGATATTCCAGTATATGAGTTCCAGCACTGCTATGAGGAATGGAAGAACCGTGTCCAGCGCTGTGTGGCTTTCCAAGGAAGTTATTTTGAAGGAGACAATACTGAATTGTAATCCCTATTCGAAAAAAAAAACAAAAAAATCAGTCTCATTACTGAATTTACACACCTTCATAATCATAACATAGTATAAAATAAAGTCGCTTCCTGCTGTCTGTCTGTCCCTATGTATGCTTAGATCTTTAAAACTACGCAACGGATTTTGATGCGTTTTTTTTTAATAGATAGAGTGATTCAAGAGGAAGGTTTATATGTATAATACATGCATAATATAGTACAAAAACACTGATAATTTTAGAGGTTTCTAATGTGATGTCGTAAATAAACACATTTTTTTTGCGCTTACATTGCAAACGCTGGCTGAACCCTACGAGATAGATCAAAATAATGTACTACAGTATTGTACACCTTAAAAAGGTCTAGAAAAAAGTCCGCGTGCATCCGTACGAAGCCGGGGCGGGTCGCTAGTGTATGATAATTTTAATCCTTTTACATAAGATAAAACAAAAATTAAAAATACGATGGATTGAATTAATTAATCCATGAAATCACATAAGTATACTTTTTCATACCTTACGTTTCTTTAAATTAAATTATTTATTTCTAATTTAATTTCTTTGAATTAAATTGATCCTCGAATCACGAGTTTTATGTTTCTATAATATATTAAAACAACATTTCGCGTGCACAAACAAAACAATTGCTCCCCTTATTAGGTCTACTACCTTCAGTAGCCAATACAGTTACATAAACACAACAAATATAAAACTCATAAAACAAATATGGCATTGGTGTAAATTAAATTAGGCAATCTAGTAAACTTTTATTAAAACCGTCCCTGTTTCCGGTCATAAAATTGCATAAACACATTTGTTACATTACGAAGTTGCTAATTTTTAATTTAGTAAGTTGTTGTCACGCTTCCTTTGCGCATATAAAATAAAAAAAAGAGAAAAAAAAGTCGACCCCGACATTGCCTCCTGTGAGGATTGAACTCACGACCCCTGGTTTACAAGACCAGTGCTCTGCCACTGAGCTAAAGAGGCCTCTTTTAAAAGAAGGATTCTAAAAGTAGTACATAAACGTAACGTGTTTTCTTGCTCAGTAACAAAATTGAATTTATAATTTATAAAGAACTGGAATTATATTCTACCAATTACTAATTAATAACACCGATACGACCTTTTAAATCCTATTAAATATCGTATGCGTTGCGATCACAGCTGCTGCGCCTTTCTAACGGCGAAAAAGAATGTCGATATATAAATAAAACCTTATATGCAGTTATTAGAAGCCAATTAAGAACGGGGATTACGAAATGCTAAAGAACTGGATGCATTATAAAGTCAAATGACATCGAAAGTGACATCGCGAAGTGGCATTTAATGGACTCGTCCCACTGTTTTTTTTTTTTTAATAATTAATGCAGATGGGAGTTTTTTTTTAGTTACTGTACCACTTTTAATATTAATTTTAATGTAAATGCTTAATCCTTCCTGCATATTTTGTTTATTCGGGATATCTACATATTTTGCGTTACGCGTTACCAGAAACAGAAAATAACGTCTGCTTTGAAATTCTGTTTGAGAATATTGAAATGTGTCTGGTGTTGAATAAACCCAATGACCATCAACTCTTCTACTATTTAACTCATAACTTTTTTTAACAGTTTTAAGAGTAATAATTTAAGATAGGCGGGATCGATTCCACAGCATAGTTTGACATACGAGGTGTGTAAATTAAGTAATGAGACTTAGAGATGATGAGAGAGATGAGAGATTGTTTTATTATTACTGAATTACAATTCAATATTGTCTCCTTCAAAATAACTTCCTTGGGAAGCCACACAACGCTGGAGACGGTTCTTCCATTCCTCATAGCAGTGCTGGAACTCACATACTGGAATAGTCTTCAGCTGGTCGGTTACAGCCGTTTGAATGTTTTATATGGTCCCAAAATGACGACCCTTGAGGTGATTTTTCAATCTCGGGAAGAGGAAAAAGTCACAAGGACTCAACTGAAGTGAATAAGGAGGCTGAGGAATATGTGAGCCACAGGAATGTTTTTACTGGATAAAAACTCATTTACTGCAATGGCTGTGTGACAAGACAGATTTTTCTCATCCCCAATTCGATAGTCAAAATCTGATGAACAGTGGCGTGATTCAAATTTAACTCTTTTCCGATCCTTCTTGTCGTCAACCGACGATCTGAACACAATATCCCGTATTCTATCGACATTTTCACCGGTTCTTGAAAATGAAGGTCTTCCGCTGCGTGGTTCATACCTTAAACCACCGAGAAACCTGGGCTTTTGAAAAAACACTGTCTCCGTAGGTGTATTTTTTGTAAGTGTGTGAAGTTTTGCAAAAAAAATATCCGTTGCGCTGTGTCCAAGTCTGAAGCAAAACCTGATAGCACGCCTTGCTCAAAATTAATGTCACTCATTTTTAAAAAAACAGTCACAAAGAACAGACAAATGGCTCTAACAAGTTGAAACTTGTACTGAAGGTGTATTACATGTTAACCTACCGCCCTTCCAAGTCCGGTCTCCGCAGTGTTGCTATATCGGGCACTACGTCGTTGTCTCATTTTACACACCTCGTACTTTATAGGAAAACCACTTCACTGCCCCCTTTCGAGAATTTCGATGACAATTATTGATTCAATCACTTTTATATTTTGTTAAGATCAAGGGAACTTATCGGTGTCTTTTGTCTATGCATTATACAATCCATATAGTGCATCCAATTTTTACAAGGTTTTGTGGAGACCATTATTTTGACACGATTAAACAAATAAAGATAATACGTACTAGATGTGCCACTAAACCTTAAAAGTCAGGGCCGCACTCAGTACATCACTGTGAGAAATACGAAAAGGTATATTTAAAAAGCACTACCTACAAACACTAAAAACATATACAAGTCATAACCCTCAACAAAGTGAGACTACGTTGCCATTTAAAGAGTCACTTTTTTATATAATTTATTCGTAGCAGAGGACCTAACTGTCTTCGATAGTTAAATGACAAAGACGGCATTCAGACAAAGAAAACAATAATGCAAAGATTATAATTTATTAACAACTGTTACCTCATGAAAAAAAGCCTCATAGTTCTTTCAAAACATAGGGAAATGCGGATTGTCCAGAAAGTTAAATGGCAAATTTCAGGAACATGACATCACGCATAAATCAAATAAAAATTGCGATTTTGGAATGCCACGCTGTTATTGCGTTGTTTTATGATTTATGTTTAAATGTTCTTCGCACTGTACAATATGTCATTCTTTCATCCACTATTAAGTCCGGTATATTCTCAAGATACATTACCTCACCGACGAAATCACCGAGTTTGTTAAAAACGTCATACATTAACACGCTCCGCAACCGGTCAAATAGCGACTGAGCGACATAGAACTAATTCATTAAGGCCGCTTTACAGTTCGCGAACTGTAAAGCGGCCTTTAGAGTCTCTATACGCCCCACTAGACTTGTTATGTTGTACTATCTGGTTTTAAATGAAAACTGAAAGTATGTACTTTTTCATGAATTATTCCTTATATAAACAATCTCTATTCACTGTTCAACTCTGTCCTTAATATTCCAGTGCCATCTCTAATACATACATAGTATATCGTGTTTTTTAAAGAAAGATAGGTATTTGGGACGCGCTGTATGCGAACGCTTTTCCAAATGCCGGTAAAAGTCCCAATAAATAATGTTAAGCGAACAATATCTACGCGATCGCATGTGAATTTGTGAAAGGAACTGCGAGCAGGCACACAATGTTGACCTGCGGAATTGTTACAGAATATTAAAATAATCTCTATATATGTAGGTAAATATTTATGACACTCCGTTGTCTTACCCGCCGTATAGTGGAAAGTTGCCGGCCATTAATTATTATTGTATTAATAAAGAGAAAATTCGAATTAAGAATTAACGAGCCTACCAGTCTAATTTATTCAGGTTTGTACGACTTTTTGCTGTTAGATCGCACAATTTCTGAAAATATCCGTACGCGTGCTATCATTGAAAAAGGAAAATATGCAAATGGGCAGAAGGTCATAGGTGCATACGGAGAGGAAGTGCTCATTATGACCCCAAATGGTGACATGTAACACGAGGATATTCAGTAAAAGTACCCAAACCAATGTGTATAATTTGAATAGCATAAAATATTCATAGATCTGTAGGAGTTCAAAGTTACAGGCATTTAAAATGTCATAAATAGAAAGTTAACATACCTATTTATTCAAATTTTATCAATAATTTGAATCATAATTCATTTTTGTATGAGTGAAAAAAATCACGTTTGGAAAAAAATAAAACGGGTATCTTTTATTAATTAATCTTTTGTTTTAGAAAAATATGGCAGGCTCAACAGAGGCGTGTTTCATTTAGCTTCAATTTGGGCAGGTGTGTTCTTAGCTGACAGTGTCCACTCAGATGCATATTACAAAACCAAGATTCTCCCTAATTATCGCCAGATATATCATTGCCACATTTTTGCACAAGTCTGTTCAAAGGGTATTTTAATTATGCCTGTAATACGAGGATGCTTTGATAAGTACGTGACTTTTAAAGGAGCTTTTTTTTTCGGCAAAAAATCATTTTATTTTTCTACATAATCTCCTTTTAGCTCGATACATTTAGTCCAACGTGTTTATACTTTTTTTATTCCTTCTAAATAAACTTAGCCTTCTTCGGTGCATGTTCACCTGTAGAAACCCATTGTTTCGATTGTTGCTTGGTCTCTGGTGTGGTATGATGGATCCATGTCTCATCTACGGTAACGAAATGACGCAAAAACTCGTTTTGATTGCGGCTGGACATCCCCAAACACTCCTTTGAAGTGGTCACACGGGTGTGTTTATGGTCGATCGTGAGATATCATTCCATGGATTTTATCGACGATTTCTGGCGTAACGACTAGGTACATTCAGGCGACCTGAACGTTCAGCGTCACTTGTACTGATGCGGCCACAACGGAGCTCAGTAAACCACTTTTTAACCATTGAAATTGACGGCGCAGAGTCCCCATAGTATTTAACAAACCTCTCCTTGGTTTCGGTAATGGTTTTTTTCGCAAAAAGTAATGCTTAATCAGCACACGAAATTCACTTTTTTCCATTTTTGTGGAAATTAACGAGGTTAGCTGCTTTCAATGACTGTCAAACATAAACTAAATGACGTAGCTTGCTCAAAATCTTACATTAGTCTACCGATAGATGGCAGTTGACGGGAGCAGTGTTGCCATTAAAGTTACAGCGCGGGAAATTCAAAGTCTCGGACTTATCAAACCACCCTCATACATCAAAAGATGTCGAATGATTTTTCTCACAATATAAGCATATTTTATTCGCAAAGGCGAACCTCGTTACGTGAGACAACAGTGGAAACGTATATAATGTTGTCACTATTTTACAAATCATATCTTGCGTGTGATAACAATGATTACGGCACTTCTGCTTGTTATGTTCGGTAATTCCAAAACCAATCCACCTTATAACACGACATAAAAGGGTAAGCGTTTGACAAATACGTAGAAATTATGAGATATTATCTAGGTATTTCATTACTATTTATTTTTTGTTATTGTACTTATTAAGGGTCGCGCACGCCTATGTCGCGCGGTCGCTCTGATAATATCTAGTCATGTAATTATTCTCTGCGAAAAACAAATGTGGAACGGTACGCACGCTGCAAAAATGCGTGTTTAGCTTAGTCACTTCATCGCATTGGGTCATTGTCGTTAAATGCATTACATTTTGACGAACGTAAGCGCACGAAACGATCCAGCGATATGTGGAACAGCAGGGCGGCAAAAGCCGCGCTTTTGTCTCTGACACAAATTCCTCTCGTAAGAACGGAGAGAAGAAAAAAAAGCGGTTTTCACTTATATATCGATCGCATCGACCGCGCAAACGAAAGTCTCCATCTATCAATGGATTTACGCGGCGCAACGTAAACAAAAGCGTACGGAACCTTAAATAAAAACAATATACACTTTGGTATCCTCGGAAATACCAGTTGAAAGTCAAATACTTACTTACTTACAGGAATTTGCAACAACAAACGAAGTAAATTGAATAATGTATTTAATGTGATTCCCAATTATTGCAATTTAAATACGTCGCAAGGACAGACGTTATTGCGGGAAAAGCCACGTTTTTTTTTCACTTCTCTTCTTCCAACAGTTGCAGTATGTATATAGGATTAACCAAAAGTATTGGAATGGACGAAAATGGCATATTTAAGAGAACAGATATTCGGTGACAAAGTTATTGGAATCAAAAGTGTCCAATCAACGGTGATCTTGAATTTGATTTAAATTAGGTCATTTAAAGTTCAATGTTTACTCTTTGGATACTATAGAATGCTCTATTTTGATTGCGCCATTAAAAAAGAGTCATCAAATCTGGTTATGAGCGAGAGAGTTGGAAATAGCGGTTACCTCGAAACGAAACTTTGTTGTTGTCAAACTTTTGACAAGTGGCTGTCACAGGTGTAAAATAAATAATGGAATTATTTTTTAATGAAGAACATAGGCGTGTTTCACTTGAATTTTATTTTAGAAATGGCAGTATAATCAATGAAAACTGGATATACATATTCGATGAGAGCTGCATATGAGGACTTTTTTCAGATGTAGTTAGTTATTCATTTCTATCATTTTAGACGGCCATTGTAATGTTTCCTAAATTAGTACCGGCAAACTCCAAGCTTCAATTGGAAAAAAGGAAGTGGCAAACCCAGAGTAAGGACAGAAGAAAACGTTAAAATGGTGAAGCAAGCGATAGCGGACAATCCAAGAACATCAATTAGCCATTTGAGCCAACAAGTGAATCTGCTCTATACAACGTATCAACAAATTTTGAAAAATGACTTGGGGCTCCATCCCAAAGGCGTAGCCAGTATTTTTTCTCTGGGGGGGGGCGTCCAATGCAGATTAAACAAAAAAGCAAAAAAAGGTCATTGGAGGCAACGGCAAGCAATCCCCCAACTATTTTGGTTTTTACTTGATCATTTGGGGGGGGGCGATCGCCCCCATCGCGCCCCCCCCTCCTGGCTACGCCCTTGCTCCATCCATATCGTCTGCAATCCACACATGAAATTTTCAGAGCGAATTAATCTACCGTGGGCTTATTGCAAAAACCCGTTAAGTCCATATTCAGCCAAACTAGAGATATCTGAACTATTACGCCTATTATATTCATAGTATTCTACTATAAAAATAGTAGAATACTATGAATAATCATAATGCGATTTGTACTGCCCTTTAAATGAGCTTTTTAGTTTGCCCTGAAGTAAATAGTTTGATGGAAAAAGCAGATTTTTCCTTTAAAAAAAATTCGACAATTACTTTTTTGGACTTCGCAAAATGAGACAGTCTTGACGAGATTAATAATAAGAATACATCTTTTTTGCTCGACCAAATTTAGTGACGTTCCTTTTTGAATAGCTCATTTTCTCATATCCTTACCAATACCAGAGGACTCTTAGGGGTATTAATTATCTGGTGATGTCGTTACATTAACACATTTTTTTTATTTGCACCCCTAATATAAATAGCATCGGTACAATTCCCCAAGCAACGCATTTTCCATTATTTCAGCGAACGGGGAGCAAGGCGCAGCTCTGCCTGAATCGTGAAATATCACTCGCCGTTGACATTTCAGATCGGATTTATCGGTAAAAGGCAGGTGCGTTCGACCTTTTTATAGATTATTCCGCTATACGCGGTATACAGTTTAAGTATGAAATATTACTTTTACTAGAAATAATTTTATTTTAATAAAATCGAGGAATATAGAATTAGAATGGTATCGGCTCCGGCAGGTACGGATCCCAAAGCACGAGGAATTTAATTTATAACTTGATTATATACGACTTTTGCACGAATTTACGGGATTGGCTGACGACGAATTAATTACGAACCTGAAAATACATATATCGAATGAAAGACATAAGTCCTGTTGCACAATTGAGCTAACCCACCATAACCACACTGTTTTTTTGTTTTGTCCAAACTTCGTGGTGTATTTTAAAACTCCCGCATAGGTTTTTACCAATTCACTAAATTAAACATTTTGTGTGAAAAATCAGAAACGACACTGGAATTAGAAGAAATGATGGATATCAATTGTTAATAATATTGTAGTAATTTAGTATTAATTAGTGTTAGTTAATACTATATTTAGGTACCCTCAACCCATTTTTAGAGAGTACAGACATAAGGTTGGTATATGAAAACGTAATTTTAGCGTAAATAAAATAATTTCATCTTTATGTACGGTTATTGACGATTGAAAGTCATTCTTAATCTAATGTTAACTAATAGTTGTAGACAAAACATATTAATATCCTTTGTGTGTGTATTTTAGTTTATTTAATTGTGAGGGCCTACCTCTTGTTGGTGTATTTTAGTTATTGTAAAGTACATAGGTATTCAAAATAATTCAACAATCATTGTTTTCAATTGCCGCTTTGAAACCCCACATATTTTTTAAGAGATTCTCAATGAAATGAAACCGTAATGAAATTTTAGACAATTTTGCAACTATAAAATATGTTTCCTGATTCTATTGGTATACGAGGTGTGTAAATTAAGTAATGAGACGTGAGTAAGTTTTTTTTTAATTTTTTTATTCGAATAATTACAATTCAGTATTCTCGCCTTCAAAATAACTTCCTTGGGAAGCCACACAGCGCTGGAAACGGGTCTTCCATTCCTCATCGCAGTGCTGGAACTCATATAGTGGAATAGCCTTCAGCTGGTCGGTTACAGCCGTTTGAATGTTTCCTATGGTCCCAAAATAACGTCCCTGGAGGTGATTTTTCAATCTTTGGAAGAGAAAAAAGTCACAAGGATTCAAGTCAGGCGAATAAGGAGGCCGAGGAGCCACAGGAATGTTTATACTGGCTAATAATTCGTTTACTGAAATAGCTGTGTGACAAGGCGCATTCTCGTGATGAAACATCCAGTTGTTCTTGATGTTTGGTCTCACACGCATTACCCTATTTCAAAGTTTTTCAAGAACCTACTGTAAAAGTGTTGATTTACTGTTTGGCCTGGAGGCACAAACTCTTTGTGGACAATTCCCTGACCATTAAAAAAGCAAATCAGTCTGAATTTGATCTTCGACTTGCTCATTCTTGCTTTTTTGGGTCTTGGAGAGCTTGAAGTGTGTCATTCCATGCTTTGGCGCTTAGTTTCCGGGTCGTATTCAAACACCCAAGTCTCATCACCAGTAATGAAACGTTCCATAAAATGGGGATCATTTTCAATCGATTCCAAAAGTCAAAACACCTTTCTTTTCTGATGTCCTTTTGTTCCTGCGAAATGTTTTTTTTTTGGAACAATTTTTACGCAGATTTTTCTCGTCCCCAATTCGTTAGTCAAAATCTGATGAACAGTGGGGTGTAATTCAAATTGAACTCTTCCCCGATCATTCTTGTCGTGAACCGACGAACTGAACGCACAAGATCCCGTATTCTGTCGACATTTTCATCGGTTCTTGAAAATGAAGGCCTTCCGCTGCTTGATCTTCAGTCGACTCTCCTCCTTCTGAAAATGCCTTAAACCACAAAAAAACCTGAGCTCTTGAAAAAACACTATCTCCATCATAGGCGTGTTGAAGTTTTGTAAAAGTATCCTGTTGCGCTGTGTCCAAGTCTGAAGCAAAACGCGATAGCACACCGTTGCTCAAAATTAGCCAAAGATAGTCACAAAGAACAAACCAATGACTCTAACACGTTCAAACTTGTACGGAAAGTGCATTAAATGTTATCCTACCGCCCTTCCAAGTCCCGTCTCCGCAATGTTGCTATATCAGGCGCTACTTTGCCAGTCTCACTACTTAATTTACACATTTCGTCTGAAGGTACAAACTTCTATCGACAGAAAGAATGAAATCAGAAGGGAAACTAATAATTGAAAACTTTTGCTAATCAGCTTCAAAGACCTTGAAATGAGCTAGCATATACTTATATCATAATCCGCTAGATGGTGCAATATACAATGGAAACTTCGTTATAGATCCCGCCTTTTGCAAATCATTTTCAAGTAAAAGTAAAATCAACCAGTGAGAAAGAGAACAAAATTGTTTTTTCCCTTGAGACCGATAACGACTAGATAAGCATAAATTAATCAATTGCAAAACAGACCTAAACAGAGAAGACAACTAAGAATTAAATCGTTTAAAAAAAAGGACCAACAGATGACAGCCGCCTAATTGACTATTAAATAATACAAGATTAATATTTTCCGTCCTCGCCTGACGCCTATTTCTCGCATTTCAGTCCGTCGGCCAATGGAAATATGAGGAAGTCGTCAATAACGGCGCGAGTGTGGCGTGTACATTGTATTTTAATTGGATAATTAAATCAATAACACTCGATAGCTGCCGTTCACGGGGCTTGCCGAAAAAGCCATTGTTTTCGCGTTTGTTTCCCGATTAACTGTGACCGGCCGCCGTTGATTTTATGTAATTTGTGTTTCCTGTTTTCCCCTAATCGGGCAACGTTTATAAATAGACTTCGCGTACTTCTAAATCAACGCAGGCGATTGTGCAAGGCCTGTCGGCAGTGCATTGACACCGACTGCTTTTTGAGGACTTATTTTTGCGATTTATGCCCTATATGTATTCAAATATGGCGCAAATATGGCGGTTTTGAAATGGTATACCTAAATAAATGGTACGCATTTTATAAGAAACAGATTTTCTACAAACGAGCTGTGGAAAATTTTTGCAGAAAAAAATGTATTAAAAGCTAAACATATAAAGTACAATGCTTCTATTAAATTTTAGCCATGACGTTTTAGCCTTTAGTCATGACGTCGTTTCCATAAATTTAACCCAAATTGGTTTCTATATATTTGAAATTGTTGCAGGTCCTATGCATATACCCCAATCTGATCCACCCTTGGCCCGTTTCCGGCATAGCCCTGTGGTTGGGACTGGTCCAGGACGTACTGATACCCATCGGTCTAGGAATAGTAGACTCCCGGTTCTGCAAATGGGTGTCGAATGTATACAGATGTTCCACAAAGAAAATAGAAGAAAAACTGCCCCACGGTAATCTTTGGCTATTTTTCGTATTAACGGCTCTAATTCTGGTAAAGTATGAAGTCCTCTTATCGAAAATTATCGTATAACCAGCTAAAATAAGAGGATAAGAAGGGAATCAAATAATCGACACTTCGCATCTTTTGATGCCCACACTGAAATACCATCAAATGAGAGCTTGACTTAGCGATACTATTATTTGTAAGTTAGCACCAAGGTATAAATTGAAAATATGTATTTTTCACTCATTCTCGTAACGATTCTACTCAAAAATGATTTCCAAATAACAGTGGTGTGCAAAGAGATGAAATATTGTTACTTCGATCCATGCGCAGTCAAATATGAGTCAAGTGTCCCTTCTTGACATTCTTATTTCGCTGGTAGAATCGCAGTGTATTTGTAACTATTGTTTTCTTTTTTAATTCAGTCGGTCTGGATGGAAAATTCAGACCTTTCGGCTCGACGGGCCAACCGCAGAGCTTGGAGATCAACCAAGATCGGAACGTCAGGGCGTTTCAGTCGGTGGAGCACAGGTTTCCGATAACCAACGGTTCTCTGTACACCAGCATCGACGGCAGACTGCCCGTCATCCACAACTACAGGAGGAACAAAGACCAGAGAGGGGGTAAGGAAGGGGTATCATTTCTTCCTTAAGGAAAGAGCTACGTTGTTGCCAACAAATACAGGGTTTATCAATTATAAGTAATCCCCGAGTTTTTAATTACTGAACTCAACTCATGCCACTAATAGAAGGCAAAAAATAGAATAATAAGTGGATTTTTTTGTCTCGTGGGATGTTAATTCTCACGTTATATCACAAATGAAAATGACAAGGCGACGTAAAAGATGAAAAAATGAGATAAAAACAAACCCATAACAGGCCTCCGTGTAACATGCGGTTGCTATGGAAACGGAAGTCGGCAGCACACCGATTGTTATTCCATCCCTGTTGCGGCTCTCTGGAACTGACGCTACAAATGACTCATCTCATTATCTGTTGGCTGTTCGTTCAGTAAATGCTTTTCCGCAGGTCCCAAGGCCCAGGAGAAGCAGTCCTCCAACGTGGCGCTCCACTCCTCGCACCTTAGCCGCCAGGTGGAGTTCTCGGACAACCCGCCCAAGATGTTCCCCTCGTGCGGGAACTGCCAGGCGGACCAGTGCCCTAGCCACTCCAATCTGCACCACCTCAGCCCCCACTACATCAACGAGCAGCTCAACTTGCTGCAGCTGGCGCGCAACGTTCATCAACAGCCCCTGGCGAATCACAATCCGTTGGCGTTGGCGAGGGCGACCCAGAGCCAGGAGTCGCTGAACTACCTGGGGGTGAAGAACGACTTGGGGCGCTTCTTTTCCGGCAGTTCCGAGGCAAACTTGCGCGCAGACTCCACTCAGCCGCAGTGCGTCAGGAATAACTCGAGGAACCTGGTGAGGCTCAACAGGCTGAGGCTGAGCAGAAGCGAGGACAGCCTGACGGGGTTGCAGAGGGAATTCGGTGAGTTGTAAATTATCGAGATAGATAAAAGGAAGGTGTTCATTAAATCTAACATAGTTTATAGTTCAATATTGGGTATTGCCAATACGATTTTACAGCCTAAATCAAAAATGTCAAGAGACGTTTTTTTGTTAAGCACTTTTAAGAAATTCGAAGAGATTTTCGAAAAAAAAAAATGTGTAAATACAGTGAACTTCTCTCTTCTTCAGGTAACAAGCCTCGCCCAACCCCCACCAAACCCGCCTCCGCTGCCCCTGCCGACTCGAACAAGCCCAAGAACTACCGCACCAAAATCAACATAAATGTGCCCAACGCGTACTCCAGCTCCGACGAGGACTACCTCACAGATGTCACCGTCACCCACGTGAACGACGCCTTCGACTCGCTCAGCTCCAAGAGCGGCTACTCCATCACCACGGAGGCGAACTGCGACTTCGAGTTCTTTCAGAGTAGGGAGCGCTCTGCGACGAGCGCCTCCCAAACCGACCTCAGGAACGCGAAAGACGGCTACTACCTGCTGGAGAACAGGCCGCTGTACCACTCGGAGGACTTCCTGGCCTCCAAAGCCGGCTCCCAGACCGACCTCAACAAGAACTTCCGGATAACGAGGTCGAACTCCAAGCGCTCGTTGGAGAACTTCCGGGCCTTCATACAGAACGAAGAGGCCGACCTGCGGAACAACAACTCGCCGGTCAAGACGACGCTGCAGCGATCCAGCTCGTACATGACGCTGGAGGACAGGCAGAACCTGAAGCAGAACAAGCACGTGCTCAGGTCCGATTCGAACCTCTTGGAGAGGTTCGGAGAGGTCAGGCAGAAGGTTAAGTCGATCGAATACCTGCCGGGTTCGAACGCCAGCACGATATTCGTGGAGGATCTGGGAGGGTATTTCGGAGATGGACGCGGCAAATACGTGGGGAGCGTGCCGGATCTGAAGAAGGTGTTCATCTCGGAGTATATTTAGTCGAATCCAGTTGATATTTTTGCCGACGGAGAAGTGTTGGAAGTTTGGTACCGAGAATAAGAAGATCAAAGGAAGAAAAACGGATTCCGGAGAGCTTCTTGATGAAGGAACAGTTGTTTCCTCGACTGATCTAACTAGAGGTAAATAAGAGTATAACCAATTTATTTTCATTGCTATTGATTTTGACGGTTTTTTTGAAGAAATGTGCTGTAGATAGGGTGTTCAGCGACGAATGGGCCCTATGCAAAAGCAACTCCCGTTCAGTAATATGCTCCAATTTATAGAAAAACTGTTAATATACAATATGTTAATTTCTCCCTTATGAATAGGCCTTATAGTCCAACCATTATCTGAGAATTATACTACTACGGCATTTACATGCATGAGAAACATAAGAAGAACTTATTTTTATATACATATTTAAATAACAGAAATGTAATAACAATAAAAAAAATACGTACCAAATCCCAAACCGACACGCCGCACTGGAAGTGACAGATGTGCAACCGAACTATACTAAGGTGCCCTACATCAGTTTATTAAGGAAAATTTCTTGAAGTAAGGTCTATCGTTACTGAAAATCTTGTATATCCAAAAACGATGTAGCTCAATACGTTATGTACGTCAATACGTTACACTATACGTCACGACGTTACTCTATACGTCACTACGTTTTGCACTATCCGTCTCCGTACCCGTCCAAATAATGCAACATTTGTAAATATGTTAGTACATAAATCGTGTAAATATTCCTTGTATTTTCAGATGTATATAAGCTAGTTGAAAAATAATTAAAATGACCAGAATATCTATGATTATTCGAAAATGACCATTTTGTTAGTGTTAAAATAAAGTTAATTTCGTTACCTTGTGTTTTCTTTCTGTATACCTATATAAAAAAGCAAGCAAATGACTGTTTTATGTAAAATACATTTAGTCATAACGAAAAAAAAATTACTTTTGACTCATCTAAAACAGTGGCTCACAAACTATTCTAACCACCGTCTTCAGCATTATAATTTTATAATGTCATAAATAATTAAATGTTTTCCCTTTTTGTTACTGCCACCATCAGTGCCATCTATGGTCGAGTATGTCTCTTAAAAAAATAATTGCCGGATAATGTATTTACCAATGAGATTTTCTAAAAACAATACGAGGTGTGTAAATTAAATAATGAGACTGTCAACGTAGCGCCTGATCTAGCAACACTGCGGAGGCGGGACCTGGAAGGGCGGTAGGTTAACATGTAATGTTAAGTATAGTCCTTCTAATTTTAATTGAAAATGATAAATACGCCTGGGGAACAAAAAAAGCGGTGCAACGTTATGACTCCATGGGCGTGCATATATCTTTTATAAATTCGAAAATTGTGAAATAATTTTTTTCATTCAAATCAATATAGGAGATTAAAATTAGCCTGCATACAAAACTCTTAATATTTGTAATATAATTTGCTGTAAATAATGCTCGTTTAGCCAGACAATCTCAAAAAATTGTCTGTGTTAATAAACCTAGCTGAAATACACGTCACTGGCGCCTTAAACACGTGGAATTTCTAAAGTCATCATTTTAACGACGTCGTAAAAATTTTATCGCACAGTGGACCGAATAAGTATTTGGATGTATTACATATAAAACAATCCTATAGTATAATGGTCGGCATTTGCTGGTGCATTCGCGGCATCGCGTTGCCGGCTCTTCAAAATTTTCTTAAGTATAGTAACATAAAGTTGTTTTAATTTATAATAATTTTTTCCAGCAATTTTAAACGCTTTATTTTAATGCTAACTAATAAATTTATATCTATGTATTTTTTTAAAATTTTTTTTTTTTTTTTTTTTTTTTTTTTTTTTTCCCTTTTCGCTTCGTTTTTTACTTTTGTATGAGGTTGAGCCACTTTTGAGATTTACCTGGTATATTTAATTAAATTAAAATATCTTAGGGTTTTAAATCACTTTATTATAAAATACATACGTACACAACGGTCTTACATAAACAAAACTTCATCAAAAAATATATATTTTTAAATATACATTAATATTCAACAGTTACACACTTCGTTTTTAGGTACTCATTCAAAGCCTCTTGACCTGAAAAAAACATAAAAGATAGTTTATTAACTATTTGCAAATTGCATATTAGTAAGATTATTGATAGTAAAAATTTGTCAAACTGTCAAATTTTACTTGGACCCCAAACTTACCTAAATCTTTTCCAAATCCGGACTGTTTGAATCCTCCGAAAGGTGCCGCCACGTCCGTCTTATTGTAGGTGTTCACGAAGACAGTGCCAGCCTCCACTCTTTCCGCAAACCGCAACGCTTTGGATATATCTTTGGTGAATATGCCGGACGCCAATCCGTATTCAGTGGTATTCGCTCTCTTCAAGACGCCGTCCAAGTCCCTGTACAAAGAAAAACGAAAGATCCGTTAGCGAATGTTATAAAAAAGATCCTGCAATATAAAATCTACATAAGTTATTATCATCACAATGTCAAGGAAAATAAACGTCCAGCAACAAGTCTTACTGTCTGTATGGTCCATACAATTTTGGAAGTTCTATATACAGGGTTGGCAAAGGCACATGTTTGCCAAATATGTCTCATTTATTGTAAAAAGGGGGGCAAATAATATTACCCACTAACGTTGCAGTGGGCAGGGACATTGTGAATGGTGTAGCTTTTATTGGAATCATTTGGTCTGTAGCCCCTCCCTCAAACCCATGAATTACAATCAAAATTCTACCACGAATACAAGAATATGTGATATTGCCAACGGTGTACGCTTCTATAATATATTTACATATGGATGTAGCTACTGGGTTTATTGCAAAAACGTTTGACTTAAACTTTTTATACATTTGCCTTAACATCATCCTTGCAAACATTTTAATTAATGTGGCTTACCCGTTACTAAACCTGCTGATGATCATGATGGGACCGAATGATTCTTCTTTGGCAATGTACATGTTGTCTTCGACGTTGCTGAATATGGTCGGCTCCAGGAAATACCCCGGCCTGTTCAGTCTCTTGCCGCCATATTCTAGTTTCGCCCCCTCTTTCACTCCTAGAAAATAGAACGGGAAAAATATTAACGAAATACCGTTTTCCGCTAACAGCGAAACAATTCACTTTTTCACACCGCGCCCGTTTCACCAGCTATGTTGGCATCATCAGGAGGTTATTAAACTATGATAATGCCAAAGTAGATGGCAAAACGCGCGCATAGAAAGGACTAGTGTTTAGATTTTAGCTAAAATAAGCAGTTTTTTTGTTGAATTCAAAAAGAAAAATGCTTTAATTCCAACAATCTCATGTGGTCGTACCAATTTCGATGTACTCTAGCAGCTTTTTGAGGTGGGCCAGGTGATTTTGAGGACCATGCGAGGTCGACTTGTTCAGGGGATCCCCGATTTGTATCTTCCTCGTTTCCTGCACCACCCTCCTGATGAATTCGTCGTGAATACTGTCCTCTACGAAGAGCCTGCCGGCCGCGATGCAGTTCTCGCCCTTGTTGAAGAAGACGCTCTGCATCCCCTGCGTTTCATAAGAAAGAATTTCAGATATGGCGAAAAGATCACCTCAAGTCTATCTGCCGTGATCTTGGAATGAGTTTGACGATACCTTTGCCACTATTCGTTAGATGGCGTAACGTATAACAGAAACATATTTCCTCCAATGATTATAGAGTTTTACAGACCCACAGCGTGGCGGTTTCAAGTTATTTTCAAGGTAGATTTAACCGTTGAAAAGGAAACAACTATTTTCCTCTGGTGCCACTGATAATATCCCAAAAAAAGAATAAATATGGCGGATTTGACCTTTTAGTTGGCGACCTCTATAAGACAATAGCTAAGAATATCGTCAGAATGGATCATGTATAATCAAATGTGAATGGGTATATTGGCTGAGTGACCCTTATTTGTTGTTTCCTTTACCAACCATGACTTGTAAATATTAAACGGAGGCTTCACATTTTATATCCATTTCAAAACGATACAACTCGTCGAGAAAACAATCATGATTTTGATCCTTACCAGTCTTACAGCTTTGTCGAGATCGCAATCGGCGAAGATCACCAAGGGGGACTTGCCCCCTAACTCCAGAGACACCTTTTTCAAGTTAGAATTCGCACAGCTCCTCATTATAACCTGCCCGATTTCTGTGCTGCCTGTGAATCCCAGTTTCCTCACGTCCGGGTGATCTGCCACAGCTTGACCCGTCACAAACCCTGAAAAAAGCGATTATACAGAAAAAAGTAATTGGTGGTTTTCGTCCCAGTCAGCTGATGTTAACAAAATGACGCCAGTGCATACGAAAATACCTAGAGATAATTTTTCTTCTCTAATGGCATTTCTCGACAATATAATTTTTTTAGTCTTGTTATGATTGACTTACCCGTTCCTGTGACGACGTTTATGACTCCGGGTGGTATGCCCGCTTTTACGGACAATTCTGCAAACTTCAAGGCCGTTAACGGAGACACCTGGGCTGGTTTTATGATGACTGTATTACCAGCTGCAAGGCAGGCGGCCATTTTCCATGACAGCATCATCAGGGGGGTAGTTCCAAGGCGTCACCAGGCCGCAGACCCTGCAGAAATGACATTCGTTGAAAAATCAATGCTTGAAATATACAATGTACAATGAAATACAATGTTTATTTAAATTCTTATTCACTTAAAATAAAATATATTTATGTAATTGAATGAAATGCAAATGGTTAAGAATATTACACGTAAAAAAAGGTGTTAAAAACTAGTATAATTGTGTGAATAAATTTTACCCTATGGGCTCTTTTCTAGTGAAACTCAAGTTTCTGTTGGGTCTAGCGTGCGAGACTGGTATTGTACATCCTTGTATTTTGTCTGTCCAACCGGCGAAGTACCTCCACGTTTCTATGCTCATTCCGACGTGAGTCTTCAGAGCCAGAGTATACACCGCACCTGAATCTATGGATTCTATAGTCGCCAACTCCTCCTTGTGTTGCTGCATAAGATCTGCCAACCTACAAGAAATTTTGCAGTTAATTGGAGTGCTGTTTTGCGGCCTAATGTGAACCTACTTGTACATAAGTTGACCCCTCTCCCTAGCGCTGATTTTACTCCATTCTCCATTTTCGAAAGCCTTCTTCGCTGCGGCCACTGCCTTATCCACGTCCTTTTTCGAAGCGCATTGAACCTGAATCAAAATCACCGCGTTGTTAGACACGTAAAGGCGTTCTTTTCTTTCATTATCCGGACCGAAGTACCAAGTATGGGTCCTTCGAGCCGGATAACGAAGTCTATCAGCTTACGTCGCAAATGAGCTCCTCGGTGGCCGGATTGATGGTGGGCGTAGTTTTTCCGTTCTCAGCGTCGACGAACTCTCCATCGATAAAGAGCTGGCAGGGGAACCTGACCTTCATCTTGTTCACCTCGAGTTCGACGGCCCTGTACTCGACATCGGCCTGGGCGGTGCCACCTCTGCTCTTCTGTACGATGTTCAGACAGAATTCGGAGAAGACCGGCGCCATGAAGACGTCGTCGTTCTCCAGTTCTACCTTGAAGACGTCCTTTACCTCCTCTACGAGACTGCAGGGAGGAAAATCGACGGGTTATATAATGAATTGGATTTAGCTCGGGCGGGTTAGGCGACTTAATGTAAATGTTTTGTCGGGGATCAGAATGGGAAATGGTTTGTTCAATAAGGATTGGTGATTTTTAAAAAATGAAGCCACTAACCGTACGACATCCATAGAGCCCGCGCCACAAGCAAAGAAATCCGTATCGTCCTCTATATCCACGCTGAGTATGGCTTCCCAGATGTCTCGTACAGATTCTAGAAGCACTTTTTCTTCGGGCGTGTACTCGATCGTCACTTGTTTCGAGATTTGGTCCAAAGTGGCCGCATTTTTCATCTTGCCTGGGTACCGAAATATATTTATTATCATACTAAGACAGTGTCAGTGCCATCTACACAAAAAATGTAAGGAAATAATTTTAATTGGCTATTGTAAAACTTTTATGGTAATTTAGTGATATTCTAAAAGATTGAATGCATTACAATAAAATAAATATGTTTCAGTCGAAAGCACCTTCAAATCTACATATAACATTTTACGAAGGAAAAAAGTACTAAGGTTCTAAAGTAAAATGAAGCTCTCCTTAACATACCATTGTTAGTAAAGACTCTGTATATAAGTGCGATTTTTAAACTACAAAAGTCAAAACAATCAGTTGTTTTTAACAGAGGTCGTTTACACTTTTGGTGAAAGTGATTTTACAACTGAGAGTTTGTTATGATACTTAAGTTGACATCTATTTTGAATAAATAACGTTGTAAATTTGGTCTACTTAAAAAGAATATCATTAGTTTACGTTCTCACCGTTGACTTTGACCTTCTTCACGTTGACGTACTCTCCATCGGACCCGGTGAGAATGAGTCCCGCCTCATGGATGATGCCAGACTTCGTTCCTTGGATCTCGACCTCCTTCCCGATGGGGATTGAGGATCTCCATAGGGACGATCCGAACAGTAAGGCCTCCTGGAACTCATCGGTACCGGGCACCTTTAAGAGACAACTCGCCCCTGGAACAGAGTCCATGCCTCTGATGAAGTTGTGCAACTCCCTGGCGGTCTTCGTCCAGTCGATCTAAAAAAAATCGATTTTGACAAAGGATTACAATAGAGTAGAAGAAGTTTACAACAGAGTGAATCGAGTTCAAAAGATAATTATGTAGTAATGTTAACACCATCTTTTTTTACTTTTGGTAGTACTAGAAAACAGAGGTGAAGGAAGAGGAAGCGGAAGATGGAGTAAAAGAGGAAAGAGGAAGAGGTAGAGGAAGAGGAAGCGGAAGGAAGAGGAAGAAGCGGAGAATAAGGAGGAGAAGGCTGACAAAGGGAGTTTCCTTCCTGAAGAAAACGTCTCTATGCGTACGCACCTTCTGCAGCTCGGGCTTGTTCAGCATGGGGTCGTAAGTGGCCCCCTTCTCCGTCTGGGGTTCGCGAGGAGCCGTGCCGTTGGCCACCATGTCGACGGCACGCGCTACCGCCGACACTCCCACCGGGTAGAGGAATCTCTTGTAGATGGTGTCCACCGTGTCGTTCTCCAAGACGTCGCACACCTCCTGCAACAGGATCGGGCCGGTGTCGAGGCCGTCGTCGGCCCAGAAAATGGTCAGGCCAGCCTTGGCGTCGTCACATATCAGTGTCCTTGAACAAAATAAATTTTATAAATTGCTGTCAACATAACCATATATTAACAACGCGTGCATATATCTACCTACAGTTTTTTTATTTATAGGGAGGAAGTTTTTTAAGTTTTACAATCTGGAAATATATCGTCATTATAAAAGTTATTTTGGCAAAATCCACGGACATGTCATAGCTATTTAATATCATAACTTTATTCAAAAGAAACATCCCAAACACTTTTTGAGCCTGTCAAAATGACTCATACAGGGTGTCTCACCAATTTATGGAGCTGGCCCCTCTGTGTCTAGGTAGCAAGGAGGGGTGGTAGCAGATGCTCTTCAGCCTGGGGTAGTTGATGACGTCCATAGGGATGAACTGGGAGCAGTAGGGCAACACGTTGAGGTCTGCGTTCACGTTCTTGTAGATGTTCAGTATCTCGGGTAGGGGTTTCCCCGCCCTTCTCCACGCTTTTATTTTGAACAGGGGTACGTCATTGTCGGCGGCGGCCTTGGCTGTAAAAGTAAAAAAAAAAATAATACGTAAATAATGTTTATAAATGCGGTGGTGCAAATATCGCAAAAATTGAATTTCTTGACATATGATGTTTTTTCTAGAACCCTTCATATAGACATATTTGCTTATTAACAATAAGCAATTAAAGATAAAAACCGCATGAAATCTGGCCATGAACGAGGGAGATGGAAATAGCGGTTACGTCGAAAGCTCAAAGCGAAACCTTGTTGTTTAAGTCAAAACTTTTGACAAGTGACTGTCACAATTGTAAAATAAGTAATGGGGATTCCGAGTTACTAAAGGAGAGAGGGTGTTTTCAGTAAAGGTCTTTACTAAAAGTAAAAGTAGTAGTTTATTTATTATTTTTATTTGAAGGTAGCTTTTCGTTTCTGTTCTTTTAATAAGTTTTAGTTATAATAAGTTATAATGTTAATAATATCTTAAATTGTATGGCTTGCCATTTATAAGTTTATTGAAAATTTAAAAAAGATAAAACTCAAATGTTCCCTGTTCAAATGATTTCACTGTATAGAACCGCGATAAAACAATATTTTTTTACATTAAAAGAGTTCAAATGTGTTGGCAGTATTGATATTTTTTTATATTTCAATATTGGCATAATATTTTCATTCACTGAGTGGTGTGGTTTTGTGTGGACACAACATACATTAAAACGAAATACTTCGAAATAACTATAAAACAACCTAACAAAAAACATGAATGTTTAATTCTTCGAATAATACTTCTATTATGTTTATTTAAATGGCATACATTATTTGTTTGTGTTGCCTTTTTCGTCCCAATTTTGATCATATGTTTATCTACCATGCGCTCGATGAATGACCGAATATCAGTTTGGTTTTTTTTATTGGCGATAACCTAGCGACCCCCTATCAACAAAATTACAGCAGAATATTCTTCACATGTATATATGTATATACGACTAAGCTTGTTTACCAAAACGATAAATAAGTATGTTAATACGTATAATACATATCTACGATTTCTAAAGTTTCGTTCACTTCACTATTAAATCAACGTTCATAAATATGTAAGTGTTATGTAAGTGTCAAAAAACGAATACCACTGAAAATGAGAAACATATTTTCCATTTAATTTCCACTTAAACTTCTTAAATAATTAATACACCTTTGTTAACTTATTTCAAAACGTAGTAATCGAACCTCTATATATCAAAAGCTAAAGCTGCTTTTTAAACATTAATTTTGCATTATGTTTTGTTTACTTCTTTGCGGTGTTATTGAAGCCCATGAAGTAAGGAATCACTGTTTTGACACCGCATTTGTTTTAGTATATTTTTTTCGTTCTCATTTACATCCAATACTATATTTCCAATATTTTCTTATTCAAGGCCTATTTACGAGGTATGTAAATTAAGTAATGAGTGATTTTTATTTTTTTTTATTCGAATAGAATTACAATTCAGTATTGTCTCCTTAAAAATAACATTCTTGGGAAGCCACACAGCGCTGGATACGGTTCTTCCATTCCTCATAGCAGTGCTGGAACTCATATACTGGAATAGCCTTCAGCTGGTCGGTTACAGCCGTTTGAATGTTTTCTATGGTCACAAAATGACGTCTCTTGAGGTGATTTTTCAATATCGGGAAGAGAAAAAAGTCACAAGGATTCAAGGACTCAAGCATGACCATTTTTCGAAGTTTTTCAAGAACCTCTCTGTAAAAGTGTTGATTTACTGTTTGGCCTGGAGACACAAACTCTTTGTGGACAATTCCCTAGCTATCAAAAAGCAAATCAGCATGCATTTGATCTTCGAGTTGCTCATTCTTGCTTTTTTGGGTCTTGGAGAGCTTGAAGTGTGCCATTCCATGCTTTGGCGCTCATCACCAATGACACGTTCCATAAAATGGGGATCATTTTCAATCGATTCCAAAAAGACACATTTCTCTCCTGATGTCCTTTTGTTCCTGTGAAAGGTTTTTTGGAACCATTTTTGCGCAGATTTTTCTCATCCTCAATTCGTTAGTCAAAACCTGATGAACAGTGGTGTGATTCAAATGTAACTCTTCTCCGATCATTTTTGTCGATTTGAACGCACAAATCTCGTATTCTATCGACATTTTCATCGGTTCTTGAAGATTAAGGTCTTCCGCTGCATTATTAATCTTCAATAGACTTTCCCTTCTTGATTAATCTTCAATCAAATCCCTCTGAGAATGCCTTAAACCACCGAAAAACCTGGGTTCTTGAAAAAACACTGTGTCCGTAGGCGTGTTGAAGTTTTGCAAAAGTATCCGTTGCGCTGTGTTCAAGTCTGAAGCAAAACCTGATAGCACCCCATTGCTCAAAATTAATGTCACTCATTTTTAAAACGAACTAGAAAAAAACGGTTTAATAAACAGTTACAAAGAACAAACAAATGACTCTAACAAGTCCAAACTTGTACTGAAGATGCATTACATGTTAACCTACCGCCCTTCCAAGTCCCGTCTCCGCAGTGTTGCTAGATCGGGCGCTACGTTGCTAGTCTCATTACTTAATTTACCCACTTCGTATACCATGCTTTCTTAGTAAATTCCAATATGTTTAATATTTATCAATGACCTAGTGGAAATCAGTAGGTGTTATTTTACAATGTTATGTAACCCAATAGCGAGTTCAATATCTCATTAATTGCTTTATTTTTATATTCTTGTTGAAAAGAAGTAAAAATTATTTTAATTTCCTATTAATAATAAACTAATAATTTTCTCTACAAATATGTTTAAATATACCTTGCTGTGGGATTGTCCCAAACCCAAGAGGCTATTATATAGGAATTATCTGGGGATTAATATCAATTTTTGATCGATTTTAAAAAACTAAAAATCTCTGTCAAACGGCATTATCTGTCAGGAGAGCATTAATTTATAAAACTATATACAAACTAATAACATACCCAAAGGATCCTCCCTTTTCCCTTTGTCAGGGATGGTGAAGACACCCGCGATGATGTGGCCATGTTGTCTTAATCTATTGAAGACATCCACGGCAAATGCACTTTGCCCGATGATGGCTATCCGAAGGGGCTGGATTGACGAAACGTTGTTTTGCTATAATAAAATTAAAATCAAATAACCCGTATAATATTCAATCAAAATAAATATAAACTTCATCTAAAAAATTAGGACGCCTGAGCTGAGCATACCGAGTACCTTGTATATAACAAGGAATGATTCATTAAAGTAGCGAAAGAATTTAAAATTATTTTCTTTTAATTATAATTACACTTAAACGCATTTAAAAAGCCATAAAAGATAAATTTATATTCACTGATTATCAATTTTGTTCATCAAATTAACACAACTGAGAATACCTGACACCAAACACTATTCAGAAGAAATCTAAAAATCTTCTCAGATACAGAACTGACATTTAAAATGACAAAAAGATCCAGACGGATCGTCAAAACCTTTACAACCTTCCAGAGACATTTTTATTACTAAAATATAAAAAAAAAGAATATATGTATGTATTTTAAAATACGAGTTTATAGTACTTTTTTTCCAGCAATTGCTTCCAGTCCAACTTAAAAATGAGGGTCCAATGTGTTCAGAAAACAATAAAAATTTCCAGCAACCTCTAAATGAGTTTCATATTTATCTCATGAACACTATCACAAGTATCACAGCCAGGAAAGTAAAAAATAAAATATATGAAATTTCAAGGGCCAGAGAAAAGGAATTAGAATAAAAGTAATTACATTTTAAACTAATGTGTAGTAAAGCGAACATTAAAAGAATTATAGAGCTGTTTTTTGTCAAATATTATTTATTGGATATTAATTTACGACTTTTTCTTAAAAACATAACCGTGGGAATGCAATTTACTTGTCTAGGTCATATGCAAAAGTTCTTCCGCTTTTTTTAACCACATAAAGGTCGTTTCGTAAACTAGATTCCGCTCATAATAGAGAAGTTACAGCTTAAGTTGTTATGGTCTATCTTTTAAAAGGAATTATTCGGATTTTAAAACTAAAAGATAACCCACAAGTTTAGTAATTCCAGTCAATTTTAATTAGCCTTTAGGATATAAGATTATCATTCCCAATTAATTAGACAGTTAAATATAATCAACAAACCTTGCTAAGACGATACCAGATAAGTTATATTTTGAAGAAAAACAGAAATAGCAGAATGTCAAATGACAAAAAAAACCTCAAAATTTGCCAAAAGTATTATGTATATCAATAAAGTTTTGTACGCTTTTTTATTTTTTTTATGTTTTGCAGTTTTTCCCATAAAAAGAAATAATAAAAAAAACGCATAACATAAATAATACAAAAAAACTTACATTTGGTGGCATATCTTCAGATTAGAATCACGAAATACGTATATAAAAAAACAACCGCATGCACTTTTCCCACTGCACAGTTATAAACAAAAAAAAAAACGATAATATAGAAGAATCTCTTTGGGGGAGCACGATTTCTCTTAATGTAATTAATAAAGAATATCTAAACGGCTTTGCTGTTAGCGTTGCATTGAATTTGTATTTCTTCGTGTTAATTATATATATAGGTCTCTTATCTGTTAGTGAATTCAAGTAAATCGTTAGATATATTATTCCTTTCTCTTTCTATGTATACAGAATGGACCTCTTCGCATTTCGGTTCGATACAATCTCCCCATCCAAAGTTAGTCTCAATTAATACTTTATACAACAAATGCCCAAAAATTGTTTAAGTAAAAAACTTGATCCACTTCATCTGTAAAAATATCCCAAATTAAATATTTCACGTTACAATCTTGGTGCAGTGGAACTGAGCGAACCCAGACACAATCCAAAGGTGATCTTCACCAGAGGCGAGTTATGCTCTCAATATGATTATAACGGCGTGCTGTTTTTCGAGCTCCTACCGCGGAACCTGACTATCGATTCTGATGTGTACTGCTGCCAACTGGATGATTTGAATACATCTCTTGCGGAGAATCGGCCAGAACTCATCAATCGCAAGGGCGTAGTGTTCCACCACGACAACGCGAGACCCCATCCAAGTTTGGTGACTCGCCAAAAGTTGCTGCAGCTTGGATGGGAAGTCTTGCCTCGTCCTCCTTACTCACCGGACCTTGCCCCATCAGATTACCATTTGTTTCGTTCCTTGCAGAACGACTTGAATGGTAGATCATTCGATTCTGATGAGGCCATCAAAGAGCATCTCACCCAGTTCCTTCGCTGGAAAAGAGCGGTCCTTCTGCAAGCGCGAAATCATGCAGCTCCCAGAAATATGGCAAAAGACCATCGATCAAAATGGGCAATACTTTGTTCTGTGATTAATAAATGAGCCTAGAAACTCACCCAAAAAATGCGTCATGACTTTTCCTTTTCAAAAGTAGGTATGTAAATTAAAGAATGTGCCTTTTTTACTAGGCATACACAAAAGAGACGCTCTGTAAATGAAACGCACCATTACCCACACATCCTTGTAAGTAATAGCTTAAATTGTTCAAATTTGATCAATCTGTAATCGTGTTTTCGCAATTGAAGGATTTTTTTTGCCACGAAAAACGAACGGAAAAATCTGAAACACGCAAAATAGGTAAATTTAAATGTTATTTGTGTAGGAGTGAGCTGGGCGATTTCTCAAGGCCACATTTTTTTCTGTTTAACTCGAGCTTGTCCCGAAACTCGGGACCGTCCGGTATATTCTCAAGGCGCGCAAGTGTTTACCCGAAGTGGGCAACAGGTCAGCCGCTGAACATCGATATCTGGATATAACCGGTACGAGAAACTTATTTCAATTCATTGTTTATGTAAGTTCCGTACCTACCGTTATCGCTAACGATTTTGGAGGGCCGTAACGCCACCGGTCGAATTTTCATAATATCCAAAACAAAACGAAATAAAATCAGAAATAACAGTAAGAGTCACATTACTGTAGATTTAAACGTATTCTATTTTTTACGGTTCAGATATTAAATTAAACACAGGCTATTAGAAACGATGATAGTCACAAATCAAGTATGACTTGAAGTATAAAAGAGGATCACATAAAAACGTTTTCACGTCAATTTGTGGCAAGAATAATAATTTTAAAAACGGTTATTTAAAAAATCTACATATTTATCTATAGTCAGCAACGAGTCATATCATGATCATACACCCACTTTTGAAGGCTGCTTAAATTCTTATAATTTTTATACTACAGTTTTGATTTCTTTTTTTGCTTGTGATAGGATTAGATCTTATGAAATTCTTCGTGTAATAGTCCTAGTTGAAGGTAATATGGCACAATCCATAGCTAACGACGAGGACGTAGAGTTCTAGATCCAATTTTTTGTTTTCTCTTTTTTTTTCGTTTTTTTCATAGTTTTTATTATTTTTATTTCAAAAATACTGATGACATTAAATGGAAAAAGATAGAAAAGTAGGGCTAAAACTCTTTATATTGTCATCTTTCTGCTGAAAAAGAATGAATTTTCAAAATCTCATCAAATCTTCAAAGATTTACGTGCCGATGTCGACCATATTGGATCCACCGTCTTGAATTACGTGAATCTCGGATTCGTAATCAGCGACCTCGAAAACAAGATGGTTGACTATGTTGGGAACCGTTTTTCATAAGTTTGACCTCGAAATGACCTTGATCAAGGCCTGATTGGGTCAAACGGACCCATAATTCAGATTCAGCGACCCCAAAAACGTAAAGATGTGGTGGTCTAGTTTCTTGAATTGCGGCTCAAAATCTTACAGGCCCGAAAAACGACAGAATTTTTTGGTTCTACGTGGTTGAATACCCCTAGTCTTTGAGTAGCAAGGTTATGAACAAAAATCAAAACGGGCAGGTAAAAATGGTTTAAAGTGGCTTCTACATGGGTAATGAAAGTTTTTGGAAAGTTGTAGGAAAATCGGCGAATACCACTTTTCCCAACAGAGTTATTCACAATGTTTTGAAAACATTGCAATTTTCCTTTTTTAGGGATATTTTCTCACACAATCGACACATCACCGTCAGTTTGGGGTTATTACACGCAATGTTTCCAAATCATTCACAAATCCTTAGTGTAAATTTAAGAACGTGATACATATATATATAGATTATCCTAACATGGAAACCCACAAAATAGATATTATATCAGTATTTCATCCACCATAAGATGTACACATTTTCTTCCTAATTGTAAAAAAAAATTGGAAAAGGATAACAAATATATTCGTTACTTTGTTATTTAATTTAAGCTGCATTACATTGATGAGGGACAATACTTCGAAACAACGTTGTCTGTAAGTTTCAAAGTTCTGTTTTCTGGGTCCTTTTTTCCTTACTTTGGTAGGTACTTTATTTAGTAAATTTACAAGCGACGCCTCCGTCATTTTTGATAAAATTTACCATTCGCCACTTCGTCATAAAAAAACGACAATGTGAAGCTCAACAGTTCCAACACAGTTATTCCTTTTTAAATACTAACGTTTCAAAACCTTTTGAAAGAAACGTCAGCGAAATATACAGTTTTGAAACAAGAGGGAAGAGTTTTTATAGAATATGTGAATCAAGTTATGGAAGAGCATCCAAAAGTGCAGCCAACTTCAGATCAAATTTATTTGAATAAATGGCGGATGCGCCGATGATCCAGTTAAAATCTTGGACATTTCGAAACATTTCAGACACATTTAGGCAACACAAAGTTTGAAAACATTTGCCACCTCACTCACAAAGAAATACAGGATTTCTTTCCCCTACCTATCCCCCTTTTCTTCCCCTATGCGGAACTTAGTATTTGAAAAAGAATATTGAATATAGTTTTCTGAGCTTAAAGTTTTTAACTTTGTCCATCACAAAATAGTGCAGAAGAAATTAATTGGCTTTAACACCGTTGGTGGAATAGCGACCCGCATGGTATTTACTAATCGCTTTACTATCTAACCATACTATGCACGCATATTACAAAACCTCCTCTCACTTCGAGAAAAACGATCTGTGCGGTTTTTGTTTTTATTTGTTGATCCGCAAGGTACTCCTGCAACATCATGAAATATGTTTATATATTATGTACATTATACATATAACATATACTCTATGCAAGTACCTACTATAGGGTCATCTGTAAATATTGTGTATTACTGTATTTTCTGTGCATATCGAGCTCCATTTTCAAGCTTGTTGATTATTTATTTCGCTTAACTTTTTTCTCGGAATACGGATGACACGGCTGAAAAACGTTTTTGTTTACTGTCAGCTGGACGATATCCGAATTTATCCTAAAAATAACCGGTTTTTTTGTCAGTCACATGAATTTATTGAAAAACTTTAAACAGATACAGCGTACTCAGATAAGGATATTTACATAATTTCAAATCGTAGTAAAAAAATACTTCATCCATAGTCATACAAACATAGCTAAACATTCCAGGCTATTAAAATCTACTTCAATGCATTTTTTTTTTTTTTTTTTACAATTTATGAATCATTTTTATCTTGACTATTTGTTCACACTTTAAAAGTTTTCACACACCCACTTTTGGATGTTGCTGAAGGTTGCTTAAATTCTGATAATTTTTGTACGACATCATTGATTTTTTTTGTTTGTTTTTTCAATTGCGGTTTTTTTTAAAAACCGCGAGTAACGAAAATATTAATCATTGTCGAAGTGCTTGGACTCACATTAAATGGAAATCTTCAGAGTATCTATCTGACTGAGCAATTTTTGAATTTTTTTTCCTATACATGAATAATTTATAGTTATTAGACCACACCCGAGAAATATGTATATGACATATCCACAAACAGTACCTAACAGACTGTACTTTTCGAAGCGTTCACGGCTACAGTTACAAAAGAAATTGAGCCCAATTTCAGGCGTTGCCTGCTGCGGCCAGGAGCAAAGCTACTTTCGGTGCACTGTAGGTGTGGAATTGACTTGATGTACCAAACCTTACTCCATCAGATTTCAATATTTTCCGGTCTCTATTCAATCAACTACAAGGACTAGAATTTCTTTTAATAATAAATAATTAATAATAAGGGCTCCTCAAATTTACTTGATTGTTTTTTTCATTTTCAAGCCATAGGTATAAATCCTTTAGGTATGGAATGAAAAAATCACCACATCGTTGGGAAACAGTAGTAAACAGTTCCAGAGGAAATTTATCATTAATGATTAATTTACGCATTTAGATTGTTTTAATGAATTTTGAATGCGTTTATTAAAGCACGTAGAATTTATTCTTAGATCCAGTAGGGTAAAGTGGGGCAGAAGTACAGATTTTTTTTGGGTTGACGATTTGATACGTAAACGATTCATTATGGAAATATATACGTAGATATAATTATTAATATATGTATACTCGTAATATAGAGTAATAAAAAATCGTACTTTTACTCAAGCTCCTTAAGGGGGGAGGGTTAATTCGGGCAAAAAAGGCACATTTTTGTGATTTTTTTTGACGACACAGTTGAAATCTATTTATTAAAACCAATGGCACATTAAAGTATAACATTCGAAGAATATCGTGTAAAATTTTCATGAAAAGATATTAAAAAATACGGCAATGACAGCAATTATTCGGAAGCGTCTCGGAAAAAAGTACAATTGTGGTGTTCATCATAACTCGGTGCTGGATCATCTGAAATAAAAAAATCAAAGTTCTTTCGTTAGATAATCGTTTTCCCCAGGTAACGCTGCGAGGGTTTTTCGAAATTTCTATTTTTCACTTTTTGCGAACACTTTGAAGTGAAAAACGCGATTTTTGAGAAAAAAAATCGGCTAATTTGTTACTATAAAATAAAAAAATATTAACAAATTTGAAAAAAACCCAGCGTTACCTCGTAAACGATGTGCAGAAATAGTGTTCAAAATTTCAAAAGATCGGTGCAGTAGTTTTGAAGTTATGAGGTACACCGACTTTAAAAACGCGAGTTGTGGGAAAAACGCTGTAGTTTTGAACACTAAAAAAATTTGGAATAAAACGTTCGTTCATAAGCGAGTTTTATCGGCTTACCTCACACTGAATCATCGATGACAGGTCCATAAAGGATGTTGCTATCATCAATGATGTCTAAAGCATCCTTTTGCTCCTGTCTACGACGAATCCTGTCTTGCGAAGCTGCTGTCAGGTAACAATAGCGCTGAATAATAGTGAATACTGTATGCTGCCCCGGTGTGGCATAGGGTAACTCAAAACAAAAACTTATACGAAAACTAGCCAGAATACAACGGCTTGTGTCTATACGGATTTGCAGCGCCTATAAGACAATATCTACAGAAGGGGTGGGGGTCATAGCAGGCATCCCTCCCATAGACCGTATGATCCAGGAAAGGGTGGAAACATACGATATAGAACAGAGGAATACTGCTAAAACAAATCTCATGGCTAGGTGGCAGGAAAAGTAGACGAACGGCACTTACGGACGCTGGACCTGGCGCCTGATACCAAACATCCAAAGGTGGATCCAAAGGCCATACGGTGAAGTAGATTATTTTCTCACTCAAGCACTGTTCGGTCACGGATGCTTTAGAAAATACCTGCACGATCGACAGAAAACAGATTCAGAAGCGTGTATCTACTGTAGAGCACTAGATGATGTCGAACATACACTTTTTGCATGTCCTAGGTGGGAGGAGGTCAGAAATTACTTCGCAGCAGAAACAGGAAGCTCTTTCAACGACACAAACATGATGGAAAACCTGACAACATCTGAGGAAACCTAGAAGATAGCGTATGAGGCAGTACGGGACATAATAGAAATCAAAGAAAGGGAAAGCAGATAGCAAAAAACAAGACAGATCGGAGAAGGAACAAATAAAGCAAGGAAGTAGTTGGACAGCCCCCTACACTGAAGTAATGCGAAAGCGGATTCCGGTGTGAGGAGCGAGCGAGTAAGGGGGAGGGGTTTTAGTCGGTAGGAATCCGACACTACCTATTAGATGTCTTATGCAAGATTTCCCCTCCTCCTACAAAAAAAAAACCTACCCCCCCCTTTAAAATTGTTACTCCACTGATTTATATGCTGGGAAAACTTATTTTCTTGTTCTTTGTTGAAAAATGTCCGAAAATAATGAGTTTTTGTGCTCCGTAGTCTAATTACACGCGTTTTCTTTTGTGGTGTTTCATTTTCGCTGATAACTTCTATAAATAACAGATTTTCTTTAACTCTTGATTTTTTATCTAAGAGGAAAATATGCGTTTACCCTACATTACATTTAAATTTTAATTTATTTTTGCCCAATTCTGTTTGAAGACTTAGCAAGGAAGCAATGTAGTTTGATGCAGCTAACAAAGACTACGTGTCACTTGCAAACCTACACGACTTTCAAATGTCGCATTACTAAATACTTCAGGAGAGAGATTTAATTAAATTCTAAAAAGACAATACTAATGCCATTTTTAATCGATATTTGAAATTTAAGTAGGGCATAATTTTTCTACGTGCGAGCGTTGCCCCACTCTACCCCAATTTGTTGAACCATACGTTTATTTGGAAGAGACAGACATGCCTATGTACGTGTGTATCTCAATCGTAATTATGGACAATGTCGGTAAAAGACCCAACTAAATCTAGAAAAAGATTCCCCCCAACTCGACAGATCTCCAACGACAGTAAACAAGGTCCCTATCTTATCTGCCGGCTTTGAACCCGGGAGACTTTGGCGAAAAAAAATTATCGCGCCAAAATTCCGGTTGTCGCCGGTACGAACCATCCTCTGACCTTTTTTTATGCCCCCATTTGACGATCCTTGCTTGTTTTATCGCGAACCACACGATTTCGTAACATATAATTAAAATGGTTACTCAAATGATAGCACGTGTCCATTTTTGTCGATATTCGACCCTAAACAAATTTGAGTATGAAAGTAGTTCCTGTATATACGACTAGGAAATGCAATTGAAAAGTGCAAAAGTACATAGGGCAATGACGGCTCATGCTAAAAACATAGGGGTTGCTAATGAACGCCAGTGTAATACACGAAAATAACTAGTAGCTTTTCACACGTTTGCCATATTTTAGGGTGGTCTCCATCTATGTTGTTTTTCAAACAAATGCCTCAATTTAGTAAATACTGTATACTGTTGGGTCTTCTGATTCGTATATGTACGTTCGTAATTCCAGAGTAGGTTTAGAGTTTATGTGCCCCCGATCACGTTGCTACTGAATAGCTGTACAATTCTGAATTCTTGTCAAGGCAAAGCAAGTAATTTAAAAACTCTTGACTAATTTGACGGATTTTATTTGTTCCCTGAAAATAAATGTATATTTTGAATTATCAACATGTCAGGTGGTGATGTTTGTGACCGATGGTGCCCCCCACGATGCTGTTAGTAGGCAGTTTGCTTTCAGAACGCGGCTGCAGGTTTTCGCATGTTGCGTGCAAAGTGCTTTCCATCTTGTAGCAGAAACTATTAGACAATGTTTTCCCAATGTCGACGCATCAAAAGCGGGTACAAAAGTGTTCTCAAAATTCCCTAAACGTTTTCGCCAGTTTCACAGCAAATGTTCTGGTATTCACGAACCACCACAACTGATTTTTACTCGTTGGGGAACGTGGTAGAAAGCCGCAGTAGATGTGGAACGGTCGTTCTCTAAATATAAGCATATATTTTCACCACAGCAAACAAGACTCGGAATCAACTAAGAAACTTATCTGATGCTATATTTTTTACGAATCTTATCCAGTTCGTTATATGTAGTACTGTTAACCAATAATTAAGAGGGTAGGGTGAATTTAGTGCTTTTGTTACTATATTTAATATTAGTTACTTTCTTGTATTACATAACTGAATTTTATAAGTACGGCCCTGCCATATAAGAAATAATTTAGTCCCACCATTACTTAAGGTGGGTTCATGCAGATATTTTTAGTAATAAGAATAAGAATAGTAATAAGAATAAAAGTTAAACCTTCGTTTTATAATGACCCAGTTCATGCAGTAAATCCTTATTTTTAAAATGACTCCTAAAAATTATATTTAGTGCATGAACTGGGTCATTATAAAACGAAGGATTAACTTTTATTCTTATTACTATTCTTATTCTTATTACTAAAAATTTCTGCATGAACCCACCATTAGTATCAAACAACGCTGTACCTAAACATTATATTGATAATTTTTTGTAGCACCGACGCATGTGTTCCAGAAATAATTGCTAATACATACATCCTGATATCGCGTAATCTCTCTTCATAAGTATACACAACACGCCATAATGACCGTGGAATTCTAAAACAACTTTTTTTCGCCTTGTTTACGTTTTCCCAGCTGGAAACGACCAGAATATGTACTATATCAACTGGTTATTTATCGTAAATACCATCCAACGTGCAATATTGCACAACTGCACGATAAATTGAGGACCCTGCTGCAAGAACAATGCAGCTTCATTTTCAACTCGTGGCGAGGTCAGCTGCTTATAAATTCGATAAAAATATTAGGCGTTATTTAATGCAAATTCCACACATCTCAGTGCATGGAGTATACATACTGACATATGCTGAGCTGCGTCGAATTTGCGTTAAATAACATCTAATATTTTTATCGAAATTATAAGCAGCTAACCTCGTCAAAATCGTTGAAAATTGAGCTGCATCGTTCTTGCAGCAAGCTCCTAAGTTGTGAATAAAAAGCAAAGAGATACATTTTATAGAACGGTTTCACAGCGGAGGTGTCGATTTTTGGGGCACTATACGTCGAAATGCCAAAAAATCTGCAAAAAGGGCCTCAAAAAATCACTAGAAAATTTAAGACACAATTAAAAAAAAGGTCTTATTACTAAAAGGTCACATTAATAAAGTACATAGTCAACTTCTGTACATAGTACAATCATAATTCAAACAAATAACGTAATAACATTCCGTAATATAACGGCACGTGCCAACGGTCGAGTCGCGAAAGTGAACATAATTTACACTTATTGTTAGTATTACTTAAACTGCGCTGGTCGATACATCATTCGTGTGCACGAAACTGTCGTGCTGGTCGATACACAGTCGTGTGTACTGACGTAAAAACAGATGTTTTGCAGCATGTTACTGTAGACAAACATAAGACGTAAGTGGTGGTGTGAGTGCGCGAGACAATTTAACTTGGATTTAGTCAAAATCCCTGTGTGCCAGTAATATTAAACGACGGAAGTTAAAGGACAGAATGTAGCTAATGTAGTGGTTGGGGGACTGGATGAGGCAAAAGTCGTGGAAGGGCATTTGATAGCTTCAAGGGTGTTGGGAAGCACACATGCGGAAACAATTAGTGAATGTGTGACTAGCAGTCTACGGTCCCTATGGGGCGAGAACTTTGAAGTAAATAAACGCCACGTATTGCTGCTACTGTCGGATGTGACAGATGCTACATGAAAGTGGTTGGCCGGCGCCTAAAAACTAATTTAATTCAAGTTATTGATCATTTATGGAGTGGCAAGGGGAGAGCACAAAACTATTTGAAAAAATGTTAATATTTTATTTACAATAATATCAAAATATAGGTACTGAATAGTATTAAAAAATATTACACAATATAAAAAATGCGCCTCTTGGGACACTTAGGATCTATCTAACAACTGTCAATCGACTATCTAGGAATATTTTTCAAATCCCTTCGCAAGAAGTAAATCATATAAGAGACTCGGTGCACTTATTGAAATCTTGATTATAGCTGGATATATTCGCACTCGGTTTATTTAAGAGGACCAGTGATCGCGGCAGTCGTACAGGGCGTTCTACAAGATCCGTGTCCATAAAATAGACTTCAGATTTAATTTTTTAGAGTATGCGATTGAGGCTGCAAGAATGATAAACGAAATGGTATTTAATGCAGTGTGGCCACTAATTATGAATTTCTTTTATGTCTTTTTACATTCAATAAAATACATATAGAGTTTTAGAATCACAATTCACAAACCACGTTCTGCAACCTGTCACTGTCCGAAATTATACGCTATAAAATTGATTCTGAACAACTCTAATGAAGGACTTTTCCTACTAAACGATTTAAAACAAGGTGTGTTTGTCTAGATTTTTTAAAACGCCCTGTATCACCACCACATGTAATTCTTACAAACTATACTTATAAAAGACTAGATTACGGTGCATGATAATTGTTTTTTTATAAGTTTACTATTTAAGACGATTACTAATAATTTTTACAAGTAACTGTTTTGAGCGAACTTGAGCTTGAATTTTAAAGACTTTTTTCCCTTCCGAACTAATAGGAAATAGAGAAAATAACACAATAGGAACCGTCTTAATTTTGTTTGTGCTTATCTATGGAAAAAATATATATATTGTAAATGCTTCAACAATTTTCAGTGCTTTTGTATATCACCATTCAAATATCTTACTTTGTAGGTTTTTTTGGCCACACGCTTCTGATTTTTAATAAAAGAAAGAGCTAAAAAAAATATTATAAAACATATTTTACCAGCCAAGCATAAATAACGGTTTTCAGCAAAATACGCCTACAAAAGTTTTAACAAAAACCCTCAAAAATCATATGTAAAACCTACTAAAAATTATACTCTTGTTTATGCTTGGCATTTTGGAATAATATCAATTCGTTATAAGCACCAATTATTCCACTTTGTATCAAAACATCGCAAAATTGTAACTGCCCAACAAAAAAAATTCTCGAAATAAAATAAAAAAAATTATCACTGATATATTGCAGATAAAGAAATTAAATTAGCTCACGCCTCAAAAAATCAAAACCCAACAAAAAAAATTGAAAAACAATATATTAATCTATATAATAAATGCTCTGTAAATTCTCTACCTACACTTAAAATAAATACAACGAATTAGGCTATAAATTCAAACAACTTAATATCTTTAATGATCCTTAAATATTAAACTCTGAAAATATAACTGCCCCTTAGCGTTTACGTCTACTGTTACATATAAGTAGGTACCAGGAGGTGGAATGATCCTAGGCCGTTTGTTTTCTTCTTTTTCAACTATATTTTAACACAAGAAGAAAGCTAGTTTGTACGGAAAAGCTGCATAGTACAAACATTACTTTAGCTTGCCAATAGATTTAAAGAACATAAACCAACAAAAAAATTTGTTGGACCTACTTTTTGTTTGGAACTTTTGCCTTCTAGTTTTGTTTGTTTGCTTAAATAAGAGACCACATTTGTTTCATACTTTTGTAAAAGACTCAACAAAAAAAGTTAATCGCTAAAATTTATTTCAATTTGTTTTGTCAGATGATTTTTTTTGCCCCCCCCCCCCCCCTGTACATTTTTTTCTAGGATCGTCCCACTGAACTTATCCGCGATGATACGTTTGTAACCTTAATAATGGAATACTGTTCCTGGTCTAGCGATCTCTCTCTCCGATTTGACCTCACCTGGAATTAAAAATTGTTTTCTTAAGTTCCAGAATCAGTTGTTTTGGTCAGTGTTTTTTCATATACATAACGATTTTCTTTTATTTCAATCTAAAATCCCTGAATATTTTTTTGATATATGAAAAAATCACGACATACTTTTTTTACAAACCTCATACTTTTTTATTTGGAGAAAAAACTTTTAACCTAAGAAAAAATGCTGCTTTATTCGTCTGTTTTGAGTGAAACGCAAAATTTTGCATCTGTTTGAATTCAAATTGACCTTGAACCCAAACTAACCTTGGGTATTACCGTAACGTACCGCTGTTACCGTTCGCCCTCTCCAACTTCATCCTTTTCGTCTGCTTCTGGTGCTCCATCTGGAAGTCCCTTTCGGTGAGGTCCAGCCTGCTCACCTATCGTGAAGACAGCATGTTAAGAACATAGGGCGGACAACGAGCTGGTCACGTGCCAGTATTAAAGAGCACCGGGCTCATTAAAATAATAAAAGGTGTGTATAGAGGTTAGCAAAGAAAAACATTGTCGGAGAGCATCTTCTACTCACGTTATATATGAGGTTCTCCTCGGATAGAATGTCCTCTGGCGGGTTACGCAGTCTAGCCAGGGTTTCGCACAAACCCGGACACTGCCTCCTGCTCTTCGCAGTTCCCAAGCAACCTATCAACGATTAAAAAACAAGGTAGAACATATAACACCAAAACGGGTTACAAACTGTTTAAAAAATTACCAAAAGAGTCTTAAATATACATATGTACGTAGTGTAGGCACTATTGACACTTTGCCCAATTAGTATAAAATGTGAAAGGAATATTCCTTCTAATTATCATTATAATATTCTAGGAATATTTTTAGAACACGCATTTGCTAACTGAGTAAAGACGTCCGCTGCTTTGCCCAGACTTTATCATTGCATCTTAACGTTTTTACCTATGAGAATGACCAACGAGGTCTTGAACAAAACCTTGACACCCTCGCACAGGAATATGTCCCACACCCTGAGCAGGGTGTCCCAAGGCAGAGTCCTGGTGAAGGCGCAGAGGAACCATTCCGTGCAGTAGAACATGGGCTCCGCGTTCACTTTCTTCAGGTGTCTGTAGACGGGTGGACAGACCTTCTTCAGTAACCCTACAGTTTACATTGGGAAAACTTTAATATTTTCCTAGGACAGATTGAAGAATCACAGAAGCAAGAGATTTTTGGACGAAAAATATATGTCTTTTCTTCTAGGAAAATGTAAAAATGTTTTTACCATTTGCAAAAAAATGCTCCAGAGCATTTATAACCCTTTTCATGTTTCCCTCACAATATTCTGAGTACATTTGGAATAGTTTTAGATCAATTCTGACATTATTGACAAGTATATTTGTTTATTTTTCTATGCTCTTTCATTCTCATTTTCTACAGGATTCTGTGTAATGCTTTCTTTTAGACATTATAATCTATTTTTAGTTTATTTGATGTTATACAATTTTAAATATGTCAGAAATTGGTTTAAAAGCAATCAAAAACTCTTAAAATATTGGTGAGCATTTACAAACAAAAAAAAAAACGAGCATTTACTTTCAAGAGTATCAAGTCAAGTCAAGTATTTGAAATGATTTGAGCATTTTTAAAATCATTAATAAGAAGAAAACTAATTTATTTAACGATATACACTGTTAAGAATGTCAGAAACTGGTCCAAAAGCAGACAAAATGCTCGAGATATTGGTGAGCATTTACTAAAAAAAGGGAGCACTTACTTTCAAGAAAATTAATTTAATGATATACATATTTAAGAATGTCAGAAACTGGTCTAGAAGCAGTCGAAAATTGTCGAGATATTGGCGAGCATTTACTAAAAAAAAAAAAAAATGTGAAGTATTTTAAATGCTTTGAACATTGCTTTTAATACAAATGAGAAAGAGGACAACGGAAGGTATACGGGAGCCTACAGCAGAGGTCACTTACCCTGAAGGATCAACCCGTCTCTTTGCACCACCTCCATTGTGGGTGAGTAATAGTCCTCTAGGTATTTGTTGGATATAGACACGAGACACCAGAACGCCTGCACGGCGGGCATATGCATGAGCAAGAAGGCGGCAACTGGGGCCTGCGCCTGACAGTAGCCGATCTCGGGGAAATGGATGGTGTACGCCTTGAGAACATTGAAAAGCTCTTGCTGACTGAGAATAAAACGTTACGATTACTCAGTCTCAAAAACGATCCAAACTAAAGTTGAACAGGATTATTTTATTTTCATGTTTCTAGATTGTCATCATACATACAGTGGCATCGAGAAAGAGCGGTAAACATTCAGCAAGCTGTTTTAAACTTCGAAAAACTGCGTACGACGCTCACACACAGAATCTTTCACCTTGAACACACACATCCACCTCGTTCCATTGCACGTAAAATTAAGGTTATTTACCCTGGTTTATCCTCCGAACTGAACATCTCATGTAACGGGAACTGTCTGTGAATGTCCTTCTTGATGTCCTCTATGCATTTGGAGTCACCCTCAGCCCTCAGACAGTCGTCATACTTGTTTGGCTCCTTGTCCATCAACAGTTTACCCCCACACAAGTACAGCCAAGCCCTAGGACGTACCGACATGGGAATACCTAAAAAAGTATCAGTAATAAAAAAATAAACTTCATATTTCAGTATCATGTACCTTTTCGACACCTCTCCTTGATCTTCCTGTAATTCCTATCCATGTAAAAGTTCCACTGGGACAGCATCTTCAACCACTTCCTCTCCCTCCGAAGGACGGTCTCCGGAGGGGGGCCCTGCCTCGGTTCCGGCGAATATTGCGATCCTCCCAAGAAGCCATGCCGATCAGGCACAGTGGATATGACACTGCCATCTAGCAGTGTAGACGCTTCTGAACACTCAGAGATCGTATCAGCATTGGCTGACGATGCCATTTTTTCCCCCTTTAATTTACATTAATTTCGTCATAGATCTGAAATGGACAAGATTATAGTTTGTATAATATAATATAAGCATATAGACGAAGGACGCGCTAAGTAAACACCGTCTAAACAAGCACTGTTAACTTATCAGAAGATCTTAACAAAACAGTGATGAGAATAATAAAATCTAGGACACTCTAATTTAGGTGAAGATAAAAATTTTCGGGTCGGCCGTACTATCGGGACGGTGTTTAAATCAAAATACGTACCCGGACTATAAAAATTTAATTGGCAATTAAAAATGTGTACATAACAATAAATATGCAGTGATATTTACAATATGTTTTTGGGTCTTCCGAATGTCCTACGTCATCCTCGTAGCTATTGCGGTCGTGGAAAACGCTGCCGGGCCACCCTAGAACACTTTTTAATGGTTCCGGATCGGATACGTGACGGGAAAATTAAATGGATTCGCTTTTAATTGCTGACTTTGAGGGGGCGAGGCAACTTTCTTGTTGACAAAAAATATGACACATAATCAGGTTGGCTGCACTGTCTCTTGACCTTTTAAATCGGGACACCAACTTAACATAAAATATGTAATTTGAAAGTCGGTCAATTGTGTGGTAAAAAGTTTCGTTTTGAGAATATAAACTGATTAATAAATGAAAAAAAATAAATAAAAAATTACATGTTTCTTAAATAATTACACTTTTTTTATTAATAACATGATAATAAGCACGGTAATTCACCGAGATAGTAGTTCGAAAATAACTAGCATAGAACATTTTAGTTCCATGAGAGCACACATTTTACAAGATTAAAAATTATTCTCAGTTGGATTTAAAAATTGCGTGTAAATACGTGACAAAGTTGACGAAAAGTTGTTAATAATTATTTCCAAGTTAATTATTTATAATAAAATTTAATAAAACAACTCAAACTAGTGCTTCAGACCTTTAGCGCCATCTATAGCAAATAATTGACTTAAACGATTTGCCATCTCGTAATACAACATTCAACATACAACATATTCAACAACATAAAATAAATTTTGATTTCTGTAATCAGGTAAACGGTGACATCTCTTAAAAATAATATTAAATGCATTCACTTGACATAAAACAATGATTTCTTTCTAAAGATTTTCTGTCGTTGATAAAACTGGTTTAATAATCCTACATTGTTTTACGAGTAGAATTAAATCTGGCCACTCATTTTTATTGAGATTGTGGATATATCGCTAAATTCCTATATTCCCCGTTCCGTCCAAGAACACACAATTACCGAACACACCCTCTATTGCTGGGTGCGTGGGTGCAGAGCAACGAGAGCAGAAAATCGAAAACGGTAGTATATAGTTTATTGCTCTATTTTGGTACGTTAGAACTATTCAAATTTATAAACTATTACATATGTACATACATACATGTAACCTGTTATAATAATTAATAAGTTTTTTTTTAAATTAGGGATTTATGTTGTAAAGTTAGTTTAATTAATGCTGTGGAACAGAATCAATGCCGGAACAGAATCAATTGCTGGAAAATCATCCCACCGAACCAATCATAACCTCAAACTTCAAAGTAGCTTTGGCAACTGAAATCCTCGGTTGTTTGGTCGATACGTCCACAAAATGAGCGACTGGTTCACGCAGTTGAAAAAGGCCAAAAAGTCATGCATAGTGGACGGCAAGCTGAAGAAAGTACACTACAGTTTCGGAGATGGCAGGGAGATGGTGGAGGAGTACAATACAGACACGAACGTGGTGACCCGTAGAGCTTGGAGGGTGAACAAGGAACTGAAGGGCGAGGACAAGTGGGACATCGAGCTAGGGGATCCAGAGCCGGTGTACGATAAGGAAAAGAAACGAAATGATACGAGAGAACGCACAACAGGTAAAGGAAAGGCCATAAAATAAATTAAACGCAAAATCTAATTCAACAAATACGTCACAGCTTATCACTTTCAATTCCTTTTTTTATATGGATATATATTTTTATAACTTATTCTTACGATGTTTGTAATCTTCGTAGCCTTTCGTTAGCAAAAGGATCACAAAGATCAACTTGGAGTGGCGTATCAGAAATTTGCCTTACCCCATCGAGATTTATTCCGTGACGGCAGACCCGGAAAATAAATGCATCATAGTGAGGACGTCGAATAAGAAGTATTATAAAAAACTGGACATTCCCGATTTGGATAGATTGAATCTTTTGCCAGAGCAAGAGAATATAACGTTCTCGCACAGGTTCAACACGCTAATAATAACTGTGAGTATTTTGTCGCATTTTGGTTGCCACAGTTTTGGTTCAGACCTGTTTTAATTAAAATTATTTTTTTTTTGTGTTTTGTTTACAATATGGTTTGGATTTCAAGTAACAAAATATTCGGAAATATTCCATATCATTTCAGTATAAGAAGCCAAAGGAGCTGATAAATTTTGAAAAGGCTGTCTTGGAGGAGTTAAAATCTGTTCAACCAAAGAATTCCCAAGAGATGGACTGCAAACCGAGCTAAATTGTATTCATCCTATGTTTTTTTTTACTTTAGTCTGCATTTTTTTGCATTGCACTGTGCCTGTTTTGTTTATTGTTTTTTTTTTTTTAATAAATAGATAACAAAACTTTAATAGATAAGAAAATTTATTTTAAAAAAAATTATAAAACTGAAGTCTTAACTATCTGCACAATAGGGTACCAAAGCACGATTTGTTTCCAGGATGGTCTGGGTTTCATTCTTGCATTAAAGCCATAAGAAAATGAATAGGTTAAAAAAAATATGTATTATTACTGCCGAAATATTACAAATATACAAATAATACAAATATTTGTGGCAAAAAATTGAATTAAAGCCAAACTATTACAAATAAAAATTGAGACCAGTGAAAAGAAAACTATACGAGACTCAAATCATTGCCACTTTAATGTTTTGCTTGTGACTTTGGTAGTCTATTGCTATAAAACTCCATATCTTCACGTCAGATATGCTCTGATCACAATAAAATTTCTGAAAATTCGGTTCTTAAAAATTCAATGTCTGCCTGTACAGTTCTATATCCTGGTAACCTATACTGTCAGTCTGTAACATTTCCACCAACACATTTTCCTTTGCTGCACTCTGCGTGGGTAGCATCCCACATCCCTTTTGTACCCCGCACTTTCCTCCTGTGCCACTTTCGTCTTGACTTTCAAATTCTGATCTCTGGGCTCTCTCTTCTTGTGTCTCGCTTTCCTTTTGCGACTCGTGTTCTTCTTGTATCTCACATTTCCCTTGTACCTCGTATTCCACTTCTACTCCGCTCTCCATTACAGATTCCAAAAGCACATCTTTTTCCGCTTGTACGTCATACTCTGCTTGCACATCGTTGTCCAGCAGTTGCTCGTTTTCTCCTTGTAACTCCTTTGCTCTTGCACTACTTGGTATTCCAATTGCGGTAATTCACAGTCTTGTTGCGACATGTTTTCCGCGTGTATCTCGCACTCCTCTTGGAATCCATTTTCGAGTTGCATCACGCTTTCCTCTTGCACTTCACTGTCCTCTAACTCTTGAGCATCATGTATTTCACTTTCGTTCTGTACGCTATGTTCCCCTCGCACCACTGATCCTCCTCCTGTACCTCGTTTTCCTCTAGCGATACATGTTCCCATGGCACCTCTTTTTCTTCTTGTTGCAAATCGTATTCCTCTTGTGTCTGGCGTCGCTCTTCCATCTCATATTCTTCTTCTTGCATCTGATGTTCCTCATTTTGCTCTTGCACTCCTATTCCCTCTTCTGTCGTATGTTTCTCTGAAGGTCCCTTATTCTTGTTGCCCGTGTCTCCTGTAACGCCTGTTCTCGTCTTCCTTTTCATCGCTAGTATTAAAGAGAAACATCATAAAACTACACGGTGACACAAAAAGTATTTTGAAATTACGGACCTCTGAACCACACCTAGAATAATTCCTTACAAACTCACCATGGGTTTTGAGTAGATGGCGTTGCAGTCCTTCCTTTCTGCACAAGAGCTGCCCGCAGAGAGAGCACTCCCACTTGATTCCCTGGTGCACCTGCGTGATATGCTGCTTCAACGTACCTGCGTCTGCGTAGTTCGAATGGCAGTAAGGGCACATCAAGCTAAAAGTAAAAAATGTTTCCTAGATCTTCAATAATAAACAAATTACTAGGTTGCTTTCAAAGTTGCAAAAGAAAATTCAAACCTTTATAATAACCAAACGATAAAATAAATAACAATGAGAAGTCGGAAACTTATGAAGTAAGTTGTAAAGACTGTGAACAAAAGTATATTGGGCAAACAAAAAGATCCATATTAACTAGAAACAAAGGAGAGGTGACTCACTGACTCTGCGTAGCCCAACACAAAAGTGGCTTAAAATTAATAAGAAATGTAACACACAGAAAATAATGTGCCAATTCCTAACAGTCTACTGTTCTGGTTAATAAACAAGACATGGTTGACAAAACGGGCGCTTTGAATGTGTTTGTGGAAAACTATTTATTATACGCTATTTTTTGTTTCCTACCTCTTGGAAGGGAAGTGCTTCTGCCTATGCCTGGACAGGTTGTGCTCCAGAACCTCTTGCCGCATATGTCGCATGCCTTTACGCCCTCTGAGTGTTTCTTCTTGTGGTACGTCAGGTAGCGTGGCTTGACCAGCTGGCCGCACATGTCGCACTGCACCTTGACGTCGGATTTGGTGTGCATCACCGACATGTGGGAGGCCAGGGCGCTACAAGAGAAAACAAGGTAAAAATCTCAACGTACCATTACATTGAGATTTTTACCCAGCTGCACGTGGAAAATTTAAATGTATTTTGAGCGCTGGGGAAAATTTGGAGGCCAGATTCTCAAGATGCAAAATAAATAAAAATTCAATTATACACAGTGAAACAAAATTTGAGCGTGGGCTTACCTGGAGAGATGAAACATTTTTCCGCAGACTTTGCACTGGAACGACGGCGGCTTGTGTTTTGCCCTGACGTGGTTGTTCAGGCGGGTCCGTCCCCTGACGATCAGGCCGCAATACGAGCACATGAACTCGTTGGTCTTGTGCTTCTCCATGTGCTTGTAGAAATGCGATTTGTATACCATTTTGAAGCCTTGAAAAATGGAACGGAATGCCAATATAAATCTACGTTTACTTCAAATGCAAAAAATTTCCAAATATAAGTTTGCGCAGAAATCAAATGGTGCGCTTACCGCAAATTTCACACAAGTACGGACCCGGGCCAATACGGTGTGGCTTCCTGGCGAACCTGGCCCACTTCCTCACCATGAAACAGCCTGGATCGCCCTCTAACTGCGCAAAGTACCTGTCGTGCTCCTCGTTGAACAAGTCATATGATTTTGTTACGGGCGGTTTCTTCCTTAAAAAAACAACAAACACTTTCAGTGCGGTCCGAATACTCAGTAACAGACATTTTTTATTTCAGTTTCTCTCCTTTACAGATATTTTATATTTACGTTTAAATTAATAATTAAACCTTAATGTTTTTTGTCATCTGTTCGCGTTTGTATTCCCCTTTTTCGTTCTTTTATCTCGTTCTAACTAAATTAAACCTGCTCATAGAAGATGTCGCGCTTATTGTACTTCTAAATTGAATATTCGCGCCAAAAATTGACATACGGAAATAAAGGGCCTACCATTTTTCCCCCTCCTTCCGACCCATATATCCTGTCCTTTGTTTTTCCGTTTGTAGCGGACAGTCGCTAATCGAATCGCATCTCGGCACGACGCCTAACACGAGTCGCAAAATCGCATCTCGCCGCAAGCGTTACCACACGAGTTAACCTTTCGAAAATCAACGGTGGTTTCTACTATAAACGATTATATAGACATACATATAAAAACATATACAATATAAAAACACATCTACTATAAACAATTCGCATTTCGTCGCGACGTATCGCACTAGTAAAAACTTTCGAAAATCAACAAGTGGTGTTTCCATATCTATTAAAGACAGCCAACACAGAATACGGCGTCGACGGCTATCCAGGAAACTCGCAGTCATTACAGTCCGTAAGTAACGTGTTAAATGTTTCGCCGACAAATATCATCATTTCACTCATTGATGTCCTTTAATTTTAACCACCTTTTTTATAAACACCTTGTATGTGATAAAAATGAAATTATTATCAATAAACACATTTGCACATGAGCAATACTTACTTGGGTTTGGGCGGGTTAAACAAATACTCGTAGCTGGCAGATTTTGTTTGTGCCTCCGTCCCTTGATCAGTCCTCTGCACTACCCACCTATCCTTCGAGGGTTCCTTCACCTTCGTCAGTCTAATTTGGGTATCCGAAAAGCGATATTTTATCGGAACCGTGGGTATCTCTGGTTTTTGAGCGGAATCAGTGTCGGTTGGTTGATCGCCGTCAGTTTTGGTATCATTCGAGGCGTCAGAGGAGAGAGTCTCTGAAAACTCTGCATAACGACCAATATAAAATAATTACAAAGCATTATGAAACACGACTCACCTTCTAGAAACCTAGAAATATTAGACTGTTTTGGTCTGCCTCCGAAGCCTGCACCTTCCTGGATATTACGATTTTCTTCGACAACAGGCAATTTCTCTTTCTCCCCAGAAGGCTCTGATGGCGGAATCTGCTCTGGTTGGGGACCAAAAAATTTTTCCAGGACCCTCTTCTTCTTAGCGAGGAATTCCTGCCTGCTTTTCTCCAAGTCTTCCTCGTTTGGTGCCTGGTCTGGTTCGATAACCAAAGGTACCTCTGCTACATCATTGACAATAGGGAATTCATCTTCGTTTATGTCTATGCACAGCTGGTTTGGCTCGATCTCTTCCGATTCAGCAGCAATTACTACTTCGACAACCGTATCGTCCGTAAAAAGTGGGGTTTGTACAGTTTCCTCTATACTCTGCCGGCTTGACTGCTTTGGCTGCTGTGTTTTGGGGGTAAAGGTTACTTCTGTGACTTTAGAGGCCTCTTTTTTCTTCATCATCTACCTTTATAACGGTATCACTGCCAGTGATGGACTTTTTCTTTTTTTCTTTACTTTTGCGATTACTTCATTTACCTTGGTGGTCTCTTTGGGTTTTTCTTTAGTGAGTTGTTTGTTTAAATCCGGTTCCTTGGCAAAACTCTTCAGTACCTTCTCAATTACTTTGTTCCTCTTGGATAGGTACTCTTCCACACTGTCTTCTAATCTTTTCCTAAAAAAGATACCATAAAGAATTACACGTTTTTATTGTATTTTTCTTTTTTTTTTCAACAGCAAACAACCTCAGAACTAAACCAAACACTCACTCTGCAGAAGCTGTAACATCACCTTTGTCATCCAATGACACTGTTTCGGGTCCTTTGCTAGCTGCTTCGTTACTATCGTCCTCGATAACTATCACCTCGTCTTGACCACAGATAGGTCCACCAGGACCCTGTAAGACGACCAGTTCGTGACTTTTACCATTAAGGAGATCCTTTCTTTTCTCGATTTGATGATCACCTTCAGTTGTTAAAATGTTTACTGCCGTATTTGGACGAACTGCCCTCATAAACTTTTGCTCCGCAGACCTCAATTGTCTGATGAAGTTGTAAACGATCTCAATCAGGATGACGCATTTCGAACAAACTACTGGGTCATGGGAGGCCTGCAGATTCTACAATAAGGTAAAAGTTCTTAGTGACTCTCAGGACAATCTTCGGAATTCAAAAAGATCAAAATAGTAGTTCAGAAAGACAGTAATTCTAATTGATAGTACTCTTAAATTTTATGGAATAGATCTAAAGACTCGTAGTTCTGAACAACAGTAGCTCTAACAGTAAATTTGGTAATATTTAACCCATGTCAGTCACGGTAAACCATGAACTCTGAGCAAGTGGAAGTTCTGAACATGCACAGCAAAATAAGTTGATGAATAAAATTGAGCATTAATTCTGAAAATGTAGTTTTACATAGTAGTTCTCAATGATGGTAGTTCCAAATTGTATCTACGAAAACAGTAGTTCTAAATGACCATAGTTTCAAATACTACTTACGATATAATTTACTATGTAAGTAATTTTCTTCCTCAAGACTTCACTTTCTTGCTCATTTTGGGGATCGTAGAGTCTGGTGCACTGCGAAACAGACACAGATGTGAGACAAGTACGGCACATGCAATTCTGAGAGCCTGGAAACAGTTTTAGGTTATATGAACACGCAATTACTAGAGCTGTGTGATTTTTTAGAGATACTCGTAGTTTCTTTCTTCCTGACGAATAACAATTATTCTTACTTACTGTCATATTCCGATGGTTTGCACGGCTCATTCAAAATGTGAATCTGACTGGGCTTTACTACGATTTCTTCCACGTTTTCGTTTGTATCGTTTGCGTTGCTCTCTGTGGCCGAGGGTAAATCAGATAATTCTGAGGAAAAAATATACATAATGATTAATAATTTACAATGACATATTTTTTGGAAGATCTATTATGAAGAATTTTATTTTTCCAAGAACTGATATAAACTAGAAGCCTTGTGATGTCATCTATAATTATTCTAAATAATTCAGAATTGCCAAATATTAATAATAATAATAAAATCTACAAATAACCACTAATTCTAACTTACCTGACTGGTCAAAAACATACAACTTTTCGTTGCTGTCGATATGAAGCGGATCATTTGATGAAAGTATCTGATTTTGTGAAAGCAATTTTTGTATGGTATTTGTAATTGCGTCTTCATTTTTTGACTTTTTGACAGAAAAATGCAGCTTCGGATCGAATGGCTGTTTTCTTTTTAAAATGTTCGGTCTTGAAGGTGCAACAGGATTAGCCACTGCAACAATTAAAACGTATAAATATATATTAATGGGGGTGACCCTTAAAAACCACAAAAATTGCACTTAACAGCGTTGTACATGTAGAATATTTTTTTTATTTACATTATCACGCAGAATTAGAAGTCTGATGAATGATATTTTATAAGGTAAGAAGCAAATAATAATAGTACTATAGAAAACAGTCTCACCTGGTTGAGGAACTTGTTGGGGTACGACGTATAAGAAGGCGCCATTACCTTGTCGCACCAAGAAACCAGAATTAGAAATCTGAATATTAGACATAGCTTATCTCAGGAATTCATAAGCTCCAGTCATCCTCCTTATATGTTTTGTGCAGGTCGCTTACACCCATGATTGTATATGTTGTAAACACTCACTCAAGATATAATACTATGATCATCTGTAAATTTAACGTTCAATGCCCTGCTCACATTTACATGAGTTATTATTCAAGAATTACTTAATTCTCTATACTCTAGCTACTGTACTTTTGCTACAATTTTGTCTACAAGGTTAACCCAACTTACAATTAAAAATTATTAATCGTGAAATTATTTCATGACCATTTTTAACTGCAAAATGTATATAAAAAAAATATGATTACACAAGAAATGCTTTTAAATTCATCTTCCTTTCGATATAAATATCGTAATAGGTGCTTCACCTAAAATTAGCTTCACAACGTAACTGAAAACTATGGAAACAGAAACAGAAATTGAATGTTTTGATTGTTTTGGAGCCACAAATGAATTTTGTCACTCCACAATTGACAGACGAACATGATATTCTTTAGCGTTTTCGAATGACGTAAATGTAATTCGTTTCTTCTAAAAATTAGGAACGCACTTTGGTTTTGCAGCTGTTTTTCGTCTTCTGTTTATTCGACGATTTTATGTCTGGGAGAATTGCCGAACTCAGTGGTCAATCCATTAAAGTTGGCTTTATGTCTGCTTGTTGTAAATATTCGAAGAAGGAATATGCATATTGGAGAAACTTGTCTACCTGATCGTCCAATTCTAATTTATACTCGCACTCTGTTATCAAATTGTTCAGTGGGGTCCACAACTTGTTAGAAGTTTGAATACAGTTTTCTATTTATTACAAACGTTGATAGATATCAATCGATAATAGATGTCAGAGCACGCAAGGAATTAGTATTCATACAAAACTTTATTTAAAATAAAAAATAAGAATATATGTATGTATAAAAATTTACTTAAACAAAACATGAAACACTCCTATTTTTATTGTCCTTACATAAAACAGTCTAATAAAAAATAGTAATAATAAAATATTACTAGCATTGCTTTATTTAAGTTTAACATACTCTATGTTAAAAATATTTATTTTAATTGTATTATTCACTACTTTCATACAGTTTTCAATCGTAAGAATCTACTTTTATTTATTACAAAAAAAAGGCTATATTAAATTGAAGAATGAATAAATGAATGCACTAGGTACTCGTACATTGTAATCAGGAACATTTTCTTTTCAAAAATAATTTACAGGATTTATAAGAAACAGCGATGACGTATCCGTTTTTGCTCGTGCTCTTTTTACCTTTTTCTTTTTCTGAGAGTCCTTATTGATTCAATTAATTTTCTTGAAGTTCAACATTTCTGTGGACACTTTCAGGAATGTTGTCAGACTGCCCTTCTAACCCCAGATGTCTATAGGCAAAGGGGTAATCGAGATTCTCCACATTTGCCAAGCCAAATACAGCACCCTGTACTCCTGGAAGTAATATAACAATATACATACATACATTTTTAAATTCAATCTTTTCAAATAAAAAACTTAATGGTGTAATTATCAAACTTATTGCTGTTTGAGTTATCACTAGGGTCCGGAAATGTATGTCAAATCACAGGGACGACACTATACAATTCTAGGATATAAAGTATAAACCGTAGTTTTTAAGCGCCTTGCAAATTATACGAGGAGGTACCCAAAAATAACCGGAACAGCATTGCCGTGGACGGAGCTTGTGTAGTACGCATTTCTGCCACTAGGCGTGCATAGCGCAACTCATTGCCAGTTCAGTGCCGCCTGTGTTGTCGACCTGGGTTGTTCTGGTCATCTGCAGTGATAGTTTTTGCTAGCGCTGTTTTATTCTTGTTTCGTTTTTTATGATGACAAGTTTAAGTGAACAACGTGCTGCTGGGAAATTTTGTTTTCTACTCGGTAAAAATGCTGCTGAAACTGTTTTTATGTTGAAAACAGCTTACAAAAGATACGGCTATGGGAAAGCTCAAACTCAAGTGTACGAGTGGTTTACTCGTTTTAAAAATGGCGACATCTCGATTGATGAAAAACCTCGTTCTGGACGTCTATCAACTGCCCGAAACGACGAACATGTTGAAAAAAATCGAGAGCTTGTACTCACAGACCGTCGACAGAGAATTGATCAACTGTCTGAGATTAGTGGGTTATCTTGGAGCTCGGTTGAGCGAATTTTAACCGAAGATTTAGGAATGAGAAGTTCGCCAGTTCGCTTGTTCGCCGGTTTTTGACTAAAATTGCATGGTTCCGCTGCCCCACGCACCTTCCTTGCCTGACTCGGCTCCCTGCGACTTTTTCTTATTTCCACGCATGAAAAGGGGTATGAAAGGACACCGATTTGACAACATTGAAGAGGTCAAGAAAAAACCAGGGGAGGAGCTGTCAGCCATTTCTAAAGATGACTACAAAAAATGTTTTGAGCAGTGGAAGCACCGGTGGGACAAATGTATTAGTTGTAATGGAGAGTATTTTGAAGGGGATAAGGTTGTTTTGTAAAAAAATTGAAAATATATAGCCTTTAAAAAATAATTCCGGTTATTTTTGGGTACCCCTTCGTATACGCATGTATTTCTTTTTTGTACTGTGTGTGAACGCATTATAAATTCTTCAGATAAAAATAAAGTAACAAGAATCTGAAAAGCCATGCCTCGTCCAGCGCCGACGACTCCGTATTTTTCCATGAACTTACAGAAGCCTTTGTTGCAAGCAATTTTCCATTAAACAAACTAGAGAACCCCAAGTTACGTACGTTTTTACAAAAATATATGGACCGACAAATTCCTCATGAAAGTACGTTAAGACTTGCATATGTCGATCGGGTTTACAACAATGTAGTGACATCAATACGCGAAGACATTGCGGACAATTTCGTGTATTTTATTATAGACGAAGCTACCGATGCTTGCGGGCGTTCAGTAGCTAATTTTTTAATTGGTGCGTTAAAAAGTGACACTGCTAGTGACAGCCACCTACTAGCTTCTAAGGTTCTAGATAAAACTAATCACGAAACGGGGAACCTTGTCTCAACACTGACGTTTGTCGGGCAAGTGTTGCCATTGTTACGTGTTATCTTAATTTATATAGGTATTTTATCCTTGACTTAACCGTACTATTTGGTAAAAAGTAGTACGTACTATGTTGCTACATAATTTATGTAAACATATTAATATTTTCATTCGTTAACTGACTACGGTCCTGTTACACTCCGGGCTAGCACGAACTCTACTCATTATAATGAATTTGTCCTAAGCTATGTACCAGCCATACCTGTTAGAAAATGGTGGCCTTTCTCGTGCAGCCATTCCCAAATCTCCTGGGGGCTGAGCAACTGCACCCCGCCGTAATTGGGGTGTTTCGTGTACACCAGAAACTCCTTCAGCCTGTCGAGCTTCTCCTGCACCGGCCTCCACCTGTGCAACACCGAAAACTTGTGCAGAACGTCGATAGGTAGCGGCTTGTAGTAAAATTTGTGCTTCACCGTGTGGTAGTGGGGAATATTAGTACCCGTGATGCTATCTAAAATAATCTCTGGGACCGGTCCGTCGTCGGATAACGACGTTTCGTCCGGACCGTCCTCATCCTCAGAGACGTCGCTTTGAGCAGGAACGGCGGGAGATTCCGTGAGATTTGGAGTCTGTGTTTGCGCTGGAGTTGCTGGTGGAAGGGTTGCGGGTTCTTGGCTCTGTATCTTGAAGAAAAATAAAAAAAATGTTTTGATTATTAAAATTACTTGTCCTTGTGTATACAGTAAGTGTACCTGTATACACAGTAAGTGGTAAAAAAAGTTGGCGACATATATATGTATATAATTAAAACACAGAGATTTTTTCTTGGTAACCGACTTGTGATTGTCTAATAAGCCAGAAATGCGGTAGATGTTTCTCCAGCGGTAATTGGATGTTATACGAGGTGTGTAAATTAAGTAATGGGACTGGCAATGTAGCGCCCGATCTAGCGACACTGCGGAGACGGGACTTTGGAAGGATAACATGTAATACACCTTCAGTACAAGTTTGAAATTGTTAGTCATTTGTTTGTTCTTTGTGACTGTTTTCATAAACCGTTTTTATTGTGCGTTTTAAAAACAAGTGACATTAATTTTGAGCAACGGTGTGCTATAAGGTTTTGCTTCAGACTTGGACACAGCGCAACGGATACTTTTCCAAAATTCCAACACGCCTACGCAGACAATGTTTTTTTTAAGAGCCCAGGTTTTTTGGTGGTTTAAGGCATTCTCAGAAGGAAGAGAATCGATTGACGATGAACCACGCAACAGAAGGCCTTCATCTTCAAGAACCGATGAAAATATCTATAGAATACGGAATCTTGTGCATTCAGATCGTAGGTTAACGACAAGAATGATCGGGGAAGAGTTAAATTTTAATCACACCAGTATTCACCAGACTTTGACTAACGAATTGAGGATGAGCAAAATCTTCGCAAAATGGTTCCCTTTCGCAAAAAAAAACCTTTCGCAGGTACCTACAAAAGGACATCAGGAGAGAAAGGTGTCTTGACTCTTTGGAATCGATTGAAAATGATCCCCATTTTATGGAACGTGTCATTACTGATGATGAGACTTGGGTCTTTGAGTACGACCCAGAAACCAAGCGCCAAAGCATGGAATGGCACACTTCAAGCTCTCCAAGTCCCAAAAAACGAGAATGAGCAGGCGAAGATCAAATATATGCTGATTGCTTTTTTGATCTTGAGGTTCTTTCGCACACTACAATGCGCCTTGTCGCACAGCTACATATTTCAGTAAATGAGTCTTTTGCCAGTAAACGCATTCCTGCGGCTCCTCTGCCTCCTTATTCGCCTGACATGAGTCCTTGTGACTTTTTTCTCTACCCGAGATTGAAAAATCACCTCAAGGGACGTCATTTTGGGACCATAAAAAACATTCAAGCGGCTGTAACTGACCAGCTGAAGGCTATTCCAAAGCTGTATGAGTTCCAGCACTGCTTTGAGGAATGTAAGGACCGTCTCCAGCGCTGTGTGACTTCCCAAGGAAGGCATTTTGAAGGAGACAATACGTAATGCAATGAATTGTAATTCTATTCGCATAAAAAAAAACCAGTCCCATTACTTAATTTACACACCTCGTATATGGATAATATATGGATCATGGATAATACAAATTTGCTCTCATCGTTTTTATTTTTTTTACTTTTGCAATCAGAATAAATGGACTTTTGTAACTTATTTGTCTGGATGATATTTAGAAAACAGTAGACATTTGCGATTGTTTTAATTAACTTTTTCATGAATCGATTGTCAATCAATGATCAATTTTAATAAACATGTAGGTATTTAGATATAAGACAGAAAATTTTAAAACGTTTTAGAGCTATATATAGATATTTCAATTTCCACTATGTGGATGTAGAAATAAAATACGGTGTAAGTATGTAGATCTGTTTAAAAATTAATCATGCTATTTCAGAATGTTAGTTTACTATTAAAACGGTGGTATTTATAGCTACTCTAATTATATCTTACAGGAAAATTACGTCATTATGATATACTTGTGAATAAATCGTGTAAAGTAATCGAACTGTCAATATTATCAAATTTAGGAGCAATAATTTATTACAAAAAATATTTCGTAAATATTTTGTATGTCGTTCCTAGCAGTTTCTCGCAAGTTTCTTTTGAAGTTTTTTTTACTGATTATTTGGACGTAATAATCACCCAATAAAATATTATGTGGATGTATGCTTTCTTATGAAATTTTGAGAATTTCAGATTCCAACAGCTGCTTTAATTTTTAACAGCTGCTTTCAGTTTTAATTTCGAAAAATACGATCTATAAATCTACGACACTAGATGCAAATTATGCTTATGAACAATAAAAAAAACTTACCATATTCAATTTAAAAATTAGAAAACACCATAAGAGCAGTGGCGACATATTTTTCAAAAAAAAAAAAAAACTTTTAAATGGTACGTACAAATAGGATCTACTACTGGCATGTAAAGTTGTCTTACTGAAATAATTCAGTTTGCCGACGTCTTTTTTATTTTATATTTTCCATTTTATATTCAAAAATACTGCACGGTACCCACATAAAAAATCGTTTAGCAGATAATTTTTGAATAAATTTCATTGCTTTCGATGTTGAGAAATGTTTAATGATACCTGCGCTTCCGCAAAAAAAAAAATAAACAAAAGTATATCTAGATAAGAGTTCGCTGCTCTCAATCTGGCTTAAAACGAACACGATATTGCTTAATATTCTGGATTCCTGTATTCAATAAGATGGGATATCTAAATATAAACATGGTGCCTATTTAAATTAGAGAAAAGTTGTGTGTTTTAAGTATCATGGGGCTGATGTATTTAGACTTCCATTAAGAAGTTTTCGGTAGTTTCTGTAAAATATTTAACAAACTAAAAGACAGAATGCCAAGCTTTGATTTGAAGATTTTTTTATCTAGTTTTTTTCAAAATTCCAGAATAGCGTTTTCAGTTTTCTTTTTTCAAGATTTTTCTGAACTGCCGACACTAATGACGACAGTTTTATTTTTTTGACCTCTTTCTTTTGGTCTCTAACAGTATTTGCGACTATTGTTGCATTTTACATCTCCCGCAAAAATGGTAATCGTAAAACAAATACACATAATCTCTCGTAACTTTTTGCTGCTCCCTGTACATAGAATCTCGACCACCATCAGCTTTGCAATAACAAGGCGTTGGAAGAATATGAAACAGAATAGGAACTACAGCCCAAACTAGAAATCCAAACAACTATTTTGCAGTTTGAATTAACCAGTCTATTGTAGCTTTCAAATTAATTGTAAAAGGAAAAGTCGTGGGATTCGAAGGTAGTTGTTTAAATACATATTGCGAAAACGAGGCTCTGCCTGTCCTGTGGCAGCTTCGAAAGTCCTGCTTAAAATGCCGTTTCGTTAAAACAATGGTTGGCATAATGCTTTGCCATATTCGTAGAGGCATAAGGGATGCCCATGAATTAATATTATTGTTAGTGCATATAATATTAAATCGTTTTGACACATTCGACCATAATGTACGAGGTGTGTAAATTAAGTAATGAGACTGATTTTTTGATTTTTTTTTTATTCGAATAGAGTTACAGTTCAGTATTGTGTCCTTCCAAATAACTTCCTTGGAAAACCAAATGGCGCTGGAGACGGTTCTTCCGTTCCCCATAGCAGTGCTGGAACTCGTATACTGGATTAGCCTTCAGCTGGTCGGTTACAGCCATTTGCATGGTTTCTATGATCCCAAAATGACGTCCCTTGAGGTGATATTTCAATCTCGGGAAGAGAGAAAAAAATCACAAGGACTCAAGTCAGGAGAATAAGGAGGCTGAGGAGCCACAGGAATATTTTTACCAGCTAAAAACTCGTTTACTGAAATTGCTGTGTGACGAGGCGCATTGTCGTGATGCAACAACCAAGACCTGTCACGCATAACCCTTTTTCATAGGTAGTTTTTCAAGAACCTCTCTGTAAAAGTGTTGATTTACTGTTTGGCCTGGAGACACAATTCCGTGGCTACCAAAAAAGCAAATCAGCATGCATTTGATCTTCAAATTGCTCATTCTTGCTTTTTGAGTATTGGAGAGCTTGAAGTGTACCATTCCATGCTTTGGCGCTTGGTTTCCGGGTCGTCCTCAAACACAAAAGTCTTATCACCAGTAATGACATATTCCATAAAATGGGGGTCATTTTCAATCGATTCCAAAAAATTCAAGACACCTTTCTCTCCTGATGTCCTTTTGTTCCTGCGAAAGGTTTTTTTTGGAACCATTTTTGCGCAGATTTTTCTCCAATCAGAATAATCCCAGAACCCGCTGATCATCATTCGTTAGACAGAATCTGATGAACAGTGGTGTGATTCAAATTTAACTCTCCCCCGATCATTCTTGTCGTCGGTCTGAACCGACGGTGTGATCTTGTGAACGCACAAGATCCCGTATTCTATCCACATTTTCATCGGTTCTTGAAGATGAAGTTTTGCAAAAGTATCCGTTGTGCTGTATCCAAGTCTGAAGCAAAACCTGATTGCACACCATTGCTCAAAATTGTGTCAATGTCACTGATTTTTAAAACGCACTAGAAAAAAACGGTTTACGAAAACAGTCACAAAGAACAAACACATGACTCTAACAAGTTCAAACTTGTACTGAAGGTGCATTACATGTTAACCTACCACCCATCCAAGTTCCGTCTCCGCAGTGTTGCTAGATCGGGCGCTACGTTGCCAGTCTTATTACTTAATTTACACACCTCGTATGTTAACACAATTTGATTGTACTAAAGTTGAAGATTTTACAGATGTTTTCAGTGCGTTTTATTAGCTAAATGAGACTTAAATGTTCTGAAACGTGGAGATTTTATGTTTTAAGAGAAAAATATATGTTTCTGTCTCTCTGTCGGTCTGTCTGTTAACAGTGTTAACCGTTTTTTTGAACTCGATAACACGCGAAGGCGTTAAGATATCAACTTGACATGTTTACCACTTATTTACCATGACGAGGTCCGGAGTTGATTAATCAGTTAAATAGAACTAAACTAGAATAAAATATTTTGGGGTCAAAGTATTCGAATATCACATTAATAGGACTCTACTTTTATTTATACTTCTACATTCACATCCAAAATACATCATACAGGTCGTAAAGGTTTTTCAAGTCATTCAGGTCATCAAGTTATATGTATATCTCATAAAGGTTATATAAGTCATTAAGTTCATTCAGGTTACTGATCCCATACAGGTTATAAAGGATATATGTCACATGGACCGTAAAGGTTGTATAGGTCTCAGTGGCGGTGCGTGATATTTCAGTTAGCCATATCTTGAAAACGACGCATGGGACTCACTTCACTTTTTAGGTGATGACTATACACCTCTTACAGAAAGGATTTATAGTGAAAAAACCGTCAGCAAAGTTTGCGAAAAAAATTTCAAAAACACTGGAGCACTCCCTGGGTTCTCAGTAACGCTCTGTGGGATATTTGCAGTATATTTTTTTTTCATAATCTAGAAACAAATATAAGGAGACGTTTTTCAATTTTTGGCAAAATATTTTTGTTTCAAAAAGTTATGGCCATTTTAATTTTGGGATTTATAGGACAAAATGTTCCTATAAAATTAAAATTAAAATGGCCATAACTTTTTGAAAAAAAATATTTTGCAACAAATCGAAAAACGTCTCCTTATATTTGTTTCTAGATTATGAAAAAAATATACTGCAAATATCCCCACAGAGCGTTACTGAGAACCCAGGGAGTGCTCCAGTGTTTTTGAAATTTTTTTCGCAAACTTTGCTGACGGTTTTTTCACTATAAATCGTTTCTGTAAGAGGTGTATAGTCATCACCTAAAAAGTGAAGTGGGTCCCATGCGTCGTTTTCAAGATATGGCTAACTGAAATATCACGCACCGCCACTGATAGGTCTTAAAGGTAATATCGGTCATAATAGTCGCATACATAGGTCATAGATGTCATATTGGTAATAAAGGTCATATCACATCTTTAAAAACATGATGATTTTGATGTTTTTAACGATTTAGTCCAATTAAATGTGGAGAAATCGTTTGTGGAAGAGGTGATTCCCTTGATTGCGTTTCTCGCGATCCTCGCTGGTCCGCTCTCGCGGTATCGCGGCGTCCCCGTCGCCAAGGCAACGCCTTGAGCCTCCTCGGATCCGAGGGAAGCGGATCGCGGCCGGCCACGGCGACGGCAGTCAGTCGTTTTTGAACCGAGGCGCTTTTCGTGCAGTCGGTCCAAGTACAAAGCCGCAAGGGCGCTACTCTACCCGGAATACGCGTCGTCCGTTTGGAGATTTAGAGTGTTTCGCGGAGATTTTCCGGCGAGGCATTGAAGGAGTTTTAGGCGGAAGCAGCGCGCACCAGGTGAGTCCCGGGGGCAGGGGTCGACGTCGGAACACCTGGACGTTTGGAGGTTAAGTCTTTCTGGCCCCGCGTAATAGTACTTGCTTATCGATTGGTTTTTTGTTTGTCGGCTGGCGGCTTGATCCCGCGCGGTCGAGTAGGTGAGGCGCAGTACGTATAGGGAGAGCCAAAAAAACTGCCTAGGTAGAAACAAATTGACGAAAAACAAATGACTTGGGATCAGAAGACAGTCTTCGAAAAATGGGGTGTTTCCTTTCTCCGAATTTGACGCGGTACGATTGCATTTAATTAAAACATGTTGAGTGATTTTGGATTTCCACTTATGCTGGAAACTCAACTTGCTACTTTAAATAGAACATCCTGTACATCAGTGGCGACTGGTGGAATTTGATTTTCTCGTATTTTCGTAAGGAAATCTCGCATCCGATTTTAGGGAGTGATTATTAGACCTAAGTAGAAGGCTATTATAATGGCAAAAAAATTGTGAATAGAAGAAACGGCTTGCAAAATATTTGTGATTTTTTTTTTCAAGAATTGCGAAGTGAATATAAATACTTTTTAATTAGCAATTTTTTTATTACGCGTAATGATACAGCTGTAAAATTTCAAAAACGAAATGCTAGGACGAAGTAACAATTTAAATTTCCATAACTTTTACAGATCTCGAATTTTCGGAAAAAAAAACAAGTATAAAAAGACTGTATTTGCTATCTGTATAAAAAAGACTATTTTGCAAGCCGTTTCCAAGATAATCTGGTGAAGTAGATTTTCATTTGATTTTTTTATTATTACAGCCTTCTACTTAGGTCTAGTAATCACCCCATCAAAATATGATATGGGTCCCATGCTTTTTTCACCATGCCACATTTTATTCTCAAATAGTAGGAACATAACACATAACACTTTTTGCAGATAACAATTTCCTTTAGTCGTTTGTATACAAATGGAATGGTCAAGATAAAACAATCATCTTGTACAGAGTGGTCGCTTCCAGTTCTATTTTTCTTCTTGTATGATAATTTCGTAGTGACAATACACACCTCTGGGGTGGTCGGCGCGCGGCGGTGGAACTTTGAGATTTGGTGCGTTTTGTTAAAAAAGACAAAGAACGCATGAACTTCATGCAACACATAGCAATTAATTGAATTAGTTCGAAAAACTTTTTAAATTTAATATAATATAAAAAATTAAAAAATAATTTTATAAATATTTTATTTTTTAATAATTTTTAAAATTTAATAAATATAATAATATATATTAAAAATCCTTCCCGGACCCCGGGCCCCCCATCCCCCCCCCTTCCCCCCCCCCCCCCCCCGGCAAATCCTTGCCGCGGCGGCCGTGGGGGGAGGAGCCCCCCAAAGGGGGAACTTTTACACAAAAAAGGGGGAAAAAACCGGGACCGGGTATTTGCCCCCCGCCTCCCCTTTTCGACCCCCAAATGGGACCGGAGACCTCAAAGCCCAGGACCCCAGCCCCCCCCCCCCTCTGGGCGCTTTTTTCCCCCCCCTCCTCTCCTAAACCACTCCCCGCCCTAACAGAACCGTATTAAGGGAAATCTCGAGATCTGTCTGAAGTTAGAAGAACATGGTTATGTTATAATTAGTTTGTAGGTATACTTCACTTGACAACTGTCAAAAAAAAATCACAAAGCAAGTTGTTTTTCGCATTTTTCTTGTTGCAAACCTCATTTGAAGTTTTTTGCTGCTATAACCTTCTATTTAGGTGTAATAATCACTCCCTAAATCACTACCTGATGTGGATTCCATGTTTTCTTAGGAAAACACGAGAATTGTTAATCTCTCAAAAAGTGACATAAAACACTAAGATTGTAATTAAATTTTTGAGCAACCGAATATGTTTACGTAATTACAATGCTTTAGAAATTTCACATTGCACTATTTTCGACATTTGTAAAGAATTTGATTGCTCAGATGGAAGGAACTGAACTGACAATACCGAATTGCAATTCAGTATTGTCTCCTTCAAAAAACTTCCTTGGGAAGCCACATAGCGCTGGAAACGGTTCTTCTATTCCTCATAGCAGTGCTGGAACTCATCTACTAGAATAGCCTTCAGCTGGTCGGTCACAGCCGTTTGAATGTTTTCTATGATCCCAAAATAATGTCCCTTAAGATGATTGCACACCGTTGCTCAAAATTAATGTCACACATTTTTTAAAACGCACTAGAAAAAAAAACGGTTTACGAAAACAGTCGCAAAGGACAAACAAACGACTCTATCAAGTTCAAAGTTGTACTGAAGGAGCATTACAAGTCCCGTCTCCGCAATATTGCTAGGTCGGGCGCTACGTTGCCAGTCTCATTACTTAATTTACACGCCTGGTAATACGTTTTGCAGAACATAAATTTCTTTTAGCTGTTTACGAATAAAATGGGGTGGTCATGATGAATCATTGTGTACGTTATATTCCTAAACTTGATGTTTTTTGGGCCACCCGGTATCATCGGGCGCCCCGGCTTTCGCCGCTGCTCGCAGGAGCCCCGGGGATCGGCCTTGCCCGGCCGACAAGGATGTCAGCGGGACAACGCGCCTCCTTGGATACCCGTTAGTTAACGCGTTAAGGCAGGGCCACACAGAAAGCTATGCTATGTTCGCTATAAACAATGTGTACGCTATGTTCGCTTTGTTTGCTATGAAATATGGCCACATCAAAAAATAGTACGAATAGGCCTTCTATTTTTTATTGAAAATGATAAATACGCCTGGGGAACAAAAAAAGCGGTGCAACTTTATGATTCCATGGGCGTGCATATATCTTTTATAAAATCGAAAATTGTGAAATAATTTTTTTCATTCAAATCAATATAGGAGATTAAAATTAGCCTGCATACAAAAATCTTAATATTTGTAATATAATTTGCTGTAAATAATGCTCATTTAACCAGACAATCTCAAAAAATTGTCTGTTTTAATAAACCTAGCTGAAATACACGTCACTGGCGTCTTAAACAAGTCAGACTTACTAAAGTCGTAAATCATTTTAACGACGTAAAAATTGTATGGCACAGTGGACCGAATAAGTAATTAAGGAGTATTAAATACAAAGCAATCCAATAGTATACTGAGTCGGCATTCGCTCGCGGATCGCGGCATCGCGTTGCCGGCTCTTCAAAATTTTCTTAAGTATAGTAATATACATAAAGTTTTTTTAATATATAATTATTTTTTTACAGCAATTTTAAACGCTTTATTTTAATGCGAACTAATAAATTTATATCTAGAATATTTTTTTAATATTTCCAAACTAGCTTTCTAAGAACGTCACAAACTAACAGTTTACTGAAGTATGAAGTATACTTGTATAGTAAGCTTAGCAATTTTAGAAAATATATCTGACAACCTTGCTTTTTTCTACCTATTTTCAATTTAGAATGGAAATACAGTACAAGATCTTTAGTTTCCCACAAACATGTTACCATGCCAGTTGCCGTGGGAGAGTGATAGTACTGATGATGAAGCAGTATTGCTGTTTTTCGTTGTGTAAAAGAAGAAACGCAAAAGATTATGGATATACGATGTCAACAAAAAAATGAAAAAGTACGGTGAATATCATCACTTAATAAAACAATTGATTAATTGCTCCATAATGTGGGTGGAATATGTTAGGAACTACTTTAACAGTACTTGCAGCACACGTGAAATGCATCTGTTCCCGCGCGTCTTCGGCGACGTTGCAAAAATATAGCCAGAACTCAAACATCTGAGCTACGCATCTAACATCGCAAACATAGCGCGCGTAGCGTCTTACGTCTGTATGGCCACGACCGTTTAAAACAAGGGGGGGCTATTTTTACTGCATATGGCGAACATAGCGAACGTAGCGAGCATAGCGCTCTGTGTGCCCAGGCCTTTAGTCGCTTGTATTTTTGCGACCTTTCCGGACAACAATACGAGTCGTTACGAGTTACGACGCCGAGGTAACGTTTTCCTTGCGGCTCGTTTCGGGTACGCCCGCGGTTCGGAAATGCCTAGGTCGTCGCCGGTCACTTTCGTGGGTTTACCCACGCACAGAGCCGAGTGTGACCCCGGGGAAGGTCTTCGTACCTAGAGTGAAAAAAATGCCTCTTGGTTTTTCCATGGAAGATGTTGGAAACGTTGCTCGAAATTCTGCCTGAATTAACGTAGACTTGAAGTTGTCGGAACAGGATGTCCCATTATTAACGGAAAAGTCCAAAAGTTATTACTAACCCAGATACAGGGTGTCAAAGTTATAATTTATTTTTCGATTTTGGTAAATTACTTAAAAACTAAATTACTAAAACGTAAATTTGGCGATTTGCGTTTTTGGGGAGATGAATTTGAATTAGCACGTAATTTTGATATATGTAAACTGTAGAGACCACTCTTTACGACATTCCGAGTAAAAACTAGAATAACTTTTTTTGCCTTTTCGAATATTAATGTTTTGAATAAACGTATCAATGTTTTCATCATTGTTTGATAGAAAAGGTGTACCTTTTAAATGTCGTTCCAAATGAATTTAGAGATATTCTCTTTCAAAGTGTTTAGTTTCAAAGTTGGTAGTTTTATTAGAAAACATACGAGGTGTGGCTATTAAATAACCGAACTGCTGTCCTAACACTTTTTTATTCGTTACTTACCAATTGCCGTAGCAACTTTTTCGCTTCAATGTACTCCCATTGGCGATCTGTATATCCATACAACTCTTCCATTGATGAAAGCAATAACAAGTTTCAGTAGAAGTTTTTTTTGCTATTATAGCCTTCTATTTGGGTGTTTAATAATCATTCTGCAAAATATGATGTAGGTCCCATTTTTTTTTTTTCGAAAATACGCGAATTTTTATCTACCTACTTCTTAATGCGATTCTGTCGAGGTCCGTCATTTTCTCGACCCTAGCGATCACGTTTGCCTCCCACAATGTCAATAAGGAACCTTCCAAGGTCATCGACATTTGAGTCGCAATTACGGTTTTTCTTAATTAAGGGTCCGATTGACATTTGCTATGTAGACGGTTAAACAATTCAGTCGCTTAATGACTTAAAGTTAATGTCAACAACGGAATTGAGTACAACATTGACGTGTCGTATTACATTCGACAAAGAAATGAACTTTTACTTACGAAGGTTAATTAACGAAGTAAATCGCGCCTTTCGTTTCTATCAATACTCGTATAATAATTAATAGTTGAGATTCTTGGTCGTGTTTTTCGATTGCGAACACGTAAACACGCGAGATTATTCTGGGCACATGCTGGATCGCGTGCCCCGCTGTTTTTTCTCGTACATATAAGGCTGCGTAGGGCTGTCTGCCGATGAAAGATATTCCACAAACTCGGTTCCTTACGGGCAGAGGCGACTCGTCGTAAACATTCTTAATTGCCGATTGTTAATAGTAGGCCTCGGATATTAATAGAAACAAAACACTCGAAATGAGGCTCGTCTTTTCAAACTCAAAGTTTCAAACTCGAGAAGGCTATTACTGAACTGTCCGATGCAGTTGTTAAACTGGGTAGACAGGCGCCTATGACGGATTGAGCGCTAAACATAGCGGAAGTTGCAGTACTCTTTATTGCAGCCGTATAAAAGTGTAATGTATGTACATAAGATGTGCGATAAAAACAAACAAACTATAAATAAAACTAGAGTGTACCTGTAAGTAAAAAGCAGAAACAGAAATACGCGAAGAAAAGGAATAATACAACACTTTGTGTTCACTTTACTACATTATTCAAGTGTTTAGGGAATTTTGGAGTGTTGAGTGTGGAAAGGGCAGTGGCAGTACTACAGTAGGAATGGAGGAGCTGAAAAGGTGGATTTAATACACGACGGACTTTTCCTGTTGTTACGATATTACGAAACGATTTTATACCTTGTATAAAATAAAAACCGATGACGCTATTAAATGTGTGCAGTGATACCACCACTCAGTTATATTGAAATAAAAACTATAATGGACTGTTTTATTGAATTTTAAATTTCGCGCTTGATATTCGTTGCTATGAAGTTGGCAGCAGATCCGAAGTTACCGTGTTGTATTACTTGACATTTATTGACAGTTTGAAATAAATATGAACCTTACATTGGCTTTAATAGTGGTTTGTGTCTTTTTTTGAGCTTCAAATTTTTTTCTTGCATTAAAAAAAACTTGTTATTTTCTGAACAAATAAAGTGCTATAGTTGTTTGATTTCCATTTGCGAAATGCTAGAACAGTTTAAACAGCTGCTGCCAAGAGTTAGTAGTATATTTGATACGCTAATTAGGAAAAGAACCAAATAATGGTCCATTGCTACACTTAACAGCTGTTAGAAAAGTAATTCAAATATAAAATTAAAATATTTCAATATCAAAACTAAATCAAAACAACAGTCCAATATCTTCTTTTAGCGCATAGCAGCAGCCCTAAACTTTAATGTTTCTGCGGGTAATTCTATTTCACAAAAAGCAAAAAACAATGAACTTTTAAAATCACCTAGAAAGGGTAATCCTACCAAGAGGGAGACAAATACTGTACCGTTTAATACAATTGCTATTCGTAGCATGGTGAGCATTTTTTGTATATATTTTTTAAACATTTCAATACGTGTGCTTTTTTTTCTTAACTTTCCCTCCCATTAAAAAAAAAACATCTTTATTAACTTTGACTACCAACTTTTCCTGTTCTTTTTGTACTTGCATATTTATGCACCAACCAATGTCTTAAAATATTTTACATACATTTTTTAGATTTAGTTATCTATTTAATGTTGAAAGAATAACAATTTTTTTAACAATAACATTTAACAGTAATAACATTTAACAATAAACACACAAATAATCCATCTATGTATGGATTAAATGAATAATCCATCTGGCATCAGTGCGCTCTAAAATCCTAAACACGTGTTTAATGACGTGCATCGGTTTTTATTTTGTATGATGTATGTACATATGTGTATAATTTGGTCCATTTTAAACAGGATAGAGTATATTTTTCGGATAATAAATGATTTACCCAACGGGTGTGTCCGTTATAGTGTCGACGCCCTGTACATCTAGGCGCCGTTGCACATCCAGATAGTCCGAACATCGATCTGTCGAGCACACAAAGCCATTTGTCAGTCTCAACAGATGGTCTTGTCCGCACTAAATATTGTACACCCTTTTGTTCGTATTTGCTGCACGCTGACGGACAGGTCAAGGGTCTCCTTTATGCACACGTCCTTGTCCCATTTCCGATCGTTTTGTCTTCAAGACTAACGGGCAGAAACGGGGGAAGGAAACAGGGGACTGGAAAATTCGTTATTTTCATTTACTCCATGAATGTTCTTCAGACTGAGGCAACGTTTGGAACCTTTGTGTTGGTACGATTCTGACGGAATGAACAAAACGAGACATCGTTTTTTTTTGCTTTCAAAGGAAATACTTCCACATCATGGAATGGCCAGCTGGTGAGCCTTATCTAACACCGATTGATGATTGACATGTGGGATATTATCTATAGCCTTTTTGCAAAAGGAACAGTTCTAAAATGGATACTAACTTACACGAGAACCATCCATAGACATACAGTCAGCAACAAAAGTAATATTGTGCACCCACTTTTTGAAGATTGCTTAAATTCTGATACCTATTTCTTGTAATACAATATTATTTTTTCCATTTGATAGGATTACAGCTTGTGAAATTCTGAAGATAACAAATTTCTAAATCTGAACTAAAAATTGTTTAGATACTTGGTGATTATGAAAAAAATATTTTGCAAATATTTAACAAGTAGTTTCCAAAATTTTCTGTCGAGGCAGATATTTTTTAAAACCTCTGCAACCACTTCAAATTTTTTGTTAGATTCACATGTTGATAGAATTACAGCTTGTGAAATTCTGCGTCTAATAAGTCAAGTTGAAGGTGATGAATGATGATGTGATATGTCGACTGTGTGAAAAGCAATCGCTAAAAAGATAAAAACTGCGATGTTTTCAAAAAATAACTTTTTGAATAACTCCGAAAATTGTATGAAACCCTTTTCAAAGTTATTAGACTCATATTAAAGGAAACTTTTCAGAGTATGTATGAACCATTTAAAAAAAATGTAGGTGAAAAACCAAAGATAGGTGAAAAACCATTCAACCTAGAGGTGAAAAATTTCTAAATCTGAACCAAAAAGTGTTTACTTGGTAACTATGAAAAACATATTTTGCAAATATTTAACAAGCAGTTTCCAAAATTTTCTGTCGAGGCAGACGTTTTTTAAAACCTTTGCAAACACTTCAAGTTTTTTTATTAGAGCTTTAGTTCTAACAAAAGTTTTAGATTTAAATGTTTAGAAGTTTGGTTTAGAACTTAAATCTTGAAACTTTAAAAGCTGACAAATACCTAATTAAACAAGACAAAAATGTTAGGACTGAACCTAACATACATACATATATCATGTATGTATGTAATTGTGCATTACTGATTGTTATACTTAATTGATATTATAACGATGGTTAAAACGCCAGCCCCATTTGCTTATCAATTAAAAACAATTGTGCAGGGTTTTCCAGATTTGAAGTGTTAAAGCTACCACTGTGTACTGTGAAATATGCAAGTGTTAGTTACATGTTTACAGAAAAGGACAATGTGAAAAGCACGTAAAGTCGCTAAAACACCGCGAAAATAAAAGAAATGGAATCCCAAGAAGTTAATTCCTATATGAGAATGACGAGGTGTAAGAGTGTGACAACAGATGCGGGAAAAGTAAGAGAAAACAATATTACTTAGTAAGTCACTATTTATTCACTGCAGCATGCATGGTCAAGTTCGACCCTGGCATGTACCGTTTGGTTCTAGCCCTAGTACATGCATACATACGTCTGAATTGGGAAAGCCTATTTTGAGGTCAAAGAATGACCCTAAAACAGGCCATTTTTCACCTGTTTCATCATTCTCGAATTTGGATTAGAAATCTATGTTAGACGTTAATAAAGTCCCTTCATTAGATATTATTTAGTCAACCCATGAGTCCAATTCTAGGTTGAGGAAACAGGTGAAAATTGGTGTCGTTCTTTTGTTGAACATTCGCTACAAAGTCGTTTAACTTCATTACCTTTACCAGTCATTCGGTTATTTCCCATGTCCACGTTCTAGATAAAAAATTATAAACAAATAGTGACCTCTTTTATAGCAAATAAAGATAACATAATACGTACATACATATGTATTTTTTTAACAGTGTCCGGTTCTTTGGCTTTGTGGTATCTCTCGTATTTTTTAAAACATCTCTATCGAAAGATTGATCGCGTAAGTGTAAACTAACGCGTACGTGTATACTTTCGTATTCCGGTAATGATATCTGCTGAGCGATGACGCACGGCATTGCAAAAAAAGACTAGATCTTTTGGACATATGCGAAGTAAACAAACAAAAAAAAACTCCAGTTGCGCAAATCGTACGCAAAAACATATTTTGCATAAACACACTTTCGTATGTAAATAACTCGTATTTATAATCAAATATAATATTTCACTTCGTTAAATATTTTAATTGCTGGAATAGTTATCGTTAACTGTAGCGTTTTTATCGCAAAAACCTTGCTATTGCAAAGGTGACGTCACTGTCCCGACTCGAATATTGCGGTTTAAAATTGACACGTTTTACAAATTTTAAATTGATGCTTATGTGATAGTACTTCAACTGAACGTTTATTAATTTTTTCCCCACAGTGTGTACTAAAAAATTATAATTGTTTAGAAGTACGATGATAATGATGACTAGCCCGTAGGTTAATAATAGATTACAGGACCGGCCTTAACACGACTGGAATATTGTTATAACCCTTGCGAACTCACAATCAGTTTATGTTCGACTTACTTCCTGTGATGTACCCCTGAATGTACTCGATAAACAACCATTTCGTGAGTTCTGGAACAAATACGTTCTAGAAATGCCGTTACCAAGTCGAACAATGTTACATACCTAACTATCTATCAACTGTACGCAGTTACTAAAGTGAATTAAAAGTGCATTAAAAAATACACGGCTGTGGTTACGTATTGACGAGACATTTTCAGCAAATAAAAGTTGTTATTTTACAATCTAATCCTGCCGAAGCTGCAGCTATTAAGAAGAGCCAGATCAAATTTCAACATGTGTCCGTTGAAACAATTAATAAAAAACTTACTTAAGAAACTATAGAAACTTTCCGACGCTAAAACTTTTTATGTTTCTTATGAGAAGTACCACCAAGCTACGTCGTAAGCTAATTAAGAGGTCTAGTATGTTTTACGACTTATACGACGCTACATGATACTAGTTTAATTACGTAATGAAACTGGCAACGTAGCCAGACCGAGAGGTTTGGAAGGGCTGTAGGTTAACATTTAATGCTTCAGTACAATTTAACTAGAGCATTTGTTTGTTCTTTGTGATTGTTTTCGTAAACCGGATTTAAAAATGAGTGACATTAATTTTGAGCAATGGTGTGCTATCAGGTTTTGCTTCAGACTTGTACATATGTACATACGAGTAGAACAAAGGATACTTTTGCAAAACTTCAACACGCCTACGGAAACAGTGTTTTTTCCAGAGCCCTGTTATTTCGGTGGTTTAAGGTATCCTCAGAAGGAAGATAGTCGATGGAAGATGAACCACGCAGCGGAAGGCCATCATCTTCAAGAACCGATGAAAATGTCGATAGAATACGGGATCTTGTGCATTGAAATCGTCGATTGACGACAAGAATGATCGGGGAAGAGTTAAATTTGAATCACACCGCTGTTCATCAGATTTTGACTAACGAATTGGGGATAATACAAATCTGCACAAAAATGGTTCCAAAAAATCTTTCGCAGGAACAAAAAGACATCAGGAGAGAAAGGTGTCTTGACTTTTTTGGAATCGATTGAAAATGATCCCCATTTTATGGAACGTGTCATTACTGGTGATGGGACTTTGGTGTTTGAGTACGACCCAGAAACCGAGCATCAAAGCATGGAATGGCACACTTCAAGATCTCTAAGACCCAAAAAAGCAAGAATAAGCAAGTCGAAGATCAAATGCATGCTGATTTACATTTTTTGATAGCCAGGGAATTGTCAACAATGAGTTTATGCCTCCAGGCCAAACAGTAAATCAACACTTTTACAGATGTTCTTGAAAAACTTCAAAAAACAGTCATGCGTGTGAGACCAAACATCAAGAACAACTGAATATTGCATCACAACAATGCGCCTTGTCACTCAGCCATTTCAGTAAACGAGTTTTTAGCCAGAAAAAATTCTGTGGCTCCTCAGCCTCCTTATTCGCCTGACTTGAATCCTTGTGACTTTTTTCTTTTCCCGAGATTGAAAAATCACCTCAAGTAAAGTGACCAGACGTCCGTCATTAGGACGGACAGTCCGTCATTCAGAAAGCTTGTCCGGCTTCAAGAGCAGTCCGTCAATATCCGTCATTGAAATTGTTTTATTAAAATGTCCGTAATTACGTCTTCTAGGTTAATCTGAAGACGTATCGTATCGATCGTGATTAAATATTATTTCAAAAAGGCATCAAATTCCAAAAAGTATCCTTGTGAAAGTTTATATTTTTATGTAAATGTATTTTTTCATTGAAATTCTGAAGTGCCAGGAAAACGCGTGACCTTGAGAGTTTTAAAAATTTTCGTCTGCGGCGCTATTTGGCTCGCGCCTCACGGTGCGAAAAATTAATTCTAGCTTCGTCAATGTGAATCAACTGAACATGTCCGTCTTTCGCAAGATCAAAATCTGGTCACTTTAACGTCAAGGAATATCATTTTGGGACCATAGAAAACATTCAAACGGCTGTAACCTACCATTGTTATTCCAGTATATGAGTTCCAGCACTGCTATGAGGAAATGGAAGAACTGTCTCCAGCGCTGTGTGGCTTCCCAAGGAAGTTATTCTGAAGGAGACAATACTGAATTGTAATTCTATCCGAATACAAAAAAAAATAATGAAAAAATTAATCTCATTACACAATTTAGACACCTCGTATGCAAGCAAGTCTTTCTAGTTGGCTAAGCCTTAGTTTTGCTTCAGTTTGTTGACATGTATGTGGACCAACAAACAACAGCTCCATAGATTATCATTTATAATTATCATAGATATTATGATGACAGTATACACGTTATTGCACACGGTATTTGTACATCATTTGTTAGGTTGCAAAATCATAAAATATGTTATTGTACGGCTCATAATAAAAGAGAAGCTCGCATTTACTGTCGCAATGAAACGGTGCACTATAATCTTTATTGTCTACGTCTTTGTTACCGTGGCTCCGACAAAAATAAACCGCGAGTCAGTCGATAACGTCTCAGTTTGCCTTTTTCGTCCTCGCAGACGAATTGAATTATGTAATAAATAAATGGGGGAGTCAATAAATCCTCCTTTTTATGGATACGCCGTTAGATTGGCGCGAGGTCTCTGGTCGTTACAAATTGCTGCGGGCACGTGGAATCTTCGAAAAAATGATGGATCGTGCGAATATTGAAACGCCTGAACGATACTGAAATATCTCTGTTCACGATTATTGATCAATATGATATGTGTGTTTCCTCGAAGAAAAAATGGAATAACAAAGGATATTATTCACAGTTCTGATTAGGGTACTAACTATTTGTTAAACAACAGTGCCGTACTAAGGTTCGATTACGCCAGGGTCGGACGAAGAATGATATAAAAAGAGCTTACCCAGAAAAACTCAGTGGCAGGTCGTTGCTGTGCTAAAGTAATGAAAAAGACTTGGAATATGACAAGATCAGTAATGTACATTTGGGCACTGAGTCGTACAACTTGAAATATATCACAAATGGCATTAAATTTAAGAATAAAATTGTCTAATACCGTTAGTGCTGTTACCATTCGTTAGTTCTTTCTTATTCGTAATCTTGTTACTTATCTACTTTTGTTTTGAAATATATTTCAAAATTCCTATTTTTGTCTCATTTCGTCTTTCAATTAATCCTTATTAAAGGCAATACAATACATATCCCAATAAAATTGGGATATGAACTGACGCTATCATACTCAAAAGCAAAAACTTAATCGTTACACCAAATTGCCTCTATCTCAAGCTGTCAAAAATTTGTTTACAATCTACTCAGTCATACTGGAAACAATTTGGCTAAGAAAAAACATTTTTATTCCACGTCCAGTTTGATGTCAAATTTATTTTAACGATCAATACTAAAACTTTCTGTTAACTTCTTCGCGTTAGAATTAATCACCCGCTCAAAAATAACACTTTCATCAGCATCCAATTATCGGGCACTCCACTGCGAAGCGAGTGGTCCGCATCCTTCCGCGGGAGCGTCTCCATCCCCCGGCCGATAACCCTTGCGCGCCCTTATTAAAGGGCCCTTGACGTCTTAATAAAGTTCCTCCCCCCTCCCCCTGCCTCACACGGCGCCGCGGGCCATTTTTGCCGTCGGTCTCAAAGCGAATTCGTCCCGCAGTCCTAGGAAGAGACATGAAACGAGAAAGTCCTGGGGGGCCTTTTCTTATTACACTTATTAGATTCCTTTGTCGCGCGGGAAGGAAGAGTCGGCGAGAAACGACTAGCTCTCGGTGACGTACAACAATGAGAAAATAACTCGCGCACATAGCGCAAAAGAATGGAGAATGTGGTCTAGAGACGGAACTGAATTGTGCAAGTCAGGTCCGTACTTAGGTTCCGTTAAGGGGCACCGAAAAATGTACACACATACAGACTGGGTCTGTTAGGCTTGGTTGTATAAGAGGGGGTGTTAGCGGAAATCTAAAGAGCAACGTTGTCAGAACTAACTGTAACTCTTAACTCTGCATAATAAGTCTTTATAAAAACCCTACATTTACAAAATGCATTGATGTACGATCAATTGCGTATCGTATAATAAAATTTACTGTTATCTTTTTTCCACCCAACTACTATGAAATATTTTTAAACAGTTAATATTACTTTAAACAGCTGCGAAACAATTTTAAAATATCTAATACGAATATTATGTTGATATGACAACAGCGAACGCACGCAGCGAACGAAGGCAGAACGAACGGTCCAATGGTTCACTCTAAGCTCCACCCACTAATGCACTCTCCATGCCCCGTCACGGACGATTTTTATTTTTATGAATGTATGTAATGCTTCTACAATACGCTCGTAATAACGCACTTTTCTAATCAGGCGCTAGACCAGAATAAAATATAAAATGGTATTTCAAATTTTAACTCAAACAGCCCTACCGACAAACCGGATGTCTTTCATACGACTGCGCTAGCGATTGGTTCGCGATTGGTTCTCACCTCATGTTTACTCTATTTACAAAGATGTTAAATTATCAAGTGCCTTTCATTCGGCTATGTACGCATTAGGCTGCCACTTACTGTATAAGTACACAAATTTTATTTTTTTACAACCCAAATATTTCGTTTACGTTTGCTATTTTCTTTCACAGAACAAGACGAAATTTTGTCCTGTCGTTTATGAAGAGGACAATTATAAGAATATCCAGGAACGTAGTGAACCCGATAAATGACAGTCAGCTGTTTAGATGGCTGCCCTCCAACACGGTAAGTTACAGTGAATTTTTTTAACTAATAACTTTACAAGTGCACACCTAAACACTAACACTGGAGATAACACTCATCATTAGAAGATGATTATAACTGAAGAGTTTTAGTGGAAAAGTGTTGTGTGTGTGTTTGTTTCTGTGCCGAAGATTCATTACTTTAATACCTTTTACAACAACACCTTATATTTAAAAAAAGGTTGATTCATTTCTTTAACATCCCGTAATATATGACTGAAACTGGAAATTTATGAACCAAATATTTAAATTCGTCGTACATTAACGCTTTTTATTCAGATTTGGTCTGTACATTTGGTTGTAGAAGAAAAATGATCGTTCCACATCTACTGAAGTTAAAGCTGAAAATTAAAAATAGTTCACATGGACAGAGAACGACACAACACGCACATTATTTTCACGAATTTCGCACAGTTGTTGGTGTCACTAACAGTTGTTTGTTGTCACTAACATCAGTACATTATTATTGTTTACATCTACAGAGACAATACACGTGTTACTACTATTTCTATATTTTTAGCCGCTGTTTGCAAAACTCGTTTATTAGCTATCAATATCGGGGTATTAACGACCTTACTACCGCAAAATCTGTTGTTTCGTCCACTGTCACCCACAGAAATTTATTATGTATGTATGTCTTCTTTGATATTTCCCATGACATGTTGATATGTCTTCTGTAAATATATTTTACGCAATGTATGGCTACTAGGCAACTGTCGACTACGTTCCACGCAAGGCTACATGCGCAAAACATTATGCACAAATCAAACCAAAATTCCTCTTTTCCAACCTACCAGGTATATTTTTTTTGATGGATATTTGAATCTAAATGTCTTTTATACACTTGGCGATCACGAAATTTTTATCGACGATTGCAAGGAATACATAAAATATGTGATTATGTATTCTTATGATTTTGGATAGAGAGTTTTTGCTGGTCCTCCTTATGCTGTGATTTTAATCTCGTTTTGCGCCCCGTAAACACTCCGCCACTGGACTCGGTACGACCCGCACGAAGCCGCCGAGCTTTTCGACTGGAAAAATTCCGATCGCGCGCCGTTCTGAATAAATAACATTTTAATCTAGTTACCTGGGGGTGGCCGGGCGGCCGCCAGTACGCGGTATTTCGCGTGCAAGCCGCCCCCGATTAAATTTTTACGTGCGCGCTCGACGCAAGCCGAGATAATAGCAATTGCTATTATCGCGCGCGAGCTCCCCTTCCGTCGCACATCGCCGGGTGGAGGCGGGGGTTTCGTCGATACGTTTTTTCCCGCATTTTGTACGGTAATGGATGTAGAGCAGACCTCGAAGTTAGTGTAGAGTTAAAAAAAAACATCAAATCAAACCCATTATTTGCCGCAACGTAACTAAGCGGGGGGCAAGTGAGGCAACATGCATAATTTCAACTGACGGAATGCTAGTATCACATTTATTTTACACATAAATTAGACTGCCACGGTGATGAGCAGAGGCCTTAGGTTAATAACAGAATTCCAGGTCTTAACGCGACTTAAATACTGTTATACAAGGTGTGTAAATTAAGTAATGAGACTGATTTTTTTAATTTCTTCATTGGAATAGAATCACAATTCAGTAGTAACTCCTTCAAAATAATTCCTTGGGAAGCCACACAGCGCTGAAGACGGTTCTTCCATTCCTCATAGCAGTGCTGCAACCCATATACTAAAATAGCCGTTGCGTTTGAGTGTTTTCTATGGTCCCAAAATGACGACCCTTGAGGTGATTTTTCAATCTCCAGAAGAGAAAATAGTCACAAGGACTCAAGTCAAGCAAATAAGGAGGTTGAGGATGTTTTACTGGTTATAAACTTGTTTACTTAAATGGCGCAAATTTTATTCTTCCCCGATTGTGTGATTCAAATTTAATTCTTCCCCAATCACTCTTGTCGTCAAACGACCTGGATGGGAAAAAAGCCATGGACATGCATTTGATAGCTTCAAATACATATACTAATTAAATTCATGTTACATATTTGGCACATGGGCTCCACCGAATTGCCGAAATTGTTATCTTAATGTTGGCAGCCTTTTAAAGACGAAATGAGTGACAAACATTTTTTATTGTTGTGCGAAACATAGTTTTAAGAATTTTTCTGTTTACCTTACTTTCGTTACAACAATTTCAAACTGTTTTGGTTTAGAACTTTAACTTTGTCAGTTTAAAATCTATCAAACACAATTTTAACAATTTTAGGCCTGAACCTATCAAACACATTCTAGAGCCTACTTTGAGGTCAAATTTTTGTTGAACGTACGTTACATTAAATGGTAAAAGCATTATCAGTTATTATACACGGCTTCAAAATTTAAACTGGTCGTCAAATGCGAACCGTCCGTTCATCCTCCGTGATAAGCCACGTTTCGTCATTTTCGCACTTCACCTGATATTTGCTCCGCAGTTCGTATTCCTGCTCCCCTACATGCGGCAAATGGCATTTTATCAGTGTCACAGAACCACTCTCAGGGTCTGCACGTATATAAGTACGTATGTATATACCATATACAGAGGTAATTCAATGCCCTGCTGTTTACTACAGTGGAATCTCCTTCAACCGACGACATACGAGAACCCTCTTACTTTAAAAGCCCGTTTCCTATGACATCCTCACGACATTCTTGTAAGTACTTCCGTTTAGAGTGCGGGCATTTTGACGTCATGTAAAACTCAAGGAAAACAGCATTACATTCTGCGTGCGAACAGTGGCGAGCTGTGGAATTCTTAATTCACGTATTTTCGTAAGCAAGCACGTGACCCACCCCATAAATTAAGGGGTGATTACCAGACATACCAGATGAATACAATATAAAGTGCAAAGAAATATGTGCATTTTTTTAATTATTACTACATGTACTGTATATGTAAAAATGATGGTTATTTTGTCTCTCCTACTGCAATTATTATTGTTCTTGTGATGCATGTGTAAGAATAATAACTTGTTTTTGTCCAACAAAATAACCCACAATTATATTTTACATATATATGTATATGACGCAACAAACTGGGAATTTTTACAGATACATAAATACATACATCCAATGTATATCCGTATTTTCCATAGGCATCTACAAATGTGAGGAAACTCATATTTACAAAATACATTTTTTTAAAGAAAAGAATATGTAAACTACGAGGTGTGTAAATTAAGTAATGAGACTGATTTTTTATTTATTTTTTTATTCGAATAGAATTACAATTCAGTATTGTCTCCTTCAAAATAACTTCCTTGGGAAGCCACACAGCGCTGGAGACGGTTCTTCCATTCATCATAGCGGTGCTGGAACTCGTATACTGGAATAGCCCTCAGCTGATCGGTTACACCCGTTTGAATGTTTTCTATGGTCCCAAAATGACGTCCCTTGGGGTGATTCAGGCAAATAAGGATGCTGAGGAGCCATAGGAATGTGTTTACTGGCTAAAAACTCGTTTACTGAAATGGCTGTGTGACAAGGTGCATTGTCGTGATGCAGTTGATGCATTGTTGTCATCCAGTTGTTCTTGATGTTTGGTCTCACACGCATGACCCTTTTTCGAAGTTTTTCAAGAAGTTTTTTTTTCTTTCTGTAAAAGTGTTGATTTACTGTTTGGTCTGGAGGCACAATCTCTTTGTGGACAATTCCCTGGCTATCAAGAAAGCAAAAATCAGCACGCATTTGATTTTCGACTTGCTCGTTGCTTGTTTTTTTGGATCTTGGAAAGCTTGAAGTGTGCCATTCCATGCTTTGGCGCTTGGTTTCCGGGTCGTACTCAAACACCCAAGTCGCATCATCAGTAATAACACGTTCCATAAAATGGAGACCATTTTCAATCTATCAAGACACCATTCTCTCCTGATGTCCTTTTGTTCCTGCGAAAGGTTTTTTTGGAACCATTTTTTGCTCAGATTTTTCTCATCCCCAATTCGTTAGTCAAAATCTTATGAACAGTGGTATGATTAAAATTTAACTCTTCCCCGATCATTCTTGTCTTTAACCTACGATCTGAATGCACAAGATCCCGTATTCTATCGACATTTTCATCGGTTCTTGAAGATGAAGGCCTTCCGCTACGTGGTTCATCTTCAGTCGACTCACTTCATTCTGAGAATGCCTTAAACCACCGAAAAACCTAGGCTATTGAAAAAACAGTCTGCGTAAGCGTATTGAAGTTTTACAAAAGTATCCGTTGCGCTGTGTCCAAGTATGAAGCAAAACCTGAAGCACACCGTTGCTCAAAATTAATGTCACTCATTTTTAAAACGCATTAGAAAAAACCGGTTTACGAAAACAGTCACAAAAAGTTACATGTTAACCTACCCCCTTCCAAAGTCTCCGCAGAGTTGCTAGATCGGGCGCTACGTTGCCAGTCTCATTACTTAATTTACACACCTCGTATAATTGTTTTGGTTAATGCTGTACATTATTATTAGACAACCAAAACGTTGTCTAATAAGAGAAAGGTTCATCTTTCACTTGGGATCATCAGATTTGATGCAAACTCTATTTGTTGCTGTCAAAAAATACCACAGGCGGATACATTTGCAACATACACAAGCAAAAGTATTTTTAACTATTAAAATGTTTATATCTGTGAATATATTAAACCCAGATTGCACTGCTATAAGTAGAATAGTACCTTAGCATGATCTGGTGTTAAATTCTTGTATTGTAACGTCCGAAATTTCCCTCCATTCTTATGTGCACTTCTACGTGGTCCCGCCTATGGAAGCCATGTACGAATATGGAAAGCTCAGCCTTCCTCGTTGGCCTTTACCAAGTTACATTGTCAGTTGGACACCTTGAACTACTATAATAACTGCACCGTGCTGATGATCTTTGGCATCCTCGGACCTTCAGAGTAGACTTAGCATTCTCTTGTGCGCAGAGGCGACTCGTGAAAATATAAATAGACGAGATGGAGAATTTCGATAAATACTGGGTGTCCACTTTTTAGATAAAATTGCATTGGTATTTTCTAAACCCTAAGAGATATGACGTCCGTTGAATTAGGGAAACATGGGACTCATGAAGGTGTGTGAGGCATACAAACTTCTAAAATTTTCAGTGGTTTAGGAATGATCCTGAAAAAAAAAATGAAAAACCTTTTTTTTTAGAAATTCACGAATAACGGTAGGATAGAGACAAAAAATCTTTGAATGGTATTCTGTTTTCTAAGTATGTATTTATAATTCAAAACAAACCAAAAATATGTATATACAGGGTGAGTCAGAAAGAATGGGACAAGACTAAACTGAGGATACTAGACACCAAAATATTATGAATGAGTTCAACATGCCTTATGTCGCTGGTTTAAGAGATACAGCGTGTTCAAAGTTTAAATTTTATTCTGAAATTTCACAACAATTGAGAAAGTTTTGATAGTATAAATCTGAAACTTGGTAGCTCTATGTGTTTTGGTGTGAGAATTACTAATTTTAAGTTTATTTTGACGTTGCTCCTAGAGGGCGCTCGTTTCACCGTATTATTTTGGTAAATTAAAACATATTTTTTTATCTGTTGAGTCATGCGTAAAACAAGTCGAGAATCTAAAAGAAAGCTCAATTCTACAGAGAAAAGTTTATTATTAAATCATTAAGTAAGCGTAGCCGGTTTTTTCTTATAAATGATGTAAGATACATAGTCGAAAAAATTGTATTTTTTATGTGAAATTCAAAACTTTTATTACTCTTCTACAAAAAAAAAAAAAAGATAAAAAAGTATCAACATTTAATAATAATATTATTCGTCTTCAGAATCACTGTTGTAAACTAAACTGTAAGAATCAGGTGTAAACTATTACTGAAAAAAGTTTCAGCTATACTCAAATGAGTACACCTTATATTTTTTTCGACATGTTTAAATAATTGTTATTAATTATTGCAACGGCTCTCAGGTGGCAGATGCGCATATTCTTAACTTATACGATACCAGCTACTATCTGAGGGATTTCTAGCTATACTCAAATCATGACGTAATTTTTGGACTGGCTCCCCTACTATTAGTGGAAACGCCACTGTGTATGTAAGTCAAGGCATATGTAAATATTAATGATACGACTTCCAGAACCGAGAACCGGTATGGTTAAGAATCGAGATGAATACTTAAGCGCTTCGCATTGAGTTGTGAGGAAGCGACTGCGAGGATTCTGCAGGAAGCTGGAATTTATTATTTGCTACTCTGCGGCGAATACGAGGAAGCTTGAAAACGTAATCAAGGACGTCGTACTTCATGTTAGGAATTCATTCAGCCGCTGCTAAAGTAAATTTGCGCATTGTGCGAAAATATTCCTTAGCATATTCGGTTGCCATACTAATGAGAATAGCAATTGTTGTTCTAATTATTACACGTTCATTGCGATGCAAATTTGCTGAAAAATTTAATTATTTTAAATATTTTTTAATTACGTTCTAACACCCCGAACCCTATCACTAAACCATAAGAAATACTGCCCTCTTTTTATTTTCTGATCTAAATAGTTTTACCACTCAAGGACTACTGGTATAACGAATTAATGTGATCGAATACTAAATATTTATTGTATTTGCAAGCCAGAACGAACTAGATCTTACGAGTATAATGTCACCCTGTGTATGGTTCCTTAAGAAACGGTGTTAATGATCACATAAAGATGGATATTTATTTTTCACGGTCAAAGTTCCGTCAAAAACTGTGGAGCCAACGATCCTTCTACTTATCGTGGCGTTTAAATACAGACTTGGGGATTATCTGAACTCTAAAAAGTTGAAACCAACCCTCATCAATAAAAAAAGACAGATCAGCATCATTCAAATGGTTGGTAGAACTTTAGTGTTGGAGGTTCGATTGCTCTAAAAGTTTCATGGGTGAGTTGCAGATGGAGGGATAAATAGGTTTTCAGAATTTATTAAGATATACTGTAGAATAGATCCAACTTGATAACTCAGATGGCTAAATGCTGTTCTTAGATTTTCCGTCATCATTTGCGTCAGCAACTGAACGTTTCTTATGTTCTTACTCTGGGTCCGTTACTTCCTTATTTCTTTATTTATTAGCGATTTATGTTTTTGGTTTCTCTTCGCAAATCCAGAAACCGGTTAGTACTGACCAGTGGCGGTGCATGATATTTCAGTTAGCCATATCTTGAAAACGACGCATGGGACCCACTTCACTTTTTAGGTGATGACTATACACCTCTTACAGAAAGGATTTATAGTGAAAAAACCGCCAGCAAAGTTTGCGAAAAAATTTTCAAAAACACTGGAGCACTCCCTGGGTTCTCAGTAACGCTCTGTGGGATATTTGCAGTATATTTTTTTTCATAATCTAGAAACAAATATAAGACGTTTTTCGATTTGTTGCAAAATATTTTAATTTTAAGTTATGGCCATTTTAATTTTAATTTTATTGGAACATTTTGTTTCCCAAAATTAAAATGGCCATAACTTTTTGAAACAAAAATATTTTGTAACAAATCGAAAAACGTCTCCTTATATTTGTTTCTAGATTATGAAAAAAAATATACTGCAAATATTCCACAGAGCGTTACTGAGAACCCGGGAGTGCTCCAGTGTTTTTTGAAAAATTTTTCGCAAACTTTTGCTGACGGTTTTTTCACTATAAATCCTTTCTGTAAGAGGTGTATAGTCATCACCTAAAAAAGTGAAGTGGGTCCCATGCGTCGTTTTCAAGATATGGCTAACTGAAATATCACGCACCGCCACTGGTTTACTGACCATGTAACGTGAATTTGCTTCTAAAAAAACTTCTTTGAAGTCTTCATATCATTGAATACAACAGCTTCCGTTGGTGTTACTAGCATTTCTAAAATATATGTCAGATCGACATATATTTTAGACGAAATTCCAATAAAATATTTTCACAAATTTTGACGTTTATCACCCTGGCATCTTTAAAACAATAACAGGTTAGTCGTGGCCAGTATATTACAAACATAACTGGCGGCTTTGTGGCCAGTTTTGATGAAGTCTTTAACGACTCGTTGTTTAAAGTGCTTCCGTAGTTTTCGACTCACCCCCGTATACACGATTGGACGAGCCCATCTTCTGCCTCTGCGACGTCGACTTCCCCCTCCCCCTCTGACGACATTCCACTTGATAAACGCTTCAACTGGTATCGAAAATTAAAAGTTATCGTTTTATTTATCTCACGCGGTCCAGCTTCTTATTAGAGTCTATTTGACCTATGACACTTCGCGCTCTGCATCGGCAGCCCGACCGGTCGGTCGCATATCTATGCGATGTTCAGGCGTATCCGGGACTACATTGAGCGGAAAATTGGTGACTTGAGACACAGCAAAGAAAAGAACGAAATAACTGTAGGTAATGTTGTTTCGAGGTATTGTCCCTCGTTAGTGCAATGCAGCTTGAATAAATAAAAAAGGATAAAATAAGGATCGCAAGAACAGAGCTGCTCATAAGCTCCAGGGTAGTCGCTTCGGTGGAACATTCAGCAGCTACTTCTCTGTAAGATAATCAATACAAACCTCACAAACTCTTCGCTCGTGTGGAATAGGGGCCAATCCACAACTTGTAAAATTCCTATACCGTGCTTCGCAATATATTCTCAATTATTTTATTATGAAGTTAGCAACATCCAATTTCTAATGGCAAACCAGCAGTGAGACTTGACTAGCATATTAAAGTTTTTTTATCTGACCGTAACATAATAATGTGTGAAGGAAACGCAAAGTTAAAAAATACAGATTTATTCTTAGATTAATGTTCAAAAGGTACAGTGAAATGCGTTTTCCAATTGTTTGGGTGTTAGCACAAACATCATTAATAGCCTCAACAAGTTCTTATACGTGATAGTCTGCCATGTGCTTCTAAAAACTGTATTTTTGAGGTGTTGATAAATAAGATAGTCTATGGACTAGATCCACTATGGTCTAAATAAAGATTGTCTAAATAAATAAGCTGATCTATGGTCCAGATCTTACAGTTATGACTAAGATACGACCTACAGACGACCTACGATTTACAGACTTTGCAGATATATCCATCAATCGAGTGTCAACAAATTCTTCCAAATTTTTCAGGGAACTCCTATATGCTCACTGGATAATTGAATAAATGTATAAACTTTGTGTGGTAATTCCATCTTAGGTTTTTAATTAAAATTATAAATAGGTGCTTCACAACGTGACTTTTATAATTTGAATTAATTCGACAACTGCCAGTGGCAAGTCTACGGCCTATTTAGAGAAAATATATAAATAACAGCCTGTTCTAATTGACAATTTATTTTGGATGAAGTGAGATTCAAGGCATGTCAAAGGAAATTTGTTTGTAGCATTAAGGAATTAATAAGGAACGTTTCGTGTTTTCGGTTACTGTGGTTTACTACCACACGGGGTTGAAAAACACCAAATATGTATATGTCTATTTGCCTCCAATTTACGATGGGAATTAAAACAAAATCTTCGAACGCATACATATCCGCCGCGCCATATTAACACTAACAACGCATTGTAAAACTTGGAGATACAAAAATTGTTGTTTGTTCAAACCGAATCTTAATCTGTGCGAAAACAAAAACATGTGTGGTATTTTTAGGATCGACACTCTCTTGTAGTCTTGGTAGTTTGCATAGTTTGACAATACATACATAGTTACGTACGTACATAGGTACATATACTTAAGATTTTGTGAAAAGGCGCTAAAAGGATATATCTACCTATTGTGTACATGGATCTTCATATGGAAACGTACCGTAAGTTGTTTTTTTATTTGTTAGATTTTAGCGTTTCTAGCGATAAATGAAAAACTAAACTTTTCAGGTCTTTGCCAGTGTTCATACAAAAAACAGGATAAAAACAAGCTTCGTAGTTCGAAGTACCATTTTTGTATTAGTAGTATCATTCATAGTATCATTTTTGTCAAGACATTTTTCATTCCTTCCAAAAGTGGGTTCAAAAATAATATGTGTGTATGTACCTAACATTGATTTAAAAAACTTGACAAAACCTCATCTACATTATACTTTTTTTAAATTATAGGCCAAGTGTGCTTTTTTTCATCTAGAAATATTTATTGTTTCCACAAAAGTATCTATACCAAATACTCCAAATAGGTATGACTTTAATACGAATATGCATTGTTGATTTATTAATTAATATGTATATTGACATGGTTTATAAGACCCTGTATTTTAAAAGGGCTGTAACATTGGACTAAGCTATGTTTAGTCCAATCAATTTATATCTACTGGTATCATATATGCTATTTCTATCAGAAACACCCTGTGTTCATACAGTAGTGGTCAAAAAAAATTAGAGTGATGTGATTTTATTCAAGTTATTTCATAGCATTTAATGTGCAGCACATTTAAAAAATTAAATATATATTTTTAGTTTGTAATACCACTCTCTAAAGGACAAAACGCCTTTAGTTTAAACTTAAGTATCTTTTATTCAAAGATATAAATACATAATAAATTCCAATGGATATTAAACATGGACAAAAAAAATAAGAAAAAAAAAACTGGACGTTTTCCACGAAACACCGAACTACTACACTTTTCTCGACGCGCATTTCGCCAACCAAGTTGGCATGTTCAGGAGAAGATTAAAACTGTGTCCAGTTTTAAGTTCTTCTCTTGTAAGAAATCCACCTCAAAAAAACGTTGGAAGCTATTTTTATCACGGTAGAGCGCGTCATTCCAAGTCTCCCCTACGGAATCGGAAAATAATCAAATGTGTATGTAGGCTAAAAGACCAAAGAGGGAAAGACGTCTTATTCGCCGCTTCGCTAACAAATCTACCGCGAAGCGAATGTTCTGCAAAGACGTAATTAGAGAAGTTGAGAAAATATCGTTCATTTCTTTTTCTTTCCCTTTGGATTACCGCCCAGGCATATTTTATTCTAAAGTGCGATAGTACACTGATAGAAATGTTTAGTTCTTCTGCTTAATACTCTGTGCCTGCTGTTTTCAATATCAAATAATAGATGCAAGTAAGGTGGAAGAGATATTGTCTTGATTATGAACTTTGTAACACAATCTAAATAGTTAAATAATCCGGCGAAGAGAATACTTAAACTTCTAGGCAATACGAGGCGCTGCGACCGTGTCGCGACAAGTTTGAACAGGACTGCGTCTGGTGATACTTTCTCCACCCTGAGCTCGCTGGACAAGCCAGTGGGTCGCTCAGTTTGAGTGTGGCAGTCGTTTGAATTAGGCTACGCACCAGTGACGCATCGAAAAAATGTTGTGTTCAGATGGAGCAACGGGTTAATCTCCGTTTCTTGTTAAACTGGAGAAAACTTTTACAGAAGCTTATGCAATGTTAAAAGAGGTGTACGGGAATGAATGTTTATCCCGCACACAAGTTTTTGAATGGTTAAAACGGTTTAAAGAGGGACGTGAAACGACCGAAGACTATCCGCGCCCAGGACGGCCCTCAACATCAAAAACGGATGAAACCATTGAAAAATTGGTAAATTAATCCTCAAAGATAGTTGTGTAAGCATCCGAAGGCTTGCTGAAATAACAGGAATCGACAAAAGAATGTGTTCGCCAGATTTTGCATGAACCGTTCAACATGCGCAAAGATTGTGCCAAAACTCCTCACTCCCGAGCAAAAGGAATCAAGAATGAACATTTGCGCTGACATTCTAAACAACATTGACACTGATCCAGGCTTGTTAGACACGGTGATTACTTGTAATGAATCGTGGTTTTTTACTTACGACCCAGAAATAAAACGCCAATCCAAGCATTGGAAGAGCCCGAACTCGCCAAGGCAAAAAAAAAGCCAGGATGAGCAAATCCAAATTCAAAGCGATGATTGATTTTTGACATTCGAGGCATTGTTTACGTTCACTGGGTCCCTGAGGGTCAGAAGGTCATTCGGTATTGTTACATCGAGGCTCTGACGGTCCTTCGTGAGCGTGTGAGAAGACGAAGACCCGATTTATGCAAGACAAATCATGGAAGATTCACCAAGACGATGCATCGGCCCATTCTGCTTTGTCTGTGGAGGCGTTTTTTTGCAAAATACGGCATTACTGTGTTGAAACATTCAGCATACTCGCTCGACCTTGCCCCCTGAGACTTTTTTATATTTCCCAAGGTCAAATCGTCGCTGAACGGGACAAGATTCGAAAGTGTGGAAGCTGTTAAAGCAAAAACGACGGAGGTTCTGAATCAGCTGACAGAAGCGGACTTCCAGCTCTGCAATAAAAAGTGTTTGTTGTTGTTGCGTAAACACCATTTCTGCACAACCTGATTTGGTTTATCTTTAACCTTGAAAGTTTGGAGGCCGTCAAACACCAGATCACTAAAGAGGTTACCGCGCCATTTTTCTAGTTTCTAGAAAGTTGGTCTAGTTTCGTTCTAGGTCGCAGACTATTTCGCTGACCTAACCTCCATTTTCTTTTTGTGGGGTTATTTAAAACATAGCGTGTATGTACATAAGCCTACTAGTGTAGATGACTCAAAAAAATAGAATAAAATAGGAAATTCCAAAAATACTCGCTGAAATGGTACGTAACGTGGTTGAAGAATTTGAATCGCGGCTTGGTTACTGTCAAGAAGTCAACGGGACAAAGTTTGAACATTTATTAAATACCAGATTAGGACAGGTAGTTTTAATTGAGTTATTTTTATAATTAGTGTTCTGTTTTTAATAAATAGGTTAAATAAACATATTTAAGAATGCGCTTTATCTTTTTTATTTTCAATTTCTGGAATTCTGGATAAGTATTGAGAGTGTGTTATGTCAAATAACCGAGCAAATAGTTGTAGAACCTCTCGTTTTCGAGTGATTTTTTAAATAAACTCCTTCGTTTTTTGTCGAATTTTAACTTTTGAAAGGTCACCATTTTAAAATGGCTTGACAGAATCGCGCCAAAATTTAGGAGCACACTGCATGAAGTAAGAGCTTTCAAATGATGTGTCACAAGCCATATGTTGCCATTTAAAAAAAATATCGATGACGTCATATCTTTGACAGCTGTCAATAAAAAAAACAAATGAAGTACGTCAAAATATCGGCAAATGAAAAATTTAATTGACGTGTCTGAGGGTTTTTCCAAAAAAAATACCCTTAAATTTTTATCGAATTTATGTGCGACTTTACGTCCTCACTGTATAAAGGCAGTAAACAATATTTTGTTTAGTACCTACTGTAGTTTTGTTTAGTACCTAGTGGGTCACAACAAGTCGGCAACAACTTCTCTCAGTGCAGTGTCCGAAGTTCCGTGGCGGGTGGAAAAATTGGTTTCCTCGTGAAAGGGCGCAAATGCCTTACGTGGGAGCGCGGGTTTTCCCCCATTGAGATTCGATTATTTAAAAATATACAAGCGATTCGGCATGCTAAATTTAGATCTTACGGTTCCGCATCTCGGTCAGGAAGTTAGTAAGATATAAAATGTTTTTGTTTCCGCATCCACGTGTTTGAGTGAAAATACAATGCCAAATAAAACCTTTGAATTTATCAGCAAGGCATCAAAACAAAATAAAAAAAAACATTCTTCTTGTGCATAGTGGGGATTCCCACTTCTCTTTACTCCACTGTTTTTAGAGCTACTTATTTTTTTTTTTAAATTCTAGAATGTGCTTTCAGAAAATCAATTGAAAGATAGCTTGTAGCAGCTGTTTAATTAACATATTTTTAACAGAACACTGTTTTTTTTTTTCATTTATTGAATTGCGCTTTCAATATCAAACATTTTATTTTTCATTCCATTTTATATTAAGTTGTGTATAGTTGACACTTCACGTCAAAAATAAATACAAAAATTGCCCTCTCTCGAGATTTATAATGCATTTACGATTTATTGTTAGTTTCCATAAAATCTCAGGACTCAAAAGCCTGTTGGACAACCTCAATCAATAAACCTGTGGAGTTGCCTACCGTAACCTCCCCTTGTAAGTGCGAGTCATCGCGTATTGCTCGCATTTAGTCGGGTCTAATCGATTTCAACGTTCTTTCTCGCATACATTTCTCGTGCTTGCTTAACAAATTGCTCTTATACCAAGTAACAGGCCCTCTACATAAGGCCTCGAGATTATCCGCCATGACGTCAGAATGACGTGACATCATCGACGTTATTTACGTATTATCAAGACTACTCTCGACCCTCTTAGGCATGCCAAGCTATCGATAGAAGACTTCAGTGACGCTTGTTTCTCATTCGTCGCTCCATAATTTCTATTTTGTATCCATATCTCCTTGTTTTATTTTCGTATAAATTGGATAAAGGCTAGTATTTTTACTTGTGACTAAAGTAATATCTGAACGTTTCAATTTGGTAAATATTTTTTTGATAAAAATCCTATTTATATCCTCTTTGCCGTGATCTCTAAAAAAGAAGTGTAAATATGCTCGTAACAAGGATTGCGGTAGCTGGTGACGTTTATTTAAAACATATATACATATATTGGATCCCAGAATCCATGCCTCATCCAGTCCCCCAACCATTACGTTAGCTAGTTTCGGTTCTTTAACTTCCATTGTTTCGTCAATACTAAGCCATATAGGTTTATCGTGCAATTCTGAGACGATATGTCCTCGCATAGTGGTGCTATGTATAATCGTCTAACAGTTGTTTCTGCAGGCAGACTAACTTCGCTGTACTTTCCACTCAGAGCGTTCTGAACAATTTGTCTGAACTCAGGTGATCTAATTTGGCAAATGGAATATTACACGCTACCATCATTTTGACTAAATCCAAGTTAAATTGTAATTTGTCTCGCGCACTCACACTACCACTTACACGAGCTTTATGTTTCTCTGTACCAACATGCTGCAAAACAGCTGTGTTACGTGCCACGTCAGCACACTGTCACATACGGTATAACGAATTTCACTGCCATTAAAGGCCAACTCCGAAAATTTGTTTATCCAACATTTCACCGTAACAGAGTCAAACAGATATTTGTTTGCTCAAATATCTCGACGTTTCAGAATGTTTAGGCAATAAATTTGTTAAAAAAATGTCCAACCCTCTTCGGTTAATTGTATATGGAATTAAAATAAATACATATAAATTACGTTAATATAAAGGACATTGCATTATTTTTTATCACCAGTGTATGTTTATAGAGCTAATAAAATCCTCGCTTAAGAAATATAAAATACGAAATTTATTCTGTAATAAAATCAATTACTACTTGACATCGACCATTTTCTGTAAAAAGGGGATCCTACTGAATTTAAGTACCTAATTAACTTTATGAAATAATTTACATATCTACATAAAAATTATTACAATGCCAATCTTTATAGCATATTGCGCGTGTAAATATTTATATGGGTCGTATGAATATTCAGTAGTATATTTTGTTGTTAGCACATAAATCTTAGCTCGGAAATATTATGATTATGACATACATACATTTAGACTGGTTCCTCGTTGTTAACAAACAGTAAAATTGTGAGTAGGCGTGATTTCAGTTAGCAATAGTCTTATTGGTACTGGCTTCTGTGACGTAACATTAACCACGCCCACCTTCAAGAATTCACATGACTATTGGTTCATTCAGTTTTACGGTTTAACATGAGAGAAAGCTATTGATGTATGGATAAGAAATTTTGAGGTCAAATTGTACTACCTACGTAAGCCCTACTTACCTTGTAATAGTGGCAAGTGAAGTTTCGTTGTTCTATTTTTGTTGAAAGAAAATACCTTTCATTCGTTTTTTGTTTCAGCGAATCCATGGCAAGACGGATGTGGCTGTCGAAAGCCGAGACCTCCAAAGATAGGGGACATACCCAGGTGAGATTCACAACTACTCCTTTACACGATAGCAGTTGAGCTAAAGCTGAGTTTCCACGTGCAGAGATTACTAGCATTAGTTGACTGGCTTCGAAAAATTCTCAAAAGTGAAAAGTATCCTCAACTTTCTGAAGATTAAAATCTCATCATACGAGGTGTGTAAATTAAGTAATGAGATTGTTTTTTTTATTTATTTTTACTCGAATAGAATTACAATTCAGTATTTTCCCCTTCGAAATAACTTCCTTGGGAAGTCACACAGCGCTAGAGACGGTTCTTCCATTCCTCATAGCAGTTCTGGAACTCATATACTAGAATAGCCTTCAGCCGGTCAGTTATAGCCGTTTAAATGTTTTCTATGGTCCCAAAATGATATCCCTTGAGGTGATTTTTCAATCTCGAGAAGAGACAAAAATTAAAAGGACTCAAGTCAGGCGAATAAGGAGACTGAGGGGGCCACAGGAATGTTTTTACTGGCTAAAAACTCGTTTACTGAAATGACTGTGACAAGGCGCATTATCGTGATGCCACATCCAGTTGTTCTTGATGTTTTGTCTCATACGCATGACCCTTTCTCGAAGTTTTTCAAAAACCTCTCTGTAAAAGTGTTGTTTTACTGTTTGGCCTGGAAACACAAACTCTTTTGTGGACAATTCCCTGGCTATCAAGAAGAAGGCCTGGGCTCTTGAAAAAACACTGTCTCCGTAGGCGTGTTGGAGTTTTGCAAAAGTATCCGTTGCGCTGTGTCGCTGGGTGCCGAGACAAGGTGGCGAAAATTGAGGTTCTTTCCTTAGAATAAATCTTGGTCCGTCCCTGCCTACCGGACGACCCGATAAAGTCCCACGGACGCGCTTTGACGGGTAATTTGCATCCGATCCGATCACGTCGAGACGCGTCCGATGAGGCGATTCGATTACCTACGCCCCAGTTACGGACGGACGGACGGACGGACGCACGCGGAATAATCAGCCGCGCTCGATCGGGCCCGAATTTTCCGTCCATTAGGCTGAAAAGTTCGCTTTGACCGAGCGCCGCTTGCGAGATAAAAAAAAAGCGTCAGTCGCTCTCCGGCGACCTCCGAGCGTAACGAATCCCGGGGAAATTACCCCCGCAGGAGGGTCGGGGCTTATTGAAAAATAATTCACTCGAGATGACGGGGCGATGAAATATAGTGTACGGGGTGTACCGCGAAAAATTCTCGCTTTAAAATACGAGGTGTGCAAATTAAGTAACGAGACTGGCAACGTATCGCGCGATCTAGCGAAGGGCGGTAGGTTAACATGTAATACACCTTCAGTACAAGTTAGAACTTGTTAGAGTCACTTGTTTGTTCTTTTTGACTGTTTTCGTAAACCGTTTTTTTTTCTAGTGCGTTTTAAAAATGAGTGACATTAATTTTGAGCAACGGTGTGCTATCTGTTGCTTCAGACTTGGACACTTTTGCAAAACAATAGCAAGGGATACTTTTGCAAAACTTCAACACGCCTACGGAGACAATGTTTTTTTTTCAAAAGCCCAGGTTTTTCGGTGATTTAAGGCATTCTCAGAAGGAAGAGAGTCGATTGAAGAAGAACCATGCAGCGAAAGGCCTTCATCTTCAACAGCCGATGAAAATGTCGATAGAATACGGGATCTTGTGCGTTCAGATCGTCGGTTGACGACAAGAATGATCGGGGAAGAGTTAAATTTGAATCACACCATTGTTCATCAGATTTAGACTAACGAATTGGGATTGAGAAAAATCTGCGCAAATATGGTTCCAAAAAACCTTTCGCAGGAACAAAAGGACATTAGGAGGGATAGGTGTCTTGACTTTTTGGAATAGATTGAAAATGATCCCCCATTTTATTGAACGTGTCATTACTGGTGATGAGACTTAGGTGTTTGAGTACGACCCCGGAAACAAAGCGCCAAAGCATGGAATGGCGCACTTCAAGCTCTCCAAGACCCAAAAAAGCAAGAACGAGCAAGTCAAAGATCAAATGCATGCTGATTTGCTTTTTTGGTAGCCAGGAAATTGTCCACAAAGAGTTTGTGCCTCCAGGCCAAACAGTAAATCAACTCTTTTACAGAGAGGTTCTTGAAAGGTTCGAAAAAGGGTCATGCGTGTGAGACCAAACATCAAGACCAACTGGATGTTGCATCACGACAATGCGCCTTGCCACACAGCCATTTCAGTAAACGAGTTTTTAGCCAGGAAAAATATTCCTGTGGCTCCTCAGCCTCCTTATTCGGCTGACTTGAGTCCTTGTGAGGTAAAATGACGTCCCTCAAGGACGTCATTTTGGGACCATAGAAAAACATTCAAACGGCTGTAACCGACCATCTGAAGGGTATTTCAGTATATGAGTTCCAACACTGCTATGAGGAATGGAAGAACCGTCTCCAGCGCTATGTGACTTCCCAAGGAAGTTATTTAGAAGGAGACGGTACTGAATTGTAATTCTATTCGAATAAAAAAACAATCAGTCTCATTACTTAATTTACACACCTCGTATATCCACACCAAATTAAAAAAAAAAAACGTCTCAAATAACAGTTATTCGACCGTTTCGAGACTTTGTACTAACCCTGTATATTCGAGCGAAATGGCTATTACCATAGATGATTCGAGCTGGTAGACCCCCTGGAAATGAAATGAAAATTTGCTGCTCTATCTATCACTGATAGATAATTCGAAAGCTAAAAGTAAATTACACATACTTTTAACAGTTTCTAACCGATCTGCGAACGTGACGAATACTCCTAATATTTTTCAAACTATGTACACTTTTTACACCACTCATTATACGATAGAATAATAAAACGTATTTCCGTATCATATCATAACCCATCATAACATAAAACATTTAGTAAGGTGTGCATGTTTTAAACACTTCCTTATTTTTTATATCGTTGTATCCTTGGAGCAAAATCCTGGTTGAAGTAAAGTGTGGATACGTATTTTTTTGTCACAGCCGGCTGCCGATATAGCGGAATTTTTTCTGAAAGTTGCGCCCTCCATTTTACCGCCGCCGCTGCCTCCTTCGCTTTTCGCGGCCGCCACCACTTCTTCCGCTCCTTCCGGCGCCGGAAGCCGCCGAGAAGCTACTTCCCGGCACCCATTCGCCCTGAATCATTTATGCCGGCTAGCGCCTACGCTCAAGATTCTACTAAATTGGATTACGAGTATACGCGAACTGGCGTCCAACTCTCATTTTCGGTAGGTGGCGAACGCGTCTTTAATCAACGCCGTTTTTTTTCGTGTCATGTCACGCACTTGCCGTCGGGATTTGATAAACTACCACGAAGGCGTATGTCTTGTTGCATACATACGTGATACGTTGTAAAGTAAACGCGTTGGCAGAGCTAAGCATTTGACTGATTTCTGTGTACATGTGGTGACCTTACATACAGAGTGAAATTTTCGTATTGTGACCACATGAAACTAAACAAATTATCAAAATTTAATAGAAGCATAGCCAGCCATATACAGTACAGTTCTATTAAATCTTCATTAATTAGTTTCTGTTTATATGGTTGCAATAACACAATTTCAGTTTTTATGTGATATCACCTCGTACATAGATCAGATCAGTCAAAAGCCCAGCTCTAGCAATAACTAGAGCTGGAAGGTTAATAATAGATGCGTACTTTACCAGGGATGACTCCAGGATACCCCTATCAGTAGCGTTATGAAATGTTAAACAGGTCTTACCTTATACTTGTGATGGAGTTTGTTGGATCCCAAATAATTGGCAAAGAAACCATAGTCGCAAGACACAAAACTTGCGTACACGCGGTAACCGATGCTATAAACTGCCCATATTGCCATTAGAGTTTCCATAAATTGTCAATAACTGTTCCATGTGTTCAGGAGTTAAGCTCTGGCGCTTGCCACTTAAAATAGCTGCCTATACCCACGAGCCCCAACGGGTCACACTATGGGCCGCGCTGGTAGTGGTGTCATTTGTAGAACGTCCGAAAACTTTTTCCTTCTGGATGGTGCTTTCACAAACACTTCACATTCGCTATAAGGTGATTAACATTAGGATAACATTCTCCAACAGTTTCGCCAATTTTATGGAACCCATGTGTGCGTAACATGGAGTAACATTAGGATATGCAAGGGCGTAGCCACTAAAAACCAAAATCTCGGGGGAATGCGTCCTATTTTTTTTTTTGGCTTTTATGTTTAACTGCAGCGACCCCCCCCCTAAAGGGTCATGTAAAAACCGAAATCTCGGAATGCGGTTGCCCTTGGCCCAGTCCCCATAAACTCCTAATTCCTTTGTCTTCCACCTGGGCTATCAAGCTTCCACGGCTTTTGCTACAGTCCCCCAACCATTACGTTAACCATATTCTGTCTTTTAACTTACTTTAATATTACTAATAACTATTACTAATATTAAGTGTGAATTTATTATAATCTCTCTCTTTATGAGACTATTCACCAATCACAAAGTACAACGTCATTCGCTGGCAAAAGAAGTGGCGGCAAGAAACGTGATTTAGCAATAAATAATATGTTTGGTATTATGTATGTAAATCTCATCTGTGTTATTTTACCACACACAAAACAATGCAATAATTCTTATCACTCGCTGTCACGGTTATTACAATATACTGTTATATATTTTTCCATATTTTCTTGTGTAAAATGTCTTTTATGTGACACTACTTTAAATAAGGAAAAATAACGTTCCACTTCACATCTCGTTACTGGAGCATATTGATAAAAGAAACTGAAATGAAAAAGATGATAAAAAAGATATTGAGGCGCCATTAGTCTTAACATTATAGACATTTCACATGATTTTCGATATCCGGGGTTCCGTTTTATAACCGTATATTCCGTAATTTGTTGCGACAGTCTTTTAGAGACACGCGATTTTCATGGATTTTTTTGATTATACAACGTAAGCAAATTATATTTTCTTAATGCAGATTCTTGTGGTATTTTACAATCGCAATATTAAAAACAAAAAGTATTTAGTTTTACGTTTTATGTCAGTTATCTGGTTTTCTGTTCAGTCACGTCCTCTCGCAAAATAAAGAAAAAATACCGGCGACCGTTGATCGATGTCGCGTCAACGCTGCAAAAAAAAAGAAACGCAGACGTCCATTTCATCAAATAAATGCCAAGTACTTAATTAATTGTGTCTAAATACGGGGTGTGTAAATTAAGTAATGAAACTGTTTTTTAATGTTCTTATTCGAATAGAATTACAATTTAGTATTGTCTCCATCAAAATAACTTCCTTGGGAAGCCACACAGCGCTGGAGACGATTCTTCTATTCCTCATAGCAGTGCTGGAATTCATATACTGGAATAGCCTTCAGCTGGTCGGTTACAGCCGTTTGAATGTTTTCTATGGTCCCAAAATGACGTTTCTTGAGGTGATTTTAGAATCTCTGGAATAGAAAAAAGTCACAAGGACTCATGTCAGGCGAATAAAAAGGCTGAGGAGCCACAGGAATGTTTTTACTGACTAAACACTCGTTTACTGAAAGGCTGTGTGATAAGGCGCATTGTCGTGATGCAACATCCACTTGTTCTTGATGCTTGGTCTCATACGCATGACCCTTTTTCGAAGGTTATGCCTTAAACCATCGAAAAACCTGGGCTTTTGAAAAAAAACTCTCCATAGGCTTGTTGAAATATTGCAAAAGTACCTGTTGTGCTGCGTCCAAGTTTGAAGCAAAACCTGATAGCACACCGTTGCTCAAAATTAATGGCACTCATTTTTAAAACGCACCGGAAAAAAACCGGTTTACGAAAACAGTTACAAAGAACAAACAAATGACTCTAACAAGCTCAAACTTGTACTGAAGGTGATTTATTACATATTAACCTACCGCCCTTCCAAGTCCCGCAGTGTTGCTAGAACGGAAGCTACGTTGCCAGTCTCATTACTTAATTTACACACCTCGTATGAGCTATAAATAGCGTTTTATTAACCACAGGTACAAACGAGATTACATAATTCACGAAAGTGATGTTAGAAGTGTATATGAAGAAACTTCATTCAGATGTATGTATTTTAGAGATACATCTCTCGGCATCCACAGCTGTGACGTCACAGATGATCCATGCACACCTTAACGCGTATCGTTTCCTGTAAACGCGCTTTAAGTGTTCCCGTGTAAATCGACCTTAACGGCGCCGAATTTCTCGAACGCCGCACAGTGGCGCGAGCGCCACGTGCACCCAAATTACTCTACGACTCACAGGATTGATCCGTTTTAGACGTGCGTCACCTTAAAATGTTCGTCTTGAGTTTGCCTATCGACCTTGTTCCGGGATTTTTGATTTCGAATTTTATTTTTCTGTAATTTTTCCAAAACTTTATGGAAAAATGGCGATTTTGGGTGCAGAAGTCATCCTAGGAACGCAACATTGAGTTTTTACAAAACTTTTTTGAAGGAAACTCTTCCCTTGACAACCCCTACAACCCTGTGACGTCAAATTGCCAGAGAAATTGGCCGTCATGCCTAAAAACGACCATAGTGACCAAAACTATATGCGAAAGGAAATTGTTCCTCAAAAATCTAATTTGTTTCAATAAAAAGTATTTGTAATCAATCCAGCAATACGTACAAATTTTTAGAAGTTTGAGGATATTTTTGGCCATTTAATTTGGCCAGGAAATCGCCAAATTCCAGAATCTCGAAAATTCCAAAACAACGAAATTCAGGTAACTGACTTTTCGTCAATACAGTTCCCTCCGACATTAAGTTCATACAAATATCATTTTTTGAAAATACTTTTCAAAGACAGTATGGAACAGAAACTAATTTCCAGTAGAGAACCCAGTTAGAATTTTGCCCTACAGAGGCCAAACTCATCCAAAAAAAAGGACTCCCGTCTTGAACGCTCAAAGAACCATTTGCAATTTGGCCATTTTTGGAGGAATTTTATTAGGAAACTTGGATGACAACCAATTGCGCGCCACTGTGCGCCGTCCCACCGCGTGATCACGAGAGGACGGGCGCCGCAAACGCCCAAACGTCGGTCGCCGCCGACCTGATTTATTAACCCCAGCATGTAATTTTTAATTAAAGCCTCGTTAAAATCGTGTCAGAGTTGAGGCCTACACGCTGGTAGGATGTACGTGACGCCACGCAGATCGCAATTCTGTGGGGCGTGTGTCAGACGCGCGGAGCTACGCGGAGATGGGGGAGAGCGAAAAACGTTTGCATAAAACTCAGTGTTCATCTACTGCGTTTACTTTTTCGTATTTTGTATAGTAATGGACTACATTCGAACATCCAAAATCGTATTTGCAACACCTAATACTAAAGCAATAGCGGGGTTACACATGCATGGATTTAGTGGCGCCAGTGGCCGCTGGCGTGCCAGTAAAATAAAATATCAAATGTAAACCTTAAGCCGGGGCGCACATTGAGACGCAGGCGACGCAGGTGACACAGCACAGGTGTTTGTATTCAATAGGGTTTAAATACACGTGCGCAAATTAAGACGCAGAGCAGGGCAGGGCAGAACTGCGTCGCGAAAAACCTGCCCGCGCAGTGTTCGAAACACAGTTTCCTGTGCCACGTGTCAGGCAGTCATCGAACGCGTTACGAAAATGCATGAGGAACTGATCGAGGCAGTTCGAAACCAAACGGTTTTATACGATACAAATAATCCTCAATACATGAAATCTAAACTAAAAGAAGAAATATGGATTGAAATTGCCAAGAAGGTTAATTTAAAATTGAGGAGCTTGCTGCAAGAACGGTGCAGCTCCATTTTCAACGCGTGACGAGGTTAGCTGCTTATAATTTCGATAAAAATATTAGGCGTTATTTAACGCAAATTCCACACTTCTCAGCGCATGGAGTATACATACTGGCATATGCTGAGCTGCGTCGAACTTGCGTTAAATAACCAGGCGTATGATGTATCATTTGCCGTTATTTATAACACCGCTGTTAACAACTTCAACCAATCGGAAACTAGGATTATTTAAAAAGGGTAATCCATTATTGGACAAGAATTATAACACCACTATTATAAATAACGTCAAATGATACAACATAGGCCTGAACGTCTAATAATTTTATCGAAATTATAAGCAGCTAACCTCGTCACGCGTTGAAAATGGAGCTGCATCGTTCTTGCAGCAAGCTCCTCAATTGTGGTTCTGTAAAGATGGTTTAATGAAACTGAAACATAATAAAAACGGTTTATTTCTAAGGACTCAAAATCCCAAAAGTATTAATCAAGTTTAAAATCAACGGTCAGGAAAATACACAATATATTTTATTATATCTAAGATTAAATATAAATACAGTCTATTAAATATAAATACTATGCACTTCAATAAATTGAATTCGATTGAAGCGAAAGTAGTTTGTATATCTACTGTCTGAAAATTCAGATGTTAAAGTGAATTCCCCATGGCTTCTTCTTTTCTCCATATAGCTACTTTTCCAAATTGATTTTCTTCTTTTTGACATATCGTACACTAACATGTTTATTTCCATTTGTGCATCAGAATCTGATTCGGAACTTAAATCAAATTGTTCAGCCATTTAAATTGACTTTGATAGTACAAATCGAACACACTGTGAACAAGTCAACACAGGCGATACAAAACTGTTTAGCAATATGCGCTCACTCTCTGCGTGCAGTTATTTCCTGTGCTGTGCTGTGCTGCGTCGCCTGCGTCGCCTGTGTCTCAATGTGCGCCCCGGCTTAATGTCGTGCATTTTTTTGTCAGTGATGGACGAAAAAAGTTAGAGCGTTCTAACTTTTTATGCGCCAGGAGTGATTCATGCGCCACTGCAAATAATATTTGCAAATGTAAACCAGTTCACGCACACCAGTAAATATTACGTACTTGGAATCTATACTGTGTGTTATCAGTTTAGTAGACCACATTTGTGTCTATTTTAGTAATTAGATTTCTTTACAATGAGCAAAAAGTGTGGTTCTGAAAATATTATTCAGTTCTTAGAATATTATGAACAATGCCCTTGCTTCTGGGAAATACATTCCAGTTCATATATTCATGCATATCAAAGATAGAAATTTAAGAGATGCATATGAAAACATCGCAAGAAATTTAAATATCGACAGTTTCAGTTCTTCTAATGTAAAATCTAAAATACGTTCTACAAGAAATACATATACAATGATATCATTAACCAACAAATTTGCTACCATTCGATAGCTTCTACGAAGTATTTCACTTGACATTTTTTGTTGATAAACAATATAAAGGAGTTCTTTATACAGTCACTCTAAACTTCATTAATGTGTAAACCTTCACTGGCATGCAAATTAAACTGGAGTTATTACTGGCGCCATCACATCATTGCACGTGTTATCCCTAAGGACCTCAGTCAATCGCGAGAGTAAAAGAGGGACTGATGGTGACCGTGCTTCCGTGAGCAAACGAAGAGACGAAAAATTGATAGCCCATACCTCATCTGGCGCGTTTAGGGAATTGAATGATGATCTGTATTTCTTGCTGAGGGGCGACAAGGAAACCATGGTTATGATCTACTATGTCATATATTCGTTATGGCTGCATCAAGTCGAAATCAAACAAAAATACTGGCATGACCCCGTAATGCGTAGTATTTCGCAAGTATTTCACTCGAGCAAATCACATTCCTGTATACCAAAATGTCTAATAATGCAAGAAAACAACATTATATAAACTACTCAGTGAAAACCATCTCCAAAGATGGCCAACTTTCGCCCAATCTGATTTTGATTACTACGACGGTTTCATTATCACCTTTAAGTTTTGTCGAAAACGAATTGGGAAGCGATGTTGTCAGTAGAAACCTGTAGAAACGACAATCTGCTGATATTTCACAGGCCACCCCTGGTCGCACCATTTCCCACGTTTCTGTACCAACAGCTGTGAGGCGCACCATCGTTGTCAGTGTCGTCTCTAGATACAAGTTTAGTGAATCTTTGAAACGGTCAAGTTATTACAAAAAATTAGAGAGGTTGACTGTGAAAGGACTTGACTTGTTGGTGAAAACCACATCGCAATCATGCATGCGCCGATAAACTTTAATAAAGGCGGCGAAGTTTTAACGATCCTGTTACTCGGTCGATGTGCAAAAAAATTTCAAAGGCACCTCGTTAAGTTACGGGCCTGCAAAAAAAGGTAAACTCGCTGGAAACCAGAACATTCGAAAACTTTGCGAGCAGTCGAGCGAGCAAACCAAAGCCGGCGGCCGCCTTAATTTTAGGGCGGGAAACAGTGGCGTAGTATTTTTACCAATACCAAATTGCTTCTCCTATGTCACTCAGCATTTGCCTGTGGTATTATTAGAGCTGATCCTTTTGGTGGCTTAATCCCAGTAGTATAATAGCGCTTTCAGTATGGTGCTTAAAGATAGCGTTGTGTATAATTTACAAAAGGTCTCAAAACATTGCCTGGTAGAAGGCGTGAACGGCGCTGTGTAGATGTAAACTCGGTCGAGGCTGAGACACTACTAACCAACGGAGGAATAGACAAAGAGAAGACCAAGATGGCGCCACTCAGCGGGCCTATCATTGCTTAGCTGAATGTGTAAATTTTACACGCCGCTATCCTCCTAGGGTTAACATGGAGATGGTAATGGTGGAATGGTACATGTATTCTACTCAAATTTTGTGCCCTTTCCAAATTTGTAAAACCATATAGGGTGTTCTATTTAAAATAAGATTATTCGACGCCCAGAAGTATATGACCAACCACTAGATTAGGTTGTATTTTAAAACGGTGATAAAAAGGGTGCAAACAACGTCACGTATTTCGTTTTCAATTTTTTATGAAACAGCGGTTCTAGAGACCAAATGCGCACTAAAAACTCACCCTGTATATGTATTTTTTTTTTTCGGTTGAGGGCAAACCTAACCCCATTAAACCAATGTCGAAGATTTGCAGACATTCCATTTTACCAGCATTTGATTTCTCTGTACAAAAAAATATACGTATATTGAGATCGTGTATCGGTCACAAAAAAAAATGTTATTAACTCTGTCTAGACGTCTTAACAGGTCTAGACGTGTGAAAAAAACGGATCCATATAACATTTTCGATAGGCTGAATAATGAACGAACTGGTGCGAGATTTTTGCGTGGGAACCGCTACCGACCAACGTCAGTATTTATATTCCGCCTATTATGTCGACTAATTGCAATAATAAACAAGCGCTAATAGCGTTCTGTTTTCCAGGGATCCGCAGATTTGTTTGACTTTCGCGGTCATTACAGCATATACATATTACTCACGATACAGGGTGGCCAAAAAAATGTGTTAATCTTCTGTTCTTCACATTTTTTTGATGTCAGAAACTTGACACTTGTTTGATGTCAAAAACTTGACATTTCTTTGACGTCTGAAACTTCTACAGTGGGGTATTAACCATTTTAACAAAGACTGATACTTTTTTTACTGATGAGGCTTTGTTCCATCAGTCGGGTGTTAACTCTCAGAATATGAGACTTTGGTGCAGACAATCAGTAAAGGTAAACCAAGAGTTATATCCAACAAGGTGGAGCTTACTAGTAGAGAAACAATTAATTAAAATAGGCGAATTTTTGAAGCGTAATATTTGAATATAGACCATCTGACTATCTAATTAGAATGTATGGTGTTCCCAGATCATGAATTTAACCCCTGTTTTTTTATTTTCTGTAATCAATATCTTTTCGAAAAAGTATTTTTTTAAAAGTACCTACCACATTGCGAGCCTACAATTCAATACCGGTACAAACTTAAGATTACGAATATAAATACGTATTTTTTTACTCGGCCAACTTTGATGATATTTTTTTTTAATGGCTCATCACTTATGTATACACCAAGAAAACCAAATACACTTAAAAGTTTGACACTACACCGAGATAATTTTTTCTGAACATACAATTTGTGATATCATTTCTGTAATCTGCAAAGCGTACTGTTCTTCGAATCTTGTGCTTTTGGAGTGATTTTCAATGGGACGTTTCTCAAATCCACCATCCTCGTTATATTGCTGAAATGTTTTCTCGTCAAACAATACTACATTATTCCAGAAATAATTAACTTCATTTGAAAATCGATTTGCAAAATCAAAGCAAACCCATTATTTATTTGCCTCGACGTAACTAAAGCGTGTCGTTGTATTTAGACAATGCGCTAGTTCACCATACTTGCATGTGATAATGAACATTTGAAAAAGCGCAAAAAAACGAGTATAAAAGGCGAGCCGCCTGAATTACACCGCTTATCGTGACGTCCCCTCGTCGTGCCTTAGTTTGCCACATTTTTAATAGAGTTTAGGCTGTGTAACGCGTACTTCGCTGAGAGGTTTGTCGAATCAGTTCATTTTGACGCATCCATTTTGTAGATTGTTTTACATCTACTATAAGTTTAAGGTATTCTATACACATATCGATTGCCGCAATGGCACATGGAAATTTTGACTTGGATGGGAACCCTAGCTGCTCCTTGGACGGATCATTCCTGTGGTAAATTGAAAGAGCAACGACCGTCGACCACTAACTAGATCGCTATTTTTTTAGGTAGCAATAAAGCATCTCTATCGAAACGGCCACCCGACGTGAGTGCCCTTAGTGCCCTTCGAACGGCCACGAACAATTTCCCAACGCCACGTACACCTACAAAACGTTGCGCATGCATTTTTCCGAATTTCGGGCACCGGCGTGGCATGGCGCGCGTCGCGTTCGCTTGTTTTCCGTTCAGTCCGCCGTCTACGATCGTCGTGCGCGGGAGCTTGACGCCCAGTGACCGACGGGAATACGCTAGCGATCTCATGTGAACGTCCGCGATCTCGGTTAGTCCTGCGTTTTTTTCTTTGTTTCCGCCTGTCGCTGGACGAGTCAACTAAGGCTGTCGCGCCATGGGACACCTCAGAGGTATCTTGATTTACTGAGTAGATGTCGGATCACAGGTTGCTATTTTTTTTCTCAAATACGAGGAGTTTGAATCACAGAACTGCGCCGTTCTGTAGATTGTCAGTGATCGGATAATATTCTAATTCATGGATTGGGTATCTGTATACACTATTTGTACATCAGGCATCCGCCGGTTGTGAAAAAGGACCAATGCTACACTTCTCGTCCAACGGTTAGCATAGGTGAGGAGCAGACCGGTCTTATTTCCTCCTTAGTTGCTTATCTGTCGTCTCACTTCTATTTGTCGTTTTTCATAACTGGCGTATATTTATTGAACGCATACTGTATAATATGTTATTTTAGTAATCTGTCATCTGCAACTAACTTATGGTGGTTCATGCAAAATATTTAGTAATAAAAATAAAAAAAAAAAAAAAAAAAAAAATTAAATTTTTTTTTTTTATAATCCTTCATGCATAAACATAATTTTTAGTAATAATTTTAAAATAAGTCATAATACTATTCTTATTCTTATTACTAAAATTTCTGGAACCCACCATAGGAACGAAAATCCGTCTCTGAAATAACCTAAGATCCAGTAACCCTTATTAGATGGAAATTGTGGACTTGAAATGTACATATGTATATAATACATTTTTTTCCCAAGCAAAACCCATATTTACTCAATAACTAGTTTTTTGCCCACCTTCACTTAAACGACATGGGGGATTTTTTTTTAGCGGTTGGAAACCAGTATAATAAAAAACTGTTGGAAATAAACCATTTCATGCAACAGTTCGTTTGCCCAAGAATAGTTCCGAAGAATAGAAACCCACCCATCTGCTGTGATTTTTTTAGCAGATTAAATCCGCTTTTGGACGAGTTAATTTAGCATATGAGCCAGCGAACCTGACTTATTGAAAAAGACATTTTTTTTAAATTGGTTCGTTTTTGTGACCGGATGCCCTATTTAAAAAAAATGGTTTAAAACTTTTTTCTGTATAACATTTTTCCGTTTGAAAATTATCTAAGAAACAATTAATTTGGCCCTTTCTTGGTTAAAGTTTCTACAACCATCAATATTGAAGGCGATTTTTCATAAAAATTGATGATAAAAAAAACATCTGGAGCAATCACATGGAGCAGACTCTTTGGGAGGTACTATACAATATACAGGTATGGAAAACGTTAATTTTGAGAAAGAGGTAGGCCATGCCTTGAGCCGCCTGTGACGTTACACAGTTGGAACTAACGACTAACCTGTACCGTTTAAAAATGTAGAATTCCCAACCCTGTATAGTTCTAGATTTACGGACAACCAGACCTATGCTGTATCGTTCTACGTGATTATAAAAAAAACTCTCACATGGTGCAGACTCTTTGGGGAGTACTATACAATATACGGGTATGGAAAACGTTCATTTCGTGAAGGCAGATTAACAGGGGAAATATCCGGTGTAGAAGGAAGTAGGCCATGCCTGTGACATTACACAGTTTGAACTGACGACTAAACTGTGTCGCTTAAAGATGTATAATTTCCAACCCTATATAGTTCCAGTGTTGCGGACAACCCGGTCTATGCCTTATCGTTTTACGTTATGTATAACAGTGCTGTTAGCAGCTCCAGCCAATCAGAAACCGGGATTGTTTAAAAAGATAGGTCCCGATCGGATAGCTATTATTAATAAAATAAAACGACAAAGCATATGCCTGAATGCGTTTAGGTGTTTGCCGACGGACAATACGCTCTAAGTGATGTTTTTGTATTGTTATTGGTAACGGAAAGCATGCGGCACAGAGTCGATTGCCGTCTTTCCGTCGATTGTTGTTGAAACCCGACAGGGGTCAAATCGGCACGTATTTTATATATATACTCGTACATTAAATCGATTTACCTGATGTCCTGATGTAACAAGTGCGGCTCCTGCTACCTGCACGCCACAAACGAACGACTGTCCCGGATAGAGACGGTTGATAGAGTTTTGAATTGAAACGCAACTTTTTTTTCAGTGGTCGAACACATCTTCGTGTGGCGTGATCGATTACTGCTCCAGGGCGCTCTAGACAGGTCTCGTGTGACATGTGATACACGCGATTTCTTTAAGAACTTAACACTTTAACTTTGATCAGTTGTTGCCTTTTAACATCACCCTGTAAAGTAAAGATGACTTCATCACAAAAAATGATCCATTTTACAGTTATGATTGTTATTGCAAAGTTCTTTCATTTTCTCGATTCGATCAAAATCGTTTCAGAAAGGCCCTGAACTAGACTTCGATTTAATGTACGAGTATATATATATATAGATAGACACTGCATACAGGTAAAAAAATTTATTTTAGTTTTTGCAATCATGTAAAAGTCTCCGTGTGGTCAAATACGCCAGTTAAAATTGTCAACCAAATAACATTCAGCTGTCCGCTTCGCACTTTTCTATTTTCGATAAATTTAGGGAACATCTTTTTGGACATCTCCTGATTTTTGTGTTGAATTTGAAGGCGTGATGGACAGTCTTATCATGTTTGTCCAGAATTGAACGCCTATAAGAGTAAGGCGCTATGTTTTTCGCTAAGTCTACTGGTTCAAAGTTCATTGGAGGCAATTGAATTCACCGAAAATTTGAGCGTTTTTAGTGGATATTCAACAAGATCGTTTTTCAGAAAAATGTCATGCAAAGAATTTGTACATTTTTTTTCGTTCAGATAATGTTGACAACAATTTTTGCTGAAAAGATCAACAATAAAATGTTGTTCAGTTAAAATAAAAATGTTTTTTTTAAGAAAAAAAGGGGGAAAAAAAAGGTGGGGGGGTGTTTTTTTTTTTTTTTTTGGGGGGGGGGGGGGGGGGGGAAAAAAAAGGAGGAGGGAAAAAAAAAAAAAAAAAGAAGGGAGGGGGGAGGGGAAAGGGGGAAAAAAAAGGGGGGAAAGAGGAGGGGGGGGGAGAGGGGGGGGGGGGGGGGGGGAGTAAAGGAAGAGGGGGGGGGGGGGGGGGGGGGGGGGGGGGGGGGAAGGGGGGGGGGGGGGGGGGGGGGGGGGGGGGAAAAAAAATATTTTTTTTAAAAAAAAAAAAAAAAAAAAAGGGGAGAAAAAAGGGGGGGGGAAGAGGGGGGGGGGGGGGGGGGGGGGGGGGGGGGGGGGGGGAAAAAAAAGGGGAGAAAAGGTGGGGGGGGGGGGGGTTTTGGGGGGGGGAGAGGGGGGGGGGGGAGGAAAACAACCAAATTTTTGGGGTTGTGGGGGGGGGGGGGGTTTTTTTTTGTTAAAAAAAAGGGAGGGGGGGGGGGGGGGGGGGGATACCCCCGGGGGGGGGGGGGGGGGGAGGCCGCTGGGCCCCCAAAAAACCAGGAAAAAAAAAAAATTTACTTTTTTTTTGTGTTGTGTTTTTGAAAAAAGTGTGAAAAAGGGGAGAAAAAAGTTGATATCCTCACCAAAAAAAAGGTCTGGATGAAAGACGTAAAACAAAAATTACACTGCATGATTTCTAAATACTGAAATATTCGACGTTTTTAACAGGTTTATAAAATCTCTGATGGTTTACTCGTATATCTGTATAGTTATTTTCGAACCTTCATCGAACTTGAAAGTCTATTTTATTAAACATTCCTTTAAGTGGCCTACATATTTTTACGTAAAACCCCTTGATGCCCTTCCAGTTCCACCAAAAGAGTAGGGGTTGTCACTAAAAAAGTCTGGTGATGACGCCATGGCCTTTTGACATGTGACCGAAAATATTTAGGATTCTTATCAAAAAATGGCATTTCGTATGTATGTGTCAAGCGATTTTTCCGATGTTATCCAGTAGGTACTTTCCGAATGTACTGTAATATCGAAGTTGTGATGCAACAAAAACATTTATTTACCCTTGAGTGTATTGTTGATCAAGTTAAATAAAATCTCTTTAACTGAAATATTTTTGTTTATCGTAAAAACATGGTAAACAGTAGTGGCGCTTCGTGACTTTTTTTTGGGGAGGCAAACATATTTTGTAAACATTTTTGTTTCCTAAATTTTTGTGATGGTAAACATTGTTAGTAATGCCTCATAGTTAGAAAGACCCCTTATTGGTCAATAAAATATATTAAGTACTGTCACCATATACCTAATATATTTTATTGGTTCAAATAACATTAGGAAGGTGTAGAGTTTCCAGTCAAATTATTTTACAATTAAAAGATACAGTGAAATAAAATAGGGATTTTTGCAGGATGCAAAACTAATCCGTTCAGGACTAATGTTCTGACTTTTTTGAATGTGTCAACTGAATGAGATTTTGTCCAAGCATCTTCTCCACGATTTAAAAATAATACACACGGCCAACACAATAATTTATTTAAAGTTAAAGAACCACTTAGCCATTTGCATTTATCATACCACGTATTAACAAAACTACGAGCCGGCTTACCCTGATAAGTTTTACTTAGATCTGGCAGTGGTACTCTTAAATCTTTAACAAATAATTTATCCTCATAAGACAGGCGACTTTTGTACTTTATATTATACTCAACAGTATAATTGCAGGTTCTAATATTTATTTGAGTGTCGTGACAACTCGTATTGTTATTTTTATGAAACAAACTGCTACACTCGCCAGTTACCTCTATTATAATTCTGTATAGTTAATTAAATAAAACGTTCAAATAATGACTTACGTAAGTAATACGGTACACTTTCAATAAGTATTACCTTCCTTTACCACTCAAAACGCTAAAAAAAACGGCAAGAATAACAGCACTTTCCAACGAAAATTTCCAAAACACAGGACAATGAAAGATATTTTTGTAGGTTAACTTGTTAGGTTCATGAAATCAAATAACTCGCTTTCTGCACTGTCACGTGTGAGAGGTGGGATGGCGTGTTTGCCTCCGCTATGCAGCTTTTTAAATGCCCTTTAATGCCACTGGAGTTAAGGGTTAAATTTAGCAACGCAGATAGTTGCGAAGCGCGAAGCCCCCTATTCCGTATAAATACATATATGAAAACATTGGCATCGGAGGCTTGCCACCACGGAGATAGACTAGGCGTTGGGTCGTTTATAAGGGCTAATGTGTTGCAAATAATAGTGCAGGAACTCCTTTGACATATGTTTATTGATATTTTTATTTTTATTAATTTTTTACCCGATATGAATTTAGAAATAAGGTAATTAAAGTATTATAGGTAATATATTAAATTTTAATTGTATTAAATAAAATTCAAGTAGAATAGTAGGTTTACAAAAAAAAAAAAAACATTTGTAATTTCCACAGGGAAATTTACTCTGCCTCTCCTAACGAGCCGCCACTGGTAACCAGTTAAATAAAACTACACCTTCAGGCTCATCCTATCAATTGCTCCGATATTGCTGTACGCAGAACTATGTATAGTATGACATAGAAATTATAACTGTCATTTTATAAATTGTCAAAATAACCGTAACTCTACGAAATAATATTACAAATGTGTAAACGAACCATTATTAAAGCACCCGACTCAATTTCGCCCAACACTAAAGATCAACAAACTAAGTATAAAACCAAAATTTATTTTTATTTGTTTCGATTACACTCAAAATTCACTGAATGTAGGGCCAACCATTTTTTATACCCAGAACATCAGGTGGCCTGAGAAAACAGTTTCGGACTTCACCATTTCTGTGAGTGTGTAGTGTTGTGAATAACTGAGTTCATATTTTATTTTGTGGTTTCCTTAGTATTATATGCTTTTTATAGCGTATAATTATTATAAAAATGTTTAGACCGTATAATTCTGGAGATAACGAATATTTCGGTGAAAAAAATATTTTAATGTGGCTTTAATATATATTTGAAATGATATTTTTTACTTTCTATTTCGATGTTATGGACTATACTTCGAACCGTTACCTCTTCAGCGATTACGAATTCTGGAAACAAACAAAATTTGTTTGAAATGCGGAGACACTGAGCAGATCGTCGCTGACGTCATGTCGTTAAAATTCACTTAATGTGATACTTGTATAATGACTAAAATTCTCAAAACGATAATTTCCAGCCACTTTCCTTTCAGACATCTATGGAATTGCTTGTGTGGGCCGTTAGGTGACTAGGTTGCTATTAAAATTTAGTGCATTCCGCTACAAATTGATACACTTATTGGTAGTGCATTTTTTTAAAGGATTTTTTTGAAGGTGTTATTCTCTCATTACTGTGCCTTTCAGACCCTGTTGAGAATGTAAGTATGCATGAGGGTACACTAACAAAAAACATTGTTTAACTTAACAAAACATCACATCATTTAAATAACGCGTAGTACATAGAGTGAGATCGAAGTTTGAAATAAATTCGACATTTTTTGCGAAAGTTTTGGAAGTGGTTGTTTATCGAGTACATTCAGGGGGTACATCCCAGGCACTTAAAAAGTAAGTCGAACGTAAACTGAGTTCTCAAGGGCATATTATCTTTTTTATTTTTATGTTTCACACTAGTTGTGTGACGGCTACAATGGCGTTTGTCCCTACACAACAGTTTTTCCTTACATTACACTATAAGGTCACGCCATCAGAAAATAAATCTTCGAAATCACCAATGAATTTATTCACTTTGTCAGCAAATGGTAGTTTTTTAGGCGTTTGCGCGTTTGCACATTTTATTATTAAGGTAATACTGACGCCGATGAGATAAACTTCTCGAATACACTAATAATAATGCTAGAGTCTGCCAGTTTTAGATTTTAGAATAATAATTAATGACAATAATGTTAAAAAAGGTTATCCATTTACCTGCCTTTTATTTGCATCGTGTCAAGTAGGATAGATAGAATGAATGGATAGTAGTGTAAGTGTATAAATTATATTACGAAAAAACTGAACGAACTCTTCATTCCTGACGTACCTGAATAATCAGTGGGTTCATATATCACTTTGGTTTATAAAATATCCAAATAGAAGCATTTATTTTCTTTTTTCTATTTCAGCAAGTAAATACAAGCTATTTTTATTCTTGTAGGTGAAGAAAAATTAAAATTTTTCGAAAACAATCAAAACAAAATGTTTTATATTCACATGAAATTAATATTTCATAAATATTTTGCAGCCCGTTTCTAAGATTTTCTGGAAAGATCTTAGAAAGATCAGTGCAGCAGATTTTTTAAAACAATTTTTTAGTTTCGTTTGAAGTTGAAAACCAGCAGCTTTGTTTTATTGAAGTTTCGCTGGACTTACTTACTTTATTTTTGTCTTTTACTACGTTATTCATGTTTTTATATGTATTTTTCTTTGCTTTTCTTTAAATTTTCATAAGGAAACATTGGACCCAAACCATCTTTTAGGAGATTATTATTAAACCCAAATGGTATTATAGAATAGCAAAATAACTGAAGAAAACTTGCGAAAATGTTTTTCGAAAATCCGGCACAGTCCCAGAAAATCTTGGAAACTGGCTGCAGAATATAGAAAAGTTTGCAAAAACAATAAGAAGTTTTTTATATTTACATGAAGAAAAATATTTCACAAATATTTTGCAGGCCATTTCTAAGATTTTCTGGGACTGTGCCAAGATTTTCTGGGAGTGCTTTTGAAAAAACTGCTGCAAAATATTTGTGAAATATTTTTTTGTGTTTTCAAAAAATTGTTTAAAGATTGTTTTACACATAGCAATTTATTGCACAATAAATTGTAGAATTTATTTTTCCAAAAAATTGTCCAATTTTAGTAACTGTTTACACTGCGATATTTGTAACAATTTATTGGCCAATTTTAACACTGCCAACTCTCGATGACTAAAGCCTAAGAGTTATCATAAGTTTGTCCCTAAGAGAGATCACTTATCTCATTATGAGGTTGGTACAAACAAAGAAATAAATGTAAAAAGTTACTAAATATCCCTGAAGACTGTGTTACGCATACCAATTTATTGCACAATAAATTGTAGAATTTATTTTTCCAAAAATTGTCCAATTTTAGTAACTGGTTACACTTTGCAATATTTGTAACAATTTATTGGCCACTTTTAACACTGCCAACTCTCAATGACTAAAACCTAAAAGGTATCATGTCATCATTGTCTCTAAGAGAAATCGCTTATTTCATTGTACCACCTCATAATAGTAAAAAGTTACTAGATATCCCTAAAATTGGGCAAGAAATTAGAGCAAGTTCTATATTCTACACTTTATTGTGGACAATAAATTGGGCGCAATTTCGGTTTTACACCTATTCCGATAAATTTAAGGGAACGTACCCATACTACGTGACCCGTTCAAGGGGGGGGGGGTCTTCAAAATACCATAGGGGTGGGGGTTTTTGTCATGTTCATTCTTAGGGAAACTTAAAAGACTTGGATCGCGTAAAAAAGACAATATAGCCAATATTTCTAAAAGATAAAACATATTTATAATCTGTATGGGAGGGGGTTTGAATCTCGTGTCAGGGGGGGAGGGGGGGGCAAAAAATTGTAAAAAATGGGTCACGTAGTATGGGTACGTTCCCTAATGTCAACTTGTACAATTTATTGTGAGAAAAATTGGTGTGTGTAAAACAGTCATAAGTTTCGTTTGAAGTTGAAGACCAGCTGCTATTTTATCTTGATCTTTTGCTAGATTATCAAGTTTTTATGTGTATTTTTCTTTGCTATCGACCCGGTTCTGACGTTCTCTCCGTTGTCGCAGGCACTCGGCCGTCGAGGTCGTCGACGTAAAGTCCAAGGAGCCGCCGCTGGTGCTCGGCGCGTCGGCCACCCCTAGCCCCTTCTACCAGAAGCTGCGCACCACGGCCCCCTCCGAGGATGCCCTCATCCGGTCGTTGCATGACATCGTGCGACCGGCTGCGCAGCGCCAGTCCGAGCGCGACCGAACGCGCGCCGACGACGGCCGGACGGCGACCGAGCGCGCACGAGCGCAGCCCGATCGCGCCCGACCCGAGCCCGCGACGACGGACCAAGCCGAAACTGTGATAGTCAACTCAGTGCCTTCCGTGGAGAAGCTGGTCGAGCAGGTGTCCAGCATGCAAGTGAAGGTAGGATCCTAGGTGATACTATTAATCCAGTAGGCAGAGATTTTTATGTGTTCTTAAAAGATATAAGGCCAGTTTTGACGGTTCCCTATCTATTTTTTTTGCGTAACACAACGCGCGGGGTCCGTAGCGCTGAAACCGTCCGCTAATTTTTTAAATTAACAATTTGTGAAAAAAAAAAGTATTTTTTTCACATATCGAAAGCGAAAATGTGAAAGACTTTTTTTTCACAAATTGATAATTTAAAAAATTAGCGGACGGTTTCAGCTCTACGGACCCCGCGCATTGTGTTCTACGCAAAATAATACATAGGGACACCGTCAAAACTAGCCCTATATCTTTCAAGAACAGTTTTTGATGATTTTAGCTCCCTGCCTACTGGACTGTATCGCATCATACAGACAAACCGTTGAAGCTAAGCAGAAGCCCACATTGGGGCTAGAGCTTGTAGGCTCATTTAGTATGAACTGATGCCCCATTTCCACATAAAAATGGAGCATAAACACCCAAGCATATTCCTAATAACCTGGCTCGGCCTTTTTACCATTTTTCTTCGAACCACTGACATGAATGAAACATTTTGAACCACTAACATGAATGAAACGCTACGCTCATACTCAAACTGAATATTTCACCAACCAATATTTCATCAAAACACATCACTTTTTGATCAGAATCGGTTTTTTGTCTATGTTTAACCCCCTGTCGTGTGTAGGGAGTCAAGACCCTGATCCAGTCCAAATCGCTGGCCGGCATAGACACCGGTAAGCCGATCTTTCCCAATTGCCAGTTCTCGCCTTACAACAGTCCCACGAACAGCCCCAGGAGCAACAGGAAGAGGCCCCTGAGGGAGTCCAGGAGGGTCAGCATCGAAAAATCAGGGACATATCTGCAGCTCAACCAGTACAAGCTGATGGACAGCATAGGCCAGGTGAGTGATCTAGTTCGTTTAGTTTTTATCTGTGTATGAAGAGTTTCGACAGTTTTTGTTACAGATTGTCTATAAATCTTCCAAATTTTTACAAATTTTCAAGTACAAGTCTGAATTTTTTTCGACATCCTCGTCCAAATGGCTCAAAAGCCAGTGAGGATCGCGCATACGTAATTTGTGAGGTGACTTTTAACTTCTTTATTATCAAATTTGAATGACTGTTGTGTTAAAATGTACAAACAATCCTGTAAGAAAGGACAGTACTCACTCATTTTTTTGGGACCGAAAATTAAAAAGATTCTTTAAGAAAAAAAAAACAACGACGCCACTGTCTTTACTGTGGGTAAAATGAGAATGCTTACAATGCGCAGTATTTGTAATAAATGAAAAATTACAAATATCTTCTGATTCTTACGTATAAGTTAATAAAAGCCCTAAAATTCTTTGCATTTTTTGAAAATGGTTTTTAACCTGCTTAATACAATCTAGCTACGTCAATGTGACGTAATAGCTTTTTAAGCGTTGCAAGAAATAAAAAGTCCTTTTGTTTTTTTCAGGGTTCATATGGCATAGTGAAACTGGCATATAACGAGGAAGACGATACTCATTATGTAAGTTATCTTCATCTTTTTTTTGATAAATTATTGTTTTATCGGTATGAGAGCAAACTGAGTTTTATCGACATTACAACAAACTGAGAATTACATTTTGCTGGACCTAAACATATGTGTTAGAACTGGATCACAACGTATATGGTAAAAATATAAATTTTAAATGATAAATATAGAACATAAAATGCGAGAAAAAAAATGTTAAAAACACAACGCTTCAATAAAACATGAGAACATGCCAATGAAATCCCGGATTTTAAGCCGTGAACATTAGAATCGATGTGGATGTAGATTAATGGGTTTTTGATGTTTCGTGGAATACACAAGTCTAGAGTCTAGTTTTCTGTTGATACCAAGAATCATAGATGTTTCTCTCAATTTTTATGCTATAGCATGTTAAGGAATTTTCTGCGAATTGCTGCCACATTTTATAAAATCATATAACAACGCTTTCCTAAAAAAAATGTTTGGAAAATAATTTCTTAATTAAATTTTAATGTTACTGAAACGTTAGAGCTAGTCCACTCCAGCATTTTCGTTCGAAAATTTAAAATGTAATGTCGTTGTGTTGTGTGTCTGTAACTAAAAAGTACAGAACCTACCAGGATTTTGTGAATTTTTTAGTAGTAATTAAAAAAATGGGTTGCCCCAATCAGCAACCCTTGGCACCCGCCCCAGTTGTAGAGGTGAATGATACTAAATGTGGATTTCCCGACACCGGAACTGGAAATTCCGTCGCCGTATTTTCTAAATAATTTCGACAACGTAAAGGTAAAAAGTCAAATAAGGCGTAAAAAAAATCGGACCGGAACCATTAGAAGTCTGTCGGTATAGCGAGAACGGGCATTTCGACGACCTCTTCTTAAGTAGGACCGTCGATCCGCAATGCGATGAAACGTGAAAGGACGCGGCCGGATCTTGGACTCTTATATTCAAATTTAACGTCTTATATTTATCTTTTATAATATATATTTCGGGATTGTGCTGCAGACCCCGATTTACCGATCAGCAGGGGCGTCTCACCCTTTCAGACGCGTACAGATCCCGAAGGTCGCTTTTGGGCGTAATAATTCGCCAAATCGAATTAGGCAGGGTTCAAAGGGCGCGCTGCCGCACCGCTCTGAAGTAATCTAATTGGGCGAGAGGAGTCTTTGTGACGCTAATCGGCTGTCGATACGCGGACGACGTATCTGGATAATTTATGAATTATTTTTGGATTAATTACACAGGCCAACAAAATTTGATTGATTTTCGGAAGCAGAAACTCTAGTACACTTTTCCGAAGGTTTTCGGTGTGCCAAATCCGAATCTGGCCTCAGAATAACTCCATCGCGTTGGGTTTTTGACGTATCCTTAACATAAAAGTGCAAACAACGAAACAACTACATATTTATTTGAAGTTATGTAACATCATAAGGTATTTTGATTTCACAAAACTAATAAGAGCATCTAAAACCATGATTCTCTTTAAAACTAATTTTGAATCGTTCAGATATCTTTTTTTCATCGAGATATGACAATTTGAAGTTTATGTCTCACCGATCTACTCAAATGCAAGCCAAAAGCAGAATACAAGGGACTTACCTCTTTGAGCATGTTTTTCTAAATACTGTATAAGCATTTTAAAGGTCGTTGATTACATATCCACTATCAAATTCAAAATATCGGATCCAATATGACAAACAAAAATTTCATTCGCTTCATTTCATTAAAAATTTGATTGATTAAAAATTTGACTGATTTTTGGACGTAGAAACTTTAGTACACTATTCCCAAGGTTGTCGGTGCGCTAAATCCGAATCCGGCTTCAGAATTGCTCTATCTTATCAGGCTTTTGAGATATATTAACCTAACAGTAGATCGATGAGACACAAACTTCAAATTGTCATATCTCAGTGAAAAAAAAGGTATCTGAAGATATCTGCAGATATCGCAACCCAAGCACCTACTTTTATTACCTTTTGTATTTTGGCCTCTTTGTATTTTGACCTCCTGAACACAAATCTGAAGTAAAAAATAGGGGTAAAGGCTCATATATTCAAGAAAAAAAACAGAAGAACCTGTCAAAATCAACTTTAATTGCTATGAACTATGGAGAAGGGTATACCAAGCGGAAGAAAGTGATAAATGATAATAGTGATAAAAGATCAAAAGAGCTAAATGATTGAGAAATGATGACACAGGAAATTATAAATTAGGAAGTATTTTTAATCCAGTCTTTTAATAAACTAATAAAATACAAGTACTTTCAAATACTCCAATCAAATAAAGTCCTACAAGTTTCCAACACATATTGATCATTATTGAGGTTTACACAAGGAAAATAGGGGAAAAATGTAACTGGAAGTAGTGATTCTATCAATGTATATTATAGCAGTTTTCTCTCTCCTTCAGACAAACTATAAGTTCCATAAGGCGATTTTTTTTTCACCTAAAAGGTTTGCAAAACGACTCGGCGTTACATGTCAACTTGCACAATCAGCTTGTAAATGTACTTGCGTCGGTAAATAACGAGTTGCCATTATTATTTTTTTTATTGCATTAACTGAATTTAATTATGCATAAGTACTAAACGGGCAAGCGTATTTTTACACCTTTTTTTAATTGAAGACATAAAATAATCGTTTTATTACGACTTAATAAGGACTGCTGCCAGCTTAACGTCCATAAATTTCACCGGAGTGGCACTTTGATATAAGCTATTAGCCTAGTCGCAGCAGACATTCAACGAACTAATTATAAGTTAAGAAAGCACTTGCTATGAATACTATAATATTAATTCTAACCCCTTTAAAACCCTTAAAAAGGAAAAAAAAAAGCAACAAAGATTTAAAACAAAAACGGTGAAAAAAGTATTTTTTATAAGCTATTAATATTCATCATAAGAATTTATTTTTTTAATACATAGGTGAAATGTTGCCATTAAACGATGCATAGTGGAAAATAAGAAAAAAACAATCAGGTGCAAAAAATTAAGTCAGTTAGGTAGTGCCCGTTTTTGTCTAGGTACTCCTGTAGACGACGAGAGAAATTGTCCATACTCATTTGAAGCATTTCACGTGGAACCCTTCGAATTTCTCGAGAGATTGTTTCTGAAAATGCTTCAAGTGTACGTGGTTTGTTTATGTATACTCGAGATTTAAGGTAGCCTAAAAAAAATAGTCACAAGGTGACAGGTCTGGGGACCGAGGAGACCACTCCACGTCTCTCACGCAACGAAATGAAACGTCCTGGGAAATGTTCCCTTAAAAAATCCATTGCTGCTCTGGATGTATGGCAAGTTGCTCCATCTTGTTGAAACCATACAGTGTTGAGTTTAATGCGTCGTCTTCTCAATTGCGGCAGAAAAAATTCATGTAACATCGCTAGGTGGCGATTTGTGTTTACAGTGTGCCTCCGTCGTTTTCATGAAAAACATAAGGGCCAATAATAAAGTGTCGGCTAATGAATTCGAATCCGTCGCTGTGTTTGAATCACAGAACGGCCCGTTTCAATAAAGGTGTTAGTCCACGGCTCCATGGTAACTGAAATGGCATCTGCCTACGAGTAGATATTGTTTCACACTGTGTAAAGAACTAGCATGATTGTTCTCTCTATACTCTTATAGAGAGAAACTTATAACTATAATCTCTTAAACGATCGACAATGGGACCGTAAGACATCCTGTATATGCTTTTTTGTGACGTAAATTCCACAGCCAGTGATATTTCACCGTAAAATATCACATGGACCTTGTGTATCGTTGACTACTGCCAATAAACCCAATAGGTAATAAAACTGGAGATTTCCAGTTACACGGTTACATTAAAACCTGTTGTCTTTGAATAAAATACATTAAATAAAATAATTTATGACCCCCTCACGGATATACGCTTCGGATCGATATGTAGTGGTTTTAAATATATTGATTTACCAACTCTTTTTGCTAACTAAATATCACGTTTTCAATTACGATGAAAATATATCGAATATACTGGAGCTCACAACCAATGTAGCACCCTGTGTATACGTGAATTAATAAATATCCGAGTATTTTTTTATCTTATCTTGTTAAGTTATAATTTTCTGAAGCATTTAACTGCTGTATCTCTCAGGTTTTTATACTTTTTATACACACAGGAAATATTCTCGCAAATTGACATTGGCATAGTCGAAAATAATGACAATATTGGTATGAACGCGAGAAAATATAAGCATTGGGAATTTTAGAATGGCGCAATGAAAAAATGCAATATAAAATGTATGCTTTTTATTACTGAAACCCTGTGAATGTTAAAAAAAGATCTTATATACAATGTGTCCTGCATTTCATAAACCCACCCTATTTCTCTTTTATTAATAATGCGATTTTCTTCAAATTTGGGTTTTAAGTGAATGATGAACGTTGGCGAAGTTAAAATTGATATTTATTTTTGCGTGCTGTTTTAAAGGGAGGAAAGGGGGGTAGATTTTTTCGAGAAAGTATATTAGGGCTTATTCCAAATAATTTTGATTGTCAAATTTAGATTCAGCATCCACAAAAACCCCTTCATCCCTTATTTGAATATCTTAAAAACTGATTAAGTTAGGATCAAATATGGATAACTTGTTTATTTTACTAACAAACAACATTAATAACAAATTGAAAAATGTAGTATTTTTTTTAATTTCGATTGCTGAATATATCCATCTTTCAATACGGCGTACTTACGAAGATTCAACAATTCTTAACCGCTCCCTTACTTTTGGAGTTTGTCGACTAATTTCTTGACACGCTTATCTAAAGGTGCTTTGATTTCGAGAAAAGAGGAATATTTAAAGCAAAAATGTGACAGCAGTTTTTCCCTAAATACGATGATTCTGAAAAGTGTGTCGTATTGGAAGATATGTTAAAAAGACCAGAATTAAAAAAACGTACGTTTTTGAATTTGTTTGTTAATGAAATAAATAAGTTATTAATATTTTATCCTACCTTAATCAGTTTTTGAGGTATGCAAAAACGGGATGAATGTTTTTTTTGGGGATGGGGATGAAAATAAAAAATCGATCTTCTCGAGAAATGACGTCAAAGTTGTTTGTTTAGCTATTAATGAATTTTTGCGTTACTTTATGCACTGTATATCCAAACATAATGCAGGTTGTGAAAAATATGTACAGGCAATACTAATCAATATGTTATGATTAGAATTGGAACGCACCAGCCTACTTTATTAAAACCACCCTACCATATGTAACATAATCATCGAATACAAATACATAATCTGCTGTCGCTACGCTTTCAAAGACGTTTCAACAAAATTTTATTAACACGTCCTCATCTCATGTTAAATCGCTCAAATTGCCACAAATTTATAGACCGTAAAACTCCCAATTAACGCCTAGCCATTATCCAATTCGACCCAATAAGTTGGCATCTGTCTGCCGGCCTCTCCAATTTCGAACCGAGAGTATCGGCAAATAGGTCGACCTTTGACCCAGTCTCCCGAGGTCTCTGCGGCAACGGGGCCCGGCTCTCGTTTCCAATTCTAATTTATGGCCGTCTCCAGCGCCGCCGCGTATAACGCGGTAGGCCGTCGGGGCCTAATAAATTCGAATCGTTATTTATGACGGAAATCGAGCGTGCCCTGCAAGCCTAACGGCGGAGAAAAAGCGACGGCGCTATTCGTTCGGAAGACGGCTTTTCATAAAAATCGCCCCCCGCGGTTACAATTCTAAGGGCAGAGTTCGTCGCTCTATTGAAATCTGTTGAGATAAGCCGTAATATATTCTCTTATTATTCTTCTTCTTTTCTTCCTTATTTTCTTCTTCTTCTTTCTTCGTTTTTCTTCTTTTCTTTTTCTTCTTCTTCTCCGTCGCCTGCACCCCAATTAATGTATGTCTTTCTATTGCAGGCCATGAAGATCCTATCCAAGAAGAAGCTGCTCAAGAAGGCCGGCATGTTCGGCAGGTTGCCGCCGCGCAAGGAGGGCCGACCTAACAGCTCCCCCGTCAACCATCCATTGCATCGCGTCTACAGGGAGATCGCCATCCTCAAGAAGCTCGACCACCCGAACGTCGTCAAGCTGGTCGAGGTGCTGGACGATCCGGTGGAGGACCATCTCTACCTCGTCTTCGAGCTCCTCGAGAGGGGCCAGGTGCTCGAGGTGCCGACGGACAACCCCCTGGATGAGGACACGGCGTGGACCTACTTCAGGGACGTCATACTAGGCATAGAATACCGTAAGTAACTGCCAGTCGTTAGTCCGACATATTTGACGATTTCTTTTTCTTCTTCCTCCTCTTCTTCTTGCTCTCCTTCCTCAGTATCTTCTTCCTCCTCTTCTTCTTTCTCTCCTGTTCTTTCTATTTCTCATTTTTTTCTTTTTTGTCTCCTAAAGTTTTGTGTTGTATTTAATTTTTTTTTTCGTCAATTTGTAGTACACTATCAGAGAATTATCCACCGCGACATAAAGCCGGCCAACTTGCTCCTAAGCGAATCTGGAAGAGTTCAAATCGCAGACCTCGGAGTATGTAATGAATTTCATGGCAGCGACGCGTTTTTATCCAATACGGCAGGTACCCCAGCATTCACTGCTCCAGAAGCGTTAGATGAACACCGGCAAGCTGGTTTCAGTGGAAAGGTCAGTGGTCTTTTGCTTTGTAAAATTATTTACAAATTTAAAGTTCTTAAAGGTGTCTTCGGTCTTCCCGAATGCTCTAATGACTTTTTTTGTATTTTCTAGGGTACTGACATTTGGTCCATGGGCGTCACCTTATACGCTTTCATCTACGGTCAGGTCCCTTTCTACGATGATAACATCATCGGGCTCTATTCCAAAATAAGACATCAAGCTGTGGAGTTTTCAGAGAAACCTAAGATCTCTGAAGACCTCAAAGATCTGATCAGGCAGACGCTCGTCAAAGATCCTAATAAGCGCATCACGTTACCGGAAATAAAGGTAATTTTTACCATCTGTCTATTTAATACTCTACTCATTCCTCCTCTTCTTCAGATTGTAATGTCAATTTCCCCTCTTCCACTTTTTCATCTTCTACTTCTTCCAACTTCTCATTTTTCTCTTCTCATCCACGATTTTCTTCTGTTTCCTCTAAATGTAAAAGTCGACAATATTTTTACAGGAACACCCTTGGGTGACGAAGAATGGCGTTCATCCTCTTCCCTCCGAAGAGGAGAATTGCCACCTGGTAGAAGTAACGGAGGAAGACATGGCCCAGGTGGTAACGTCGATTCCCAAGCTTGACACCTTAATACTCATCAAGCACATGCTGAAGAAGCACTCATTTCAGGTAGGTGACATTGGTTTACTTGTTGACTACTTCTAAGTTGTGTTATTTTTAGAATCCCTTCTTGCATCGAAGGGACTCAAATGTGGCCCAAACAGAAGCTCGACCAGCCTCGGTGTCGATGCTCCAAAGCACATAGGTCGATCAGGCAGGTCAAATTCGGCGCCAGGAAGCTATGACTGGCACCAAGAGAGGCAAGTGAGCATCGACTCGAGTCTCGAATGTGTCGAAGAGGACAAAGTATTCGACGATGGTGCAAAGGAAGAGGAAAGGCGGTGATAGATCACTTTAGTGGTTCGTTTAGGGATGTAACCGTGAGATCTCGCGGATGTTTTTTTTTTATTTAGGATCTTTTTTTTTGTTGTCTTTTATTTAGTTGAAACTGTAAATAGTCTCGTCTCAAATTGAAGAGGGTAGGTCAGTTACATGCTGAGGTGTCTGGCGGATCGTTTGGACTCATATCTGGACAGTTTGTCGGCTACTGTCCTAGGACTATTCATATCCTAGGTTAGAGCCACATATGATTCGCAAAGACACCGGCATGCCATTCAAATAACGTTGAGCCATAGTATGTATTTTAAGGTTAGATTTTATGGTTTTTAATTAGTTCTTTCTTAGTTTTTAAATAAATTTTGTATGTTTTTATTTTCATTTTTTTTTTATTTTTAGAAATCCAAGTGATTTTGTAACCTGTATTTTTAAGAAAGTAATATGGTTACTGTTAAATGATTGGGATAATATTTACAGGGTGTTAAGCATATGAAAGAATGAGAGAGAAAAAAAGAAGGGTACATATTTAATGGAATCTATCCATTAAAAGCATTATTGTTACAATACCCTAGGTGTGGTAATTTTACATGTGACAATGTGACAAATTGATAGAAAAAGCAGTGCAAATATGGAAATGAGTTTTTTTATAAAAGACCAAATTATTCAAGAAGACAAATTTTCAAAATAACTGCTTCCATTACGTATTATAAACGAATTAAAAAAATATCGCGTTTTTCAATTTTGCTCGAATCAATTATAGCTTGAAACTATACTCGTATAGATGTATATACATGTAGAAAATAGGACCCACACGTTTTTCTGTTGATATCAAGTAATATAAAGTGTAAAAATGAATTGAAAATGCAATGTGAATTCTCACCTGAGAAAATTTCATTCACAAAAAAAGAGTTGTGGTTAAACTTCACGCAAGTGAGATGTAATCAAACGTTTGAGGGACCACGTTAAAAGCCACCTTATGGCTTAGATCGAAAAAAAAGTGAAAACTGACTTGTTATTATACCTAAATAGGTACTTCCTTACAACCTTTTTATCCAAAAGAGGTGCAAGAAAATATTTAAGGCCCTGAAAAGGAAAATATTCAAGAATAATAAATAAAGACTCAATTTGACAATTCGAAAATGTAACAAAGCTGAAGAGCAGTCCTTCAATTTTTTCTTGTCGACCAAAAATTCTTCCCATAAATGCCTTAAATGTCGTTTTTCCTTCAAGTGTTGTAAGTGCATGTATCAATTTTACAAAGATAAAACTATTATATATATACATATAATGAAGTTGCACTAGATTTTATACATTTTTGCACAAATATTCATGTTCAGGTAGTTGATTAGGACATTGCTGTGACGGTACATTTTGCGTGTTTGACATTTTTTCTCCTTTGGTGTTCTGTAGCATATACAAAACATTTTTTCTTTCACCCTAAACGATTGCTCAACTTTGCACAATCACGTTTTTAATTCATCAGAGCGACTTTTTGCACAAAATTTAGGGTATATGTTATTTTTCTTGCCACTTATTTTAGAATTACGCGAAATAACGCCTTTAAGCGTTATATATGTACTTAAATTTTAAATTTCGAACTTTGAAGAGTAAAGCAAATATTCTAATTATTCGATTTAGGTGGGTACTGACAGCGATCTGCAACATTTTACAGAAGATCGGTATTCATCGAGTATCCTTCTTCTCTCTACATGTCGCAGTTTGACAAGTACCGATTAAGCGTGTAGGTAATTTAATTTAAAACGGGGACTTCCCCGGACGTGTACAAATTTTTCATATACATACATATTATTACTTTAATGGTAATGTTTAACAGTTTAATATCATTGTTATTGTATACATTTCTCTCTAATTATATTGCTTACTTTTGAAATTATTCCAATAAATATTTTGAAACCACCTCACACTTTCCTTTGTTCAACATAACCTTAAAGATTTATGGGTTTACCCCAACGACATTAAGAATGGACTGGCTGTCTCAGCTGCGCGTTGACAACTCTAGCAGAAAGAGAGGGAAAACCTGGGCGACAGTTCTGTCCTTGTTTACTTGCCGGCGGGTATCCGAACTCACCATATTTCCGAACTTGTACTTCCACACAACCGAACTTGTCTTGTCGAATGTCGCTGTCGAATGACGAATGAGCCAGAAAAACCCTTTGCGCATGCGCCAGCAATTCGATTATCCGGAGGTGAAGAGAGTACGGAAATGTGGAATTTTGCGGAACGGAAAAGATCGGATATGCGGATGTCGAGTGTATTTTTCAAGATACGGCACTGCCGGGTGGAAACGTCTTTAGTCAACGACCAATCATAGAGCGTTAGAGAAAAATATGTCGCCAAGGTTTTCCCTCTCTCTCTACTGGAATTTGGATGCGCAGTCGTCAATCACCAGTCCAGTTCTATATGTCGATTGTTTACCCTAGAATAGTTTTGAAGTTTCAGTAAATTCAATTTGACGTTCAGTAGCGTCATCTATACATCATTCCATTGACTAACAATATGTTTTCTGTCAATGAACGCATTTATCATTTCCTTTCTACTTGCAATCCGTGTGAAATACCCAACTTATTTTGTGTAGCTAACTTCGCGCAAGTTCCACATAACCTTTCTGTTTTCGTAAAATGTTAAAAAACTTCGCTTATTCCATATTAAAGCTCGGCGAAAATCATCTTAACAGCCATTTATTGAAAAAAAGATACGCGGGTCATTCCAAATGGCAGAACATCAGGCACATAAAAGAAGCAAAAGACTCGCAAAGGGCTGAACTTTTCACCAAATTGAGCAGGCAAATGAAAGTAGCAGTTCAAGGTAAGTGAATATAATCTATTTGGTATTATTTGTTATGGTCTGCGTGTTGGCCGAAATTGTTTTTTAGAAGGTGGTTCGGTTGACCCAAAGTTCAATTTGAAACTAGAGCAGGTCATACAGCAAGCAAAAAGGGCTAGTATGCCCGTTGCGACTATCCAGAGTATTTTAAAGTCCTGCCAACAGGATAAGTCCCAAGGACAAGCTTATCTTCTGGAAATAAAGTAAGTGGCTTAAAAATATCCTCGTGGAGATTAATGGTGTTCTTTTGTAGGGGTCCAGGCAGTTGTTTCATTTTATGTGAGGCGTTCACGAATCAACTGCACCAGTTGAAAATGGGAATGGCTACCATACTGAGGAAACACCAGTGAGTATTTTGAAAAGCAATGATACTGTTGCTTAATAGCCATTTTCTTTGGGTAGATCCAGATTCAGCGATGGTGGAGGCATCCATTTATTTGAAGAGAAAGGCATCATAGAATCATTGCCCCCCGGGAGGAAAGATAACCAACGAAGATGATCTCTTAGAGCAAGCGACTGAACACGCCATAGAATCGGGAGCAGAAGACGTTAGGATTATCGAGGACAGCGTGCAGTTCGTCTGCGGAAAAACCAATTTGGGCCAAGTCGTGCAGGGACTAGAGCGGTTGAGCTACGAGGTGACGAGTGCGAGTGTGGAGTACATTCCGTTGAAAGAACAGGCATTAACAGACAGTGATTTAGATGTGTGCCGCAGTTTGTACAAGAAACTGGAAAGTTTGCCGGAAGTTGTTCGTATCTCGGATAATATCGCTTGAAATCGAGTGGGTTTCGATGTATATTTGTAAATAAAATGTTTTAAGTTTATGTGGCTTTTAACGGTCAATTTACAATTTATTGTACTGGTAATAATTCTTGTAAAATTTTGAATAATACACTTAATGGTGCCACCTATAGGAGAAGAGCTAAAACAATGGCCTCAGTTAACAGTGAAAGCATAGTAGGGTAATATAATTTCAGATCCGGAAGCAAACTCCATTAAATAACAACAAGACAAAGATATTTTAAATTTTACTAACAATTACTAAAAAAAACTGTACGTTACTGACATCATCAATAAGCTGATAGTGAAAAATCGCAAGCTGAAAATGCAAATGAAAACCATATAAAATTGACACTATATCGGTAACCACAAAAACAGAGACGGTCCAAAATCGCAAACAAATGCGAATCGCCCCACCACGTAATCACTGATTCGGACACTGAGTGGGGCATGCCTGATAGGTCTTTCAATTATGTCTGTCTTATTATATCCTTCCTTTTTCTTGGCTGGCTATTAATTTCATAACACACCCTGTACATTATGGTCAAGAGTCGAAGAATTTGTTCAAATCACAACAATAATTCGAGGAAAAATTCATGAAAAAGAAATGATAGAGACTTCAATACTTGCCTACTATCTAATAATAAAACAACAGCCAAAATTATAAAACTTTATATCTACCTAAGGTACAAAAATACTTCATCACAATTTCACTTATCCCACAAGAGGGATCAGGTAAGGTTCGTTACAGGACGAACGGCAAAGCAGGTATGTCCTTGAGGGCCTCATTGATATAACTGTGCGGCTCGTCCAGGTCGGTCACCAGCTGCTTGAGCTTCTTCACGATGTCCGGTTTCCTGGTGTCGCCTCGCTCAACGATCTTGCTCAGCACGGTCTTCAACTGGTAGGCGGAGGAGCCCATGGAGGACCTGGCCAGTTCTTGGAGAACTTTGTCAGAGTAGCCCTGAGAAATCACTTATTTAACAACGTTCCAATTCCATCTGAGGTCCCAGCAGGACCCCACATTTAAATTTTTACAATTTCCATTCAATTCAATTTGCATTATAATTTATATTAAAATTGCTTTTTGACGTTGTGGTATTCATCTATTTAAAAACAGGCTATGTAATTTTTATATTTGGAGTTCAAGTATGCAAACTTTTTCTTATACTTATTTGTGCATTTAAAGAATTATTAGCTGTAGAACGATAACACAAACACCCTGTATATAACCACATTAAATCTTATGAATTCTTGAGTGGATAAATAGGAGTAGTAATAAATACTAAATTATTCAAAAATGTATAAAAACAAGTGAGAATTTGTATACCAATCACAGTAAAATATCTTGTTAATTAAAAGTCACACTTTATCACAATTTGTTAGAACACTTACTTGGTATTTGTTTAGGCCCAGTTTTTGGACTCTTTGTTCAGTAAATCGTACAGAGACAGGAGCGTCACGTAGGCTTTTGTGGGAGGCACCTTTTTCTGTCTGAACTGCTCAAACCTAAAATCATCCTAGTGTTATAAAAATTTAAACAAAAATACGTATATGCCTGTATTTATTGTTACATACTATTTTTTGTGTTATAATTTTCTATTCTTACAACACAATGGTTAAGATTGACTCGATACAACGCGTCTCAGAAATAGAGGTAAATATTGAAACTGATGTAAGTACAGTCTTTTATTTCTCTATGCATTGTATCTTCATTTTTATTGTTAAATATAAATTAGCGAAATGTTTTTTCGCAAATTTATGAAAATTTGTATAATTTGCAACACGATTTCTCTTGGGCTATTTCAGCTGAGCAGCTCTGTTAAACAGAGATTGAAAATATTATATACCATTTTTAATGTAAATGTGAAGACATAAAAAAAAGCAATGTTGTCAGATATATTTTCTAAAATTGCTAAGCTCACTATACAATTATACTTTATACTTCAGTAAACTGTTAGTTCGTGACGTTCTTAGAAAGCTAGTTTGGAAATATTTAAAAACAAAATTCATAGATATAAATTTATTAGTTAGCATTAAAATAAGGCGTTTAAAATTGCTGGAAAAAAATAATTATCCGGCAATGCTTCGCCGGCAACGCTTCGCTGCCGGCGAAGAGTTGGCAACGACTTCCGTTTAGCCAGCCAGCCGTCGGTCAGCCAGATGCAATTGCAGTAACCCATTAGAATATTGTGCTATTGCATTCAATCCAATGCGTTAGATATTTATGTGGTCCATTGTGTCGTAAAATGTTTTACGACGTCGTTAAAATGATTTATGACTTTTGGAATTCTTACTTATTTCCGCCAGTGACGTGCATTTCAGCTAGGTTTATTAACACAGACAATTTTTTCAGATTGTCTGGCTAAATGAGCATTATTTACAGAAAATTATATTACAAATATTAAGAGTTTTGTATGCAGGCTAATTTTAATCTCCTACATGATTTGAATGAAAAAAAATTATTTCACAATTTTCAAATTTATAAAAGATATATGCACGCCATTGGGCGGCGTTAGCCCTCGAAGGAATTAAAAATATACGTCTTCACATTGAGTTTAGAAAGACACCGAACATACCTGAGAGTCGTGTCGTTCCGTAGATCCGGTCCAAACTCCTCGGCCTGCGCGTTCCATGTCGTTTTGGCAACGCCCTGACCGGCAAACCTTCTTCTCCAGATTGCCAATATGGGTCTATAGGCCACCCCTTGTGCCGAAGTAAACATCGTAGTCGGTCAACAGATAGTCAGACAATCTATCGCTACCTAATCACCTACGGCTCAAATAGACTTTACGACCTGATGCGCATCGTCCTGCTACTAGTCCTCCAGCAAGAACCTGATAACTCTCGCTATAACAAGTAAGTTGGAAATACCGGTCATGTCTCAGCCTTTCCACGTAGTCCAACTTAGTTGACAAGTCTAGAAAGAATCGCTCAATTTACTTGACGAATTACCCTGACTCCTCCAACTGGATATTTTTGATATTGTTAATGAACTCACTAGAATTTTTAACAGACAAAGTTGTTTGTGCAATAGGCAAATTTTCGAACTCGTTCGTTAACCATTTTGACAAATTATAAATTGGGGATCATATCGCTGAGACAATTGGTCTTACAGATTTTCCTGGTTTATGTATTTATACCAACCCAGGATCCATGATACGAGTATGATCGAAAAATCTATGAAATTCGAGAGCCCCTAAAATCCTGACCCAACAAAAGGTCGAATAGCGTTGTAGGTACTTTGTGATTGATGAATAGTCCCTCTTAAAGAGAGATTTTGTAGAATATGTTCTACTACGTTCCAAGTAGTATAAGTCCTTCTAATTTTAATTGAAAATGATAAATACGCCTGGGGAACAAAAAAAGCGGTGCAACTTTATGATTCCATGGGCGTGCATATCTTTTATAAATTCGAAAATTGTGAAATAATTTTTTTCATTCAAATCAATATAGGAGATTAAAAATTAGCCTGCATACAAAACTCTTAATATTTTTAATATAATTTGCTGTAAATAATGCTCATTTAGCCAGACAGTCTCAAAAAAATTGTCTGTGTTAATAAACCTAGCTGAAGTACACGTCACTGGCGTCTTAAACAAGTAGTTTAAGTTCCTAATTCCTAAAGTCGTAAATCATTTTATCGACGTCGTAAAAATGTTATGGCACAGTGGACCGAAGAAGTATTAGCAATGTATTAAATGCAAAGTAGTCTAATAATCTCGTTGACCGGTGTTACCGCCAGTGGTTTTACTCTGTGCGGCCAGCCGCCTGAGCCGCCGTTGCCGGCTCTTCAAAATTTTCTTAAGTATAGTAATATACATAAAGTTGTTTGAGTTTATAATTATTTTTTCCAGCAATTTTAAACGCTTTATTTTAATGCTAACTAATACATTTATATCTATGTATTTTTTTAATATATTTCCAAACTAGCTTTTCTAAGAACGTCACGAACTAACAGTTTACTGAAGTATGGAGTATACTTGTATAGTGAGCTTAGCAATTTTAGAAAATATATCTGACAACCTTGCTTTTTTCCCTATTTTCAAATTAAAATGGAAATAGAGTAAAGGAAGCGGCACATATTTTATACAGTCGCATTCTACCATCCATAAAGTGTTATCATCCAGTTGATAAAATCTAAGTACGCTCCTGTCATGCGTACGGATGCCACGAACAGTTAGTACCCACTTGATACATATGTTAAGTAATTATTTTGTTACATTAAGTTTAAATTAGTCAGATAATGAATTACAAATAGTCCATGCTGCTAACAAAAACAATTAATTATCAATTTCAATCGTTACCTTTCTGATAGTAGGCGGCGGGCCCTGGCGGTTTAGCAGGCGCGTAGATGCCAGGCCTGTGCGACGGCGTCGGCCTCATCGTCGAGGTGGTGGTGGTCCAGGAGACGCCGGCACCGCCCTGCGACGGCGGCGGCTTCGCCGTCGGCTTCAGCTCGTACTTCATCAGCTCCGTGTAGTAGGCGATGATCTGCATCGACGCGGGTACGAAGGAGTCGAGCAGGACGGGCTTGTCGACGCGCGGTGGGCCCCTCGCGTCGTACTCGCAGAGGCACGCCTGGAATTTGCCAAAGGCTGTGAGAAAAGCGTCGAAAAGGCCATTTTTCTTCGGAGGATAACACTTAAAGAATGGAATATTCGCAGAATATTCGTATATAGTACAGAGAATATTCACGGCATATTCTGAGAATATTTGGGAAAAAAATCACGGGTTATACGGTTGTGAAGACAGCCTTATTCCGGTTGGCTATTCCCGGGTCATAAGGAATACGAGCACGTAGTGCCCATACGTTTGGTTAAACTGGTTGGTGTCTCGTGTTCTTTGTGTCTTAACAGATAACGTCACTAAACAAATGAGTGTTGCGTTTATTTGTATTGGTGGTTTTCTGAGTAGTTCTTTCGTGACATATAATTAGAGTGTTTATGAATGTACGAGGAAGATTAAAATACAATGCGCAATACATTTGTTGATACAAATTGATTCGTATGTTTGTAATTCAACAAAATTGCAACGCACAATATCCTTGTAGGTACAATATAGTGGGAAATCCAACTTTTCATGAATATATCTGGGTAAGTAACTCTTGTTATTTTTCATTTATTTATTTATCATGGGGGGAGGGGGGCGCCGAAATCAACCGAAACGTGAGGCAAACGACGCGACGATCGGTCGGGTGCGCTAATCACGGGCAAATTGCGGGGGAGCAGGCCGCATTTATGACAGCAGTAATTCGGCTTAGTGTATGGTTATAGCGACTAAGACCGTGTGTGACAAATGTCGAATGTCGATCCTAAGTACGGCCCTGTTATTCGGCAAATAGTTAGTAAGCTAACTTATCTAGTAGCGTTGATAAGGTATTACCTCCATAGATACGTATGTACCTATTGAGTTTACCATTTTTGACAAATAATCTAAAATAATGTATAATTTTTAATTCCCATTTGACCTTGGGAACAATTTTGTTTGAACAAAGTTGTTCTGTAACATTCGTTATTGGTATTTAAAAGCATAAATGTATGCAGTTGTGGTTTAATATATATGACGAATGGATATTGACGCTGGATGGAATTTAAATGAATTATTCATATTATTCTCTTGTTGCCTTTTTGTTTTGTCTCTTGCAAAATATTATTATTAAGTATATTCAACCATAATATAAAACCGATCTTATATTGCTATTGTTTAATATTCGGTGTTGTACCTATACTATATTTTTCTATATAATAATTTTTATATGTATAATATTTAATATTTTTAACTTATATCATGTGTTATACGGCGAAACTCACAATTTTATTTTTGATAAACATTTTCCAAAGCGATGAATATTTTCACGACTCTAATAGTTTTTGATCTAATCGATGGGTGTTTTTAAATCGTCAGAATGAATTGATTTCATTTGAGAAAGACGATTCCAATGTTTACACCTAAAACTAGAAATAAGATATGTATGTCTGTAATAAGTTCTACAAGTTGATCGAAGAGTACGTTAGTTTATTATTACCATCATCAATGAATTTGTTTGTGTTCTCAGAGGAACGAAACCGTTGATAATTTAAAATTTTTGATAATTAAAAAAATAACTAACCCACATACACACCATAGAAATGTTGCTGGTAACGCGTGGAGTTTTAAACAGGGCCGTATTAAAATACTTTTTTCACCCAAATCAGTGACGTATTCGTCGCCTTCAAAATATGTTGAACGCCGGTTGTTGACCTTCTTATGGTCTGAACATTATTTTTCTATAATCATAAACAATATGAAAAAAGTATTAAGCATAAAACTAACGACACCACAAAAATGTATACCTATGAAAGAGTAACTGATGAATTGATAAATGCGTAAAATCCCACTTTGTTTTCCAGAGCCACCTGCTGTACTGGGTACAAAAAATGATAGGCTCTACATTCTATAAAAGTTGAATGTAATCGAAACAAATAAAAATAAATACATCGGAGCACATACAAGTTTTGTTTCATATATCTCTATTTTTATCTCTTATATCGAAGCTCATGGACTATAGATATTTTGTGTTAAAAATTGCTTGATCTATTAATCTGGGAATAAATCAGTTCATTCTTCGATTAATACGTTAAGCAGAGATCCACCCCGTGTAAAACAGTCTTCAAAGTTTGTGCATACTGCTGCTTTTTTTTTGTTTCAGCACGCACACCTCTTGATGGAGTACACCAATATCAAGCAAGTTAACATGATTTACATACCAAAGTTCACGTATTCTACACTAACCTGCGCCAAGAGTAATGCCACAACCACCGTTGCGCTGGTGGCACACATTTCAACACTCACAATGACTTTTAACTCTTAAAATTCAGGACAAAGTTCGAATATGATCGATGGACGTTCCGTGATCGCCGAGTTTTTCTCCTTCGGCCGTCCTCACTCGCAGCCAAACAGACACACAAAGAAGCCGGTAACCTCAAAACTAGTCGCTCGAATTCCCGCGAAGTCCGAAACCAGTCTGCCAACGAAGAATCCCACAAAAATAGCCGGTGAACTCTATGCGATGTGTATTTTATAACGGGGTTACTGTATTGCTGTCGTATGTCGACGCGAGGATCTTATTGTTTGTGAGCCTTGACACTGCAACGATTTTCACTTTTCTTCGTCGGATGTGCACGAATAAAGTAGGCCTTCGGAAGGAGACGGATTTCACGTCGCAAGTGGGTTTACCACGCTGTTAAACACGGTCGTTCTATTATGAATAACCTGTAAATCGTGGGTGAAACAAACAGTACATACAGGACATTTCAAAAGGAACTGCAAATAAGACCACCCACAAATGATTCTTCTCCTCTCTTAATCCCTACCGCATTTACTTACTTCACCATGACGCCACCAATAGCACCGCAGACTAGGTTCGAATATGCCTATTGCTTACTGCGAATTATATTGCTCTACCTTGGTCTTACCTGCCTAAAACGTATAACATTCATCATATTATGGATTTGAGATGCGTTTATTTGCTTACGGAGTAAGGTCAGGTTCTTGTTTTTGGTTTGAATTGTGGAAGTGGAGTAGGTATGCAGAATTGTTTTTTGCAGATAAACATTAGTTACTATATGCTATTGGTAAAGTCATATCGTCAGTGTGTAAGTTGATTCAAATAATTCATTGGTTACACCAACTTACAGACCGAAGATCTGTAAGTTAATTAAAAAAAAAATGGCATGATAAGGACAGTAGAGCTGGGAAAAGCCCTCGACCTTGAAGCATTAAGTCTGTTTCAGAAAAACATGTCCACCAAAACTACATAAAAAGAGTATTGAAAACATATAAAATGAAATACTTAGTTACTACTAAATTAGAACTAATATGTTTTATTACTAACAGCTTGTTCAGTCGCCTTCACTGTGAATAACCCGGCATTTCAAGGGTATACTTTCGACAAATTTTTTGGCGTATTTTTGAGGTAAAGATCACCAAATCTATTTGATGTGCCAAAAAGATTCCTTCACGTCCAAATGTTCTTAAAACCCTTTCAAAGAGCTTCAAATGGTTTAAAAAGCATCAATTCCTTTATTAGTGCCTGAAGCCCTTTGAGTGGGCTTAAATTTTTAAAGCTTGAGTTTTTAGGGCTTGAAGCTCTTTTTTAAATTACCAGTTACAAAGCTCCTTTATAAACTAATACAGTTATAAACTTTATTTATTTTATACTTTATCTAACCGAATAATTAACTAGTTTCCATTCTTAGCTATTATCTATTTTCCTAAATTTACTTAGCTTCTAATTTTCAGTATCATTGGTAAATTACAGAAATTAAATTGCAAAAATGATCGAAATGTTTGTATCAGATCAAAACTTCGCATGCTTGTCTGTTGGCGACAAAAAAAAACCACGACTTCTCAAATAAACATGTACGAGGTGACTAACACACATCAAGGATAGTGAGATGGTACGCCGTTTTGTCGCCTGAGGCTTGAATAGAAAAATGGGGACCTGTTTTTTCTATCGGAGTCTTCGACTCAATAAAAATAACCCGTCTGGTATTATAATTCGACAAGATTGTAAGTATGGTTTTTATTATACACAGTAGCTTCACAAAAAAATGAGAGTCAGATTCGTTTCAAAGAATTATTTTCTTACCCGATGAGTTATTAGAAGTACTTCTTAAAGTGATATTTAAGGGATTACCCCCAGTTGCAACTACACAGTGTATTTTTTGCTATAACATTTTATTTTTTTATGATAAAAAAAGTTTTTCAACAAAATAAAAAATCCTTCGCTACCGGATACGGTAATGACAAATAGAAGTGCAAAATTTGAAAGCAATCGATTCAGTTGATTTGAGAAATCATGCTCAGTCTTATAGTAAGGTTCTGTTTTAGTTGGTTATATCGAGCCATCTAAAAAAAAAAAACATCATCAAAGTTGGCCGAGTAAAAAAAATACGTCTTTCTATTCTATCTTAAATTTATAACCTTTTTTTGACAAAGCTGTCACCTTATATGACAGTCATAATTTATTTTACAATTATGACAGTCACTTGTCAAAAGTTTGACATAACCGAAAAGCTTCGACATGACCGCTCTATCTTTCTCGTTCATAGCCAGGTTTGATGACGTTTTTTTTTGGATGTCTATTATAAATAAGAGTTTAGAGTTTTTTGAGACACCCGATATATTGAATGGTGACACATCCAGGTGCAACGACACGACAAAAATTTACATTTCAGAAAACGTATAATAATATTACACTGTCACGAAAAAATATTATTTTATTGCGAATTAGCATTAAGATTGTGGTAAATAATGTTTTTCTAGTGTCATTAGTCTGGTACAGGCAAATCTTGGTATGTTTCCAGTCATCATTTATATAAATGGAAAAAGATAAAATTAAAACAAAGCGAAAGTCGTTTGAACGAATAAAAAAACGTACTTTTAAATAAAAAGAAATACTTCTATTTTCATATAATACAGGCCCAGCAACCAGAACTGTTGCCAATCATTTTAAAAAATATTTAAATAAAAAAATCAAAGAAACCTACTTCTTATTTTGTCAAATAGTTTAAATGAACAATTATTGTGTCAATAAGGGTAAAGAAGTATACCTATTATAATGAATATTGTCAAAAACAGTCAACGAAGATTTTGATGAAGATTTCAGTCAATGAAGATTTTGAAAGGTTTTTTTTTATGATGGGTTGTGGGAAAAATGCTATAAACGACTCGCTGAAAAGAGCTGAAAATAACACTAAAACAACAATTTTTATTATCTGAACTACAGTGAAAGAACATGCTGTCTGTGCGGGATGAGCACGTGATTACTAATACCTTACCAGGTCTGTAACTACAGATTTTTGATGACAGTGATGACTTATTTTTATTACGTTCAGGAACAAAACTAATAGCTACATCCACCTTCTGTAGACACAAAAAAAGCAACAAAATACGAAATACTCTTATTAGTTTTTACTCTTAATCAGTACTGTGACTAGCGTTGGTCCCCTGTACGCTGTTGTTGATTTGCGCGGCAGCACCATAGACCAATCCAACGATGCTACCAACTAATTCCGCGAAAAACACCCCTACTTGCTCTAATCGTCCCATCGCCTTCTGTGGTTCGCTTCCACCATCCTCCTCCTCCGTCAATTTCTCATTCAGATCCAGGGTATACCTAATCGGCTTCCCTTGCCTCGAATCGGTATAGATAACTTTCTGAAATGTTGGCAGAACTTCCGTATCGTTCTCCTTGCTTTTCGCATCATCTACCAATTCAACGTCGACCTCGCCTAATTCCCCTTTTTGTATCTCTTCATCTCCGTCTTTATTATCGTCGAGTTCAGCTCTTGGAGCCGTTAGTCTGGAGATGATCCGTAACTTCGTCAGGATCTTGCCGACCTTCTTCTGGAATAGGCTGGGAGACGCTTCGTTGGCGCTCTCGTCTTCTTCTTCTTCTTCTTCGTTCGGCGGAGACGGAGGAGCTACTTCTTCATCTTCCCCGAGTTGTTTTTCAGTTTGTAGCTGCTCGGCTTTCTTCTGTTTGGTGCGTAGGTCGGCGATGTGGCTCACGGGGGCGAGGGGGTTGGATGCCGAGGCTGAAGCGGACGTGGCAAGGGTTGTCAAGGCCCTTGGGGCTCCATAGAGGAGAATGGAGTGGCGCTGGCAAGGTTTGACAGCTGAAAAAAATGTGCCAGTTCAAAAAGTTTATACTTTGATGAAAGCAAACTCGTTTTTTTGTTTTTTTTGTTTTTTTGTTTTTTTTTTTTTGTAGAAGTTAATGGTTTTTTAGTGTTTAGTTCAATATTATTAACCGTTTTGAGCCATTTCCAAGGTCAAAGATACACAGTTTGACCATATCTAGTTTTTATTTAGTTTTCTTTAGTATTTCTTAGTATATTTCGTTTCATGATCTGTAAAGTAGAATTTCTGAGGAACATGATGAGGGTGAATCATGTTTTATTTGGTTTTATGAAGTTACTGATCTTAGGAAAAATGACCATTTGAGGATTCAAAACAAAATAAGACTTAAAACCTGGTGTAAAACTGACACTAAATGTTTAAATCCTTTAAATTATAAATAATAACGCAATTTAAATAAATGAAAACGCTTGAAAAAGACAAGGGGTTTTTCTTAGACACTTATTATCAACTTGTACAAATTTCAACTTTATGTTTTATCCCTGTTCATAAATATATCCTCTCTTCATAATTGTTTACCATTGACGAGACCGAACCTAAGTACGGACCCGTTATTTAAAAAATAATTAGTACCCTATACACATGTACGTTTTTGGAAACATCGGCAACATGATGAACGTATTGTTTAAAAAAATAGTAATAATAATATGTTTAATATATGTAAAAGTTATATTAAATGTTTAAATATTTATATCAGAGAAAAACTCAGTATACTTACGCACAAACTGAAAACTATCACTGTTATAACTCCCATTACTTAGTGCCAAAACTCCACCAAAGAAACTTAAAATAAGAAAAGAAAAACAGATTAAATTGGTTTACTTCTGATAAATCACAAGCTTGAACCACACGTGGAGACGCAACAATGAAAAACAACTATGTAGATACACAATGGACATAAATACAAGGACCTGCCCCCTCGACAATAATATTGCAAAATCGGACACGGGCATGGTGACAGATTATTCAGCGTTATCAATCTCGAAGGTTTTATTTTTCAAACGGCTTTGGCCTATTTACCGATAAATGAATGTATTTTATGCACAGCGCGTATATTGAAAATATGTGTTATGAAAAATGCTACCAGCATATTAAACGTGTCGTTTGGCAACTCGATAGCGTCTGAAAGAAATATTGTTGTTTTTTATGTATATCATTGAAAATTAATAAACATAAACAAGAGAGATATTTTAAAAAACCTTGTCTAAGAATTCACTTCTGTGTACTTCGTAATACGAGGTGTGTAAATTAGGTAATGAAGACTGACAATGCAGCGTCCGATCTAGCAACACTGCAGAGACGGGACTTGGAAAGTTGGTAGATTAACATGTAATGCACGTTGAGTACAAGTTTGAACATGTTAGAGTCATTTGTTTGTTCTCTGTGAGAAAGAGCCCAGGTTTTTCAGTGGTTTAAGGCATTCTCAGACGGAAGAGAGTCGATTGAAGATGAACCACGCAGCGGAAGGCCTTCATCTTCAAGAACCGATGAAAATGTCGATAAAACACGGGATCTTGTGAAGAGGTAATTTTGAATCACACATATTCAATTACACATTAGATTTTGACTAACGAATTGGGGATGAGAAAAACCTGCGCAAAAATGGTTCCAAAAAACCTTTCGCTGGAATAAAAGGACATCAGGAGAAAAGGTGTATTGACTTTTTGGAATCGATTGAAAATGATCCCCATTTTATAGAATTACTGTTGATGTCATTACTGGTGATGAGACTTGGGTGTGTGAGTTTTCCAAGTTCTCCAAGACCCAAAAAAAGTAAGAATGAGCAAAGTCGAAGATCAAATGCATGCTGATTTGCTTTTTTGATAACCAGGGAATTGTCTACAAAGAGTTTGTGCCTCTAGGCCAAACAATAAATCAACCCTTTTACGGAGAGGTTCTTGAAAAACTTCGAAAAATGGTCAGGTGTGTGACCAAACATCAAGAACAGCTGGATGTTGCACCACGACAATGCGCCTTGTCACGCAGCCATTTCAGTAAACGAGTTTTTAGCCAGTAAAATCATTCCTGTGGCTCCTCAGGCTTCTTGTTCGCCTGACTTGAGTCCTTGTGACTTTTTTCTTCCCGAGAATCCAGCACTGCTATAAGGAACGGAAGAACAGTCTCCAGCGCTGTGTGGCTTCCCAAGGAAGTTATTTTCAAAGAAGAATTACAATACTGAATTGTAATTCTATTCGAATAAAAGAATATTAAACAATCAGACTTATTACTTAATTTACACACCTCGTATACTATGAAGATTTGGAGAATGAGTTTAAAAAATCCTGGAATAGTATTCAAAATATTCTTTGCCGAATTTCCTAAAAAAATGTTAACACATGTTGGCACAGCACTCATCAAACTAGATATATGTAAGTAGTACAGCCAAGTCAAGTTACAGGTCAACTTAAAGTCGATCATCATCAACTTTAAGTCGATTATCAACATTTCAGAAAGGAAATATGATGGAGAAATAAAAATATATATTTCCATGACTTTAACAGTAACATATTTTATGCTGTATGTTTATGTATTTCCAGAGATTAAGGAAAAGAAAACTATTACAGAAATATTTTGAAAGCTCTTTCATACATATTTTAGGGCAGTTTATTTGAAAGTTTTTAATGACGAGATCAATCCACGTACCCAAATCGGGTGACAAGCGGGACAAAGACAATTTTGTTTGTCTCCAAGTTTGAGGACTGAGCTCCTATTGTTTAAAAACCTTAATAGGATCTGATTCTTATTACGGATTATGTAATTTTTATTTAGATATTCGATAGAGTGACTCGCCTAACTATCGAAAGGCAATCTGAATTTTAAAGCAAGCCACTCTGGTGGGTTATACGAATGTAATCTGGTCGATTCCTATACAGGGTGAATTTACAGTTCGTAATACTGCCAGGTCAAGGAAGAGTCTATTGTAAAGGATTTAACTTTATTTAGACTTTTAAACGATGAATAACTTATTATTCATCATTTATATTTACTATCTAGTACGTATGAAGAGGGTGGTAAAGCGGTGGGATTTCACTCCTTTTTTTCTCCGTTATTTTTAGACTCGATTTTTTTTACAAGAAAACTTATTTTTTCTGAAATTTCAGAATATGTTACTAGAAAATCGATTTAAAGAATGAATGCAGCAGTTGTTTAATGTCATTTTTTTAAGAAATACATTCAGTTTATATAGTGCCTCGTCAACATCTGTCGTTTCGTCAATACTAAGTCATATAGGTTTATCGTGCAATTCTGAGACGATATTTCTTTATGTTCTCAAACAGTGGTGATATGTATAATCGTCTAAGAGTTGTTTATGTAGGCAGATTAACTTCAGCTGACTTTCCACTCACAGCCTTCTGGACAAATTGTCTGAACTCGGGGCGACGTAATTTTGCCACTGGAATATTGCATGCTACCATCATTTTGACTAAATCCAAATTAAATTGTCTCTGTCTGTCTCGCGCACTCACACCACCACTTACACGAGCTTTATGTTTGCCTGTAGCAACATGTTGCGAAACAGCTGTTTTTACGTGCCACGTCAGTGCACTGTCACACACGGTACAACCAAGTTCACCGCCATTAAAGGTCAGTTCCGAAAAATTGTTTATCTAACGCTCCACCATAACACGCGACGGACGCTGTCCCGACATTTTTACAAACAAATTTGACGTTTTGTGCACACGAATGATGCATCGATCAACGCAGATTAACTAATACTAACAAGAAGTGTAAATTGAGTTCGCGTTCGCGACACGACTTCGACCTGGAATCTATTATTAATATCCGGAATTTAATAATAACAAATGAGACAATCAAGTAAGGGATCTTTAAACATTCTTTCGGCTGCATCTAAATTCAAAATATTTTTGGAATATATGGTACTTTCTAGGCAGACACACTTACTGAACGACCTTCCAAAAACCGGAAGTTCCTCCAAAGAACGATCTGGCTATTTTGAGCAATTCTCACGAGTTGAACAAACATTTTAAAGTCAAGGTGAAGTATTTTCAGAACAAATGGAGGTATTTTCTCCAAAAAATCCCTTATATTTTCATAGTTAGCTATCGACTGAATGGCTCTGCATGCACTTTTCGTCCCGAAATCAGTGAAGTAATTACCTCCACGGATATCGGCGTAATATTTGCGAACGCCCCGTATGTTCTCATCTAATTTCGCGACAATTTTCGTCGCGCCTTTTGTACAGGACACAAATAAGAAAATTACATTCTTCCATTTACATTATTGTGATTCTATGTATGCCTTATTGTGATTCCAATTTAAGCGAATAATAAGCGCGTTATACGATAATTCTGGTCCAAAAAATAAAACTGTAGCCAAACAGAAACCTTGTTCGTGTGTTAGCCAGGAAGTCCCAGAGAACTTTTTATACGTGCAACCTCAGCAGAGGTCCTTGTCAATGACTTTCGGGTCATAAGGAATACGAGCACGTAGTGCCCATACGTTTGGTTAAACTGGTTGGTGTCTCGTGTTCTTTGTGTCTTAACAGATAACGTCACTAAACAAATGAGTGTTGCGTTTATTTGTATTGGTGGTTTTCTGAGTAGTTCTTTCGTGACATATAATTAGAGTGTTTATGAATGTACGAGGAAGATTAAAATACAATGCGCAATACATTTGTTGATACAAATTGATTCGTATGTTTGTAATTCAACAAAATTGCAACGCACAATATCCTTGTAGGTACAATATAGTGGGAAATCCAACTTTTCATGAATATATCTGGGTAAGTAACTCTTGTTATTTTTCATTTATTTATTTATCATGGGGGAGGGGGGCGCCGAAATCAACCGAAACGTGAGGCAAACGACGCGACGATCGGTCGGGTGCGCTAATCACGGGCAAATTGCGGGGGGAGCAGGCCGCATTTATGACAGCAGTAATTCGGCTTAGTGTATGGTTATAGCGACTAAGACCGTGTGTGACAAATGTCGAATGTCGATCCTAAGTACGGCCCTGTTATTCGGCAAATAGTTAGTAAGCTAACTTATCTAGTAGCGTTGATAAGGTATTACCTCCATAGATACGTATGTACCTATTGAGTTTACCATTTTTGACAAATAATCTAAAATAATGTATAATTTTTAATTCCCATTTGACCTTGGGAACAATTTTGTTTGAACAAAGTTGTTCTGTAACATTCGTTATTGGTATTTAAAAGCATAAATGTATGCAGTTGTGGTTTAATATATATGACGAATGGATATTGACGCTGGATGGAATTTAAATGAATTATTCATATTATTCTCTTGTTGCCTTTTTGTTTTGTCTCTTGCAAAATATTATTATTAAGTATATTCAACCATAATATAAAACCGATCTTATATTGCTATTGTTTAATATTCGGTGTTGTACCTATACTATATTTTTCTATATAATAATTTTTATATGTATAATATTTAATATTTTTAACTTATATCATGTGTTATACGGCGAAACTCACAATTTTATTTTTGATAAACATTTTCCAAAGCGATGAATATTTTCACGACTCTAATAGTTTTTGATCTAATCGATGGGTGTTTTTAAATCGTCAGAATGAATTGATTTCATTTGAGAAAGACGATTCCAATGTTTACACCTAAAACTAGAAATAAGATATGTATGTCTGTAATAAGTTCTACAAGTTGATCGAAGAGTACGTTAGTTTATTATTACCATCATCAATGAATTTGTTTGTGTTCTCAGAGGAACGAAACCGTTGATAATTTAAAATTTTTGATAATTAAAAAAATAACTAACCCACATACACACCATAGAAATGTTGCTGGTAACGCGTGGAGTTTTAAACAGGGCCGTATTAAAATACTTTTTTCACCCAAATCAGTGACGTATTCGTCGCCTTCAAAATATGTTGAACGCCGGTTGTTGACCTTCTTATGGTCTGAACATTATTTTTCTATAATCATAAACAATATGAAAAAAGTATTAAGCATAAAACTAACGACACCACAAAAATGTATACCTATGAAAGAGTAACTGATGAATTGATAAATGCGTAAAATCCCACTTTGTTTTCCAGAGCCACCTGCTGTACTGGGTACAAAAAATGATAGGCTCTACATTCTATAAAAGTTGAATGTAATCGAAACAAATAAAAATAAATACATCGGAGCACATACAAGTTTTGTTTCATATATCTCTATTTTTATCTCTTATATCGAAGCTCATGGACTATAGATATTTTGTGTTAAAAATTGCTTGATCTATTAATCTGGGAATAAATCAGTTCATTCTTCGATTAATACGTTAAGCAGAGATCCACCCCGTGTAAAACAGTCTTCAAAGTTTGTGCATACTGCTGCTTTTTTTTGTTTCAGCACGCACACCTCTTGATGGAGTACACCAATATCAAGCAAGTTAACATGATTTACATACCAAAGTTCACGTATTCTACACTAACCTGCGCCAAGAGTAATGCCACAACCACCGTTGCGCTGGTGGCACACATTTCAACACTCACAATGACTTTTAACTCTTAAAATTCAGGACAAAGTTCGAATATGATCGATGGACGTTCCGTGATCGCCGAGTTTTTCTCCTTCGGCCGTCCTCACTCGCAGCCAAACAGACACACAAAGAAGCCGGTAACCTCAAAACTAGTCGCTCGAATTCCCGCGAAGTCCGAAACCAGTCTGCCAACGAAGAATCCCACAAAAATAGCCGGTGAACTCTATGCGATGTGTATTTTATAACGGGGTTACTGTATTGCTGTCGTATGTCGACGCGAGGATCTTATTGTTTGTGAGCCTTGACACTGCAACGATTTTCACTTTTCTTCGTCGGATGTGCACGAATAAAGTAGGCCTTCGGAAGGAGACGGATTTCACGTCGCAAGTGGGTTTACCACGCTGTTAAACACGGTCGTTCTATTATGAATAACCTGTAAATCGTGGGTGAAACAAACAGTACATACAGGACATTTCAAAAGGAACTGCAAATAAGACCACCCACAAATGATTCTTCTCCTCTCTTAATCCCTACCGCATTTACTTACTTCACCATGACGCCACCAATAGCACCGCAGACTAGGTTCGAATATGCCTATTGCTTACTGCGAATTATATTGCTCTACCTTGGTCTTACCTGCCTAAAACGTATAACATTCATCATATTATGGATTTGAGATGCGTTTATTTGCTTACGGAGTAAGGTCAGGTTCTTGTTTTTGGTTTGAATTGTGGAAGTGGAGTAGGTATGCAGAATTGTTTTTTGCAGATAAACATTAGTTACTATATGCTATTGGTAAAGTCATATCGTCAGTGTGTAAGTTGATTCAAATAATTCATTGGTTACACCAACTTACAGACCGAAGATCTGTAAGTTAATTAAAAAAAAATGGCATGATAAGGACAGTAGAGCTGGGAAAAGCCCTCGACCTTGAAGCATTAAGTCTGTTTCAGAAAAACATGTCCACCAAAACTACATAAAAAGAGTATTGAAAACATATAAAATGAAATACTTAGTTACTACTAAATTAGAACTAATATGTTTTATTACTAACAGCTTGTTCAGTCGCCTTCACTGTGAATAACCCGGCATTTCAAGGGTATACTTTCGACAAATTTTTTTGGCGTATTTTTGAGGTAAAGATCACCAAATCTATTTGATGTGCCAAAAAGATTCCTTCACGTCCAAATGTTCTTAAAACCCTTTCAAAGAGCTTCAAATGGTTTAAAAAGCATCAATTCCTTTATTAGTGCCTGAAGCCCTTTGAGTGGGCTTAAATTTTTAAAGCTTGAGTTTTTAGGGCTTGAAGCTCTTTTTTAAATTACCAGTTACAAAGCTCCTTTATAAACTAATACAGTTATAAACTTTATTTATTTTATACTTTATCTAACCGAATAATTAACTAGTTTCCATTCTTAGCTATTATCTATTTTCCTAAATTTACTTAGCTTCTAATTTTCAGTATCATTGGTAAATTACAGAAATTAAATTGCAAAAATGATCGAAATGTTTGTATCAGATCAAAACTTCGCATGCTTGTCTGTTGGCGACAAAAAAAAAACACGACTTCTCAAATAAACATGTACGAGGTGACTAACACACATCAAGGATAGTGAGATGGTACGCCGTTTTGTCGCCCGAGGCTTGAATAGAAAAATGGGGACCTGTTTTTCTATCGGAGTCTTCGACTCAATAAAAATAACCCGTCTGGTATTATAATTCGACAAGATTGTAAGTATGGTTTTTATTATACACAGTAGCTTCACAAAAAAATGAGAGTCAGATTCGTTTCAAAGAATTATTTTCTTACCCGATGAGTTATTAGAAGTACTTCTTAAAGTGATATTTAAGGGATTACCCCCAGTTGCAACTACACAGTGTATTTTTTGCTATAACATTTTATTTTTTTTATGATAAAAAAAAAGTTTTTCAACAAAATAAAAAATCCTTCGCTACCGGATACGGTAATGACAAATAGAAGTGCAAAATTTGAAAGCAATCGATTCAGTTGATTTGAGAAATCATGCTCAGTCTTATAGTAAGGTTCTGTTTTAGTTGGTTATATCGAGCCATCTAAAAAAAAAAAAACATCATCAAAGTTGGCCGAGTAAAAAAATACGTCTTTCTATTCTATCTTAAATTTATAACCTTTTTTGACAAAGCTGTCACCTTATATGACAGTCATAATTTATTTTACAATTATGACAGTCACTTGTCAAAAGTTTGACATAACCGAAAAGCTTCGACATGACCGCTATTTCTATCTTTCTCGTTCATAGCCAGGTTTGATGACGTTTTTTTTTGGATGTCTATTATAAATAAGAGTTTAGAGTTTTTTGAGACACCCGATATATTGAATGGTGACACATCCAGGTGCAACGACACGACAAAAATTTACATTTCAGAAAACGTATAATAATATTACACTGTCACGAAAAAATATTATTTTATTGCGAATTAGCATTAAGATTGTGGTAAATAATGTTTTTCTAGTGTCATTAGTCTGGTACAGGCAAATCTTGGTATGTTTCCAGTCATCATTTATATAAATGGAAAAAGATAAAATTAAAACAAAGCGAAAGTCGTTTGAACGAATAAAAAAACGTACTTTTAAATAAAAAGAAATACTTCTATTTTCATATAATACAGGCCCAGCAACCAGAACTGTTGCCAATCATTTTAAAAAATATTTAAATAAAAAATCAAAGAAACCTACTTCTTATTTTGTCAAATAGTTTAAATGAACAATTATTGTGTCAATAAGGGTAAAGAAGTATACCTATTATAATGAATATTGTCAAAAACAGTCAACGAAGATTTTGATGAAGATTTCAGTCAATGAAGATTTTGAAAGGTTTTTTTTTTATGATGGGTTGTGGGAAAAATGCTATAAACGACTCGCTGAAAAGAGCTGAAAATAACACTAAAACAACAATTTTTATTATCTGAACTACAGTGAAAGAACATGCTGTCTGTGCGGGATGAGCACGTGATTACTAATACCTTACCAGGTCTGTAACTACAGATTTTTGATGACAGTGATGACTTATTTTTATTACGTTCAGGAACAAAACTAATAGCTACATCCACCTTCTGTAGACACAAAAAAAGCAACAAAATACGAAATACTCTTATTAGTTTTTACTCTTAATCAGTACTGTGACTAGCGTTGGTCCCCTGTACGCTGTTGTTGATTTGCGCGGCAGCACCATAGACCAATCCAACGATGCTACCAACTAATTCCGCGAAAAACACCCCTACTTGCTCTAATCGTCCCATCGCCTTCTGTGGTTCGCTTCCACCATCCTCCTCCTCCGTCAATTTCTCATTCAGATCCAGGGTATACCTAATCGGCTTCCCTTGCCTCGAATCGGTATAGATAACTTTCTGAAATGTTGGCAGAACTTCCGTATCGTTCTCCTTGCTTTTCGCATCATCTACCAATTCAACGTCGACCTCGCCTAATTCCCCTTTTTGTATCTCTTCATCTCCGTCTTTATTATCGTCGAGTTCAGCTCTTGGAGCCGTTAGTCTGGAGATGATCCGTAACTTCGTCAGGATCTTGCCGACCTTCTTCTGGAATAGGCTGGGAGACGCTTCGTTGGCGCTCTCGTCTTCTTCTTCTTCTTCTTCGTTCGGCGGAGACGGAGGAGCTACTTCTTCATCTTCCCCGAGTTGTTTTTCAGTTTGTAGCTGCTCGGCTTTCTTCTGTTTGGTGCGTAGGTCGGCGATGTGGCTCACGGGGGCGAGGGGGTTGGATGCCGAGGCTGAAGCGGACGTGGCAAGGGTTGTCAAGGCCCTTGGGGCTCCATAGAGGAATGGAGTGGCGCTGGCAAGGTTTGACAGCTGAAAAAAATGTGCCAGTTCAAAAAGTTTATACTTTGATGAAAGCAAACTCGTTTTTTTGTTTTTTTTTGTTTTTTTGTTTTTTTTTTTTTTTTTGTAGAAGTTAATGGTTTTTTAGTGTTTAGTTCAATATTATTAACCGTTTTGAGCCATTTCCAAGGTCAAAGATACACAGTTTGACCATATCTAGTTTTTATTTAGTTTTCTTTAGTATTTCTTAGTATATTTCGTTTCATGATCTGTAAAGTAGAATTTCTGAGGAACATGATGAGGGTGAATCATGTTTTATTTGGTTTTATGAAGTTACTGATCTTAGGAAAAATGACCATTTGAGGATTCAAAACAAAATAAGACTTAAAACCTGGTGTAAAACTGACACTAAATGTTTAAATCCTTTAAATTATAAATAATAACGCAATTTAAATAAATGAAAACGCTTGAAAAAGACAAGGGGTTTTTCTTAGACACTTATTATCAACTTGTACAAATTTCAACTTTATGTTTTATCCCTGTTCATAAATATATCCTCTCTTCATAATTGTTTACCATTGACGAGACCGAACCTAAGTACGGACCCGTTATTTAAAAAATAATTAGTACCCTATACACATGTACGTTTTTGGAAACATCGGCAACATGATGAACGTATTGTTTAAAAAAATAGTAATAATAATATGTTTAATATATGTAAAAGTTATATTAAATGTTTAAATATTTATATCAGAGAAAAACTCAGTATACTTACGCACAAACTGAAAACTATCACTGTTATAACTCCCATTACTTAGTGCCAAAACTCCACCAAAGAAACTTAAAATAAGAAAAGAAAAACAGATTAAATTGGTTTACTTCTGATAAATCACAAGCTTGAACCACACGTGGAGACGCAACAATGAAAAACAACTATGTAGATACACAATGGACATAAATACAAGGACCTGCCCCCTCGACAATAATATTGCAAAATCGGACACGGGCATGGTGACAGATTATTCAGCGTTATCAATCTCGAAGGTTTTATTTTTCAAACGGCTTTGGCCTATTTACCGATAAATGAATGTATTTTATGCACAGCGCGTATATTGAAAATATGTGTTATGAAAAATGCTACCAGCATATTAAACGTGTCGTTTGGCAACTCGATAGCGTCTGAAAGAAATATTGTTGTTTTATGTATATCATTGAAAATTAATAAACATAAACAAGAGAGATATTTTAAAAAACCTTGTCTAAGAATTCACTTCTGTGTACTTCGTAATACGAGGTGTGTAAATTAGGTAATGAAGACTGACAATGCAGCGTCCGATCTAGCAACACTGCAGAGACGGGACTTGGAAAGTTGGTAGATTAACATGTAATGCACGTTGAGTACAAGTTTGAACATGTTAGAGTCATTTGTTTGTTCTCTGTGAGAAAGAGCCCAGGTTTTTCAGTGGTTTAAGGCATTCTCAGACGGAAGAGAGTCGATTGAAGATGAACCACGCAGCGGAAGGCCTTCATCTTCAAGAACCGATGAAAATGTCGATAAAACACGGGATCTTGTGAAGAGGTAATTTTGAATCACACATATTCAATTACACATTAGATTTTGACTAACGAATTGGGGATGAGAAAAACCTGCGCAAAAATGGTTCCAAAAAACCTTTCGCTGGAATAAAAGGACATCAGGAGAAAAGGTGTATTGACTTTTTGGAATCGATTGAAAATGATCCCCATTTTATAGAATTACTGTTGATGTCATTACTGGTGATGAGACTTGGGTGTGTGAGTTTTCCAAGTTCTCCAAGACCCAAAAAAGTAAGAATGAGCAAAGTCGAAGATCAAATGCATGCTGATTTGCTTTTTTGATAACCAGGGAATTGTCTACAAAGAGTTTGTGCCTCTAGGCCAAACAATAAATCAACCCTTTTACGGAGAGGTTCTTGAAAAACTTCGAAAAATGGTCAGGTGTGTGACCAAACATCAAGAACAGCTGGATGTTGCACCACGACAATGCGCCTTGTCACGCAGCCATTTCAGTAAACGAGTTTTTAGCCAGTAAAATCATTCCTGTGGCTCCTCAGGCTTCTTGTTCGCCTGACTTGAGTCCTTGTGACTTTTTCTCTTCCCGAGAATCCAGCACTGCTATAAGGAACGGAAGAACAGTCTCCAGCGCTGTGTGGCTTCCCAAGGAAGTTATTTTCAAAGAAGAATTACAATACTGAATTGTAATTCTATTCGAATAAAAGAATATTAAACAATCAGACTTATTACTTAATTTACACACCTCGTATACTATGAAGATTTGGAGAATGAGTTTAAAAATCCTGGAATAGTATTCAAAATATTCTTTGCCGAATTTCCTAAAAAAATGTTAACACATGTTGGCACAGCACTCATCAAACTAGATATATGTAAGTAGTACAGCCAAGTCAAGTTACAGGTCAACTTAAAGTCGATCATCATCAACTTTAAGTCGATTATCAACATTTCAGAAAGGAAATATGATGGAGAAATAAAAATATATATTTCCATGACTTTAACAGTAACATATTTTATGCTGTATGTTTATGTATTTCCAGAGATTAAGGAAAAGAAAACTATTACAGAAATATTTTGAAAGCTCTTTCATACATATTTTAGGGCAGTTTATTTGAAAGTTTTTAATGACGAGATCAATCCACGTACCCAAATCGGGTGACAAGCGGGACAAAGACAATTTTGTTTGTCTCCAAGTTTGAGGACTGAGCTCCTATTGTTTAAAAACCTTAATAGGATCTGATTCTTATTACGGATTATGTAATTTTTATTTAGATATTCGATAGAGTGACTCGCCTAACTATCGAAAGGCAATCTGAATTTTAAAGCAAGCCACTCTGGTGGGTTATACGAATGTAATCTGGTCGATTCCTATACAGGGTGAATTTACAGTTCGTAATACTGCCAGGTCAAGGAAGAGTCTATTGTAAAGGATTTAACTTTATTTAGACTTTTAAACGATGAATAACTTATTATTCATCATTTATATTTACTATCTAGTACGTATGAAGAGGGTGGTAAAGCGGTGGGATTTCACTCCTTTTTTCTCCGTTATTTTTAGACTCGATTTTTTTTACAAGAAAACTTATTTTTTCTGAAATTTCAGAATATGTTACTAGAAAATCGATTTAAAGAATGAATGCAGCAGTTGTTTAATGTCATTTTTTTAAGAAATACATTCAGTTTATATAGTGCCTCGTCAACATCTGTCGTTTCGTCAATACTAAGTCATATAGGTTTATCGTGCAATTCTGAGACGATATTTCTTTATGTTCTCAAACAGTGGTGATATGTATAATCGTCTAAGAGTTGTTTATGTAGGCAGATTAACTTCAGCTGACTTTCCACTCACAGCCTTCTGGACAAATTGTCTGAACTCGGGGCGACGTAATTTTGCCACTGGAATATTGCATGCTACCATCATTTTGACTAAATCCAAATTAAATTGTCTCTGTCTGTCTCGCGCACTCACACCACCACTTACACGAGCTTTATGTTTGCCTGTAGCAACATGTTGCGAAACAGCTGTTTTTACGTGCCACGTCAGTGCACTGTCACACACGGTACAACCAAGTTCACCGCCATTAAAGGTCAGTTCCGAAAAATTGTTTATCTAACGCTCCACCATAACACGCGACGGACGCTGTCCCGACATTTTTACAAACAAATTTGACGTTTTGTGCACACGAATGATGCATCGATCAACGCAGATTAACTAATACTAACAAGAAGTGTAAATTGAGTTCGCGTTCGCGACACGACTTCGACCTGGAATCTATTATTAATATCCGGAATTTAATAATAACAAATGAGACAATCAAGTAAGGGATCTTTAAACATTCTTTCGGCTGCATCTAAATTCAAAATATTTTTGGAATATATGGTACTTTCTAGGCAGACACACTTACTGAACGACCTTCCAAAAACCGGAAGTTCCTCCAAAGAACGATCTGGCTATTTTGAGCAATTCTCACGAGTTGAACAAACATTTTAAAGTCAAGGTGAAGTATTTTCAGAACAAATGGAGGTATTTTCTCCAAAAATCCCTTATATTTTCATAGTTAGCTATCGACTGAATGGCTCTGCATGCACTTTTCGTCCCGAAATCAGTGAAGTAATTACCTCCACGGATATCGGCGTAATATTTGCGAACGCCCCGTATGTTCTCATCTAATTTCGCGACAATTTTCGTCGCGCCTTTTTGTACAGGACACAAATAAGAAAATTACATTCTTCCATTTACATTATTGTGATTCTATGTATGCCTTATTGTGATTCCAATTTAAGCGAATAATAAGCGCGTTATACGATAATTCTGGTCCAAAAATAAAACTGTAGCCAAACAGAAACCTTGTTCGTGTGTTAGCCAGGAAGTCCCAGAGAACTTTTTATACGTGCAACCTCAGCAGAGGTCCTTGTCAATGACTTTCGGCATCGTTTGCCCCCCGATAGGAGTTCAGTTCGCCCGACTTTGTTGGTGGGAAAGTTACGTTTGATTTTGATGAGGATGATATCGCATGTGATCAAAGAAGTGCTGTGATTTTTTTTTTGAGTATTTGGAATTTTTTCTCTTTGATCTTTTTTACCCTCGAGCAAGATGCACCTTCCGAAAATCAACGTGGTCTACAGAGCTGTGTTCTCAGGTGAGTTGTACTGCATTAGCAAAAATGTTTGTTCACAAAATATATAAGGTGTTTCATTTCATCAAAAATAAGTTTTTGGACTTTTTGTTGTTTTTGGTGATTTGAAAATATTCTTATAATAATCTGAAATTATTATGAATTAAATACACAGGATGTTCCAAAAAGCAACGTAAAGCCGAAAGGATGTTACAGTACAGATTTTGACTGGTCATGTGACAAACAATATGTAAATAAAATCGATTGATGGAAAGTCAATAATTTTACGCCACTGCTTCAAATGAATGTCGATTGAAGATTTTACAACAACAGTCAGGGTACTACCGAAAAATGTAAATTATTTTTTTAAATTGCCCAACTTTGACTATTCACCTTTTATAAAAAAAATGTACTACATGGCATCTACAACTGTCGTCAAAAGTTGGCGCTTCTAATCCAGATTCCAAAATGGTAATAAAATCGTTAGCTTTAATTGTTGAAAAAAAAGATATTGTTATTCAACCTCAGCCACCAATTTCGAGATAATTTTCCTATGTGTGAAACTCGTAAATTGTTTTTTTTTTGTTTGTATCAAAACTGGAGGGACGATTATAACTCGATCGATCTCATTGCTTGGTCAGTACATTTTGTTACACCGTTTGGATTGACTATCATCAGCATAAATAAACAAAAGCTAGAGTAACAAAGCCAGGTCGATAGCACAAATATACGAATGGGATATAACGAACTTAATATGAATACGGAAACAACCCAAACAGGCAGTGAAGCGTACTGATCAAGGAATGAGATCGGTCTCTATTTTTTTTTACCGTGATATAAAATGTAGTTTATTCAGACGGTGCATTATATAACAGCTCAATATAACAAGAAAAAAAACAACAATTGGCCTTCATAAACACAATAGTGACTTTTCACCAATTTTACAAAAATCTCGAGAACCAAGACACTTTCATCTATATTTTTTGTCCAGTCAAATCCTGGTCTGTAACACCCTTTTAGTTTGACATTTTTAAAATTCAAAATTCTTTGCAAAATCTGCAGTTTTCCCATCATTATTAGAATTAGAAAATCTCATTTTTTTCACTATAATCTACATATGGGACATTCCACGCCAACTTCGCCACAAAAAAATAGATTTCTCTGAAACTTTCTATATAAGTAGTATGTGATAAGAAAAGAGGATACCTAAAATTTTAGAGCTCAAGTCACATTGTGCTCTCATCACGAACGGTCACAATATTAGAGCTTTTTAGACAATCTTAAATTCGCGACTGTTGTAGGCAAATGAGCGCGAATAAAAAAAATTGAAAAAACAGTAAATACATCGCATTTTTCCCGTAGATGATGCAATGATGAGATGAATTTCGAGCCTTCTAGCGGTCATACCGTTGCTCATCCCATTCTGGTACAAAAGCCATCCGAAAGTAAAGTTGCCAAGCGTTTTTTAAGCAGATTTTTTTTAAGAAGTCATAATTTTCCAAATTTCGATTTTTCAAAATGTTAACCCTCTGAAAAGGGGTGAAAACTACCCTTAATGAATTCAAAAGTATTTTTATCGCAATGTACAGGAAAAATGCGATGTTTTTACTATTCTTTCAATTTTTTTTAGTCGCGCTCATTTGCCTACAACAGTCGCGAATGTAAGATTGTCTACAAAGCCTTAATTTTGTGACACCGTTCGTGACGAGAGCGTAATGTGACTTGAGCCAGTGGCGGTGCGTGATATTTCAGTTAGTCATATCTTGAAAACGACGCATGGGACCCACTTCACTTTTTAGGTGATGACTATACACCTCTTACAGAAAGGATTTATAGTGAATAAACCGTCAGCAAAGTTTGCGAAAAATTTTTCAAAAACACTGGAACACTCCCTGGGTTCTCAGTAACGCTCTGTGGAATATTTGCAGTATATTTTTTTTTCATAATCTAGAAACAAATATAAGGAGACGTTTTTCGATTTGTTACAAAATATTTTTGTTTCAAAAAGTTATGGCCATTTTAATTTTGGGAAACAAAATTTCCTATAAAATTAAAATTAAAATGGCCATAACTTTTTGAAAAAAAAAATATTTTGCAACAAATCGAAAAACGTCTCCTTATACTTGTTTCTAGATTACGAAAAAAAAATATACTGCAAATATCCCACAGAGCGTTACTGAGAACCCAGGGAGTGCTCCAGTGTTTTTGAAAATTTTTTCGCAAACTTTGCTGACGATTTTTTCACTATAAATCCTTTCTTTAAGAGGTGTATAGTCATCACCTAAAAAGTGAAGTGGGTCCCATGCGTCGTTTTCAAGATATGGCTAACTGAAATATCACGCACCGCCACTGACTTGAGCTCTAAAATTTTAGGTATCAACTTTTCTTATCATACCTATACTACTTACATGTATATACAAAGTTTCAGAGACATCTTTTTTGTGGCGAAGTTGACGTGGAATGTCCCACATAAGCAAATGCCGAAGAAAAAAACACCATTATCACGGCATTCCCCATTTTCAGGCAACCTGCTCATCTTCGCCTGCGGCACGGCCGTCACGTGGTCCATCTCTCAGCTATCCAAGCTGGCCGATCCAGAAACCACGCCCTTCAAGGTCGCCCCCACTCCCGAGCAGTTACCGTGGATGACGTCACTCCTCACGCTGGGCGCTGCCATGGGCCCCTTCCTGTTCGGCTACATGGCGGACAAGTTCGGCAAAAAACCGGCCCTGCTCTATCTGGGAGCGCCCTTCGTGGCGTGCCAACCCTTCCTGGCGTTCAGCGCGAACGTGGAGGCCTTCTACGTCGCCAGATTCCTGCTGGGACTGGGCCTGGGCGGCGCCTTCATCGTCATGCCCATCTACATCGGGGAAATTTCCGATAAGGCAGACAGGGGCGCTCTCAGTACCTCCATGAGTTGCTTCGCGTGCCTCGGCATCCTGTTCTCTTGCTCTCTAGGTCCTTACGTCGACATCGCCGTGTTCAATATGGTCCTAGCTTTGTTTCCCGCCGTTTTCCTGGTCGCTTTCTACCGATTTGCCCCGGAGAGTCCCCACTTCTACGTGTCCATCAACGATTTGGACTCCGCCAGATCCGTTCTGCAGCAGATCCGAGTAGGCCACGAAACGGTCGAGAAGGAACTAGCCGAGATCCAAGCGTGCGTCGTCGACCAAAGCCAGCTCGGTATGACCGATATTTTCGCCTCCAAAGCCACCATCAGAGCGCTGATCATCTCGGTGGGCCTGCTGGTGTTCCAGCAATTCTCAGGCATAAACGCGGTGATCTTTTACAGTCACCAGATCTTTGCCCAAACTGGAACCGAGCTCGCGCCCGAGATTTGCACTATTATAGTGGTGGCGGTCCAGTTCCTCAGCAGTTTTCTCACTCCCGTAGTCGTGGACAAGTTCGGGAGAAAGATTATACTGCTGTTGTCCGCGATGGGCATGGCTCTATCGGAAATACCCTTGGGCGTCTACTGTTACTTGAGAACGCTCCACGTAGATGTCACCGCCGTCTCCTTGTTACCGGTCGTGGCTTTGGCGGCTTTTATATTTTTCTTCAACGTCGGTTTTGGGCCGCTTCCGTGGGCCTTGTTGAGCGAACTATTTCCGGCAAGCATCAAGTCTATAGCCACAGCTTCGGTTTCCTCTCTGATATGGATCTTGGCGTTCTTCGCCACTAAATATTTCGAGGTTATGGTCGCCACCGTTGGTATAGGCCAATTGTTTCTTTTTTTCGCATTTTGTTGCCTGTTGGCCTCTATATTCGTAATCTTCTGCGTAGTGGAGACCAAGGGAAAAAGTTTAAAGGAGGTGCAGGATCTACTAAACGCTTAGTACCTCTGCAGGTTGGAAGGTCTAGGCAGTCGTCTAGAAAAAAACATCGGGTTTTTATTTGGCTAGTCTCCTTAAAGAGCCTGGTTTCAAAAGTGATAGAAGCATCAAAATATTGATGTAAAAATACATTCCATGTATCTGCATTTATCCACCTGATAGAGGTAGACAAAATTTAACAGATCGTCAGTAATGACATGACCAGTTTTACTGACTGTGTGATTGGCTGTTTTAAAAATGTTGCTAGTATATTTTACATTATAGTTAAATATATAATATAGGACAGCTGACATAGTAAAAATAAAAATATTGGACTGTTCGCTAGCCCCAGTATTTTCGCGAAATGTACCTAGGTTCATTAGCAAAAAAATCTCTGTTAATGAAATAACGGTGATGTATCATGTTCATTGAAAAATAATGTTATATTAGCAAATTCATTCTATATTGCTTTTTTAAAATAGTACAAAGAAATATTATAATTATTTATTTATAATTTATGTTTGTTATATAATTGTTAATAAATTGTTTTTGTTTAAATATTCTCTTGTCCCTTATTTTTATCGTTGGTCAAAACTTCAATAATACTTTTAATAACTTAAAACTAATGTAAGCATTATACCTACCATGTTTATGTATACCTCATAAATACAAAAAAAAAGTGCTTACAGATGTAACAAACATATACCTGTAACTACAAACTGGTTAAAAATGCCTAATATTTGAAATTGAATCTAAAAAAAATGTATAATCAAGTTTGGATTTCTAGATTAACAATTTCATGCAGTTTTGAATCTTTCTTGCGTTTATATATATTTTTTTAGTAATACAAGTTAATACACTGTGCAACCTTCACAGGGATTTTTAATACGGATTGGAATCAAAGTCGTTCATAATCCATAATTACATTAGTCAAAATAACGGTACCTACTACGATTAACCACTTTTTGTTTGCCCATTTTGGAAGATCTCTATGCATATTTGTACGTTTCAAGTACAAGTGGAAATATAATTTGTGAGTGTCCTCGTGGGGAATTTATTTTTTTCTCCTCATTTCATTATTATTTTGCATGAAGTATTTATACATTTTGTAATTTAAATTTTGCTCTGCTTAAAGATGGCCATCTAACAGAGAGAACTAAAACTAACAACAAACATACCGGTTGCAAATTTCCACTTTAAGGATGTACAAATAAATGCCGACAGATGGCAATAGGTGGCATACTAACTGTAAAATCACCGAGGCAAAGTTCACTAAAGGATCAGTTTTATAATAAAATTAACACGTAAAAGTTTAATTGAGTATTTGTAGCATTATGGTGTTTAGTAAATCAATTTTCTTCATGTTTTAGGCCCAGATTTTCCAGATTTTGTAAAAATATTTTCCAGATATGAATTGAACCTACAATATCGTATACATTCTCATAACTTAAAAATTAACTGATTAATATCCCTCTAGAACTCGCTGTATTTTATTAAAATTTCAAAAACGGATTTTTTTAGTTTTTATTTTGACTTTTGATTTATTAGACATTTTTCATGCCCAGGAAAATTTATTTTTTCAAAATGGTTGTTAGTTAGACAGATACACTGAAAATTTCCCTTTAAATGAGTTGAAGAAATTTCCGCATATTTTCGTAGTTACGGTTTTTTGAAAACATTGGAATTTTACCTTTTTAGCGATATATTTTCACATAGTCTACATGTTACCTTCAACATGGGCTTAATAGATGCAGAATTTCACAACTGTAATCTTACTTATCAGAAGTCTCTAAAATGCATGATTTTCGAGATATTTAAATTAAAAGGTAAACGTTGAAAAAAGCTGAGCTAGGTATATCTATTAGGTATACGAAAAAATGTACAGGGTGCTCAAAACAAAAGGCTAAACTTGAACAACTTTGTCATTTAGTCTATGTCGCATGTTTTAAATTGCACGTGCTATATTTTATGATCTTTCACTATTTGAACATCTCTTAAGCCGGCTATTTTAAATAGAACATACGAGGTGTGGCTATTAAATAACCGAACTGCTGTCGTAACACTTTTTATTCACCAATTACAGTAGCAACTTTTTCGCCTTCAATGCCCTCCCCTTGGCGATCTCTACACCGCTCCATACGACTTTTTCATTGTTTAAAGCAATGCTGGAAGTCCGCTTCTATCAGCTGGTTCAGAACCTCCGTCGCTTTTGCTTTAACCGCTTCCACACTTTCGAATCTTGTCATCACAAGTAATCACCGTGTCTAACAATCAGTGTCAATGTTGTTTAGAATATCAGCGCAAATGTTCATTCTTGATTCCTTTGGCTCGGGAGTGAGAAATTTTGGCACCATTTTTGCGCAAACTTTGCGCATGTTGAACGATTCATGCAAAATCTGGCAAACACATTTCGTTGTCGATTCCTGTTATTTCAGCAAGCCCTGGGATGCTTAGACGACGATCTTCGCGGATTATTTCTTTCGTCTGGGGTACGAATCGTCTTCGGTCGTTTCACGTCCCTCTCTAAACCGTTTAAACCATTCAAAAACTTGTGTGCGGGATAAACATTCATTCCCGTACACTTCTTTTGAATTGCATAAGCCTCTGTAAAAGTTTTCCCCGGTTTAACAAGAAACTTGAGATTAACCCGTTGCTCCATCTGAACATTTAACATTTTCTCGATGCGTTACTGGTGCGTAGACTAATTCAAACGACTGCTACAGTCAAACCGAGCGACCCACTGGCTTGTCCAGCGAAGTCAGGGTAGGGAACGTACCACCAGACCCTGTTCTGTTCAAACTTGTCGCGACACGCTAGCAGCGCGCTGGTAGCAACATCAGTTCGGTTATTTAATAGCCATACCTGTTCGCATTTTCTATTATCGTTCGCTTCCTTTTTTTCAATCTCTTTCTGTACATATTGTTTTGTTTACGTGCAGTTTAGGTATTCCCTATTCCTGGGATTAAAAAAACAATAATTTTGAGTCTAAGCATGATTTGATGTGCACTTGTAGAACATGTGAAAAAAATATTTTTCTTTTTTTTGCGACCAAAATGGACCGAAACAAAACGAAATCAAATCGGGTAATAAAACAACCAATTATGTATCACAAATAGGCCGTTTATTTACGAAAGACATTCGTTAACAATAAATAAAACCATTCCATCTATAATCCATCTAAGTAGAAGAGATTATCTACGCCGCTCCGCCGGTCTAATCGTCGGCAGGCGGCTGCTTGGACTTGGCGAAGCTCAGCAGGGCCTTCCGCATCAGCGCCGACATGTAGGGGTCGCCGAAGGAGGTCGCGTGGCTCGTCGCTATGCCCCCCCTTGCCCGTGGAGAAGGAGTTCGCGATGGCGGTAGCCGCTCCTGGATAGTAGCCGTCGTCTTCGTTGCCCGATCGCCTCCTGGACGGCGCGCCGCCGCCACTGATGTGAATGGGGAAGAAGGCGTTGTACGAGGGCACGGAACCTGAAAATAAAGGACGCTGTAGCGAATAATAATAGCAGCCATCCCTTCCTTGCCCAGATATTATAGAGGTATCGTACAGGTAATGTCTAATGTAAATGTATAACTTTGATTGAAGGTATTTTGAAACCAAAACCATTTACTTGCGCTGCAATTCGATGGTTATGCGCTTGAATTAATTAGTTCAGTCTCCACATTTACTGTAAATACAAACTTCCAGAAACGCCATCCGTTACTGATAAATATCGTTAAAAAAATACGTTGTTAATTTTTATTATAAAAAATGGTTTTATCGTAAATAAATGTTTTTTCTTTTACGCAATAAGTTCGATGTTTACATGACACTTAAAATCATTAGAATTAATTAATTCAATCTTCATTTTCATTTTAATTTCAAACTTTCAGGAAGGCCATCTAATATTGATGGGGATAATTTATAAAGTAAAGAATGTTCCTATCGTGTACAACAACCTCGATGGTTATATGTAACATAAAATAAAACCGTTGAGCGTCCTTGAATTCATTAATTCAATCTCAATTTTTATTTTCATTTTAAAATCAAACTTTCAAGAAGACCATCTAATATCGATGAAGGTAAAACTATCTTGTAAAAGTAAAACTATATATTTTCTAGTAATACAATTTCGTAAATGCTACCTTAAATAAATCCGCGCAACGCCATTGAATTAATTAATCCAATCTCTATCTTTACTATAAATTTAAACTTTCAGGAAGGCCATTCAATATTGATAAAGATCGTTTAAAAGCAAAAATTATGTTCTTTTTTGTACCACAATGTCGTTATTTATATATGATTTAGATTCATGGAACGCTCTAGAATTAATCAACTCAATCTTTATTAAATTTTAACTTCAAACTTTCAGGAAGACCAGGATGTTGAAGAGGATAATTCAAAAAGAAAAAAATGTCACAATCCTGTACAACAATTTCGTTGACTATAAGCGACTTAAAATGAAACCATGGAGATTCCGTGAGTTAATTCATTCAACATTTACCTTCATTTTAATTAAATGCAAACTTTCAAGAAAACCTTTTAATATTGAAGATCCTTTAGAAGCAAAACCATTTGTTGTGCTCCAGTTTCGATAATTATCTGTCACCTAAAATAAAACCATGCAACGCCATTGAATTAATCAATTAAATCTGTATCTTTACTGTAAATTTAAACATTCAAAAAGGCTATTCAATATTGATAACGATCGTTTAAAATCATTTTTTTTGTAAAACAATGTTGCTTATCATTCTAGAATTAATTAATTAAATATTCATTAAATTTTAACTTCAAACTTTCAGGAAGACCAAGATGTTGATGATGATAATTTAAAAAGTAAAAAATGTCTCTTGTACCTACCACAACTTCGATGGTTATAAACGACTTAAAATAAAACCGTAGAACATCCGTGAAGTAATTAATTCAACCTTTATCCTCATTATAATATAAATTCAAACTTTCAGGAAAATCGTCTAATATTGATATAAAGATCTTTTAAAAACAAAACCACTTTTTTCTTGCGCAACAATTTCGATGGTTACATACGATCTAAAATAAAACCGTGCAACGCCTTTGAATTAATTAATTCAATGGCTACCTTTACTATAAAAGAAAAGAAAGAAAAAAATTGACTCACCTTTACTAGAACCAAACGGCCAGTATGCCGGTAAACCCCCGTCGTCCTCTTCTTCCTCCTCCTTCGCGGGTTTCTTGGTCGCCTGCTTCTTCGGCGCCCGGCTCGGACCCCTCGTCACGACGGCCGGCTCCGTAGACACCTCCTCTGGGATGGCGACGTCTTCCACCAATGGCACCTGCTCCACGGCCACAGCGGGGTTCACTTCCGCGCTGGGGGCTTCCGGGGCGGCCTCCACTGGCTCAGAGGGGAGCTCCGGAGCAGGGTAGGACTCCTGCGGGGGCGCGTAGGCCACCTGCGGGGGAGAATAGGGCAACGTCTCGGATTTCTCGGTGTACTTCTCCACGGTTTCGTTCTCTTCCAGCGGCAGCTCCCCAATGGGGGGGTACTGATGCGGCTGGGGACCGGAGTAGGTGTTGGTGGAGACGGTGTCTCGGGTTACCACCGCGGACATGGAGCCCTGCGGGGTGTAATCGAAGTTGCGCGAGAAGAGCGGGTTGGAGTAGTAGCCGCTGAACATGACGGCGCGCTTGGGAATTGCCTTGTAACCTGAATGCATATAAATATGTCGTTTAATACACCTCCCTGACAAAAAAAATAATCAAAAAAAGCCCCGTATACTCACATATAACTCTAAAACATTAAAGGACTAATATCGCTTTAGAACTCGTTGTGTTTTATTAAAACGTTCTTTACACAACCGATATACCTTCAACTTGGGTTGATTAGTGCGAAGACGGGACTTGGAAGGGCGGTAGGTTAACATGCAATGCACCTTCAGTACAAGTTTGAACTTGTTAGAGTCATTTGTTCTTTGTGAATGTTTTCGTAAAGCATTTTTTTCTGGTGCGTTTTAAAAATGAGTGACATTGAAATGATGACGGATACACACGCCTACGGAGACAGCGTTTTTTCAAGAGCCCAGGTTTTTTTGGTGGTTTAAGGCATTCTCAGAAGGAAGAGAGTCGTTTGAAGATGAACCACGCAGCGGAAGGCCTTCATCTTCAAGAACCGATGAAAATGTCGAGAGAATACGGGATCTTGTGCGTTCAGATCGTCGGTCGACAAGAATGATCGGGAAAGAGTTAAATTTGAATCACACCACTGTTCATCAGATTTTGACTAACGAATTGGGGATAAGAAAAATCTGCGCAAAAATGGTTCCAAAAAACCTTTCGCAGGAACAAAAGGACATCAGGAGAGAAAGGTGTCTTGTCTTTTTGGAATCGATTGAAAATGATTCCCATTGTATGGAACGTATCATTACTGGTGATGAGACTTGGGTGTTTGAGTACGATCAGCTCTTCAACACTTCAAGCTCCCCAAGACTTAAAAAAGCAAAAATGAGCAAGTCGATGATCAAATGCACTGCTGTGAGGAATTGAAGAACAGTCTCCAGCTGTGTAGCTTTCCAAGGAAGTTATTTTGAAGGAGACAATACTGAATTGTAATTCTATTCGAATAAAAACATTTAAAAAAAATCGCTCATTATTTCATTTACACACCTCGTATGAAAAATATACTATATTGTGTCAGGGAAATTAGTGTATAACCTAACAGCAGAGATTGCCCGATCAAAATAAAATAATTGTTTTAAAATAATGTTTGTAAAATAAATTCATTTTAATGAAAAGAACCGTAAGCTGTAACTATTTCAAAATGAAGTGACATATTTGAGAATGAGTGCAGATCAAAAACAGTACGCATGACTCACTATTTGTTAAATAACTGAAATCGTTAAATATCATCAGAATATAGCAGTATTATTTCCACGGGAGGATTGAATATTACGTTAGGTATATTCAAATTGCCGTGAGATTGACACAAACAAGATTTTAGAACGTAGTAGTGATGTGTTTGTAAATATTCGATGTGCAAATTTTCTGGTAGTATTACTGATGGTACATTCCAAGAATATCATTATTCTATCGCAGAAATCATAAAATTAACGGCCACATGTGGTAAGACCTTAACCATTGTTATTTACCCTTCACTTTCTGAAAAGCGAGATAAAATTACTGTACAGGATTTCCACTATGGAAGTTAATTGTGTAATTGGATGTACTAACTTGTTACTCGTTTTTTTTTTCAAATACGCATTGTCAGCTTTGTTTTACGAATATATTTGTCGCAAATCTCTAAATGTGACGAAAAATTGTTTAAACAACGGACGTTTAAATAAATTGAAAAAAAAAATCAACTTGAAATCTGCAATCAATTAAATTCTTATCATTTATAATAAGCAAAAAAAATTCAAAAGCTTCCCTAAGCTCTCCTAATAAACGGATTTAAAATTTTCAAAATGGGTTCGAAAGTTTGAACGCTCTTTTATGCGTAAAAATAAAATTCGTATTGCTCAAGGCCTTTTTGACGGCTTTATGAAGTTTGTAAAAAATCACGATTTTTTTTTCACAAAAGATTGCAAAATTATTGTGCAAAAATTATTAGACCGATTTGGATGAAATTTGGTGTGTTATTTTATCATATCAAAAAGTTTTCTGGGCTACAATCTGAAGGTGGTATGTATAATTTAAGTTGTCAAAAAAAAAACATGAAGAAACTGTGTTTTTTTTCAATGGTTTTCCAGTTATTGCTATTTTTGCAACAATTTTTGCTTAAAAAAAAAAACAAAAACAAAAATAATATACACATAGTTACACGCACGATTTTTTATACTTAATGTAAATAAAAAAAAAACACATTTCTTGCCTGGCAGAAAATTTATATACATTTATTTACATACATAAAAAAAATCGAAGATTATTTGTTTTAAAAAATTCCACCAACAAAGAATGCAACTTGATAGGGCATATGCATTTTATTTTTCACAAAACTCCAGATAACAAAATAGATTTTAGAATTAAAGAATACGTTTTTTTTTTTAAATTGTAACAAAAAAAAACTGATCGACATATTTTAAGGGAAGGGACAACTTTCTACGTTACACAATTTGTATAATTTGTAAATATGATAACAAAGAATGATTGTCATCATTAACCGGACAAATAAAACATCTAGCTCGCTTGGGAAGCCTTTCCCGAGATCTATTTTCCTCATGTTCAGGTATATTAGCAAGTCGTCCAATATTTTTTATTGTTTCTGCATCCGATGTATCAAAAGTAGTTTGAATCAAACTTTCGACAATAATTCTTGTTAGGACACATGTCTTTTCATGTCACTCACATGTGCCAATATAACAAAAAAACGTTACTACTTTGATATGGCTACTAACGGTATGGCGGGGTTAAATCTGGCCCTATACGTAAAAAAAACATTTTAATTTGAAAGTCACAGCACGCGAGTCACTGATACAGTAAAAAAAATTTTCATTACCCAGAAGGAATAACAGAGATTCGATTTTTCTAGATTCTCGCGTTTTCCCACAAATTCATAGGGTCAACTGTGACCCTGCCATACCAAAAAAGGTTTAACCTACCATTTTTCGCGGGGTACCCCACAGCGCCACCGAACCACAACAAACCGACACAGAACAGACACAACAACCTCATCTTACTCTTTTTTTTCGTCTTATGCTGAGATCGCGAGTTTTTTTCTGTTAGCTTCGAGTGCCCTCGGGTGCTGAAAAGGGCCGAGTTTTATACGTCCGCGCGGGGTCCCCACTAGACCGGCCCCTTCCACCGCTTGGAATTTTGCATTTTTGCATTTTCAATGCGATTTAAAAATTCTTGGCGCGACTCCTAGGATCGTGTAAAATTTATATTTTACTCTCCGGCGATTTTTTTCAGCGCGATCTCGGGAGGGTATGCGCGATGAGAGCGAGATAAGAGCGCAGCGGCGGGCACGGCCTTTTTTTCAGCGGGGGCTTCCGGTCTTTCACTCTGTATTTTATTGAGTCAAGTTTTTAGTCTGTCGAGTTGACGTGGACTCGTCTCGATGCAAGTTCAAACGCATGACAAAAACGCACACAATTAATTATAATTAGGGTCCGGAAAGTGTGCTACAACGCCTGTCCATCTCAGCTGGTTTCTACCTAGTTTTATAAGATCTTTTGTCTTATTTCAGGATGGTTCATCAATGAACATCTCGATTGTCTCAACCCGAGGACTTCCACCCAGTCAAAAATATGTTTTTGTCTAAATGGCCCTCCTGACTGTCCGGTAGGCCGGTTCCGGTCCTATCAGTGTAACCCCACCCCCATTCTTTGCGAGAAAGTCCGCTCTTTCGTTCCCTTCGTGACCTCTGACCCAGTTGAGAGTGATACTATTGTGTTCCGCTAGTTGTATTAGCGAATCCATACAGTCTTTGACTACCTGGGAATGTATTTTTACTGCTTTCAGAGCTTTAAGTGCTGCTTGGTTGTCAGTGATAATCTGGATCCTCTTATTAGATATTAATAAGACCTATTGCTGAGTTTCCCAGGTTTATGCTGATTTCGTACCCTGGGTCTCTGTTGGTTGCACCCACTCCAGTACTTTGGTCCGTTTTAGACCTTTATGTTACAACCGCATATCCATGCATTTTTTACGAGACTATCTGCACAATAATTAGGTCTGAAATAGGTCTCCCAAGTCATTTCGTTTCAGCATTATCTGACAAAAATCGGCTATAGAATGACTCTGCTAATAAACTTTGCATGGAATTCATTTTTATTTACGATGACAATACGCAAGCGATACTCTACGCGGCGGCCGAACGACAACTGGCTGAAATATGTGACGCGTTTTTAACTGGCGCAAACAGCAGCTAGAGCATCTCGACACAAATGACGATGGCGTTTTTTCGATGAGTTTTTGGACGTTGCGTAAACCTACAAACTTATCACCAGTCGTCACTGCCGTTTTCTATCTTTGGAATGAATGGTTTTCAAGATGTTTCAATTTTGAGAAAAATAATTGAAATTGTGAAGCCGTAGAAAAGAAATAATAACTTTTACTATGATCGTGATAGATTCAGCTTACTCCCAAGTGTACTAGATGCACGCCAAAGTATACAGGGTGCTCAAAATACATGGTCAAACGTTTGGCAAAAGGGCAATCAATTTTGTCCCTTATCGCTTATACACTGTACTATATTTTATGATTGCTTTCACTTTCTTTTTTTCATCCTCTTTTGATACTAAAGGGTGGGCCATCAGACGGTTTCTTTTTTAAAATTGCTATTAAAATTACATCGTTGAATATTTTTCAATGGTTGTTGCTTTATTCAAGAAAGGATGCCTTCCCATTATTTATGAAAAACAATTTCAGTTGAATGGCCGCCGCGGCTGGCTTGGCAGTAGTTCATTCTTTTCACCCAATTTTGCAGTACATTTTCGATTATTTTGTGGCTCTATTACATGAACAATTCGATTGATATTTCCCTTCAGTGCGTCAATTGTGTGTGGATCGCTGGAGTAACAACGGTCCTTAACATGTCCCCATAAAAAATAGTCCAACGGTGTTAAATCGCAGCTGCGCGATGGCCAATTAATGTCTCCAAAACGGCTGATAACACAGTTACCGAATTTAGTGTGCAAAAGATCTATTGTTTCACGGCTTGTGTGACACGTTACTCCACCCTTCTGGAACCACAGCTCGTCCAAGTCCAAATCGTCTAATTGCGGCCACAAAAAATCAGTTAACATGTCTCTGTGACGCATTCCATTTACTGTAACGCTGTTACAATCTTCATTTCGAAAGAAGTACGGACCAATGATAACTCACCAAAACTTCTGTATGACAACGTGTGGATTTTCGGAACCCCAAATCCTACAAATCTGTTTATTAACATGTCCTCCAAGATGAAAACGAGCTTCGTCCGAAAAAATGAGTTTTCGATTGAAATCGGCGTCATTTTCAAACTCATTTAAAGCCCACACGAAGAAGCGATAACGAAGTGGATGGTCATTTTCCTTTACCTCTTGAGTAAGTTGCAACTTGTAAGCAAATAATCCGAGGTCTTTAAGAAATATTCTTCTCAGACAAGTGCGACTTACATTAAGTTGTTGTGCTCTGTGACGAGTTGAGGTTCTTGGGTTTTCACACACACTTTGGGCAACAGCAGCAATTCTTTCAGCTGTGCGCACCGGACGAGCACGTGGATGACTTCTGTTATCCATAAGCATGCCAGTTTCACGAACTTTCCTTAAGAACTGTCTTACACCAGGCTCTGACGGAGCTTCATTTCGACCAAAAATTGTTCTCAATTTTCTCACTGTTTCTGCAACACAGCATTCACTTTGGAAATAATTTTTCAATATTTCCCAACGTTGTTCGTGCGTAAAACGCTCCATTTCTTACATTGGAGGTTAGACACCACATATATGTCAAATGTCAAGCGCGTCGGTGTCGGCAATGTAGAAATAACACTCAGTTTAAAAAGAAACCAATAGATGGCCCACCCTTCATATATCTCATTTAATTGAACAAACTATTTTCCAATATTTTTCGCTTCCTTTTTCATCCTCTATCTAGAGATACTAGTATAGGAATTTGTAGTGTGGAATATGCTAGTGTTCCTCTGCGTAATGATTCCCGATGGACTGTACGCCACTGGAGAGCACAAGAGGAAGCTCATCGGTATGTCTTCGGCGTGCAATTCATACACATGTAATATTGTTATGTTTTGTGTTTCAGAATGTTAAAATAGCTCACCGATGTCGAGGCAGTCGTTACAGCGATTATGACGAATAGCCTTTTAAAAAAAAAATCCATATTCGAAATTTATGTAGACGATATTGCTAACGGATCGCGCCATTATTCATGTTATCGTTTTTTTACGACCCGAGTTTCCGTGAGGTAAATAAATATGTACATCACAGACCGCAAAGATGTAGCGTTAATACGTAACAGAGTTAGTAAAATCGATATGTGTTAGCCATTTTAATTCCTTATATATTGTTTCTTTTAATGAGGCAATTTTAATGAGGATCACAACGAGACTAATCGTCCGATCAAAATCACATATCATTCGTCATCCATTAACAGACAGATAACATATACATACATATTTGCATACAGCGTGACAAAAAATTCGCGTATAATGCCTGTAACTTTTTAATAACCTTGTATATCAAAAAAATGTCCTGAATAAAAGTTGTTCATCAGTTTATTTGCCATGTTTCTATAAACATGAAATAATGTTGTCTTTCCGCGTTTGGTTGTTAGGGCAACCAACTTTATTTTTTTAAATAACACCCCATAGTTTTTCTCTCAATATTTGATAGATCAGCTTTTCCTCTTTACTGTATACTTAAACTTTGATATGGTTACGTAAACCAATTTTCGCAAAAAACGGTTTTTTTTTAATTTTTGTAAAATAATGTAATTGCTCACTTAATTATTTATTTCTTATGTGTTGATTATTTTTTATGTGTGTTTTTTATGTGTGAAAAATGTGATTTCTTAGATCTACATATTTTTCAGAACGTAAACTTCCATCTATGAAGAAAGGTCCAACAATACGTCCTCCAACAGTGTCTGCCTAAACATAACTGGTGAAAAACATCAAAAGTAGTTGCCAAGACCAAAGAAGATTGGATTAAATTTTTGCGCACTGAAAACAATATATCCAAAGCTTTATCTCCTCCGGTTGTCAGTTCTAGGTCTACCTGATTTGAATCCTTAACGCTACCAGTTACTTGAAATTTCTATACCAGTCGGCTTACTGTTGACTGATTTATTGAAGATCTGTTGAGGTACAATTCATTAAACAGTACACACCACACTACAAATAAACTCCTGAAACTGTGTTAAAATCAGAAGTGGCAGTAATGTATTAGGATAGCCTTGTCATCAGCGATCGAACAGTGGACTTCAACATACCAGATATTGTACTGATAAACAGGGAACAACGGAGAGAGATCATCACAGACATCGCTTACTTACCTATACCGTTCAGAATGCTGAACAATAAGGGATTATGAAATAAGAAAACCTAGCAATAGAGCTGAAGCGCTTCTGGAGACTGGAGAAGGTGGAGACATACGTCCTAGAACAACATCTCGGCATTGGGACTGCCTAGTGGATCATTAGAAAGCAGTCTTAGTACAAACTTGTCACTTTGTAAAAAGGATGTGGTGAATTTCCTCCCCATATCTGAGCCTAATTCCTGCTAGGAACAGTGATGGGTGATGGGTAACCAACTCATCACTGTCAGCAGCAGGAACAGGTAAATGTTTCCCCCCACGTTTGAAGCGTGACTAAAATTAGCGAAATGATAATAATAATATTCACCCTATATAATTACTTCGTCCTCTCTAGGACTCTAAGAGGTCCTCTCTAGGACTCGTGCGGGGAAGGGATGACTACTATTACTATTATTTGGGAATGAAAAATTCGATACGAACGTTGCGAGGCTTATCATCTAAGATTCTTTAGTATATCGATTTATCTTCGTTGTTATTCTCGATGTGGGCGCAATAAAAATTGCAACATCTGCTTGCGACGCGACCGTACGCTCGGTATGCATGCCGTAACGCGCGTTGAAAGTATGCGCGGATTCCTGCAGTCTACTCGAAGGATGTTTTATGGGATTATTAAGAAAACCGCACGGAAAACGATAAATTATCGTCTACATACTTGGGCGATCGCACACGTCGAGAGATCGTGTAGACCAGATAACAGAAGCGCATTCCTAGAATGTAAAATAACAATAGTCGAATAAAATAAAACAGTTTTTATGGTTTTATTTAACTCATTCAACAGTACACTAATAGGTTAATAACACATGTTTTTTCTTACCCCAACAGACATAAAAACCTACGTAATGTTAAGGAACCTTTCTGGAGAGGCAAGGGGCCCTCGGGAATTTCGGTATCAACGATTCTCGAGTTAACCTAAACAAAGCTGGGGTCACGAGGTCGGCCGGCGCTCCACCGAGACGGGGCACATTTATTTCATTCCTATACGCATTATTGAAAAAGAACGTTGTGTAGTCTCTACTGTTGATTTCTTTAATAAATTTGTAAGAAATTTGGAATTGTGCCAAACGTTATTTCACATATCAGAAGTGGGATTCTTACCTGTGCTATTTCGAGCTTCAGGTGGTTTGATTTGTTGTGTTTATTTTTTTTGTGTTTTTGTGATTGCTCTCTTACTGGTGAGTACTGAACAATTTCTTTGAACCTGTCTACCTGTCTGCCTGCTAATACTGTCGTACTCTCCGTGGCCTGTTTTATTACCTGGTTTGGTTTGTATTTGTGTACTTGGTAATTAATTGATAAATTTTGATAATACTTTCATCATGGGCCGTTCGAGTCGTAGCCGAGTGCGTACACGGTCTAGCGTTCGCCCACGACACAGGCAGCCGTCGGTGTCGCCGGGGCGTAATCGAAACCTAAACAATCGGAGTATTAGTCCGTCTTTTACGCGACGCTTAGAACAAAGACTTAACGCAATAGAGACTTTAGTTCGTACGACGCAGAGCCGAAATAACTCCGAGATGACCTCGCGGCGCTCAGATGAAGTGTCTAGACGTTCAAGAAGTCCACATTACTCAGATTTATTAAATAAACAGCGTTATGTCGGACGTATTGAATTAATTCCTGAATTCGACGGTACTTCAAATTCGTTGACTGTTCAACAATGGGTCACCAAAATCGAATCCATAGGCGAACTCTATCAGTGGCGATGGTCCTGAGAAATACCGTCTTTCTGTGAGTCAGAAAACAATAGTATCTCCTGGTATAAACAAAATTGAAGTCTCATGTATTTTTCTCAACGGTGAAATAGTCTCAAATCATTCTGAACAATCTCGGGACAGTTGCCACATTGTGATACCATCATCCCGCATTAAAGTAAACAATGGTTCCGGAATATTAACTGTGCTAAACTTGAGCAAAGTAAAAACATCTTATGATGAGGGTCAATGCGTAGCACGGGGAATCCCTTTTGGGCAGTCTCCGACTGAAGTACCTGTGGTGCCCAAGACCTTACCAAAAGATGTACAACAACGTTTAGATCAGTTACTGCTACAGTATCATGTCTGTTTTGCGGACAACAACGCTGAAATAGGTAACACAAACATCGAGATGGAGATCAGTCTTACTAGTTCACAGCCTGTCTGCTATCGACCCTATCATTTATCTTATTATGAAAGACAAAAAGTGCGAGAAATCGTAAACGATCTTCTTGAAAATAATATTATTGAACCAAGTGTTTCGCCCTATGCAAGTCCCATTCTTCTAGTGAAGAAAAAGGACGGTGATGTTCGCATGTGTGTCGACTATCGCAAAGTCAACTCGCTAACGGTAAAAGAAAGGTATCCCCTCCCTCGAATTGAAGATCAGTTGGAAAGAGTTTGTAACGAAATATGTGAAGTCCTGTATACCATGTCTGTGTGTGAAGAAACCTACAGGTAAACGAAAAGGATATCTGCACCCGATTGAAAAGTTCAATAAACCATTTCATACATTACACCTCGATCATCTGGATCCATTCTGCCGGACTGAAAATGGCAATGTCTACATGTTGGTAATTTTTGACGCTTTCACCAAATATGTTTGGATAGAGGCTGTACCTGACACCAGTGCAAAATATGTCATACATAGTCTTCAACTATTAATTAAAATTTTTGGTGTACCAGAAAAATTAATTTCTGATAGAGAGAAGTGTTTTACAAGCACTATAATGAAGAAATTCTGCAGTGAACAAGGTATCAAACATGTGTTAAACGCTATTGCTTGTCCAAGGAGCAATGGACAAGTTGAAAGGTTTAATTCTACAATTTTAAATGCAATGATGACTGTATTTGGTGATGAACATAATTCTTGGGAAGCCAAAATTACTGGTCCAGCATAGTATAAACGGTACTATAAACGCGACAACAGGCTTGGCTCCTGCTGAACTTTTGTACGGTTTTAGACCACGTCTTAAATTTGATGTTAGTGTAGCTGATAATAAACATGTAGATAGGCAGGCTATTTTAAATTTAACACGTAAGAGAGCTATGGACAATATTAACAAAAGTGCCAAAACAATGAAAAGACGGTATGATAAAAATCGTGTCCCAGCCGTAAGGTATGGAGTAGGTGATATGGTACTGGTTGAACGAACACCGCTAGTGAAAGGTCTTGCAAGTGGAAAGCTAGTCCAGAGATTTATTGGCCCTGTCAAGGTTCAACAAGTTCTCCCCAATGATAGATACCAGGTTGAAAGCTTATCTAGAGATCGAAGGCGCTTTAGAGGTGTAGTAGCTAGCGATAAGATGAAGTTATTCAGACCACAGACAACTGAGTAAAGGTGAGGTAGCTTTACATTATTAAACTTACTATATGAATCGTATATTAATGTGTACTATTTTGATTTGTTCTAAAGTTACTGCACGAGGTGTGGTAAACTACTACTAAAGTGTATTAATGTGTACTATTTTGATGTTTTTAAGTTTCTGCACTAGGTGTAGTAAACTATTTGGCAATTTTGATGTTACTGCACGAGGTGTAGTTCAAGTCATGTGCACACGATGGGTGATGTCTGTGTGTACCTCTGAACTTTTTGCAACTGTTTTGCAGAGTGATGCTTATTTGCATCTGGAAGCTTACTGAGCTTGTTGAGTCCCCTTTTGTGTGTGTACTCCGAGCCAGTTCGTTGAGGTCCCCTCTTGTGTGTGTACTCCGAACCAGCTTGTTGAGGTCCCCTCTTGTGTGTGACTCCGAGCCTTTCGTCGAGTCCATTTGACCAGTATAGTCATTTGTGTACTCCGAGAAGACTTCTTAAGTCTATTTTACGTGAGATATTGCGCACTCCGAACACCTTGTTGAGGTCCCCTCTTGTGTGTGTACTCCAAGGGAGCTTGTTGAGGTCCCCTCTTGTGTGTGTACTCCAAGTGAGCTCGTTGAGGTCCCCTCTTGTGTGTGTACTCCGAGCCAGCTTGTTGAGGTCCCCTTTTGTGTGCGTACTCCAAGCCAGTTTGTTGAGTCCCTTATCTCACGATCTTTTGCGTACTCGAAGTGTTTTGGTTCACTGAAAAGATTATATTATTCTTTTCGTGGGCAGATTAATCTCAAATTGTATTACTGTGCTAAAATTTTGATTACAGGTAGATGCCTCGGTGGGTGGGGTCCGAGACGGACCAAGTCAGGACGGCCGAATGTTAAGGAACCTTTCTGGAGAGGCAAGGGGCCCTCGGTATCAACGATTCTCGAGTTAACCTAAACAAAGCTGGGGTCACGAGGTCGGCCGGCGCTCCACCGAGACGGGGCACATTTATTTCATTCCTATACGCATTATTGAAAAAGAACGTTGTGTAGTCTCTACTGTTGATTTCTTTAATAAATTTGTAAGAAATTTGGAATTGTGCCAAACGTTATTTCACAGTATATAGATTATTAAAATATCATAAACTCTTTTTTTAATGAAACATCCAAAAACGAGCATTCAAACAAATAACTCATCATGTCATATCATTACATTAATAGTGTTTAATTTTTTTTCCATGTGTTAATTTATTTTGTGTTTTATTTGTTTATTGGGTATTATATATTCTTATTTGAGACTGAAATCAGTTGAGATAATATTACATTAAAAGAAGGAGGACTAGAACTAGTACCAGATGTGTGTTATAAATGAAACTCAAGACATGTAAAGAAAGTTATGCCTTTACTTTTTTTTTAGTTTATATAAATGGCTAGTTTCAAATAATTTATACTTAAATGTGATTGTGTCTTGTGTATAAATGTGATTGTGAATACGTATAAATGTGGTTGTGAATAAAGGAAGCTTACATCTAAAACAATTGATTTTGGTATTTAATGGTTTCAATACCTCAAATATCCTCCTTTTTCATCACAGCATATCTTTAAAATTTACTTTTTAGACATAATTTCTTGAGGAACGGTTTCAAATACAGTTTGTGGACTTTTTTAAGTGTTCCCTTATGGACGAAACGTATATATATAATATATGACAAGAATAGCATAATCATATTTAGTATACGCTAGATAAGGATAAAAAAACTTTATGTAACCAAGTATGATTATGCTATTCTTATATACATACGTTTTGTCCATAATGGAACTCTTAAGAGTCCGCAAACTGTATTTTATTTAAATTTGAATATAGCGCCATCCGCCATATTACTTAAAATTAGTTTGAGACCAATTCAAGAGATGGCGCTTCACGGTTTCATTTACACAACACATATCCGAACTCCAAATTTCCGAACTCACGATATTTCCGAACTTTTTCTCACGATATTTCCGAACTTGTACTTCCACACAACCGAACTTGTCGCTGATTGGTTGACGACAAAACGCGAAATTTGAAATGAGAAAAAAATGTAAACACAATAATGAGATTGTTATCAAACATTTCGATTGTCACAGAATTCAGCAAAGAGGAAATCACCCTCCCTCAGCAGCACACCTGAGACAGATTCTACAAGAGTTCTTCTTTGTACAAACCAGTGGAAAACGCTTATTTCAAATGGCGTATCATAAGTAGGTACCGGTGCACTTTTTTATGTCAATCCGTCCACTCAATTTTCGTCTTTTCTCAACTTCCGACAAGTAAATTTCTTTTTTCCCAAGAATTGCTGCCACTGACTATTTACAAATATTGTACATCTTACATAGATCAACATTTTTAACACCATTTTTTTGCGTGATTTATCAGATCTAGCTTTTGCTCTAAGGTTAGCCTCTTAGCAGGCTCTTTTCTCTGCAAATAAACAGTACAATAATGTTTGTTTTGTATCACGGTTTTCTTAAAAATCCATATTTTCTCATCATTTTTCATTTCAGTTTTAAATTATTATAGGTTACGTCAACAAAATGTTCAATAAAACAAACCTTTACTTTGAATTACAAAATAATTACCTGCATCACTCTCTCCTTTGCACCTGACATATTTTTTGTTTAAAAATACGTTCTTTTATTAACATGTACACATGTACGTATGTATGTCATTTGCATAAAAACCTCGAAAAACAAAGAAAAGTACCAGAAATAGCCAGAAAAACCCTTTGCGCATGCGCCAGCAGTTTGGTTATCCCGAGGTGACGAGAGTTCGGAAATGTGGAAGTTTGCGGAACGGAAAAGTTCGGATATGTGGATGTTGAGTGTAATTGTATTAGAGAGTTCCATCTATCTCTTCTTTTATCTATGGCAATAGCACCGGAGTTGGAGAGGCCTGCCCTATATGTTTCAAGAACACATAAAAGTCTCTGCCTACTCACGGTATACAAATATACCGGGCTGCCTACTGGACTGGTACGCCACAAGACGCGTGACGCGTTTAAGATGACGGAGCATGATTTGATTTATTAGCGGTAGCGACGCGACGACTCGATGACTTCTCGAAAAAATATACGGGGCTTCCCCTCTCGCCTCACCGCGGCTACGTGTACGCATAGATCGGTGCCGATTAGAATAAAACGGAGAGGCGCGTTCGAACTGCAGATCAGGGCGATTAGCAATTCGCAATTGAAAATTCAAATGAGCTAATCTAGACTCGACCTTGTTACGAACGGGGGTCGATTTGCAATTCGCGCCGTGTCACTTCCGCGCTCTGGGCTGGCTTTTGCGGACGGTATGCCAAGCAGGCGATAGAATAAGAATAAACGAGACATAATTCAGCTTAATAAATTATGTCTCGTTACGCAACATCGCCGAAAGAGCGTTTAATAACGCGACAACGCACGCCGGCGTCTCAAATACAAGACATAAAGGAATTCCAGCGATGCTTCGCCACTGCTCAATGCAGGCTAAAAACTAAAAGGAGATACTATATTAAGATCAACAGAACACCCAGTAGCAATAATAACACCGCCACGCAAAATAAAAAAAGTTGTGAAAATCCGGCATCTACGAGGTGTGTAAATTAAGTAATGAGACTAGCAACGTAGCGCCCGATCTAGCAACACTGCGAAAACGGGACTTGGAAGGGCGGTAGGTTAACATTTAATGCACCTTCAGTACAAGTTTGAACTTGTTAGAGTCATTTATTTATTCTCTGTGACTGTTTTCGTAAATCGTTTTTTTGTAGTGCGTTTTAAAAATGAGTGACATTAATTTTGAGCAACGGTGTGCTATCAGGTTTTGCTTCAGACTTTGTTTTTGCTGAAGGCTATTCCAGTACATGAGTTCCAGCACTGCTATGTGGAATAGAAGAACCATCTCCAGCACTGTGTGGCTTCCCTAGGAAGTTAGGAAGTTATTTTAAAGGTGTCAATACTGGATTGTAATTCTATTCGAATAGAAAAAAATTAAAAATCAGTCTCATTACTTAATTTAAACACCTCGCATATTATAATGGCTGACTATTGATGGAATACAGACAGGGATCTCACAGGTTAGAGCATTTCCAAAAGTTGCGGAGGTCCTTTGAAACGAAGGGAGTACGATACATGGAGGAGAGATGAGGACATGTAATTAGACTTACCATCCGATTCAGCGACAAACATGGGATTAGTGTACCTAGACTTAGATGAGCTATTCGAGGTACTTTAGGGTCGGAAAATGGGTGGATTTTCGAGAAATTGGAATATCCTGACACGTTATGAGTCACCACCATGTTCAGTAATAGAAAATATATATGACTAATGTACCTAGACTTAGAAGATTCATTCAGCGTACCTTACGGTCCGAAAATAGGAAGATTTTCCGGAAATATAAGAAAATCTTGACGTATAGGGAAAATTGACGTCACCATGGTGTTCAACGATCCAAAAAACATAGGATTAGGGTACTTAGACGCCGGATTCAAATAAGTTTTTTTTGTGTGTGTGTTCAAATAAGTAATTTTATACAGGGCATATCCTAAGCAATCTGAAAAACTGAAGGAGAAACTAGTTCAAGCGATTTCGTGATAAAAAGGTCATATAGGGTTGACTGACAGAGCCAGTTCAGAGTCCTAGTGAGATTCATTGTCTGTCTGTCATTGAAGAACTGAATAGAATCAGACACGCGCCATGGTATATGAGCAGTACATGACGTGATATCTATGATAGTTTGACTCTTTAGACAAAGGTTGTTTCATTACCATTTACAAATGACCTCCGCATGCTTATTCCGAACAAGGTTATAGTCGTTTGAGGTCAACGCAGTAAACTGTCTAAAATTTCAATTTCGAACTGCTTTTTTATACCCGCTAGAACGCGACAGTCGATTTTTTCTCGAAACCGACGCGGCCGCCTTATCTCCACCGGATCTCGGCGGGCGGATGTCACGGAAGATGCGAAAAAAACCCGAAAAAGAATCGAGATATCCTTGCCAGGATCGATTACGCGGTACCGCACGCGGTACCCAGGGTACCAGTCGTTGAACCTCTGGCGGTTATTAGCAGGAATACGACGTATCTACGTACGTACAGGGGACGTGAATAATTCATGACTCGACGACATTAAATACCGGCGATATACCGTGCATGATTTACCGGGCCCGAATTGTTTGAAAATTTTATTGCTGCCGAGAATTCGAGATAAGATCGCAAGATCTTTGTCGGGAGGTGTTACATGCCAGGCTCTATGTAACAAGCACCCATAACGATGCTAGGAGTTTTATCAGTCGCTACACAGTCAGGCCAATCACCGATTTAACAAAATTCATATATTTTTACAAGTGCCATGTAAACTAAAGGCCGCTTTACAGTTCGCAATTTTTATTGCACGCATGCGTATTTATGTTTATTCGCGGAATTTCTTGCAGATAAAAATTTCAAGCCCAGAGCACAATACACTCGATTCCCTTTTAAGTCACCTTCGCTTAATTCACATTTCCTCTTATTTCACCACGTTTTTCCCTATTGTGTCACGAAACTGTCCCTCTTAAGTCGCCGGCTGTAAAAGTTTTGGAACTACGTTTGGAAATTGGATTCTGGCATGAATATGTACAATTTTTATTGAAAAAAATGATTGTGTAGTACATTAAATATAGACACCTAACCTTTAAAATAGGTTAGGTGTCTTTTAAAAATATTTAACCTTTAAAATATTCATTCAAGTGGAAAATTGAACTTTGTCACGCAGACTGGGTATACTTACGTTGATTTTTTCGTTCAGCTGGTTCATTTTTCATTATAACAAGTGCTGTGGTATATCTCTAAATATTTATTTTTGCAACTAAAAACACGAAAAAGTTGAGGTTATGATTGCGACTTAAGAGAGAATAAATTTCGCGACTTAAACGAGAAGATGATGCACGGATTTGGTGACTTAAGAGGGAATCGAGTGTATAAGCGTTACGCTCCCTGGTGGTCGTTCAACAAACTAATTACTTGGCCATCGTTTATTCAAACGTCCATTTGAGTGCCATTGTGTTTTGAAAATTTTCCGTTTATATTTATGTTGTATTCATTAAAATTATAATATTAGCGTTATTTTGTGAGTATTATAATTAGAATGAATCACTTATTACTGTGTACCTCGCTGTCCGTTCTGGATTAAGAGAGATCCCCAATTGACTTTTCATATTTTCCTGAACCAGGAAATCATCAAGTTTCCCTGGTAAATAAATTTGGTCAAAATGAACGTATAGACAGACGCAAGGCTTGGATATTAAAACTGAGTATAGGAAAGCCCGTCAGTAAATTTATGAGTCTGTTCTCTTCATTTTGCTGAGGATGAATACTTTTATTAAGTTTTAGTATATTTAAAGTTAATGTAAATATATTTATAATTATTATTGTCTGTTTCAGCTAAGGATTCAAAAAAGCGGAAGATACTGAAAAAACTGCAGTACCTTCAAATTCATGAATTTATGAATGGCCTGCATTCGGAACATATTCACCTTCATATACACACTTTGAAATTACAGTGCCTTCTAAATATTCCATATATTTCAATATATACAATCTAATGTCTGCCATTCTACTTAAAAATGTTTTCAAAAAAAAAAATTAAACAATTTTGTAAAAAAACACATGTATACCTTGAAGCATTTATTCAATTTTTTCAAAATAAACCGATCCAACCTAAAAATGTATATTCCATAGGTATCAATCTAAAAATCAAAAGAAAACCACTACAATTATGCCAACAACTTGTAAACAGTAAACCTTGATCATAACATGTGTTTTTAGGCAGTAAATAATCAAATACCACACATAAATAACAAATTAAAGCGGTAACTTTAATATAAAACACATTAAAAGCAATGTAAAAACGACTAATCGCCCAATAATTAGTCCGCATTTTTTATGGCGCGTACATAATTCATTTGTGCAGTGCATAATATATTTTTTTATACATTTTAAAAAATGGATTTAAAAGGTGATAGAGGATGTAGGTTTTTAAAAGATCCTTAATTAAATGTGCACCACACCGATTCTTATGTCCTAATGTAATAATTAGGATTCGGAAATGTGTGCTAAAACGCAGGGCTCGGCACTATAAAACTCTATGATAATGAAAGTATAAACCGTGTTTTCAAGCGCCTTGTAAATTATATATGCGTGTATTTCTTGTCCCTGCATACGTACGTCACTGACTGATCCTGCCAACACGTCAGGACCCACGTATGCGCAGTAGTACGCCATCTCGGTGCGGGAGAGCAGGATATTCTAACGCAGTTTAACACACGAGACGGCGAACATTCCGAACCCTGTAATAATAGACATTTTCGTAGCCAAAGTATTTTAATATTCATAATCGGCCCTCCACTGTTAAAATATTTTGATTTAGGTTCTGACAGGTTTGTCATTACATCACGGGAAGACTAGCACTGACCGAGATTTAGAAATATCTAAAGGGAATGCATCCCATTTGTCCTATGCATGAAAATGATACTAAAAAAGTGGTACAAATATGGCGACTTCCCATGCAAACTTGAAATTCTCAAAGCCTCAAGAGTACTTCTGTGTTCAATTATCATTGTTTGTTCGCCCGAATAGGATGAATAGATTACAAAGTTTTCATCACTTTAGGATCCACTCGAAATAAAAAAATCACTGCAATAATTCTGCATTATTAATCTGCAAAAAATATCTGCATTGATATGCATGGTATATTTCTAGAACATTCTAAATATACATGGAATACAGGATGTTCTGTGGTTCCATTTAGAAAGATTTATTCCGAGATTATTCTAAAACGTATATTCGTAGATTCACGGCAGATATGGTGATGTCTGGGTTATTGACAGTACCTATAGCTTTGCATCACGTATACACCGGCCGACAAGCACTTGCAAAGAGTGTAAAAACCCCGAACGCCATTAGTTACCTAATTTACGACGCATCTAGCGGTTCTAGATGGTAATTCTCCCGGATTCGGCGGCGATCCCTTCTTAACGGTTAACCGACCGAAACAGCCGATTTGTATTCCAAAACAATCGCCGGCCGCGGTCGCAGCCGTCTGGATTTTCTCGTCTGACCGAATATTCCGCCTCGGCCACCTGGCAGTCGGCAACAGGCAGCGAGCGCCATGCCAGCTGCTGCCAAATGGGTGAGAAAATCCCGTTTTTTAGGGATTTCACGGTTCCGGTGGGCCATTGACTTTTTACCGATCGTCTGGTGGCATTATTCTCAGTGTGTTGGAGTAGTCTATGTAGCTGGTATCGGGTATTACATTACATTACATTACTAATAAGATGTCACACGTTCAAACGCCTAAAAATCTACCATTTGCTGAAAAAGTGAATACACTCGAACCCCTCTTAATTCACCAGATCCGTGCATCATCACCTCGCTTAAGTAGCGAAATTTAGTCGCTTAAGTCGCGATCATAACGTCAACTTTTCGTGTTTTAGCTGCAAAAAGAAATATTTAGATATACCACAGCACTTGTTATAACGAAAAATGAGCCAACTGAACAAAAAAATAAACGTAATTATACCCAGTCGTGCGTGACAAAGTTCAATTTTCCACTTGAATGAATATTTTAAAGGTTAAATATTTTTAAAAGACACCTAACCTATTTTAAAGGTTAGGTGTCCATATTTAATGTATTACACAATCATTTTTTTCAATAAAAATTGTATTCATGCGAGAATCCAATTTCCAAACGTAGTTCTAAAACTTTTACAGGCGGCGACCTAACCGGGACGGTTTCGCGACATAATAGGGGGAAACGTGGTGAAATAAGAGAGGATGTGAATTAAGCGAAGGTGAATTAAGAGGGGTTCGAGTGTAAACTCAACGGTGATTTCGACAATTTATTTTATTAAAAACTGCTGTGTAGGGACAAACGCGATTGTAACCGTCACGTAAATAGTGTGAAACATAAAAGTAAAAAAGATAATTTGCCCTTGAGAACTCAGTTTATGTTCGACTTACTTTTAATGCTACGCGCCTATTATCATGAGTTTTGGAACAAATACGTTCCAGAGATACCGTCACCAGCTCGCACAACGTTACCTAACTGTCTACCAACTATACGCAATGACTTACCAAAGTGGATTAAAAGTGCATCAAAAAATACGCGGCTATGATTGTGTATTGAGACATTTCCAGCAAATAAAAGCTGTTATTTTACAATTACTAGTTTGTTGATCTTCTCATAGTCTGAACATTATATAATTTGTACTGGACTATGCAGATTTCAATGGGTACACACGGTGGGTGATCATTAACCTTTTCCGTACGGGAAGAAATCAGTACAAATGGACCTTCCAATTAATATGAAAAATATATATAAAATCAATGAATTTGATGTTTGGCATGACTGGTGGCTTTACCTTTCAAGAGGCCCAAACAACATAATCCGGTGCATAAACAACGAATTATAAACGATAAATTGCATAATAAAGGGTTAAATCGCTGAAAACGCTCAACATTACCGGATATACATATATATAATCGCACACAGAGGGCAACAAAAGTCCGCAACCGCCAAAAAAAACACGGGTTTCATGATTTTGAAAGAACTATCGAATGAAAAAAATCATCCCCCAGAAACCAACTCCCAAAGTGGTTGGTGGGGGTAAGTTTAGAATTTCAAATGGACACCCTCAAAAAATCAAGCACCCCAACGTGAGAGGCAAGGGGACACGAAAATCAAGCACCCCAAAGGGATCATGATCATATTTTTGCCACACCCACGTTGTTGATCCTGGGTTCCGCTAAGAGCAAAAACTAGAAAATTGATTGAATTGTAAGATTGTCAAAATCAGTAATTTCTAAAACATTTTTTTACAATTTTTACTTTGTGCAATGTATAAAAAATATACATAAATAAAAAAAAAAAACGACGTTTTCCACGGATCACCGAACTACTACACTTTTCTCCACAAAAACGTCCAGTTTTTTGTTTCTACGCCGAAGGTTCCAGTACCCACTCCAGGATACATAAATCAGCCAAAGTTTCTAAAAATTCAATAATTTCAAGTGTTGATTTATAAAATCGAGAATGTTACCAGGATTTATTTTATCTGTTTTCAAAACATCAGAATACATAGATACACCAATATTACCGTAAAACTACTAAAAAAGGTTATTTGACCTTGTTCATTTTCATGGTCAAAGATGTCACCCAGATTTTTTTTCTATTTTTCCTGTATTCAGCTCATAATTTCCCCCTAAAATATAACAAATTTAATTTTTTTTTGTGGTCTTGGTGGATTTGGTGGTTTTGGTGGATATATCGACCACTCCCGTACGGAAAAGGTTAAATGCTATAAATCATTTAATTCACAGTTCCAAACTAATCATGAGGTATGTAGATTGCGCTCAGCGCTGCTTGCTATTGGAAAAGATATGAGTTGACGGTTCTCAATAATCTATCTTATTATTTAGATAATCTCAGCAAGTAATTTCCACAGCCAGAGGTAAATCGGCGGCAAACATCCAAAAAAAACGTCATCAAAGTTGGCCAAGAAAAAAAAGACGTATTTCTATTCTTATTTGAATTTATAACCTAATTTACTTGTCAAAACTGTCACATCATATGACAGCTATTGTTTATTTTACAAATTGTGACAGTCACTTGTCAAAAGTTTGACATAACCGAAAAGTTTAGACATGACCGCTATTTCTATCTCTCTCGTTCATAGCCAGAGTTGATGACGTTTTTTTTGGATGTCTATATTTTTTGAAATGCAATTTAGGATATTATTTTTTATAAGCGTGGCAACACTGGAGCCGACACATTTATGCATTCGGGTGGCGTAGCGAAGGCAGCGCTCGCTTGGTACGCAAGGTATGACTCACAGAGAACGGCTGCATTTCTAAGTTGGGAGGCAGCGACGTGCAGAAAGGAGGCTCGAGAAGGAAATCTCTGTCAGTCCTAATCGGACCCTCCTCGCTGATAATTGGCCGTTTTCGTTCTGCAAATTAACTGAAGACACCTCAGTAGATTTGATTACAAACTTACGTTTATGTTGTAAAATCGCATTTGAGTTATTTTCCGATAATGCCAATGTGGTCGTCAAAATACACGTATCTACTTGATAGTAAGTGTCGGTAATGTCGGTAGTACAAAAAACGACAGCATTCTATGTCAAAATTATCGAAACCTCTCCTTAGTACGCTTCTGTGTAGTGATTTCGATTTGGCAATGGTGTAACCCGGCCTTGGTGTCAACCATAGATAAAAGAAGAGATAGATGGAACTCTCTCATAGAATTAAATGAAACCGTGAAGCGCCATCTCTTGAATTGGTCTCAAACTAATTTTAACTAATATGGCGGATGGCGCTATATTCAAAAAAAATATTCAAAAAAATAAAATACAGTTTGCGGACTCTTAAGAGTTCCATTATGGACAAAACGTATGTATATAAGAATAACATAATCATACTTGGTTACATAAAGTTTTTTTATCCTTATCTAGGCATAAACTAAATTTGATTTTTGCTATTCTTGTCATATAATATATATACGTTTCGTCCATAAGGGAACACTTAAAAAAAGTCCACAAACTGTATTTGAAACCGTTCCTCAAGAAATAATGTCTAAAAATAAATGTTAAAGACATGCTGTGATGAAAAATGAGGATATTTGAGATATTGAAACCATTAAATACCAAAATAAATTGTTTTAGAAGTAAGATTCCTTTATTCACAACCACATATATACGTATTCACAATCACATTTATACACAAGACACAATCACATTTAAGTATGAATTATTTCCAACTAGCCATTTATATAAACTAAAAAAAAAAAGTAAAGGCATAACTTTCTTTACATGAAGTTTCATTTATAACACCCATCTGGTACCAGTTCTAGTTCTCCTTTTAATGTAATATTAACTCAACTAATTTCTGTCTCAAATAAGAATATATAATACCCAATAAACAAATAAAACACAAAATAAATTAACACATGGAAACAAATTAAACACAAAACTACAAAACTTAAGTTTGTTTTGGTTTTATGTACTTAGAACCAATTCAATCGATACGCCCAGATAAATATTGACGTAAGAACATAACGCAAATTATAAATATTAAACATTTGGGCGCATGGGCTGAACTAGTTCTTCCGGACTACCAATCTCTTTTTTTTTAACAGTACCAACTATACATAACTAACTAAGCTGGTTGCGCCATCTATAGAGTTGGTCTCATACTAAATATCACATTTCAGGTAGGCTCATAAGAGTGAACAGCCCCTGGTGTCAACCGTCCTTTGTTTCAAAATACAGTTCTATCTTTGATCTTTTATGAAGTGTCTGTGGTCGGTATTTATCCTTTTAAAAATAATATGACTTGTCATTGGCTTTAAAAAACTTAATAAAGTAAAAAATATCCCAGTAGCGCCTAAATTTATTATTCTATTTATTTGGTTATCTCTAAACTGTTGGCAATTGGTAACATCTACCGGTGAATCCCCCCACCCCAATCTCCGTTTGACTCGGTAAATCCTCGTTTGTCTTTATTAGTGTTGGGAATAATCGAATTATTTTCACTATCGAATTAGTAGTAATAATTCATATTTAAAAATCGGATTAATAATTCGAATTATTCAGTAGAATTATAAATTTAAATTATAGCGAGGGGCGATGGCTGCAGATACAAGGAAAAAAGCCAAAAAAAAAGGTCACTACAACCAACGGCAACCGCATTCCCCCCGAGTATTTCCGTTTTTACCTGACCGTTTGGGGGGGGGATCGACTGCAGATTAAACAAAAAAGCTAAAAAAAAAAAGTCACCACAGGCAACGGCAACGGCAACGGCAACCGCATTCCCCCGAGTATTTCCGTTTTTACTTGACCCTTTGGCTACACTCGACCTCCATCGTAAATAGTCGATAAGTATAGGCGTATACCAGTTGAATAATTCGTATTTCCGTTTCCCGTCGAAGTACTACTACTAAATAATAAATACTACTAATTTTTATCTCGATATATCGAAATAGATAATCGAATTAGTTGCTTTTAATTAACTATCGACTTAGTCGAATTATTTAATTCGAATTTTCGCAACACTAGTCTTTATATAAATGGATGTGTTAAGTTTAAAGTGGTCTTTGCAGGTCTTATGGTGGGTTCATGCAGAAATTTTTAGTAATAAGAATAATAATAGTAATAAGCATAAAAGTTAAACCTTCGTTTTATAATGACCCAGTTCATGCAGCAAATCCTTATTTTTAAAATTATTACTAAAAATTATGTTTACTGCATGAACTGGGTCATTATAAAACGAAGGTTTAACTTTTATGCTTATTACTATTCTTATTCTTATTACTAAAAATTTCTGCATGAACCCACCATTAAAACTGAGACATACTACTGTCCGTGTTTTAAAGTTGGCAACCCCATATTGACGTCAAACAAAACGGACGTCAATTTCTGTACGCAACCTTGAATGCAGAAAGAAAACGCCGAACAAAACTATAAATATTTATTAAATCATCTGTGCTCCATATTTACAATGTACAATAATAAAATCTCCATTTTACAGTTAAATATTATTAAAAAGATCTTACGCTATATTAATATCTTAATATTTATATAAAAAATTCAAACGGCTATTCAACAAGCTTCGCTGCCAGCATTATCCATTTTTTATTGCGCCTCCGACAACTGATAGAACGAAAATTACCACGTTGTCTCGTCCAGCCAACGTACAGAAAGACGAAGAGGCGCAAGTTACAGTACGGTTCAACTAATAGCAATTTTTGTTTTTCAAAATGGCCGGCAACTTTAAAAATTACACAGACGAATCGAAATTGTATAATAAATAATTGGAAATTTTAAATTTTCGAGGAAATTCAAGGCTCATAGCATCTGAACAAATTCATGAGTCTTGAAATCATCATTATAAGTACGGATTGAGTTTTTTTTTTGACAAATTACTTTTCTGTGATGCAATTTGTAATTATAAATACAATACACAAACTACACAATACTTAATTTTACATTAAATGCATATTGTAATGTAAATTCTGGTGCGAATCCAAAGAAGCATCTTGCTAGCTCCTCTTTCTGACTAGCAACTGGACAAAGACGTGAGTTATGCTTAAAACAATATTACGTGAAATAAAAAATAAAACGCCTACCAGTGGATACATATCACAGTCACGTTAAAAAAGTATATATTAAAAATTTTGAAGTCCACTTTAAGGCGGCGTGAGCAACAAACATCAAGACAAGCCACTAACATTAAAATTAATTAAAAATATAATCCGTATTGACAATAAAATGCCTGTTGAGATTCTGGCACCGTTTATAGATTTTTCCTAAGTTCGGCACCCAAAAAAAGACCGTATATTTTCCCGTCCAAGTCCAAAATCGCTAGTTGCGTATAAACTATTCCGTTAAAACATAAAACAATTAAAAATGTTTTTTCTACTAGGTGTATAAAATTAATTCATAACGATATAATAAATGTAAATATTAACTATTCAAGTTCTACAAGTATTTGGAAAAAAAATTGTATTTTCGTCAACAATTTTTATACACGATGTCTGCAAATTGCGTCTGCAAAGTTTTTAGCTTTTTAATTATAGAGCTCCAAAACCTTAAAAAATCGTGTTTTATCATCTACCTGAAAGCTTTGACGATTTTGACACAATTTTGTCCATAACACAAGTTGAACTTCGAAATAAGTTTTTTTTTTCAAAAAAACGACAAAACTTTTTTTGACAAAAAGTAAAAATATTTTACCAAAATAGAAATCTCCATTGATATCACGTTCGTTAAAAAAAAAATGCGACCCTTGTAAAAGTTCTACACGTTAGAAGGACAATCTGACCACGAAAAATTATCACCCAGTATATTAATTTAACCAAGATTTTGGGAAACAATATATCTAAACTGTCTAAATACGAGCCAAAATTGTGTAAAAAGAGCTGTCATGGAAATACTATTAAAAAACAATTTTTTTTAAATTAGGTTACATTTTATTGTTTTTTTTTTTTGTAAATATTTAACCTGCAATTAAACCGTTGTCAGAGTAATTAGCGAACATCCTGTATAATCATGGATAGTTTAACAAGCAATTCTTTCTTCAGACGGGACTCCTTTAAAAAAATGCCACCAAAATCGGTCATAAAAAATGGACGATGCGTATATTCACAAATAACTTAATACAATATACTGGGTGGGTCTAAAATAGGCAGCATATAATCTATATGCATACCTGCAAGATATTAAATATACATAAGGTTGATTTTTTGAGCAAAACAAACTTGAGAAATAGCATTTAAAATTATACTACATAATCCGAATCTTTAGATATATTTCAGAAAGTAACTGTTAGGTTTATTTTTAAAAATCCCCACAAATAATGTGATTTATGCCACCCCACTCTAGACCCACCGCGTACGATTAGAGAAAAAAAAATATGCACAATCTACACTTCTCCTTATATGCGAAAATAAAATGAAGGAAACAAAAAAAAACCTCCTCTAACCTATTAAAGCAGAGTATTTTATTTAGAATTGGAGACGAAATTTCTACGATAGGGCATGCGTTGACCTATGTAAGAGCACGCCACGTCGACCCTCCCCTCCCCCCTACGATACGGATTTCCAAAAAGGCACCTCGTAGCTGCTACGACAACCGAAAAAATTATAGTACGGCAAAATAAGGTCGGTGTGAAGGTAGGCACTTTTTGAGAAAACGCTTAAGACAATACATGTATAATACCCGAAATCGTCACAGGAATATGCATCTGGCAGTGTGGAAAACGTCTCAAACATCGCACTAATTTTTTATTTTGCTCTAACTTGCTTAATATAAGAGGAACTTGTATCCTTATAATGCATATTATTTTGAAAAAGCAATTTTACATTTAAGGCATTGTTAACACTCTCTAACTAGATCAGATCTCATGTTGGTAAGGCTCTATGGATGAGTATTCTCGTCGGCCGTCATTGAAAGCTGGACCCCAAATTGCTGACGAGAATACCTACATTTGAAGTGCTCTAACATCGATATTCCTAAATGTGTTTTGTTTTGTTGTCGAAGCTTTTAAGCCAACTAAAATTCAATAAAACCCAAATTTGTCAATGCTTAAATTATTTCCGAGATAAACTGAATTCAAATTACAATCGTTCGGATAGCTGAATTTTTTTTTGTGGCTCATCTTTTGGCAAATTTTTCAAAAACTGCGACGTCTTCCAGATAATTATTGTAATTTACAAACAGTGTGTCTTCGTGTTGTATAATTTTATTTAGCTAGCGGTGTATGCGACATTTTCCTTCCGCCAGGCACAAAAAAAGTTGGGCACCAAACTGGCACCACATTGAAACGTGTTGTTCCAAAATTTACTCCAATTCTAGCATCCACGTTTTGATAGAACAAGTAACTATATTTGGCCCAGAGAATAGATATATGTAGAGAATTGTCTCCTTTTATGCCTTTATGGTCACAGTTTTTTTTTGTGGAGATAAGCTAACAATACTGTTGTCACTCATGACTGTAATAATCAACACTTTTATAGTGACTATGTCAACAGTCACAAGTTTTACTTTAAAAACGGCAACCAATCAGATAGTACGCACTGATCACTATATCTATTCGCCGGCCCTAATTGTACTACCCATTTTGTCTTGTTTTTAAACAAATGAAAAAATTATAATTAAAATGATGAAGCAGTTAACGTTTTTATTACACTGTATGTCTTTGTGATAGAAAAACCTGGTTTTTCTATCGAAATATGTGAAAATGAAGGAGTTCCGTTTAAAAGAAATGTAGGGTTATGTCAGATCTGCTTGTGTTGTTTGTTTAGTCTTCTTCAAATTTTTTAAACACTACTTGTTTCATATCTCCCAAAATAACCTCAAATTTTGATCAGAAATATCCAGTTCTTCTCCTTGCATAACCTCAAAACAAACATTTAAATCTTGTTAGCGTCTAATCTCTCGGTTCTCCACCAAACTTTACAACCCGACCAATCCAAACAAAGTTTCAAGCTTTGAAACTAATTTTTTAATTTAATTTTTGATCTCTTGGACCAACACATTCAACTTGATGCCCGTTTAGCTTCGAGGCAGATGTCAAGGACAACCCGCACCAAACGATTCCTCTCGTCAACATCGAAAAACTTCACGTGCTAAGATTTGATGCGAGTCTCCCGTGCACATCGCCAGTTCAAAACAAGAAGTTAACAAACACCTCGACAAGAAAAACCTATAAAAAAAAAACTAAAAGGATCACTTTGCCCCTTCCGTCGGCCCTTCGCTAGCTCTACTACTCTTATTATCGTTACTCTCTACCTCTCTCTTCTCCGTACTACCCGATCCCTCCTTTGGCGCCTCTTTCGATTCCTTACCTACGTACGTCTTTTCGCACTCTCGCTTTGGTCCCTGCCCGCAACGTTCCCCTCCGAAGGCTGTCTCTCACTACTAGGTCTCGTCTTGTCCTCAACACTGCCTTCCAATCTGTTCTGTACAAGACGCGAAGGAAGAGGGTTCCCTGGAGGCAAAGAAGAAGAGGAGGTCACGACATCTGGACAAGGACTCACAGAAGCTGAAGAGGAGCAAGCGGGAGGTGAAGATGTAGTGATAGCCGGAGGTCCACCGGGAACCAACACATTATCACTTTTCTTTTCTAAGGATTGTTTTCGCTCGAGATCCTGAGGGGCCGCCACCCTCTCCAAACCCTTACCCTCTGTCTTTTCTTTGCTTTTCACCTCCTCGACACTCTCTAGCCTCTTTCCTTTGTCTGTCTCCGCACTGGACAGCTCGCCCTTGTTACTCATCTCCTTGTTTCTATTCTGCGTCAGTTTTTCGACGGTGGTTTTCGAGACTCTTGTCATTCTTAGGTTCCTTCGGGGTCTTCTTGGAGGGTGGCGCCTGTTTTGGGGAAGAGGTAGGCAGACTGTGGGGCCTCGACATCACGGAAATACCAGGCGGAGAAGTCGTGGCCAACTTGGATGAAATCTGCAAACGCGGTAACGTGTTTCGGTATAGTAACATCGGGCAGGCAAAGAGCTGTTAGCATCTTTGTGTACAAGAACATAAATACCTCACCAGTTCGTTCAAATAGATTTTTGATATATAATGTAAAAAACTGAGATTTACTTTAAAATATTGCCCTACAAAAAATCTTTAAAACTTCATAGTAGCGTTAAAAATAAATTTTGAAATTTTGAAATTTTGTTTGTGCTGTCAGCCCATTAAAACCCAAGGTAGATGAAATTGTAAAAAGTCAAATTATTGGCACACTTTTTTTGGTTAGATACCCACCTGCGAGCTGTGCCCCTGGCCCTGCTGCTGCGATACGACGCCCATCTTCGGACTCGTGGGAGACGGAGCCATCATCTCGAAGCCCTTGCGCTGGTTGAGGTCGAGACTGAGCCCGGGTATGGCCGAGGCAGCCGGGAAGCCCATCCGCTGCCCGTACCACAGACTGTGGTAGGCGGCCATCATCCTCGGGTCGTACGGAGGGAAGCCCGGGGGACCGGTCGGGTACAGGAACTGGTTGGGGCTCACTGTGGGCGAGGCCAGATTCGGAATGAACGGATTCGGAGGCGTGAAGTTCAGGTTGACCTTGTCGCGCTTGCCGCCGCCAGTGGGCGACTGCGACTTGAGCTTCGGCGAGTGGGGACTCTTGGGGGACCTGCGCTCGTTCTTCGGCGAGCTCTGCAGCTTCAGCGGGTTGAATATTGACACGGAGCTTGTGTTGATCTTGAGGTCCGGCTGGGAGCTGTTGGAGGCGAGGGACGCCGTCAGCGGGTTGGACGTAGCCCTGGCCGGAATGGTTGGACAGGGCGTGGTTGGGGAGGGTTCTGCGCAGTGGACGTGTGGTTGCTCAGGCTGGTGGTCTCGGGAGCCTTCTCAGAGATCGGCTTGAGGGTCTTGGGATCGATCTTGACGATGGAATGCTTCCGGATCTCGCTCTTCTCCACCTTGTTCGTCTCCTGGGGGTGCTTATCCTTCTCTGGACTAATGTGAACTTGGTACATGGGTTTGACGCCTGACGCTGGATTGCCTACGTCAACAAACGACTTTTTGATAATGCAAGAAACAAGGTATGAAAAAAAAATTTACGTGCGTGATAACTAGAGGTCGGAAGTTCAGGACTGCATTTAAATGAATATAGTTTAAAATTCCTCAGGGCAATAAGCGTAATGAAATAATAGATAACAAGCCGAACTTTATGCATGTATGTATACAAACAAGTTTCTGTGTTGTTTGCAACCGGAATGTAAGCAAATGTAGGTAAACACAGTGAATCATCCCGAGTTTACGCAGTTTTTCAAAACTGTGTTAATGGGAAATATACTGACGTGAATGTACCCCTGGTATCCACTTTAAGAAAACAATACAGTTGTCGCAATACTACGTTGAAAATTCATATAAACGATAAAATCATGTAACCAAATATGGTAAAGCAAATAGTATCGAGACTATTTAAATTTGAGTTGTTGCTGACTCATCCACACCCTTAATGTAACACTATATTAAACCTTTACAAAACACTTGCAGTTTTTTTTCACAAGCTCTTAGGTTATCACGTTTGACCTCTAGTAATGACTCATCAGTTGTTTGACTATAATCCAAATTAATCAAACCCCAAGTGCACTAAAATGAGTGTGGACAACTTACCCAGGTACCGAGGCATGTTGTTCCTCATCTTGAAGAACTTGGCGGGCCTAACGTTCTTCAAACCCGAATATTTCGGGTCGGGCGACTTGCTCAGATTCGCCTTCGAGATCTGGGAGTTCCAGCTCTTCGGCGGATCCCTCAGCGTCTTGTAACCGATCGGCGTGCTCGGCTTCGACTTGATGCCCGGCTTGTTGTTCGCGCCGGCCGCCTGTTGCTGCTGCTGCTGCGGAGACGACGTCGCCGTAGTCGCCGGCTTGCCTGCATACAACGGACCCCCCACCGACGCGGCCGAAGGTTTGGCGTCGTGCTTGGGGGCGCCCTGCGGCCTGTTGTCGGGCTTGGCGTGCGGCCCCGCGTTGAGCGCCAACTCGGTCGCCCCACGTTGGGCGCCACCGGAGCTCGTGGTCGGCTTGGGAACGTTTATGACCGCGCTGTAGGTGGTCTTGGGCATATAGCAGGGCGGCTTGACGCCCGCGTAGCAAGCGGGCGTCGTCTTCGGCGGGATTATAGACGGCCTCGTGGACATGATGGAGGGTTTCGTCGACATTATGGGCGTTCCGGGTCTGCTCAATTGAGCGTTAGGGAAATTCTTGTTTATGAAGCTGGGTTTGGGAAAAGCGACGTCACTAGTGCTCGTTTTGGCGCTCGTAGACACAGCGGCGGCGGACGTCGTAACGACTGGGGTGGCACTCTCGGGTTCGGGCGCCTGATTCTTCGCCAATTCCTTGACGTTCTCTCCGTTCCTGTTCAGTTTCGAGTGCTTCTTCAATGGGTGATTGTTGGAGAGGTTCAACAGGCCTATGGAGTGGTTCAGGATCGTAGGTTTAGGGTGCTTGGCAGGCGGTTCGGCCTCAGGAACAGCCTCATTCTTACGCTTCAAGCACTTTTCCGCTACGTGGTTCACTTGGGGCTTAGGAGAAGCAGGTCGGCTGTTATTCTTGTCCGAAATATTTTCGTCGACCATCTTAACAGGCGGATTCTCGTCAGTGGTGATCGGTTCCGGCTTGGCAGTGGAGTCTTCACTCTTCGTGCTGCACTTGGAGCTATTTATCGTGCTGAACACCGTGGTGGTGGTGCCAGACGAAAGCGAGAGAAATCCAGAGGTGGTTTCTAACCTCAACTTCTCCTGTAAGGTACTTTCGGCGGTCTTATTCAAACTCACCGCGGTGACAGGTACGATGTCTTCGGTTTTCGGTTTCTTCGCAGCCGTCGTGGTGATGCTCACGCTGTTTGAGGTCACGGCGCCCGTGGACTTGCCTATGTACTTCAAGCCGGGCAGCTCCTTCTTCGCGACGTTGCCAAACGAGGCCGCTTTAGGGCCAGGCTTCGATTCCACCACGGTCACCACGTCGTTTTTGTACTTTTGGTCGGTATTTACAATTTCCAAGAGCGAGGGACTGAGCGGGGCGTCCTGGATGCCCGTTATAGACATCTCGCCGTTCTCGCTTATCCTCAGCTGCACCTCCTTCCAGTTGTTGTTGTTGTTGGCGATCGAGTTGGTGGGGGCGGTGGTATTAGTGGCGGAGACTGTGGTGCAGGGGGCGCTGTGAAGAGGGGCAGAGTCCGAGATTAACTGAGGTTCTAGTTTTGGTTTCTTCGCTGTACACTCGTAGATCCTATACGTGAGCTCGATGGGACCCTTCTGCAACAACAGAAAACAACATACCCATCAAAAAGTTTTTTTCTTTTAGAAGGGGGAGAGTGCACAATATACATATGCAATATATACATACCCTTTTCCATAAGTAAATGTACGCTATGTCCATAAGGGTCAAGGAAGAACTAAGGCAATCTTGGTTATACAAAATTTCGACTCTGTGGTTTTGCGTCAGGTCATACTTTGCCCTAAGCAGTTTTTCCAGGTGGCCTACAGAGACTGCCGCGGGACATCGTAAATACCTAAAAAATGCATAATTTTCAACACGTAAAAAAAAAAAAGATACAAGTTTGAGACGTTTGAGACGTTAGTGGGAATATTATCAGCTTTAAAGTGTGTTTTAACATTTTTTTTTTTCTAAGACCAAAGATGCAGTCACCTACCTCGGTGTGTTGTTACAACCGTGGTAACTCAACGTCAAGCATATAGTCTCTTCAGGAGTCAGCAGATGCTGATACGATGCCTCCCCACACTGTTCGAGACTCGACGGTTTTGCCTCGGGGTGATTTTCGTAGAACTCCCTCCGTCTCTGCATCTCGTCTTTAAATTAAAGAATTTATGTTGGAAATATGTTTTAAATGATATAGTACAAGTACTAAGTAGTGTCCATAATTTATTTCAATCGCTTAAAATACTTAAAACAGAAGCAAACCTTTTAGGTTAAGAAAAAAACAGGAGAATTAGCAAAACCTACTAGATTTACTAGCGTTACAAGTGAACTTACTTTGAAACAATCTTGGAACCAGTTTGTAGACGACATCTTGTAGAGTTTTATCTGGTCTGACGTTAAGTAACGGCTTCGTTTTGTGCACCTGAACATCGCACACCGGACAATACTTATTGCTCTCCAAATACTTAATGATACAGCTGCGGCAAACTTAAAAAAAAAAAAGTAACATTGGTAAACACCTGCTTAATCAAGGTGGCGGTGAGGTGTAAATCTAGAGTGCTAGCTAACAAAAGCGCCTCGCGATCTCACACTTACAGGTATGCAAACATTCAATGATTGTAGTCGCATCCACGAAATAACCGTTACAAATCTTGCACGTAATATGCTGGTTGATATCGATGATGGGTATCTTTTTGGATCCTTGCATGATCCCCGTATTATCAGTTCGGGCTTCTCACATTCTGTCCCACCGCATGACCGCAATACCTACGGTTGCATACCCAGCATGCCCATATTGGTCAGAGGACACTTGACCTAAAAAAAATTGCAAAAACCCGCAGCGGATCGAGCGGGCCTCGGCGCAACAGTCGGCTATCGTATTTAGGCCTACTAGACGTCGGAGGAGTTAAAATCTATCGCCTTTTTCCATAAATATTATTGTTTACTTCGAAAATATCCGTTTGACAGACACCAACCTTGTCAAGATTTGACAGATTATAATAAAGATGGCGTCGCTGCACCTTTCAATTCGTCGATTTCGCCATTCGCCGCGATAATTTCAGACCATAGTTCGGGAAGCGCGCTCCTCTAACGTTGCGGCGTCTCCTTGGAAGTTATACGTGTTTTATTTGTTTATTTTTCCTACAAATATATCACTTTAGAAATGCCACCAAATCAAACGCACTATTATGCGTCATACCAACTTAAAAACTGGAAAACGGGCTAGCCACCGGACGCCTAATGAATTGCGCCAGTAATCGCGGGAAGTTTAAATGTCAACAATGAGTCATTTCACATTTCATTCATAAAATAATTTGTTATCAATTATGCAATCTTGTGAAACTCTTTTATTATATTCAAAAATTACTGAAGGTATTTCGGTAACATGTGGAAACCATCACTGACTGTCATGTCTGCACAATAGCGTTCGAAATTCTTACGCAAACGAAGATTACAGTTATTTAGACCCACACTGTATTACTTTCATGTTATTAATGACAGCTCCGTTATAATTCTTATCCAATCAGAATCTGCCTTTCGAAATAATCCCGGTTTGTGATTTAACAACGCTGTTATAAATAACATAAAATGATACAGCAAATTATACCCATTTATAAATTAGACTTAGAATTTAGTTTATTTCGTAGCTCCATCTTTAATTTCTGGTAGTTCAAATAGTTTTCTAGTAGTTCAAATGCAAGTTGTCAACTTTGAAAGTACATAGTTAAAAGTTGTAATATTTCGCACAAAAAATGTAAAAAAAAAAACATTATTTAAATGACTCCTATAGATCTATTTACAGGATTCAGATTTAAGTAAAATTGATAATCCTGTATCTGTAAATTCGGGGATGGAATGTTAACATAACCTAAAAGATGGCAGAATTTTTTCTCGTAAATATCACCGATGGAAAATATAGTTATGGAAAACTTTTCTTAAAGAACCACACAGTCGAAGAAAGTGAGAAAACCATACTGGAATACACCAAAGTGCTCCTAAGGAAAGCAGACGGATTAGACTTCGATTGTGTTTTCACACATTACTTCGTAAAAGAACTAAAAATCAGTCAGTTTTACAGGATAAATGTTATTAGAAAATGGGCTGATGGTTTTCACGAGCTAGCCATCGTTTTACAGCCTACAAATTATGATCTAATCGATTATGAATGGTAATTTAACTAGTTTTTAGGTTATGTAAATGTATTCTAAACTTGTTTTCTTAATTTTTTAAGGAACGACAGAATTTTCGTAATGGTCCGAGAAAAAATGCGAACTAGAACATGCTCTGTCTTGGTTATCTACACTTGGCGGAGCATTTTCTGCCTTGGGAGACTACTTTCCAAGTTGTGCAGATACCGCAGGTAAGATATCATTCCATCAACTCAAATTGGCTTTACGACTAGGTGACCCGAGCATAGCATCGCGCTGTCGACTTTACCTGAGCCTAAGCCTGATCCAGAAAAAAGAAATTCCGATTGGCTCGTAGGATAATTTCCAGAGAATATGATCTTGCGCATGAAGCGCCCATTCTAGACGTGAGACTCTTGAATATGTGCCATGGAATTTGGTCGAAGTTACAGTATGAACACAGGATGTTTAAGAAACATAGAAGGATTTTGTGCGATAAAATAGGCAAAGTTAAAATATAGTTTTTTGTAGTGTGATTCTAACTTAAATTGTTTTTTGTTAATAAACGGATGATATTGCTTTAATTATTGATTCTAATATTTCTAATGTTGATGTAAAAATGGGAAAATTAAGAACTTGATGTAAGAAGTCAAAGAAGATGTAAGAATATTGTTCCTTGAAATGTAAGAACTTCACCACTAAAAACTGTTGTGTACTTCACTTAAACCATACTTTTTATGGGATGTTATCAAAAAAGTGATTGTTTGATTTTGTGATTGCTACAATTTGAGGTCTTTTTAATAATCACTGATAAATTAGATGTAATATTTATTAGAAATAAATTGATAAATATGACAAATATTGTCATAACACAGGATTATAAAATCACAGGTCTGGTATCATCTGCAACCTGATTTTCTTCTTGCTCCTTTCACTGGGTCTTGTTGCTATGTGCTTTCCGTAGACCGTGAACTTCATGTCGTCCAAGCAGAATTGAAACACGGAGGTGTCCTTTACCAGTACTGTGACAAAAATCAGTTTTTCACAAATCATAAATTAGTTAAAATCTAATAGACTACTTACTTTTCAACTTGGACTGTGGCGTCACAATTTGAAACGTAGTCTTGGTCTCTAGCACTACCGTGCCCGTGATACCGATCTGATTCGGTACCTTAGACTTGACCACCATGAGCTCCGCGCCTATCAGCTCCGACTTGGCTACGATAGCGCTGAAAGCTCCCCACTCTTGGTCCCTGCAGCTAGGGGCCCTCGCCAAATCCAAATTCTGCCTCATGTAGTCCTTCCACATGGTCCTCACCGACTCTAGAGGAAGCGTAGTCCCAGCCTTCTTTCGGTAACTTCAGCAGGCCCATCTCCAACCGTTTTTCGCGTTAGGAAAGTTTTTCGCCCTCTTCGGCTTGGATTTCTTGTGAAAGGAGTGCTTGTCCAGTAGGAACTGCCATTTTAAGTCGGCCTTTAGATCTTTTACGTCACTGCTTGGCAGGTTTTTCAAGAGGAGACCACGTATGTATGTCGCTGATTGGTTCGGAGAGAGACTAGGGCCCGGCAGTATGGCTTGAGGCAGGCTGCTGTTAAGGATCTCTGAAATTTACTTTTGGGGTAAATAACAACTCTTACGCATCTCTCATTAATATTACTAGAGCCCGGCGCAATGGTTGGCAACGAGTCGCCATTTTCAAGTTATCTGAAAAATTCATCACAGATTAATTCAATTAGAAGTGAGGACATTATTTTTCAATAAAAATAATGATAGGTGGATATTTTTCAAAGAACTCGAGAACGGTGGCTCGTTGCTGACCATTGCTCAGAGCACTAAATATGTAATATGTACATACTATGTACTTACTTTTTAATTCTCCTTGTGTCGACATCTCGGTAGAAAGAGACAAACTATCAATGGATTGTTCTCAGAAATAATTAGGAAATACGTAAACGAATAGTTTGTCGAATTCCAGACCAAAACATATGAAAGTTGAAAGCTGTAAACGATAAATCAAATCTCCATCTGTCTGTCAAAAATCCATCTGTCCTAAAAATTATCAGCTGGCGATCGGTTTTCCTGTATATTTGACGTGTGTAACAATTTAAATGACTGTTAAAGTGGGGTTTACACGATTTTTAATTTTCCCATTAGTCATAATTTTAATAAGACATAATACAAAGTTTTTTGTATTTTTAAATAGTTAACATAAGGTAATCTAATTACATTATTACTTGATGCGAAAGACATACATGGAAACCACACGACACGTTATACAAAACGTGTATTATTACAAAAATTAAAGGCTTTATATTAAGTAGTTATGATTGTAGGATAATAATTCCATTCACTAATAAAAAGGAATATATTTTTTCCATTTTCATCCATGAGCAAAATAAAAATAAAACGTCTAAATAACTGCAATAAGGCATATGATGTATTATTGATGTAACGGTTTGGTGGTGACAGGGCTGGTTTTATTTCCTCACTACCTTTGATGCGTATAATTGACATTTTACTTATAGATTTATATAGAGCCATCCAAAAAAAACGTCATCAAAGTTGGCCAAGAAAAAAAAGAGGTATTTCTATTCTTAATCGAATTTATAACCTTATTTACTTGTCAAGACTGTCACATCATATGACAGCCATTGTCTATTTTACAAATTATGATGTCACTTGTCAAAAGTTTGACATAACCGAAAAGCTTAGACATGACCGCTATTTCCATCTCACTCGTTCATAGCCAGAGTGGATGACGTTTTTTTTTGGATTCTATACTTTAGATACTGTATAATTGACATTTTACAGATTATATCTGATAGGAATTATAACTAATGGCATCTGCCAGGGGGCGTTGATGTAAAAAAGTCTGCCACACGTCCATTCTACTTCAAAATTTGTCACCTAAATCAGCAAAAAGTGAAATTGGAAATCAAAATCTGCAGAAATGGATTCTGGTAAGCGAAAAAAAACCGTTTTTTCGTACTGAACTCCGTCCTCTTTGATTCTAAAATCATCTAACATTATTATCTTCTCAATTTCATTAACCAATCGATTATTTTCCGAGTTTCAAAGGAAATTGTTTATATTAGTGGTGCCTCTGTCAAAATATAAGCTCATTCAGCATATTTTTCCGTCTAAATTTAGAATAGATACCATTAGAAACGTTTAACGGTTTTGCAATGAGTATAACAGAATCTTTTGTTAAAAGGTGAACTGAATCAAGAACTTTTGGAAGTATTCAGCAAATCCTTCTATGCCGATCAAAAAAAATATCTTGGCCCAGAACGTCTGCTCCAGAGTCGACCCCTTCGAGGTCTGCTTGTCCAGAAAGACCCTGGAAGAGACCCAGCATATCTTCAATCACAAGGTAAAAAAAATTTATTTCGATAAAAATGGATCCTTAGGCATTACGTTCATTAAACTCGTTTTATTTATTTTATATATACAATGCTAAGTCTGGAACAATAATGTTTGGAGATAAGATCAAATAGAGCCTGGATGTGACAATGGTAGAGTTTTCATTGTCTTATCTTATCTTGTGTTTTCCATCGAGTTGTCTGTATGCAGTTTTTTTATTGTCGTTAGCTAAGTCAAATAAACTGGATTCTTTTATTTGCCTAGGCCCATTGTAAAGTAAGGACTTGCGTATAGGATTTCCACAGAGGTCAAGTTGTTGATTCGAATACAAAATTGTAGTTCTTAATTTATTAATCAAATGTTTTAATGGATCATATTTTGTCCCACTTTCTGAGAAATCTGTCCTCATTTTGATGTATTTTTGTTTGATTTACTTTCCATTTTTTTTAAATGTGAAAGTTAAATATGTACTTTTAGGACTACTTTTTGTAGTCTTTGGAGAAATATACTATTGGTGGAGATTTGAAATGTTTTTCAATGCAAGACTTTTGTTTACTTTTTTTGCTGTTGAATGAAGTCTTTTTTTAAAATATATACCTATCTATTTAAATGAATTTTACCTTGAAAAGACATTTTATTTAAATATTTAAATTTTCTACTCTAGTTTTGGTACTCTCTGTACGTGAAAATAGAATTTAAGAATAACATTCAGGAATAAATAAGTTGCCTGCTTGTTGGCTCCTTCAGTTTTACGTCCGGTACTTTCTTCTATATCCTCTGTACCATACAAGTGTGGCAGAGTGTATCACTGTCTGCTAAGATGCGGCATCTGAACTTTTTTTTACAATTCCAGATCGAGGCTGAAGCCAAGCCAGTGACCAACCAGAAGAGTTCGGGCCGGTGCTGGCTCTTTGCCGCACTGAACGTCATCCGCCTGCCGTTCATCAAACACTTCAACCTGGAAGACTTCGAGTTCTCACAGGGCTACCTCTTCTTCTGGGACAAGATAGAGAGGTGCAACTTCTTCCTGAACAACGTCGTCGAGACCGCGGCGAGGAATGAGCCCGTAGATGGGCGGCTGGCTTCCTTTTTGCTCAGCGTAAGTGCCTATTATAATATATATTATAATACATTCAAGCATTTGTTCAAAATGAATAATAGAACCTTCACTTGCAATACGAATTTAATTTTAGCTGGTAGTACGTAAACATTAAAACGAAATTTCACAGCAAATATTGGGAAAATCCAATGGATTTTGCTTATAAATGGATTTATTCAAAGAAGTTTTTTAGTGGTATTTTTGTAATACGTGTACGAGTATTATGTTAACACAAGTGCATTATTTGTCATAGGATCCGACGACCGACGGTGGCCAGTGGGATATGTTAGTCAATTTAGTCAATAAGCACGGTCTGATGCCAAAGAAAAACTTCCCGGAGACTTACAGCTGCGAGTCTAGCCTTAGGATGAACCAGCTGCTCAAGAGCAAGGTAAATTGAAAAAAAATTGCTCAACCTTATTAAATCGTGTGTTGACACATTTGAAACCTCGTTTACCATTTTCCAGCTGCGTGAATACGCCCGAGCCATCCGGGAGCTCATATCCAAGGGCGGCAGCGACGCAGACGTCCGCAGCCTCATCGAGAGCCAGATGACCCACGTATACCGCATCGTGGGGATATGCCTGGGCATACCCAATTCCACGTTCACGTGGAACTACTACGACAAGAACAAGGCCTTCCACAGCGTGGGCCCATCACGCCCAAGGAGTTCTACGAGAAACATGTGAAGCCTCTGTTCGACGTAGACAATAAGGTAAGAAAATGAGTTTTACATATTTTTTGGTGCTACCCTGTTTCCTTTCTAACTCATACAGGTATGCTTGGTGACGGACCCGAGGCCCACCAACGACTACGGCAAGGTGTACACCGTGGACTGCCTCGGCAACGTGGTCGGTGGCCGGAAATGCATCTACAACAACCAGCCAGTGGAGCTGCTCCTCCAACTGACGGCGAAGAGCATCTCAGAGGGCGGCGGTGTGGTTCGGCTGCGAGGTGTCGAAGCGGTGCGCGGGAAAGCAGGGTATACAGGATTTGAAGGTGTAAGTCGACATTCCCGATTGTGATACGCCAAAAAAGTTTGTGATATTACGTTTAATTTGCCCATAAAACACCTCAGATCGTCACCACACAGAAAAATGTTATTGGAACACTTCAAATGTTAGAAAATATGTGATGAAAAATTTAACATAATTTACATAAACACTAAAACCACAGCAAGAGTTAAACCCACAGTTAGAGAGGGATAGATGGCCCATACCTCCTTGAGTCAACGAAGAGAGGGAAAATATAAAGTATCTTGTCCCGTTTTGACTTCACGGCTTGTTTTGTATAGTTATTACCCTTTTGGTTTTCCTTCTCGAGAATTTGATATCTCTGAGTCTTATTAAATTATGGCACCGAAATAAAAACAACTACCTTTTTGCTGGAAATATTTATACATATTCTGCCTTATTCTTCTTATATATGCGCTTTACTATGGAAGTGATAAGTAATTTCATATTAAAGACTTTCTAATTATATTTTCAGGCACGATTTTCCTCTAGTTTTCGGCGTGGATATCCAGGTGACCCTATCCAAAGCGGACAGACTGCTGTATGGAGAAAGCGCTATGTCGCACGCCATGGTGTTCACCGCCATACATAAAAATGTGAGTTGAGTATGCAAGCAATATTTAAAAATGACTGAACGATGAACAAGCAAGAGAGAGCCACATGTATATCAATGTTTGAGATTTAGCTGTCTCGTTTTTGCTTCTAGGAGGACGGGGAGGTGACAAAACTCCGCGTGGAGAATTCGTGGGGCGAGGACAGGGGCGAGAAAGGCTACCTTATCATGAGCTCCGACTGGTTCAAAGAGTTCGTGTTCGAGGTGGTCGTCGACAAGAGATTCGTGCCGCAGGAGGTGCTGGACGTCTTCAAACAAGAGCCCATAGTCTTGCCAGCGTGGGACCCCATGGGGACGCTAGCCCAATGCTAGTAGTCTCATAGGGCATTATCGGGAGTCGCTGTCCGGCGATAGACGGGCGAGTTTACCAACTTGTCTTCTCAAGGAGGCTAAATCTGCAGTGTCAGACGCAATTTTCTGAGGCACATAACCTCAATCGCCTCACACCTCGTAAGGCAGCGGTTCCCATGTTTTTTTAACAATATCTAACACTTCTTAAACCACTTGATATTGGTTTGCGCTCAGTTACCATTATTTTTACTGTAGGGTGCTAGGTTAAGAGTCATTTGTACATAAGAGATGATGGAAAAAAAAAATACAAATGAGAAATTGTACAAAAGGGTGTTTGAAGGTAGCGCAGTGGCGAAGATAAGGAGAAGGATAAGATTTGGGAGGACGGAGGGCGAAAATCGGAATTTTTCTTCAAATTAGATATATGCGTTTCAGTTTCCATGTCTGTCTTCAGGTATGAAGAGTTATTCGTGCTTGAGAGGCGAGTAGATTGGATTTGGTAATAGGTGTGCATATTGTTGTGCGCGGTGTGAATAAAAAAAATATATTGACTACCAAATATAATTCTTCAATTCACAGGTGCGTAACAAGGCTTGATGCAAAACAGTAACACAATATACAGGCGTTATCATTTTTTTTTTGTCACTGTTAACCATTTTATGATTTCCTCATTGAGTTTTTATACATTTTTTAAAACCCTGATGAAAGAACGATAAACCCTTCTCCTACGGTTGACGTGCCTGTGCATTTGAACTGGTTGTTTTTTTCTCTAGGCTCAGTAGTGATGGTAAATAGCCAGTCTTATTTTTACAAGTGATAACGACCGAGTTGGTTATACGTTTAAACCAGAAACGCATCGTAAATAGTTATTCTGGGTGACACTAACACCCAGGTGCATTTATCCACACAAAGCGCTTGAAAGCTTGCATTCTGCCGTTATACAGGGCGATCGACTATATTATCGACGAGAGTTTTCATCTTCCTGTATATTTTTGTCTGTTGTCTCGGTATTTTAAATGTATCGTCCATTTTTTCACCTTCTAGCTTTCAGTTTTGAGTAAGGGCAGGTCCTCTTGCTGACTCATCGGCTTCGCTCCATTATGTGAAATTGAGGGAGTTACTAGATCTGTCTGTTGCAATCTGCTGCAGCGAAGAAATTTATTTTTACACCAGTGAATGACCAGTGGTGATGGATTCATTTAAAGTCGTTTTATTCTAACGTTTTTTGCCCTTTTGTGGAAGATTTTCAACTCAACAAAGTTTGGCCACACCTTTAATTCATGTATTAACAACGTCACCACTGGTTCTGATGGATTCGTGGTCGATTTAGAAACTACTGACTGTCGTTTTGAGTTTTAATCGTGTGGCGCTAGACTTGTCGAAGTTAAATTTTAAGCTAAGGAACAGTCATTGTATTATGTGCTATTTACAGTTTGAAATATATTGTTTTGTACAAGCAGCAAGTAGTTTTATTTAGGTTTAACATTTGTTTTTGACTTCCCTTTAAAAGACGCGAACATGGAAATGCTATGGGTTAGAAATTCGTTATGGGTTAAAAAAAACTATTCTGACAACCCAAACTAAATTCTATAAATTTTAGTCACCCATAGGTGGCTCCTATTACCAAGTATGTTACGTATGTTATATGAATAGGCTGAAATCATAAAATAATTCACTACCCTGGAAAAATTACATAAATATTTTTAAACACATTGTCTTTAAATTCAGAACAATTAATAATAACAATGCACAAAGTAACACCATTAACAAAATGTATTTGGTGTTTTATTGGGATTTTTCTAGCTCTGTGAAGTGGACAAACGCCTTTTAGGATTAACCAAGACGACTAGAATACACTCGAACCCCTCTTATTTCACCTTCGCTTAATTCACATCCTCTTTTATTTCACCACGTTTCCCCCTATTATGTCACGAAACCGTCCCTCTTAAGTCGCCGCCTGTAAAAGTTTTAGAGCTACGTTTGGAAATTGGATTCTCGCATGAATATGTACAATTTTTATTGAAAAAAAATGATTGTGTAATACATTTATTGATTTAAAATAGGTTAGGTGTCTTTTAAAAATATTTAATCTTTAAAATATTCATTCAAGTGGAAAATTGAACTTTGTCACGCACGACTGGGAATACGTACATTAATTTTTTCGTTCAGTTGGCTCATTTTTCGTTATAACAAGTGCTGTGGTATATCTCTAAATATTTCTTTTTACAGCTAAAACACGAAAAAGTTGAGGTTATGATCGCAACTTAAGAGAGGATAAATTTCGCGACTTAAGCGAGGTATTGACGCACGGATTTGGCGACTTAAGAGGGGTTCGAGTGTATGTACATATGTCCATAATACACGCAAACCGGCGCAATAGCTCACTGCGCCGGGAATAGACACGCTAGCAGCGCTAACTGGCGGCTTTCAAAATTCTACCCGCTGCTCCTCGTGTGAAAACTCGGAGGTTCGGTCTCCTTAAATTCTAGTCTTCTTGGAATTAACATTAGCTTTGTTCGCGGAGCTAGTCAGAGATTAATCCTCGACAGTTGCGCATGCGCAATACATTAATAGGCGTTCGCGGTGCGAGAAATCCATGATTTCGACAAAAGATTTGTCGTTCGCGGTAACGTTTGAACAGATATCTGACTTGTCGATAACTCATCAGAACGATCCATGGATTAAGCCAAGAACTATATGTCAGACGCATGCGCCTTATGAATTCTCAGCAATCTCAGCGTGCTGACAAAATAATAGACTCTATACTGTGAAATTAGTTAGGTTATCTGCTCTTTTAACTTTAACACAGATATACAATTTTATATAAAGAAATCATATGATATCTGTAGAAATTCTACATAAGATACAACAGATACAAGTTGTATCTAATGGTAAGTAGTAGCACAAGTAGGTACATCTGTTGTTGAAAGATAAAAAGTAATTTTATGTATAATTATTTGTTTATCTAGATGAGTGATCATTTTACATCAAGCGGTTAGGAAGAAATGCTTGAACTCATTGAAGCTCCAAAGAATGTGAATTATTTTGAGGTGAATTATTTCCAGTTTTGTGTTTCTACGCCGAAGGTTCCAGTACCCACTCCAGGATGTCAGGAAATAGTTCGCGGTGTATTACAAATCCGGGTCTCGTCCCAAATTGAGCATGCGCATAAAGGTAACTTATGGTGGGTTCATGCAGAAATTTTTAGTAATAAGAATAAGAATAGTAATAAGCATAAAAGTTAAACCTTCGTTTTATAATGACCCAGTTCATGCAGTAAACATAATTTTTAGTAATAATTTTAAAAATAAGGATTTGCTGCATGAACTGGGTCATTATAAAACGAAGGTTTAACTTTTATGCTTATTACTATTCTTATTCTTATTACTAAAAATTTCTGCATGAACCCACCATTACTGTTTGCCATGGATTAGTCATGTACTCGTCAGAATTGTTTTCCGCGAACAAAGCTTATGGTAACTGACAACTTTGGTCACAACACCTGGTGGTTACAATTATAACTAAAACGAGGTTGCACCGTATGCTATAAACACACTTGGTTCACTTAGAATAATTAAATAACAAATAATTATTATTAAATTGTCATGGAAATTATTAATTCTCCGGTTCGAACTAAATCTACAGCTCGTTATATCTGTGCTGTTAGGGGCTGCAATAGTAAATCAAATAAAAACTTAGATCTAATCTTCCATTCGTTTCCTAAGTCTGGTGACAGTGTTGTGCAAGTCGAAAATGTATTTGGAAATTTTGAAAAATTTGACAGATTAGAAGCATGGAAACGTGTTCTTAAATTAAAAAATGTATCTCCAAGAATGCGAGTTTGCTCATTGCACTTTAATGTAAGTGATTACATAATTTCAAGTAAGTAAATGCATTCTAACCTCAAAAAAAAAAAATAGTAAAAACAGCATCATCCGACAATTTTTAAGTTTTTTTTTGGAACAAATAAAAAAAGAAATATAATTATGAATGCCAGAATTTTCATCAATTCTATGTTAATAATAATAAACTATATAACTCAAAAAATTTAACAATTTTTAGATGTCTATTTTTAATATGACAATTCAAGTGTTAGTTTTAACTTAAAATATGTAGTAATATTCGATAAGTACTTAATATATATTATATTATGTTATAGATGTTAAACTACGAAGAAAATTAAAGACAACTTCAGTCCCGTCACTAAATTTACAATGTGGTAAAGCAGCCAAGAGTGAAATGGCAAATGATGTACGACTGCAACGAGAAATTAATCGAAATCTTAAAAAAAGAAGCTGCCAAAAAAATTGAAGAACAAGTCACTCTTGATATTATTGAATTAGATAATATTGTAACTGATACTCTACCTGTAGAATGTTCAAAAAATGATGAGTGTTGATATATCTGAAGGAAAAGAAACCAACACATCGTCTAATGATTTTGGAGTACAGGTTGAAACAGTTTTTTTTAAACAAAGTTTTATGGATTTTATTAAAAACGAAAAAGATTTATCGACCGCCACTGGACTACAATCCTTCAAAATATTGGATACTATTGTGAAAATTGTTCAAGAATCATACGGTCATCTTTTGCATAGTTCTCAAATCAGTTTAAGAGACAAAATAATTATGACATATGTTAAACTGAAACAAAACTTGTCGTATGCTTTTTTAGCAATTATTTTTAATAGTTGTACTCCGCGACATTGTCAAAGAATATTTTACGATATGATAGAAATGTTGAGTAAATGTTTGAAAATTTTCATTCCGTGGCCATCGAGAGATGAAATTTCTAAAAATTTACCAGTACAGTTTGAGGCATTCAAAGAAGTTAGAGTAGTAGTTGACTGCACTGAGATTTTTGTGCAAGCCCCAACTAAGGTGTGCTGCCAGGAGATCGTCTACTCACATTATAAATCCTTACCTACGTGTAAAATTATGACAGGAGTGTCACCTGGAGGCCTAATAACATTTATAAGCAAGCCTTATGGAGGACGACCATCAGACACAGAAATATTTGCACAAAGTAACATAACTAATTTATTGGAACCTGGTGATGGAGTCATGTGTGACGGAGGATTTTTGATTGATGAATTATGTGCAAGACATCGTTGGAAACTAATAAGACCACCGTTCCTGAAGGACATAAAACAGTTTACTAAGAATGAAGCTGTTTTAACTTCACAAATCGCAAAAGCTCGAGTTCATATTGAGAGATCAAATCAAAGAATTAAAAGCTTTGCAATCGTTGGTGAAACTATGTCTGTTAAATTAGTACCAATACTGGAAGATATTTTCACAGTACTTTGTGGAACTGTTAATTTAAGTCCACCAATTTTAAATGACGACAAATTTATGAAAGTTACATAAAAATAAAATTTGTAAATATGAAACATGCAAATTTAGGAATGGTTATCAACTATTATAAACTTGTATTTTATTATACTCATATTATTAAATCTCGTATAAATAAAACATCAAAACATTTTTCTTTATAACGAATATAAATATTTAGGATAAATAATTATATTTTTTAATTTATATTAATATTTAAATAATGATTTATATTAATATACAGATATCTTTTTAGAGTAAATAAGTTTCATTTTCTTTTACTAACAGTTTTAAATTGAGATTAAAATAATAAGAATTCTACAGAATCTTTTTTCATTTGACATATAAAATGGATCATCTTCTAATAATAAGCTGTTTTCAATGAGTTGAGCAGTTTCTTGACACAAAAGTTTAATTACCAGCACCTGCCCATAATATGCATGTCTTTTCTTTAATTAGGTATATAATTTCATCTTCCATTACTAAACTTTTACCTATTTCTGAATTTATTGTTGTGATGTCATTAGTGAGTTGATCAGTTTTACCTTTAAAAGGGCACTTTATTTCCAGGATTCTACAAGCATCCCATCTTTAACAACGACTCCATCCGGAGAGTACGTTAGCCACGGATTTTGCTGAGATATGACTAATCCAGTTTCTACAACAATTTTTTTTGAGACTTGTTTGAAAGCTTCGCGAGCCTCTCCTTCAGCTTTCTTTCCGTATTCAGCGTATTCATTTCGAAAGTTTCTTGTAGAAAAAATCTTCGCATTTTTTTCCAATTTGGCTTTTTACTAGATGTGTATGTGTAAAGATTGTAGCAAACCGAACCCGTGATGCGAAATCGTCTCTCCTTGTGACACACCTTTGTCAAACCGCAAGCTTCTTTAAAATTAATGAATACATTTTTATTAGTTTCTACACAGCAGTTATGTAGAAATTCACTTTGGCATTTTTAATCTCTTCTATCAATTCACTTCTTTGGAAATTAAAAATTATATCTATTATTTCTTTTTCTAAATCACATATATATACGTCATCGTAATCAGTTTTTACCAACTCTGCAAATTAAACAAAATTATTTAGTAATATATTTTCCAGGGCAAGTTTACAAATTTATATACAAATGTTTTGCAAATGCTGAATCTCCGACGTCTTTCATAACTCTTTCAATAGCTGATTTAGCCTGTTATTCGGTAAGATCTTTCACCCTATCGCCAGCACGTTTCTTACGTGTAATAGCCTGTGTTGAAAGTAGTTGTCCGAACACTTCTCCATCAATATCGTCTAGGTCTGATGTATCCGCTGTTTGTTGTATATCAGGTGTAGCTAAAACGTTTTCAGGACGCCTGTTTTTTTTCTTCATTTTTTTAATACCAGAAAAACACGGATGTTGATTAATTGGAGTAGGATCGTACTGTTTCAAAGCTTTGTTATGTGCATCTTTCCATAGACATTTTTTATCTGTACACGCCAATACATCTAATTCATTGTATTTTCTGAAATATCATATGATTTTATTTATAACAAAAAAAATATAATATTTTCGAAATTTTAAATTATGATTTGAGGTTAGAAATGTACATACCGGTAATCCACTGTGTGTTTGCACTTTTCACCCGTCCCTGCTTTACAAGAGCATTGAACAGACAAAATTTTGCCATTATTTGTTATTTTCCCATTAATTTCATGGGGTCGTTCTTTTAGGTGAGAACTTTGTAAACAAAAAGCGGTGAAAGTTACTACGCCCTTATTCACACTTTTTACATTTCTCCCCACATTTTATTAAATGTCTAGCTTCTAACATTTTTTCGGCATTGACAAAGTTTTTTTGAGCGACATTCGAACCTGTCCAGTTAAAAATTTCATTTAAAGAAAGCATTTAATAATTTGATTAAATGATACTGATTAGAAACGCGTGTTTATTTGAAACTTGCAACTTAAAGTCAGCCATATTAATTAGGCCACACCTTCATGTCAGTTCCCAATACACTAACTTCACTAGCCTAAGCCTAGGAGACTTAAGATTCATCAGTCGATTGGTCTTTTGATAAAGGAATATGTGATAGGCTGAATCTTATTAAAGAATATTTTGAAAACTGTTATAAATACAGTGAAAATGTTCAAACTTTGAATATTCAAAATTACTAGATATAACCACATTTTTCGTTTTATTTTATTTTGTTTTTCGTAATGATACTGTCACATTATTCCTTTGACTTTATTCAATATCCTCTATTACATTTCTCGTTAACGCAATCTCTCTATTTGTCTAATTCGTATCATACTGTTCTATGGCAGAGGTACCATAACTAACCTCAACTAAAACGTATCATAACCTCATATCAAAAACACAAACATTCAGCTAGCATACAAACAAAACTGTGCCAATGTTCACAGCCAAACTGAACATAAAAAAATGTGAATGACCTACACACACTTGTGTCTTAAAACTTACGTTTCCATCTTAAACATGCCACTTTCTTCTTCATCACAGTTCTCCTCTTTGACTTGACAATCAAGTGTCGACATTTTGAGTTCCTCTTCTTGAGGAATATCTTGTTGCTTCAAAACGAATTTCAGCAACGAAACGTTCCTCCGCAGTGCTTCCAACTGCATCTCGATATCTCTAAACACGTCATCCTGTTGTACCGTCGACGCATCTTGCATATCTTTCGTTTTGTGAGATTTCCAATCACAGCTCTCTTCAGATTCTATTTTTACATTTGCGCTGCTTACAAAGTTCTTGATATCCTTATTCAGGAGGACGAGTTCGACGCTGATATTTTGACGGGACTTCAAGGAATAATTCTGCTGTTCCTCTAGTTCTTTTTTCAGTAGAGAGCACGCGAATTCGGACCCTTTCAGTTCGACCTCTTTCGTGTGAACGTGTTTCTTGCACTGTTCCAGTGCATCACGAAGCTTCTTCTTCTCCTCTCTGAGCAGGAAGACCAGGTCCTGCATGTACTTGAGGTTCTCCCGGTTTTCGTACTGAATGCCTGCGGTCGCTATCAGCTGTTGCTTGGAGTCCATTGGGCTGATCTCCACACTCAGTTTCCTGGCGTTGGCCGACTTCACTTGGCGCTTTAAATTTCTGTTCTGGACCTCCAAGGCAGAGATGCGAGTGCGCAGCATACTGATCTTGGAGGCGTGGTGCTTTCTGAGGCTGTTCTCCAGCTGTCTGGTGGAGTCTCGGACCTCCATTTCCTTTTCTTCCAATCTACAAAAAATTTATGTATGTATATAAATTTATTCACTAATAACCAATAGTGCACAGTAGACTCCGGTCACTATCGCAGAGCATCTTATCCCGGAAAGTCCAAGGTCATTAGAAATGGAGCCATACATTTGTTTAAACTCGTTCGTAACACACAAATATGTATTCTATTTTTTGTATATGAGTTTATTGATTTATGTGAGTAGTAGTTTATGTAAATATAGCCTCAAATATTTAGGTACCTTTCTTCCAGTTTTTGAATTTTTTGTTGGAGGAATTTCACATTTGAGTTTTTCTCCTCTTTCTTAGCTGTTTTCACTACGTTTTTCATTAGTATGTGCAACGCTTCTATCTTTTTCTGGAACAGAAGAAAATGTAACGAATATACTCCAGGTCAAGACAAATTTTTACATTCAACTCCCTGCATCTTTAACTCAGATCAAATTAGGGATTCAACTTGACGATTTACCTCATACTTTTCCTGACAGTCTAATAATACTCTCTTAGGCACTAACTCATCATCGAAAAGAGGATCACAATGTTCCTTCAACATTCCCACTAAGACATTGGTTCGACTTTGGAATGAGAAGCCTTGTTGAACTCTATTTCGCAATCTTCTAAAGATGTCTTAACGCCAATTGCGTTAGTTATACTGATAAACTCGAAGTTTCGTTCACCTCCTACGTCGGGCAGTTCCTGTTTCATATCGACTCTCTCGAAAGGCATCAGCGCAGGAAGTTCCGTGGACCCTTTTGTTTCGAAAATGTGAGGATAAAAATACGAGTGTTCTTTTATTATCCGACTAATGTCGAAAGAACTCTCCATATTTCACGTAAATCCAGGAAAATATTTTGAAAATAAAAAATAATATCTATTTAGGTTAGGACCTAGTGGAATCTTCTTCTTCTGATTAATTTATACATGCTGTCTCACTGAAAAAGTTAAAGAACGGTAGAGATAGCGAGTCGACCATTGAGCCACACAACAGAAGAAGTAAAATTATAACAAAGTATTAACAGGTTCTTTGATTACTTTTAATTAAAGTGACGTTAATATTTTAGGTTTGTATCGTTCAAAAATTTTTTGAGGGCAAGTATCATTAATGCTATTCTTTCTCACTCTACATTTATATATGTTCACAAAACAACTTCTACCAGATTGAGAAATTAAAATATAAATCAGCTGATAGGGGATTGGGTGTATTTCAAAATCAAAATTGATTTATTACATCTCATTTTTGGATAATGGGAATGAGATCTATAACGTTACTTTTGTATTGTTTTCCATTAATTGACGACGAACATATTTTAAAAAACATTTTATTTTGAAACGAGCCAACAGTTTTACATTCGGATAACAAATAGAAGCCAAATGATATGGTATAATATTCTTAGATCTTTCAGTAAAATGAAGAAACGCTATTTCACTGCGTATAAGGTATTTGTCATTTTTTGCATATTAAAGTGAATTCTAAAGAATTCATTATATTAAAAACTACTGAATTGAAATCAGTAAAATAATGTAATACTTTTATTTAGTCAGATTTTGTATGTTTTAATGCAAATTATTTATATTAAAAGTGTATTTATATCATATCATGTGGTTTTAAAAAGTTATAAATATGTAAATAAATAACAAATTGAATGCAAAATGTGTAGAGTACGAGGAATGGTAATTGGAAACATATTCATAGTTTTTTCAATACACAAAATTAACCTTTAAAGTACAGTTTGAGTTCCATTCTCTCAGAAAATTATTCTTTTATTTAGATGTTTTACGATTCCGCTTCCTTCTCTTTTATTCTAAGATAACATATAACATTTTGAAAACATCTCATTTACCTGATATTAAATATCACCTTCACTGTATACAGTACTAATCTCAACTGCTATTCGCCACTTATTTAGATTGTGTTACTGTAAATTGAACGCGCTTAATGAACGTACGTCCAGTATTAGTTCTTACAATAATTAATGATCACTTCTTCTACCTCCTCTTCAGTGATAGCGTTTTCGATTCATCAGTTCCACAAACTACATAATTACCACGCAGATGGTCGTTTTTTGTTCTTTTAGCGTCCTCTTGCCTTTTAGGGTTATGTCTTATTAGTTCTTCATTACTAAGTTTACCAATGACGAACTGAAACTACACCTTTTCGACGTCTTTATACTCTCACGCATTGCTTTGACGCTTTTCCAGCGCTTTTGAACTTAACTCACAATAAAACACTAATTTAAAATCCGCAATATTCGCACTGTTTCGACTCCAATTTTTTCTCCCTCTCTCTGAATTCGTTCTCCTTCCTCCTGAACTCTTCCCTCCTCAGTTCCAGCTCTTCTCGCAACTTCTGGCACTCCTCCTCCGCTATTCTCGCCCTGTCTATCTTCTGGCTCAGCGACCTCTTCAGCGCCGCCACAGTCTGCTTCATCAGCCCCACCTGCAGCTCCGCTTCCTTCACCGATTTACTATTTTCCTTTCTCAGCTGATCCCTCTCGTTCATCAGGGTCGCCGAGATCTTTTGTTCATCTCTGAGCATCCTCTGGAGGTCCTCCTTCTGACTCTTTGACTTCTCCAGCGCCCTGCACATCTCCTGGAGCTTCATATTTAGGGCGGGGTTATCCTTCAGGCCTTCGAGGTCCTTCTCTATCTGCACGACTTGGTCCTTCAGCAACTGCCTGGTCTTCATGCTGTCGATGATCGACTTGTCCATGATGTCCATGTCGAGCTTGAGCTTCTCCAGCTCGTTCTGCTGTAGGGCGTTCTTCACGTGGGCCGCCTCAAATTTTTGCGTGAGGGTCTTACACTTGGCCTGCAGCTCTTTGCGTTCGGCCTCCTTCTGGGTGCGGCTCTGTTTCCACTTCTTCATGTCTTCCTCTAACTCCTTCTTCTTGTCCAGCAGGTTCTTGTTCTGCTGCTTCTGCGCCAATTTCATTGACCTGATGGTATTCTCGCGCATCTGCACTTGGGATTTCAGGTCGGTTATGCACAGGGCATTGTTCTTGTTGAGTTGCAGCAACTCTTCCATCTGGGACTTCAGCGGGCGCTGTTTTTCTTGATGCTCGCTTCATCTCTTGATCTGGAAAATATATAATGATAATGCGTGAAATTTCATTGAACGTCTGCCGAATAAAAATTACCTTAAGTCTAACATTCTCTTGAGGAACTGTTCCTTTGATTTTGATTCCTTCAGCTCATCTTTTAACTTTTTCACATCGTTTTTTAATATCCTCACGTTGTCGCTTCTCGAAGATTGCGATCCCTTCTTTTTTTTAGCGTCTGCAGACATTTTTTTGTTCAGCGCCCTCATGTCGGCCACAGTTTTCTATAATGAAAAGACAGAATCACTTGGAGCTATTAAAAAAAAAAAAGAAGAAAAAGGTTGGTCTAATATGAGGATTTTTTTGTTGTTTATAAGTGTAATAATTCAAGATAAAAATTATTTATTCAACTAACATTAAAACGAGTTACTAATTTAACGTGCAGGTGTTAAGTTTTGAAAAAAACATCTCGCAATATAAACTGCTCCAAAAATTCTATTGCATAAAGTTATTCCAAACATAAAACAGGAAAACCAAAATAGGATTTTACATTTTGCTTTGAATTGCCAATGTTTGTAAACAACTCTGTTTATCAACATGTCGCGGACGTTAATAAAAATTGGAAACCTCTTTAAAATCAAATCTTTCGCTTACGGTCACATACCGACCGATTATAAGCTGATTTAAAAAAAAAAGTGCCGCAAATACAGATAGTAACGTCCTTTTACTCTCACCTCGTACATTTTTTGTAGTTCCTGAAATACGTGCTTGGGCACAGTATCCGTATTAGTCGATTGCACGTTATCTGGCACATATTTTGCGTCCGCATTTTTCTCCAACCCCGCTTCGCTAGGAACTGTCACAACATTGCTGATGAAGAAGTTAGTTTCAGTGCTCGCGCACGGCTCGCTGGCAACCACCTCCATGAGTGCTTCTTCCGTGTGCCAACTTCCATCCTGGGACGCCTCGTTGGAATACTCGTCGCTCGGCTCAGTCTTTATAATGATGGTTTCCTCGTCTTCCGTTTCTTTCTTAATGCTGTCAAGGTCCGCAGGATGGATTTTTAACGGGTCTTCTTCGCCCCCGATGAAGTCGTCTTTTGCGTAAGAGTGTTCCAGTTTTATTCGTTTGTTGTATTTCACCTCGCACTCTTCGAACGGGTCCATCGCGCTGGCGCCGCAGACTCTTTAAAAACTCGAGACCGCCTGTCAAAAAGAGAAGGATCGCTACGTCACAGGGTCAGAAGAGTCGTTCACGCAACCAAATCTTCGATCCGCACAATGGCCGCTCTACTGTTGGAAATCGTCGTCAAAAATGGCCGATTCTCCTGTTCTGGGTCTCGTATTCTGTCGAATTCGCGATGGAAACTGCCCACAGGACACGTAAGAAGGACTTATCTCACCGTTCCTGACATTTATTTCTTCAAAACATGGCACTTTCTTCGGTAATTACTGAGAATAATATCATCATTCGCCACTCAAATGCAGACTAGCAAAACATATTTACATTATTTTTCAGTCGCGAACTCCGTGGTATTATTCAAATTGACAGATAGAAGAAAAGGAGGCTAGGTTGGAGACACAAGTGGATGAAGAGAGATGAAAGGCTATTGACAGCTACTATCAAGCATAGATAAAAGAAGCTATCATGTGGATGCTTTCGTGTAGAAGAAGACGAAAGAGTTGATTAGTTAACTAGCGTTTTCGATTGTAACTATGAAAGTGACTTTCATAACTGTATAATGGAATTAAATCAATAAAAATGTCACGAAGAAAACGATATATTTCATGTCAGAGAATGATATAATTATTATCGTTATAGTTCCTAAAATAATATACGTTTTGTTCTGCTCTGGACCTGTTTCATTGAAGACGTTTATATTACATTGTATAGTAAATTAATTGTTCCTTGTGCTATAAATACTTCACTCACACACAATAATTGTCAACTGTGCTGACATATGGTATTTTAATTGTTCATATTCATATGAACATGTTTTTATTTATTTTTATCGTAGTTATATACCTGTACTGTAAATAATTATTCAGATAAAACAGCAAAACAAGACCCAGATAAAACAGATTTGTCATCGACAAACATATCACATATTACTTACAAATGTATATATTTTTGGAAAGAACATAATGATGTAGGTAGGTATGTATGCTAATATTCAAGTGCAGTTAATTGGTATCGATATTCAAGATGGTAAACAATCTGTGTCAGAAATTTGTTCATAGTCAATTTATCGCTATTGTCATGCTTTATAAATATTTAAAGAGTAACAACCGGTAAAAATAATGCCATCTAAGGGTTGTAGGTAGCATAACATTTTAAAAAAATCTATATAAATCATGAAATGACGTATGAATGCACTTAAATTGCTCACTCATCGGCCTCAACGTTTTACAAAACGCCAACTTCATTATGATCTTGATAAATGACAGTGACACCTGTGGCTAAATGTTGACTTTTCATCTTCAGTACGACACAGAATAGAGCAACTTTCAGGCATTGTCCTGTCTATTTTTTATCTCCGTTTAGAAGTACATACATATGTACTTTTTTTTCGTTTGTTAGAAGTTTCAGCCAATAGGATCTAATGGTGGGTTCATGCAGAAATTTTTAGTAATAAGAATAAGAATATAGTTAAATGTTAAATAAGCATAAAAGTTAAACCTTCGTTTTATAATGACCCAGTTCATGCAGTAAACATAATTTTTAGTAATAATTTTAAAAATAAGGATTTGCTGCATGAACTGGGTCATTATAAAACGAAGATTTAACTTTTATGCTTATTACTATTCTTATTCTTATTACTAAAAATTTCTGCATGAACCCACCATAAGTGTGGCATTTAAATATTTTAGCTCATCGTTTAACATTATTAAACATTTGAGCTCATCGTCGTGTTTTAAAGCCTTTGTTGTAAACAGAACCGAGTTTTAAAAATGCGAATGTTCCTGTAAACCCAGTAATCGTAATTTTATTGTGAAAAAATAAAAACATTGCAAGGGCAATTTTAAACTTAGTTCGTGAGCATACATTTATGAACTAGGTATGTACTGTGTGATATTAATTACAGATATAATTAGTAGAATACTACAGAGTTATCGATTGGCAGTTTTAGGTACAGTATTTACAGTAGAAAAAACTTCTTAAGTCGATGGAATTAATTTTTAAATGAACCACTATGTAGTAGCTTCGTCGTACCACTAGGGAGGTACCCCACTGCCCACTTACATCTCTTTCCTTTTTTATTGTGGTATTGCCATAGACCACTGGGTATGCTACTTCTACTAGGCTAAATCTCGCGGGGTACAGTATTACCCCATTAAAAAAATTCCACAAAAAATCAATGCCTAACCCAAAAACCGACAAATTTAGAGTTTTATTTTTCTCTCTCCCTATAAATACACCAGGATAAAATGGCAGTCAATTCTTGGTCCTAATCTTCGTCTGTGACTTGGATTTCTTCCTCAATATCTGGTTGATAGTGGACAGCTCTATGAGCGTCCTCTTGATGTACATCATCTGCGCCTCCACGTTCTCTTTGGCGATGAGCACTGGGTGTCCCTTCGATTGTGCCATGTGCTCGTATAAGTTCCATATCGACGACTTCACCTCATCTAGCTCGTTCATCACCTGCACCTGCTCAGCGAGGGAGTAATTAAGTACCTCCGTGTCAACAGGGTAGTTTTCTTTGTTAGGAGTGAACACGGAAGTAGTTTTGTTAAAAAATACTATAAACCGTAGGTTTTATAGTTTCGATTGGGACAATATAATAGCTTAAAATTTACCGTGACAATGTATTTTATATGTTGTGTGACTCGAAATTGTCAATTTATTTACCGAATGATTCTTTATTTTCGTCACAAGCTGCTCGTTCTCCAGACACTTGATGTTGGCTACCTCGTATCTGGCCTGTAAGTTGGCAATGTGATTGTTCAGACCGACAATCTCCAAATGTTTATCCGCCATTAACTTCATCTGCAAAAATAACATAGTTTGGTAATTTTTTGAGCCAAATACATGGTGTTTGTTTTAATATTCAATAGCAGTATTAACAGTGTTTTTATATTTAATAGTCATAATTAATATGAGAATAAAGGAAACATTGGAGTGACTCACCATGTCATTTCGTGCCTTTTCGAGGTCTCGCAGATTGTCCTCTTGAACTTGGGCTAAGTGTTTCTTGGCAAACACCAGAGCCAAGTAACGATTTATCATATCCTGTATGGACCCAAATTCGACAGAATAGACCACAACGTCTTGCAAGTAGTCCTGCGAGACAAAACCGAAGCACATCATATTAATTTTCCATCAAGACAGAATAAAAAGGGATTTGTATGGTTACCTCGTACAATCTATACTCTTTTATTTTCATTTCCATCTCATGTTTAGACTTATTCAGTTCCATGTAGTTCTGGATGTGGTAATTTATGTCCCTCTGCCTCTGGTTGATAATGACTCTCTCTTCAGTCACCTTTTTAAAGGCCCTGTCCCTCTTTTCCATGTTTTCGTGGACGAACTGAGAGCCAAATTAAAAATGTTTGTATATTAGGTACTTACCGATCAACTTTTTGGAGGTAACATCTTTAAAATACACAACGTGCTACACATTACAGTGTGGAAATTGATGAAGTTCTCTCGTAATTTAGCCTCCTTCTTCTCTAGGTCTCTCCAGTGCCAGTCCAGCTGCTTCCTGACTTCTCGTTGGTAGTGCCTCTTCTGCTCCAGCACCTCCTCGACGTCTCGCAGCTTGATCTGCAGCAGGGCTAGTTCCGACTTGGGATCGTGGTCGCGAACCACGTCGAATTCCGGGTACTGCCTGCGAAAAGTCAGCATTTGCATAACAATGTCAGTCGTCGGAGAACCTCGTTGTTGTCTGATATTTTTTGTCGATAATATCTTGACTTGTAACCTACCTTGTACCTGATCGTCATCGACGCATTGTATTGTAAAAAGGGATGCCGCGTAAACGTAACATATAGAACAAGATATATATCAAATGTGTAATATTTGATTATAGGTTTTCCTGAGTTTTCACTTGATGGAAGTGTTAATATACGATATCTGTATGGAACCTACTTACTTGACACTTTCAAACTTCTTCGATCTCCTGTAGTCGGTGACGGCTTTTTCCGGGCGAATTTTTGGAAACGTTAGGTGGGGTGACTTGCCAGGGTTCATCGTTTTGGTTCTTACAAAGCTTCAGGAATAATACAAAATTCTTTGGAGTATTCGGATTTTTAATCCAACAAAAACTGGAAAAACCGCGAACACAAAACGAAAAAAAACCCGCCACACAAAAAATGTGACAAATTGAATAGAGAGTGTCAAAATGACGTAATATCTTGCCATTTCTTCTCAAATATGATTAGAGAATATTTTAATATTGAAGGCAAAAATGTTTGCATTTCATTGCATTACATTTATTTTTACGCAGCGGCCCAAACAGCTCGACGGCCCCACTTAAGAAAAGGTCGTCGAAACCCCCGTTCATGCTCTACCGACAGTCTTTTAATGGTTCCGAGCCGATTTTTTTTTTTAAAAATTAGGGGGGTGGGGGGGGGTGGGAAATTTGCGCACACTCCGTACAGTTCTGAACTGATTCCAGTACATTACAGAACATCCAGTTGGAACAAACCTTAAAAAGACTGAGTTCAGAACTTTGGAAAATTGGAAAAAGCGCCACATGGGAATCCCCGCCAAACTCAAACCCAGAAGTTAGAGGGATAGATGGCCCGAATTCCCTGAGCAAACGAAAAAAGGAAAACAATGACGGACAAGAAAAGGAAGATTACTCGCGCCTCTTGATACATTTAAGGAGGAAGATGATTATAAAATAAACGATGATGAAATTAACATCTAAAAAGACTGAGTTCAGAACTTTTGGAAAATTGGAAAACATGGTAATCTCCACCAAACTCAAACCCAGCAGTTAGAGGGATATATGGCCCGAACTTCCGTGAGCAAACAAAAAAAGGGAAACCATTACGGGCAGGAAAAGAAAGATTACCTGTGCCTCCTCAAGCATTTAAGGATAAATAGGATTATAAAATAAATGATGATAAAATTAACATCTAAAAAGACTGAGTTCAGAACTTTTGGAAAATTGGAAAACATGGGAATCCCCGCCAAACTCAAACTCAGCAGTTAGAGGGATAGATGGTCCGAACTTCCGTGAGCAAACGAAAAAAGGGCAACCATGACGGGCAGGAAAAGAATGATTACCCGCGCCTCCTGATGCATTTAAGGAGAAAAATTATTATAAAATATTTCAGTTCAGAGTTCAGAATTTTTGGAAAATTGAAAAACATGGGAATCCCCGCCAAACTCAAACCCAGCAGTTAGAGGGATAGATGGCCCGAACTTCCGTGAGCAAACGAAAAGAGGGAAACAATGACGGATAAGAAAAGAAAAGTGAACCGTGCTTGCCTCCCGATGCGTTTAAGGAGAAATATGATGGCCTATGCCTATACCTCACGCTGAGTAGCGACAAGACAGCCGTGATGCTGATCCACGTTATATAATGATTAAGGCAACAAATCGGAGCCAAAAAAATGTACTGTATATGAGCCGGAATTGAGTAATATTTATAGCATTCTATATAGATATATAAACGTATATTAATAGATTGATAAACCTGTTCTATGGAAGAATCTATAATTGCACTGATTTGAACGTAAAACCAAACAGTTTCTATTACAAAATGATAGTAACCTACTTGTGTAATATTATCAGATCGTTTGTTGTGCAGACAGAAGAAAATAAAACGCTCAGAACATCGCCATACATTTATTTAAAAACTAAAAATAAAAAATAAGCTTCACAATTAAACTACACTACATGCATACATCGGCGTCGTTACTAGTTCCGACTGGCGGACGCCGTAGCCGCTTCGGACGCCCTCTCCTCCAACTTCCGCACCTCCCTCAGCCTCCTGTTGACCCTCTGCAGGTCGGTGAGCGCCTTCTTGATGCAATCAAACTGCATCCCGTAGTTCTTCAGGTATACGGGCTTGTTGTCCGTCCTTTCGCACACGTCCAAGTAGATGTTGGTGCACGTCGTCCGTACCTCCATCAACTCCAGCATCTTGGCGGTGGCCTCTTTCCTCACCTTCTCCAGGACTTCCTCCCACTTGAGGCAGTCGAGCTGGGCCGTCTCGAGCCGGAGGGTCAGGATGGCAATCTTGGTGTGCATCGCCTGCAGCCTTTCGGTGTATACGAATCGATGGTTTTCCTCTAGAAGAAGACGAGAGGTAGTGACTCGGAGGATAGACAGAGCACTAAATGGTAAACCTACCAGTTCTTCTCGGCTCTTTTCCAGTTGCTGTATGTCTTGTTGCTGTTTGTCGCTCAGAAAGTTCTTGGCATGGATCAGTGTCTCGTACCTCTTGATGACACTGAGAATGTCTCGGAAATCCCCCGGGTATTTGGCAATGAAACTCTGCAGGAACTCCTAAAAAAAAGGAATTTTAACACGAAAATTTTACACATTGTACATCAAATCAATACTAATAGTAAAAAATGTTGTATAATTCATTACATTTCAGAGACCACGACCATTTCTCATTTCTGCTCATACAATGTTGGCAAGGTCAGATCTTCAATGCTGGAAGGTGATTGGTTAGAAGGAAAGATAAAAGACCAATAACAATACACCTTCATAGTAGTGGGCGGGGCCACCTTGAAGGGTGTAGTTTTATTGGTCGGTAACACCTACCTCTAACTAATCAATTACTTACATCGACTTGCTGACAGATCTGACTTTGCAAAATATATTATATGTACCTACACAAATAGTATAAGTTATTCACTATATAAAACATGATAATATTGGTTGACCCTCTACACAATTAGATCAAAGTAAGATTTAATAGAAAGTCGTTAACGCTTAACTGACCTCGTATATGTTGAACTGCCCCATCTTCTCATTGCCGAGTTTCTGCACACTTCTTAATTCTTGATAGTTAGCGATAACGCCCTTGATTTTTTCATTTCGGTTCCATATCAGTTGCCTTTGCTCTTCTATCTGGGACAGAGCGCGATCCCTCTTATGCTCATTCTCAATGATAAACTGCAAATAAAAATAATTGCTATGTTAAAAAATGCCAGTAACATGTTGAAGACCTTTTTCATTGACGATTTATGTGAAAAATTCTGCATACAGCATTAAATCGGATAAAATCTTCTCTAAATTCAAGCTCTTTGCGTTCCAATTCCTTCCACTGGTCATCTATAATCTTGCGCTGCCCGACTTCGAACTGTCTCTTGGCTCTCAGTCGTTGTTCGGCATCGTGCAACTGTCTCTGCGCGACGCTAAGATTTACAGCTACACTTCCTCTTATGATATCCTCACTATCTTTCGCCCTACAATTTAAAAAAGACACAGTATAGACAGCAGACATGCCAGAAAACCATATGAACCGAAAAAAGTACAATTTACATGATTATTCAAAAATGTTCTTATCGTTTAATTTATAACAATATTATATATTAGCGTCTATCAAAAAACATTAAGGAAGGTGCAGGACACCTTCACAGGGATGTGATAAACCGTACCTTGGAAATGTCTTTGTTAAAGCCTTAGAAACTAGGTAATCTCCTACTGCCTCGTAAACGGGCCTTTTAGGCGCAGTCAGTCGGACGCATTTTAGCTTCTTCGACTCCATGGTGTAAATTATTAAGGCACAAAAAATAATACTTCACCTCAACCTTTCAAAAATTGTTTATCAACGTCAACATTCAAAATTGCCTGGCAACCGTCGCACAAAATACGCATGCGTTGAGACAATTGAAAATCAATTGAAGTGAAGTTGGCGTATTCAACCAAGAGTCCTAACATCATTGAACCGCAATTAGAAGGCAGTATTGAGTACAAGACTGGCATAAAACTCATTCTTTGGTATCGATCCATTATGGTTTTTTTACTACTCTTTTTTTGTTTTGTTTCTGTAAAAACAAGTTTAAACCAACGAGATAACGATATGATGCACCTCTTCTATTCGTTAATTAGTAGGTACTGTTAAAATTCTAAACGACTAGTGTTGTAGTTTTGAGTGTTGCAACATCTCTGGCACTTTCCTATATACACTCGAACCCCTCTTAAGTCGCCAAATTCGTGCATCATTACCTCGCTTAAGTCGCGAAATTTAGCCTCTCTTAAGTCGCGATCATAACCTCAACTTTTTCGTGTTTTAACTGCAAAAAGAAATATTTAGAAACATACCACAGTACTTGTTATAACGAAAAATGAGCCAACTGAACAAAAAATCAATGTAAGTATACCCAGTCGTGCGTGACAAAGTTCAATTTTCCATTTGAATGAATATTTTAAAGATTAAATATTTTTAAAAGACACCTAACCTATTTTAAATCAATAAATGTATTACACAATCATTTTTTTCAATAAAAATTGTACATATTCATGCGAGAATCCAATTTCCAAACGTAGTTCTAAAACTTTTACAGGCGGCGACTTAAGCGGGACGGTTGCGTGAAATACTAGGGGGGAAACGTGGTGAAATAAGAGAGGATGTGAATTAAGCGAAGGTGAATTAAGCGAAGGTGAAATAAGAGGGGTTCCAGTGTAAGTACATTACTAAATAGATCCCTATTTTGCCAAGGACTCAGTACATATGTGCTGAAAAGTCAGTTACGTTACATATAGCGTATGTAACGTTTCATATAGCGTCTGTAACGTAACTGACATTTTTGTCATAGCACAAGTGATTACGTCACACGATGACCGCGACATCTTCTCAATCCTTGTGGACTATTTTAGGAAAATTATCTAATTATGTAATGTAAAGCTACATTTGACACTCTACTATCTAGTTATTGTCTACTAAGAACCATAAGTTAATAGTTGTGACAAATCCAAAAATGATTAACTGATAACTCTCCGAAGAGTTGTAGTAACAGCAAGAAAATTATAGCGTTGTATTGTTTTATAAATGTATTCATTGGTCATTTTAAAAATGACGCTCAAGTCTCAAAATAGTAAATATACATACACCTTAATGTAACTTTTGTTATTCAACATTTTATAAATAATTTCATAATATTACTCAAATAAAAAATTTGCAATACTTTTTGGAATTTCTTGACCGTTGATCAATTAACTTCAACAATTTTTTCCTAACGTTTCAGCTTCGGTTAGCGTATTCAGCCATTATCAGATAATACATTTTCTATTTTCTCTTTGAGTCGTGTCTATTGCAGATGTTTTAGTTCGACTGAGGACTGAAGGTACCTTCAGTTCTATCAGTATCTACAATAGACGCGACTCAAAGAGAAAATAGAAAATATATTCTCTGATGATGGCTGAATAAAGCCGAAATGTTAGGAAAAAACCAAAAACTTTTGTTTTTATAAGCTGACCGATAATCCCACAAGTTTATCAAGTTGTTGATTTTAATACTCAAAATTGTCTTCCACACTCGTTTCCATGCGTTTCGTCTTACTATGTTGCAGACTCGCTCCATGCAACGTCTCTAGCGTCATCTATCCATTTCGCGGATTTCGTCTTTCGTCCTTCTTTGAAGTTTTACAAGTGTTAGTAAACACGTTTCGTGTCTAAAGACTTAAAAAGTAAGTAAAACATTGAAATTTTCAAAAAATAATTGCAAATTTTCTTTCTCCACGTTACGATTTCTAAACGAGTGTATTAACTCGGCTTAAATATTAAAAGATGACTGAAATATTTGCGGATCACCGCAGTTTAGGTTATGTTGACTTGCTTCAGGTTATAATAATCTCGTTTTTCTTTTAGATGCGTTACGTGGCTGCTTACCTTTTGGCCGTCTTGGGCGGCAAGGCCTCTCCGGCCGCTGCGGACCTCGAGAAGATCCTGGGGTCGGTAGGCGTGGAGTCGGACTCTGACAGGGTGAAGAAAATCATCTCCGAGTTGGGCGGCAAGAGCATCGAAGAGCTCATTGCTCAAGGTACGAAACAGCAAAATTAAAAGATATTTGTGGCCTTTCGGATACTTCAGAGATCAAACCACTCGCAATTACGTGAATTTTAACCGTTTATATACTGAATGGATAGATCATTCGGTAGTGTTCTCCTTACATTAAGATTACCCGTTTGAAAGCAATTACATGGGGACTCGGGACCAGGTGAACAACTTAAATGAAAACATTTTTTATCAGTCTTTATTGGCTAGGTATTTTTTATTTTTTTTTCAGTTAGTAGTTATGATAAAAATATCCATATTGAACATAAATATTTTTACTTTGTGACTGACGCCTTCGATAATCACTTAAAAGCACTCCTGAATTTGTATTCGGCGATAAATTTAATACTCTGAATAAAACGCGTTCAATCCCGTACCCAAAATTATAGTGATGATTGAAAGCATAACCATCTTTCGTATGAACGACGGTGATTTATATTTTTTCCTTACTGACGTATTTATACAAAGGACTTAGGTAGGTGATTGGAAGGGGCTTTTGTTGAACAATTTCTTTTTATGTCGCAGGACGTGAGAAACTGAGCTCCATGCCTGCGGGAGGCGGCGCAGCCCCTGTAGCGGCAGTCGCTGCAGCTGCCCCGGCCGCGGCTGAGGAAAAGAAAGGTTAGTATTTTGCTATTATTGGGTAGCGGTTTTTCTTAAAAACCTGTTGTAGAATATTCTGCGTGCGTTGATTGTGTTTGCCAACAATCCTAAAGCTCATAAGATTATATAAATTTTCCATAAAATACCTTGTATATTAGGATTTAATAAAATGTTCATGATGAATTTAAACACACCATCTTTCGCCTGAGAAAGCAATGCTGCAATTTTTCTTAACTGATAGCGTCCATTTTATTCTTCAATTTTCGATTGTGTCGATCGGTTTCTTAATGTTTTTTTTTTTTTGTTTGCAGAAGCCAAAAAGGAGGAAAAGAAGGTTGAATCGGAATCAGAAGACGATGACATGGGTTTCGGGCTCTTCGATTAGAAATGTATATACCTTTTGTATGTAAGATTCAATTTTGTTTTCTAATAAAAACGTAAATACAACATAGTAGTTATTTTAATGGACATTTTGTTTTGTATTAATCGTGTGCAGATAGGATAAATCAATTAATTCAAAGCTATGTATTTACATTAATCAATCTACCTCTACAGACGTCTCTGAGTCATCATCATGACCAAACCTATTGAATTTTAACAATTTGTTGTTTCCATTATATTTATTATTGGACATTATTTATTTTTATATCTCCAACTTGTTCAATATTTACAATTGAGCATTATTTATTTAAATTCTAGATAGCCTTGGAGAATACACATACAGCATCTAGGTCACGTGGTGTTTTTCAGTATTGCGATTGTTTATCGATTTAAAAGTACATTACAAAAACAAGAATGTGCCGTCACCGATCGACGCATCCGTAATTTGACAGTTCATCGAGCGTTGACTGTCCACAAAATCATACACACGTTTGTTAAGTCACCTGCTTATTGGACCTACTCGAGTAGTTCAAAAGTGCCCGAAATTTGGGTAGAAGACATATTTGTATATTGCGCTCGAAACAATCTCTAGTAATAAAAAAAAAACGTCATCAAGTCTGGCTATGAACGAGGGAGATGAAAATATCGGTTTTGTCGAAGCTTTTCGGTCATGTCAAACTTTTGACAAGTGACTGTCACAATTTTTAAAATAAACAATGGCTGCCATATGATGTGACAGCCTTGACAAGTAAATAAGGTTATAAATCCGATTAAGAATAGAAATACGTCTTTTTTTGCTAGGCCAACTTTGATGACATTTTTTTGGATGGCTCGTTAGATATTCAATTGTGTTTTATCAGAATTTTTTTGACCCCGCAATTTCAGCTCCAGGTTTCTTTATGCAATTTCAGGTTAGTCTTTTAAGTATTTAGACGTTCTCGATGTCTCGAAGTGTCGACGTTCAAAATGCCTTAGGAATTTAAGAATAATAACAATGCTTCGAGTTATTTTATCCACGTAGTATTGAAAAAGATTTTTATATCCCTTTAAATAATAAATTGTATACGCAAATGGTCAGTGAGTAACGAACGTGAATAGTTCTTTGCTATTTAAGAAAAAATTGAAACGTAACTACCGCAACAAACGCATTACATATGTTATAAAGTGCCCTCTTTACTGCCACGAGTATTCTGAAAAATTAATTCCAGTTTCCACCGGATGAGGTTCCGCGCGCGTGTGACCCGCTGCGCATGTGGCTCGGCGAGACCTCCAACGTCTGCAACAAATCCGGCGCCATCTTGGGTGTCCCAACCCGACTAGCTGTCAGCAGTCGAGTTTCGCAGGAAAAAATCCATTCGTCTCGCGAGGAACGGTGCCAGTGCCAGCCGAAATAGACAGACCGGTGTTGTAACTTTTTGTTTTGTGTTCAGTTGCGGCATACTAGCGACATGACGCAGCAATTGTTGCCGATAAAGTTCCAGGAGCACTTGCAGGTAAAAAACAATACGCCCCTCCGACGGTTCACCTTCCATTTTTTCGTCGGGAGCGAAGAGGCGGTGCCCCGTGTTCATTTTCTCGAAATCGGCGCGTTTTCCGCCGTTTTTCGCTCGGGAAATTTGCCCGTGCGAAGAATGAATGAGTCATTTTACTCGGAAAAAACACCGGTTCCATTCTTTGACAGATCGTTATAGTGCGGGGGCGGATTTTTGTACGTGTGAGGTTCCTTGCGACAGTAAAGTCCGCGTTTCGTTTGTTTTAAACGAGATAATTCCGTGTTATTGTCATGTAAACGGATTCCTATACGATTCTTCGAGAGAAATTAGGTCAAATGGGACCCCGTTTCGTGGTGGGGGTGAGAAGGGCAACCCCCAATTCCTCCCGAAATCGATCTCTTGAGAAATCTTCCTGCTACGTTATTCAGGACGACCCATATGGCGGGATAAAAATAATAATGTCCGCACAGTGCGGCCGTATATTTGTTTTGCGCTGTCGATTACTTCCTTTTTGGCGAGTCGACGACGTGTTTGGGATTTCTTTTGCTTGGCAGACGCTCAACTCGTTTGCCGCATAAAAAATCAATTAGGCCGGTTTAAAACGCAAAAAATATAAATATTTACGGTTCTTAAATGCGCAATAATTGTTGAATCTTTGTCGGCTAGATTTATAGTGAAAATGTACCTTTTTGCTGCTTGTGTATTTTCGTAAGGAGTAAAAAAGTGGGAAAATATAATCTTCGAAAGCCTCCGTGAAAGATTTAATGGCAAAAAATTAAAATTTTTAAACGGTACATTTTTCAAGAAGGTTGTGTCTACTCGTCCGTCAATTTAGTCTACATGGCGGACATATTACAAAGGTAAAAAATTACCTAAATTAGTCTGCGACAATGCAACTGAGCTATTGTGCCATTTTTATTATTAAAATATAGAGCCATCCAAAAAAAACGTCATCAAAGTTGGCCGAGAAAAAAAAGAGGTATTTCTATTCTTAATCGAATTTATAACCTTATTTACTTGTCAAGACTGTCACATCATATGACAGCCATTGTCTATTTTACAAATTGTGACAGTCACTTGTCAAAAGAATGACATAACCGAAAAGCTTAGACATGACCGCTATTTCCATCTCACTCGTTCATAGCCAGAGTTGATGACGTTTTTTTTGGATGTCTATATAAATAAAAAGTACAAATATAGAGGCGCACTTTTCATTTCTCTTAAATATGAGCACAGACCAACTAGACCAAGCGAGAACCTATCATGCAACAGAAACCCCGCCTACCTAAACAGAGCCGCATTCAGGAATATTAAAATATGCCAATGCACATCACGAATGTTTTAATAATAAACAGTTTTTACATTGGATTTACAGATTTACATTTGCTTTGGATTAGAAAATAAAATGCGTTGGATTTGTTAATAATTTTTAAAATATGTACTTTTATTTTACAATTTTGCCGCTGTTTAGTAGCAACACGATCGAGGTCACACAAACCTTAAGCCCTCCCTGGAATTACGAAAATATACGAACCAGAAGAATCATCAATATACAGAATTCATTAAATTTTTACTTACTTAAAGAAAAAAAATGCCTCATTTCAGGTCAAGTACACATTCAATTTTTTTTTATAGCCCACCAATGTGAATTTACCCATGATTTTTATGTTTATATCCAAGGAATTACTAAACAATGCGAGATGTTTACCAGGCAAACCTTACCAACTATTCTACTTGGCTTCATCGGTTTGGGTATACGGCGTAATCTCATCTTCTATTTCTATGGTCTATGTCCATTAAATCGATTTTCACAGAACGAAAAAAAAAAACTACAATCACAATTGCAATAAATAATATATGATAAGTATCAACTGAGAATACGAGATACCAGAAATATTAAAAAAAAAAACATTCAAAAATGCCGAATTAATTAATATCGTATAAATTACCTGCCCTTTAACTTGATTTCGTTTTAGTAGACTAATAAAGTAAGTAAATAAATTTTTATCTTAATCGGGGAAGAATTGCATCCCGTGTGTACATAGGAAATTGAAATACTGTAACAAAAAGTAAATGATCAAAGTTAAATATGATAAAAAAAAACAGATGCATATTAAAGATAACTACTTTTTAACAGTCACGTACATTAATTTTTGTAGCTATCGATTTTTGCTCAAGATATCGTATTTAAATAGATCATTTATTTTAATTGATGTACGTTCATACATATAATGTATAACCATAATATGTAATCATTGTTTACTGAATACAAACAGGGCGTGAAAATTTCAATAGTCATTGAAGATAAGTAACAACTTTGTGTTTCGTATATATGTAGTGCGAAACAACGTAAATAACTTCCTATTAGCTGATAAATTCGTTTTTAATATTTTCTAAATAAATCATGCTTATACTCTGACAAACAAATTATGAAATTTAGAAAGATTTAGTGTCTCTAATCTCAGATGCGGCGCAGTACAGGGCGTGCGCAAGGCAGCGATGATACTGTGCCTCACCTTTAACGACATTAACCGTCAATAAGTCATTGTCATTAGTCATTACAAGGTTCGGAATGTTTGCCGTCTTGCTTGTTAAACTGCGTTAGAATATCCTGCCCTCCCGCACTGGGATGGCGTAGTACTGCGCATACCTTGGCTTTTTGGGTTTTATCATGTTGGTTTTACACAAACTGTATATTGACTATGGATACTTGAGGCCGGAAAAAATAACGCACCATTGAATCTTTGATTAAGCATATACAGTCCGACCGGCTAAAGGAGTCTGGAGACGTAAGAGTAGAATGAGTGGTGGTCTATGCGCATCTTGTAAACAAAAGTTGACCACCTGTATGAGTCACTAAAATGCCCCTCACATATAAGCACATCCCAGTTGGTCCGATATACGATTTGTATAACGTACCTAATATACAGACAGCCAAAAATCGTCATCAAAGCTGGCCGAAAAAAAAAAAAAGACGTATTTCTATTCTTAATCGAATTTATAACCTTATTTACTTGTCAAGACTGTAGCTTCGACGTGACCGCTATTTCCATCTCTCTCGTTCATAGCCAGAGTTGACGACGTTTTTTTTGGATGGCTCTTTATAAGTGCTTTCATATTTTTGGGCAAAACTACGTTCATTATTAATACGTACAGGTACTCCAGCCTATACATGTGACATTATTGGTTATATTTGGTGGAATCGGCACAAAATACTTCTATCTTGATATGAAATATTTTATTACTTGAGGGGTTTTGTATATTTGCACAAACTGTAATATATTTACTTTTAAACAAACTTACATATATGACATTACATGAGCAAAACTTGACAGCATTACATTACTGTTTTTATAAACAACTTCAACTATTTATACCATTACATATACATATTTAGATATTATTATCTAAATCCAACAGATATGAACTCTTTGGCCTGTCGAACTGTACATAACCTATAATTTCCGACGCATCACATTCTATTCCTTTTTTCGTTTGCAGCTCACCAGCGTGGGCATCAATGTGGCGAACATCTCGTTCGCCACCCTCACGATGGAGAGCGACAAGTTCATATGCGTGCGCGAGAAGGTCGGCGACACGTCGCAGGTGGTCATCATTGACATGGCCGACCCCAACAACCCCATACGCAGACCGATCACGGCGGAGAGCGCCATCATGAACCCCGCCTCTAAGGTCATCGCCCTCAAAGGTGAGCACAATCTATCCCGACCTTCTTGCAGGAGGCATGTCTTCGGTAAATACATAATTTTTTTTGTTATTATTGCAGGAAAGGCAGGCGTAGAAGCTCAGAAGACCCTGCAGATATTCAACATAGAGATGAAGTCGAAGATGAAGGCACACACCATGACCGAAGACGTTATATTTTGGAAGTGGATCAGTCCCAACACCCTGGCCCTTGTCACCGAGACCTCCGTCTACCACTGGTCCATGGAGGGAGATTCCACTCCGCAGAAGATGTTCGATAGGTGAGTCTGTTTTTATCCTCGTCTGACGTGAAGTTGGATGTCTTCCGTCCTTAAATCAGCCATCAATTCAGAATACGCATCCGGCTCGAAGGACCAAATTGACGGGTTGTTCACAGGAAATTAAAATCGAAACTTGGAATATTTCAAATTTCTGGTCCACGTGTTAATGTTGTTGATTCATTTTATGTAGTTTTTTAATTTTCCAGGCACTCATCGCTGAATGGCTGCCAGATAATCAACTACAGGACGGACCCGAAGCAGAACTGGCTCCTGTTGGTGGGCATCAGCGCGCAGCAGTCGCGCGTGGTGGGTGCCATGCAGCTGTACTCCGTCGAGAGGAAGTGCTCGCAGCCCATCGAGGGCCACGCCGCCTCCTTCGCCACCTTCAAGATGGAGGGCAACCCGGAGCCGTCGACCCTGTTCTGTTTTGCCGTGAGGACCCTCCAGGGCGGCAAGCTGCACATCATCGAGGTTGGTGTCGCGGGAATTTTACGTCTTTGTTTTCAATAATAATGCTGTATTGAATCACAATAATTAGTTTTAATTTTTTTTTAACGTAGGTCGGCCAGAGTCCCGCCGGCAACCAGCCCTTCCCCAAGAAGACAGTCGACGTGTTCTTCCCACCCGAGGCCCAGAACGACTTCCCGGTCGCCATGCAGGTCTCGGCCAAGTACGACGCGCTCTACCTGATCACCAAGTACGGTTACATCCACATGTACGACATAGAGAGTGCCACCTGCATCTACATGAACCGCATCTCCAGCGAGACGATCTTCGTCACTGCTCCTCACGAGTCCACTGGCGGCATCATCGGTAAGGAAAACGACTTACACATGTCATTAAGTACCAAAGTAGCAACTTCTAATTTTTTTTTTGCTTACGTTGCAGGCGTCAACAGACGGGGACAGGTTCTGTCGGTGTCCGTGGACGAAGAGAACATCATCAGGTACATCAACACGGTGTTGCACAACCCGGACCTAGCGTTGCGCCTCGCCACCAGGAACAACCTCGCCGGAGCCGAGGAACTCTTCGTCAGCAAGTTCCAGCTGCTGTTCCAGAATGGACAGTACGCGGAGGCCGCCAAGGTCGCAGCCAACGCCCCCAAAGGTAGGGAAGCAATCCACAGCCTCTACTTCCCCGAAAACTTACCCAGTCACGCTGTATTTCATTCGGATCGGGTTATCTCCCACCAATTCTCATGATCTGCCTTAAAAAAAATTGTAACCGAAGATCTGTTCGTTGTTTTAGATATCTTGAGGACACCAGCGACAATCCAGATGTTCCAGCAAGTCCCAACACAGGCAGGGCAGAATAGCCCCTTGTTGCAATACTTTGGGATACTTCTCGATAGAGGACAATTGAACAGGTTAGTGTTTACCATAACATCTTTCTTTTCTTTGTTTCCCACACTTTTCTCGGCAGATGGGAAATCTCACTTTTCCTTTACCTTTATACATATACTATATATGTTCGTTTTCATTTCTTTAGGTACGAGTCATTGGAACTGTGCAAGCCTGTACTGCTGCAAGGCAGGAAGCAGCTCCTGGAGAAATGGCTGAAGGAGGAAAAACTCGAATGTTCGGAGGAGCTCGGAGACCTGGTCAAGCAAGCTGATCCCATTCTAGCCCTTTCCGTCTACCTAAGGGCCAACGTACCAGCCAAGGTAAGTGACCAAACTACCCTGTCTATTGTTTTGGACTAATTCGATTCGTATTCTCTTCCCCAGGTCATCCAGAGCTTCGCCGAGACCGGCCAGTTCCAGAAGATCGTCATCTACGCGAAGAAGGTCAACTACACGCCCGACTACATCTTCCTTCTGCGCCAGGTGATGCGCACCAATCCCGATCAGGGTGCCGCCTTCGCCGCCATGCTGGTGGCCGACGAGGAACCGCTCGCCGACATCAACCAGATAGTCGACATCTTCATGGAACAGAACATGGTGCAGCAGTGCACTGCCTTCCTCCTGGACGCCCTCAAGAACAACCGGCCCACCGAGGGCCACCTGCAGACCCGCCTGCTCGAGATGAACCTCATGTCCGCCCCGCAGGTCGCCGATGCAATCTTAGGTAAGCGTCTTCCCACCAATTTTTCATATCCATTTCCCATCGCTTTCCGCGAATTTTCTGACACTTCCCACCAAATTCCTGATGTTTCCGGCCGATTTCCTGACACCCCACCAATTTCCTGCCATTTCCCACCAACTTCTTGACACTTACCACCTATTCACTGGCACCTCCCGCCAATTTCTCACCTATTTGCATCGCTTCTTGCCAGCTTGGGGCACATTCCTACCGGTTTGCGTCACTTTCCCACAAATTTTCTCCCATTTTGTTGGCTTCCTACCATTTGCATAGAATAATTTGATATTGTCACCTGTAGGCAACAACATGTTCACCCACTACGACCGTGCGCACATCGCCCAGCTGTGCGAGAAGGCCGGCCTTCTCCAGAGGGCGCTGGAACACTACACCGACCTGTACGACATCAAGCGTGCCGTGGTGCACACCCACCTGCTTCCCGCCGAGTGGCTGGTGAGCTTCTTTGGCACATTGAGCGTCGAGGATAGCCTCGAGTGCCTCAAGGCCATGCTGACAGCGAACATTAGACAGAACCTGCAGATATGCGTTCAGATCGCCACCAAGTATCACGAGCAACTCACCACCAAGGCCCTGATCGACCTGTTTGAGAGTTTCAAGAGCTACGAAGGTAACTAGGAAATATGAGTGGTCGATTTTCTCACTCACACTATTCGTTTCTCCCGCAGGTCTCTTCTACTTCTTGGGTTCCATCGTGAACTTCTCCCAGGACCAGGAGGTGCACTTCAAATACATCCAGGCCGCGTGCAAGACGGGCCAGATCAAGGAGGTCGAGCGCATCTGTCGCGAGTCCAATTGCTACAATCCAGAGCGCGTCAAGAACTTCCTCAAGGAGGCCAAGCTCACCGATCAGCTGCCGCTCATAATAGTCTGCGACCGCTTCGATTTCGTCCACGATCTGGTGCTGTATCTCTACAGGAATTCGCTGCAGAAGTACATCGAGATCTACGTGCAGAAGGTCAACCCTAGCCGTTTGCCGGTAAGTGGCGGAGAGATATTACCGCTTTCCATCTCCTTCCCATTGATGCGACTTAAGTTTATTACTTTTCCCGCCATTTCACAATGATTTTCTGCTTTTCCCACAGCCAATAGTCACATTTTATTCTTATTATCTTGAGAATTTTCTACTTTCAATTCAATCAATTCCTACTGTCGCCTGCCAGGATTATCATCCCACTTATTTCCTGCTATTTCCTATTTACTCCTACATTTCACTTGATTGTATTTACTTTTTACTTTGTAAGTACTTTTTCCACATCCTTTTGACCTTTCTCATTTGTTTCTCTTCTCATGTCATCCAACTGTTTTCAACAAATTTCCCACAATTTTCCTGTTATCATGACTTATACGCAGGTGGTCGTTGGCGGTCTATTGGACGTAGACTGTTCCGAAGACATCATCAAGAATCTGATACTGGTCGTACGCGGTCAGTTCTCCACTGACGAGCTAGTGGAGGAGGTCGAGAAGAGGAACAGGCTGAAGTTACTGCTTCCGTGGTTAGAGAGCAGGGTGCACGAGGGTTGCGTAGAGCCGGCAACCCACAACGCTCTGGCGAAGATCTACATCGATTCTAACAATAATGCTGAGAGGTTCCTCAAAGAGAACCAATGGTGAGATTTCGATTCTCTCTCGTGTTTCCCTATTGTCTCTCACGGATATATCTCTTAGGTATGATTCCCGTGTGGTGGGAAGATATTGCGAGAAGCGTGACCCACACCTGGCGTGCGTAGCGTACGAGAGAGGAGAATGCGACAGGGAACTCATCGCGGTGTGCAACGAAAATTCGTTGTTCAAATCGGAGGCTAGGTATTTGGTACGCAGGCGAGATGCAGAGCTGTGGGCCGAGGTGCTGCAGGAGAGCAATCCGTACAGGTAGGTTGTGGGAAAAATGGTGGGATACAGTGGGAAATCCGCATAGAATGTCTTCTGAGTAGTCATCGAGGAATTTCCCTTCTATTTATCAAACCTACCCTAAAAGACACAATAATGCTGAGAGTTTCATTAAAAATTTAATCACCAGGTAAGAAATATACTTTTTTTCATAGACGTCAACTGATAGACCAAGTAGTGCAGACAGCGCTGAGCGAGACCCAGGATCCCGAAGATATATCTGTGACAGTCAAGGCGTTTATGACCGCGGACCTTCCGAACGAGCTGATCGAGCTTCTGGAGAAGATCGTGCTGGACAGCTCTGTGTTCTCCGATCACAGGAATCTGCAAAACTTGCTTATTTTGACAGGTAAGATTCCTCCAAAAATTAGAATTATTGCCTAAAAATTGACCATCAACACATATAATCAAATTTTACACAAAAACTTTTTTTGTAGCAATAAAGGCTGACGCCACCCGCGTGATGGACTACATAAACCGCCTGGACAACTACGACGCACCTGACATCGCCAACATAGCCATCAACAACCACCTGTACGAAGAAGCGTTCGCCATTTTCAAGAAGTTCGACGTCAACACTTCCGCTATCCAGGTGCTCATTGAGCAGGTCAACAACCTGGACAGAGCGTATGAATTCGCAGGTAAGTCTTCGGGAATTTTCGACCCTTTCTCGATTATCGAAGTTTCTATTTTCTTACGATCTGATCTGACCTTGATTTTCAGAGCGTTGCAACGAGCCCGCCGTGTGGAGCCAGCTGGCCAAGGCTCAGCTCAACCAAGGCATGGTGAAAGAGGCGATCGACTCGTACATCAAAGCAGACGACCCCTCCGCCTACATGGCCGTGGTGGAGACTGCCTCGAAGAACGACAGCTGGGAGGATCTGGTGCGATACCTGCAGATGGCCCGCAAGAAGGCCAGGGAGAGCTATATCGAATCTGAGCTGATCTACTCTTATGCAAAGACCGGACGCCTGGCCGACCTAGAAGAGTTCATCAGCGGGCCGAATCACGCTGACATACAGAAGATTGGTGACAGGTAAGTCTTTGGAAGCGTAAATTAAAGGGTTAAGTTTGTACACATATCTAATCATACGCATTGATTACTATACATTATTGGTAGAGTCACGTTTTCCATCTGTAAGGCGATATAAATAATTCATTGGTTAGAGGGAGGGGCAACAGACCAATAATATTCCACCCTGCCGTGGCCCCGCCCACCATTGTAGAGGGTGTGATATCTATAGCTCCTCCCTCTAACTGACGAATTGCTCATATAAACTCATAGAGAGATGTGACTTTGTTCTTATGATCTCTTTTAACGGTTCCTTCCTTCCAGATGCTTCGAGGACAAGATGTACGACGCCGCCAAGCTGCTCTACAACAACGTGTCCAACTTCGCTCGCCTCGCCATCACCCTGGTGCACCTGAAGGAGTTCCAGGGGGCGGTGGATAGCGCGCGCAAGGCGAACAGCACCAGGACGTGGAAGGAGGTGTGCTTCGCCTGCGTCGACGCCGAGGAGTTCCGGCTGGCCCAGATGTGCGGCATGCACATCGTGGTGCACGCCGATGAGCTGCAGGACCTGATCAACTACTATCAGGACAGGGGTGAGTCTCTTCTTTTTCGGCACGAGCGCCCGCCTATTTCCTTCTCACCATTATTTACCCTGCTCGATGGGAATCAGCCGATGGCCAAATGGCACGTGACTTAATGAATCGACAAACTGAAAATAATATGACTGAATATATTAAATACCTAAAAAAATATGTCTACCAGAGTGTACTATAATATTTTGTTGTTCGTTAGGATACTTTGAGGAACTCATCGGTCTTCTGGAGGCAGCTCTGGGTTTGGAACGCGCCCACATGGGCATGTTTACGGAGCTGGCAATTCTCTATTCCAAGTACAAACCCGTGAAGATGAGGGAGCACTTAGAGTTATTCTGGTCCAGAGTCAACATCCCCAAGGTTCTGCGTGCTGCGGAACAGGTAAGACATATAACCTAAATAAGTCGTGGTCTTTAATTCTTTAACTAACCTAACCTAACGTAGTCTTTGATTCTTTAACTCTACACGGTAATGTTCCTTTTTGATAGGCTCACCTGTGGGCGGAGCTGGTGTTCCTCTATGACAAATACGAGGAGTACGACAATGCGGTGCTGGCCATGATGGCGCACCCCACGGAGGCGTGGCGAGAGGGCCACTTCAAGGACATCATCACGAAGGTCGCCAACATCGAGCTGTACTACAGGGCCATCCAGTTCTATCTGGATTACAAACCGCTGCTGCTGAACGACCTGCTGCTGGTGCTCGCGCCGAGAATGGACCACACTAGGTAAGTGTCATTACAAGCTGTGATTGGTTGCGTCTTCAAAGATTTCTGTACTATTTTTCACGAATCGTTGACTTATAGTTTCTTTTTTCAAATCAATGATGCAATTCAGTGAATGTGTTGCATTACACACATATTAATGGTGTGTTCTTGTGTCTACTAATATTTGTATTCAATATGTTGAACATAGGCACTTTTTTATTTGAAATGTTCCTGTTCTTTACGTAGAGCTGTCTCCTTCTTCGCAAAGACCAACCACCTGCAACTAGTTAAGTCATACCTGCGCAGCGTACAGAATCTGAACAATAAGGCGATCAACGAGGCTCTTAACTCTCTGCTTATCGAGGAGGAAGACTTCCAGGTAAGTGAAATTTTACGCTTTAAGCCTCGTTCTTCCTCTTAACAAATATCTGCTTCTCTCCGCAGGGTCTGAGGACGTCCATAGACGCGTTCGACAACTTCGACAACATCGGTCTGGCGCAGCGATTAGAGAAGCACGAGCTGACAGAGTTCCGACGCATAGCCGCCTACCTGTACAAAGGCAACAACAGGTGGAAGCAGAGCGTCGAACTGTGCAAGAAGGACAGGCTCTTCAGGGACGCGATGGAGTACACCGCGGAGTCCAGAAACCAGGAGCTGGCAGAGGAGTTGCTGGCGTGGTTCCTGGAGAGGAAGGCTTACGATTGTTTCTCCGCCTGCCTGTACCAGGTGAGTGACCAATGAGTAGAATATGTGTAAAGTTTTGAATCAGACTAAACTAAATCTTTTTTTTGCAGTGTTACGACCTGCTGAGACCCGACGTGATCCTCGAGCTGGCGTGGAGGCACAACATCACAGACTTCGCGATGCCCTACCTCATCCAGGTGACGAGGGAGCTGACGACGAAGGTTGAGAAGCTGGAGCAGTCGGACGCGCAGAGGCAGAGCGAAGCCGCCGAGGAGACGAACAAGCCCATGATGATCCCCGAGCCACAGCTCATGCTGACCGCAGGGCCCGGAATGGGTAAGTCGTCAAATAAACATTGATTATGAGCACTAGACTGCTGACAAAAAGTGATTTTGTGCCCTATTTTGCCAGATGGGCTCAAGAAATACGTGCTGAAATGTCAATTTCTTCCAACTAAATTGCCTTGACACATTGTTGCTAAGGAGAATTTCTGAAAAAAATGTTATCTTCTTACATTATACCTAAAAAGAGATAATTTAATTTTACAGATTAATTTTTTTTGCAGGCATTCCGCCACAGCAGTACGTCCCACCGCAGGCATACGCCCAGGCCGGCTACGCCCCACAGATGCCGTACCAGGCGTACCCCGGCATGTAATACAGGGCCCCTGTGTATGGAGAGCCCCGCAACCGCTCCGGCTTCTGATCCGCCCAGGTCGTGGTGGGCCCCGGACTCTAGCAAAATTCCTAACCTAAACCAAAAAAAAATAAATAATTCAATAGATGTGCAAAACATAACCTTAACCGATCTCGCGTCGACGTCGAGTCCTAACCGACAGTCGACCGCGGCATCTAGGAAGATATTTCGCCTGAACGTAGTAGAAATCGCAAATTTTTTTCCATCACGGGTCACGACACATTCATGTTTTAACCTTTTTTCTTGTTGAGCTGTTGCGTTTGTTAGCCTCCTAGGTTGCTTCGTCAGGGTGAACTGTACATAATACATGCTTGTAACTTGTGTGTATATAGCCTCAGACCTGAAAGAGACGGCGGCGATTGTCTTTACGATTAATTTTTTAGGTTATCATTCCCCCCATTATTTATGTTTAATTGTGAGGGGCGCTTCGAGATTCTTCAGTAATCTAGTTTCGTTCATAGACATGTTCAGACCTCAAGATTACAATATATAAAAAAGGAGCCAATAAATTCATTCGAATTTTTTTTTTTCCATAAGTTTTAAATGATAATATTTTGACACTGTTTTTGTTTAGTTTAGAACATGCTTCGGAGGTTTGTCTGTAATTTCGATGCGACCCAATAGAGATATATATGTATATGCCGAAAAATGTCTATTAACTTATATAGTTAGAATTGGAGTCGAAGGCGACCTACTGACACTTGCGAGTCGATATTTTCGTACTGTTCTTTGTCGGTCGCTTGGTGGCTAAGCTCCAGAGTGTTTGTGGGTCGACGCGTACGTTAAACACATTTTTTATTATTAGGTATAGTTATTTTTCCTATTATTATGAGATGAAAGCTAAAATAAAGAAACTATTGAAGCTACAGGTTTTTTAAATCTCCATTTGCCAAGCTAACAACCATTTTACTTTGAATGATTAAGATAATTTTGGTATGCATTAACTTTAAGTGAAATTCTTACCAAGCCTTTGTTTAATCTCGTTTGTGGTTTTGTCTAATAACCAGGCCTATGACGTATCATTTGACGTTATTTATAACTGTGATGTTATAATTCTTGTCCAATCAGGATTACCCTTTTTAAATAATCCCAGTTTACGATTGGCTGAAGCTGTTAACAGCGGTGTTATAAATAACGGCAAATGATACATCATACGCCTGAACATCAGAATATATCAGTGGAATGTCTCCTGAAATAAGTCTCTAAAGGTTGCACACGGAACACGTTATAATATATACTATTCACTTCCCACTTCTATTTTGTTACCCATAAACTGACTAGTGCAATATGGTTTCGAGTAGTCTATCTATCTAGTAGTGTATGAATGAAAAATGAGGGGAGTGCCATATAGCAGGAGACGAACTCTATATAATTTCTGCTAAAGCCAAAAAAAATACATAAAAAATCTTTTTTATCAGATAGTATTTATTTAGATTATGGTAAATGTACATACCACGAACTATTAACTATTCGATTAGCTAACTATTATATAATACACACACAAAACTGTATAGACAATTGATTTTTACTAGACTGCTGATTGATGATGACGAAAAATATTTGTTTATAGTCCTCAACAATTGCCATGTAGTAATGCAAGTAGATGGCGCGGCCGAGGAACAAATGTCACAATAATTGCTACATTTTCCAACACCCCCCCCCCCTACGTACTCACCTTTTCTCCTCTTTAGTGTCTTATGGTGGCCACCCTGCGGCGGTTGACAGATGACATAATCCTCGAGATGTCAGCGAAAAAACGAGTTAATAATTCCGTTAACTGGAACTTTCGCCCCAACGACAATGGGGAACAGAAACCGACGGGCACGAAACCCACCAGAGAGCCGACCTCCATCAAGGAGATTTTCCTCCTGATGGTCCTACACGTATGTAAAAAATCGCTGTTCTTCAACACTAACCTAAAAATCGCTCTGTACCTCGGCTGCCTATTCTTAGTCTCCTTAATAGCCGACGTGCTGCCTTTTCCTAAAATGTACCTATCCAGATCGGATAACATCTTCAACAGGGTGTTCGTCAAATTCGCGTGGGGCTGGAATCTAGTGATACTCTTACCGTTTGTCATCTTCACGTCTCTAGTGTATTGTTGTGGCGACAAACAGAAGATAGCCAAACACCACCTGCTCAGGATCGGAATAGCCACGTTCTTCTGGTGGTTCTGGACCACCCTCTTCAATTACGTGGAGGCGTCCTTTGGCAAATGCGGGAACCTCAAGTTCCCCACCAAAGGCACCTGTTTGAGAGCGGGTCATCTTTGGAACGGCTTTGATCTTTCGGGACACTCTTTTATCTTGATATACGGCAGCCTGTTTCTCATAGAGGAAGCCAGGTGTATCATGAACTGGGACAGTATACGAGATAGCATGCGTCTGGAAGAGTATAACCGAACCGCGAAACAGACGATACAGCAGTCCAGCTCGTTGTGTAATCTAGACGATACAGAGTTCAGCACACTGAAATGCTACTACGAGAAATATACACCTTATATAAAAGGCTTATTTATTGTGATAGCGGTCTTTCAGATAATGTGGGACTTTATGCTTTTGTCAACGATACTCTATTACCACGTGATGATTGAGAAGTTCCTTGGCGGTTTGTCCGCGGTGCTGACGTGGTACGTAACGTACAGGATGTGGTATTGTCGTCCCAACGCAGTGCCAAAAATGCCCGGAGAGGGCAGTTTCAAGTATGCCAAAGGCGCCTCTAAGCCTGTGTTGAGGAGGAACGCGAGTTTCAGTGATAACCGGCATCCAATATTCAAGGGCAGAGTTATCTTTACTAAGGCTCAGGAAGACAGCATTATTATCGGGTCGTGAAGTAAGTGGTGTAGGGATAGTGGCACTTTTTTAAAGAAAATGTATATAAGCAGTAAGCATGTAGATTTTATATGGATCTGGAGTAGGTAGTGAGTAACGATTTTTAAGGGTGCCATATTTCACATCGGGAATGTAGCAGGTATCAAAGTATGTACTATATGCAAAACAGAAATAAGTGAAATGATAAAAAAAGTGGCTAAACTGTTTTTGATTACATATGACATGTAATACGACGTAGTTGCACAAAATCGGGATTTTTTTTTCATTCAAGTTATTAAATATATTCAGAGGAATGTTGAAAACACAAATGTATGTATCACCAAGCGTGTCTTCCGGCCAGGCACTAAGCTGATACTCTTGTTCATTGTCTTTCACCGTCACCATGGAAATAAATACCAGTTCTGATTTTGATTTTCTCTAACTCTGTACCACTTGATTATTATATGAATATATCTATGATGCAAATATGGCACTCTTAACCTACATAAAACCTACTCATTATTGAGAAACATATCGAAAAATGTTATTTCAGAATACCTACTTATAAATTTGGTATTTGAGAGGTGGGGTTATTAAATGTGCCAAGTTGAAAGGGAATATAGTATTTCAGAAAAGGATGTCTGTTATGTCAACAGAGGTCAGTCCTATTCTCATTAAAACTCGAATATCTTCTAATGAATGTACAGGGTGTTTCAAAAGAGATACAGATTTTTAGACAGTATAATTGTTATACTCCTTTTAAGGTATTGTTTCCAATCTGTGGTACTTTATTTTTCCATGAAAAGTAAAGAAAAAAATAAAAGTGTCACAGTTGAAGAACTGTCACGGTGATTAAGAAATAATTGTGGATCATCTGCTTAAAGATATAGTACTCCTGGGATGCATATATATTTTTTTTAATTTAATAATAGTCTTTCCCACTACTTAGCACCTTTGCTACTTCCACCCACTACGTACTAAACTCCAATTCTTATGTTATTTAACGTTACACATTTTTAAGGAAAAAATTAAAATAAAAATCAATATTTAACTAAGATATTTCATCTTGAAAGATATATTTTTGATATTTGATGTGTACCTAATTGATATATTTCTGCATTAGTTTCTATGCTATCAGTGGTAGAATAGTGGCTTCTTGCATATTTTACTTACCAGTCCAACTATTTTATAAACGAAATTATCATTTTGCGCCTTTTTTTATTTTTTAAATGAGCTGCTTTTCTAAATAATTTTAATAAGACGAGGAAGCAAAATAGGTTATTGATTTCATGTTGTTTGAATTTCATCTGGTGACGGATAAGATTTAGGAAATTAATTTTTACAGAGGTGATATTTTATTTAGTTTCTTTGAAAGACAGCAGTACAAATCCGTGGTCCAAGGAAAAATAGCACTGTCCAATTTATGACTGTGACAAGTAACCGGAATGTGTGTAAAACCGATATTTTTTTCCGAGGATCACAGAATTAGATTAAGATAACACTACGCGACATGGTGTCACATTGTATCATTTGTTTTGATTGCTTAAAATCCCGTTCGGCTCTAATGTATTCCATTTTATACTCATGTGATATCCGTATTTTTAACGTTATTAGAAGTTTCAATATCTCGTTGCATTGCCATTACTATAAATTGATAAAAATCACAAATGTTCACAACTGAGCTGACGAGACGAGATAGGCAGGTAAATATAGGAGAAAACTAATGTATTTTGAGTGACCAAGGAATAATACCGTGGTTAATTATATAGGATTAAGAATTTTTTTAAACTAAAATCACAAAATAATCAGTAAGTTTTGTAAATAATCACTAATTCGAATTATCGGTTCATTTAATTTTTCATAATTGAAAAATAAATGACATATGCGTTTTTTTGTGTATATTAAAATAATTTAATTTTTGGCCTCACTCTGTTATGTCATATTTTAAATCATAGAAATAATAAAACTGATCATGTAAACAAAACAGGACTTTACTATAGTTAATATTCCATTTGTCTTGGATAAACTTATTCTTCGGAAATTGCTATAAGAAGAGTTGCCACCTTAATTTTGAAAATTTAGCCAATACCAATAATTTAGATATACACGAAAAAAAAACAAATGAACTATTTTAATTTAAATTTCCACCTCTAAGTTAGGAACATAAGTTGTCATGGTGAAGGAATATTCCATGTCAAATACAGTGTCACACGTTGTCCTCTGCATTTTTTTTTTTTTTAGAAATATTCTGTGCGATTTACTATTGTTATTCTCGTTGTACCGGTATGTTTGTTGGTATCTTTTTTTTTATTTATATTATTTGTTGTGTATATGGAATTGTTAAAAATAAAATGAAGACATGACTAGCTCTCTTTTTTTTATATCTATGTACCTAAATACATACCAAAATCACCGCAGTGGAGTGAGTGTAGATGAAAGTCGACCTTTTTGACGTTTGTTTGGGCATTACTTTTGTAGAGACAAGACTCATTGAAGATTTACAAATATTGCGAAGTTAATTATAATAAGGAGTATTAATCATACGAGCCCAGAATCATATCGTTTGGCCCAATGTTACTTTTGGTGAAATTTCTGAAACAAAGACTTCATATTCTGGATACGACAATTATCATTTATTACATTATTTTTTATATTATTTATTGTATTATTTATCCTACAAATTGCCAATAAAGGATAATAGTTGTATCCATAGCATGAAGTCTGTTTCAGAAACCTTACCAAAAAATAACATTGGGCCAAACGATATGATTCTGGGCTCGTAGAATCAGAAAAGCATACAAATTTAATTAAGATGATTAGGCCAAGTAGATTTTCTACGAAGTTATATTATCCATTCAAACACGACTTTCACCCAACCAGTTACGATCTTACCCATATTGTCAATCAATCTACTGTTTATAGATAAGTTACTCCTCTTCTTCGTCTTAGCAGGCATCTATGGGCAAAAAGAAAAACCACCACCAAGAGTATTTACCATACTTTTCCTAAGGTCATCGATAAAATACAAATGAAAAATGCAGCATGCCACATGACGTAAATAAAAAATAATGGAAACTCTACATAAAGGTATACAAAGATTGACAAAAAAGATTAAAACTTAACTCTAATTCATGGTCAAATTAAACGGAAACTCCGGTCGATTTTTGGATCTAAGTTATTAACTTTGTGGGCCCTTTCTTATACCATTTTTTTTAGGTATTCTTGTACCTACTTACTTGAGAGTATTATATTTTAAAACATTTTGCCCCAAATATTCGAATTCAAAAACTTAAACCACAAAACCATTGGGGGTTTCCCCCTGCACAAGTGATTCCTCACACCACCCGTGAACCCCCCTACCACACTTTCCCTATTCTGGCCCACCGAACAGCTAGATTAACTTGACCCGCAAATCGACTAGACAAACTAAAACTGCCTACCCACTACGTCATTTTTATCTCTAGCTCCCCTCGACCCTACGTTAATACTTGTACGGACAATTGCCCTCGTGTCTCGATATCTTCTCTATGTTGCCGGCAAACTTGCATCCGGCCGCCTCGTTCTGACAGGGCACTTCTACGTTCTCCATGAGGCTCTCGAGGCTGAAGTTCCTGGAATCGCTGAACTCCGCCTGACACGAGGGGCACTTCTCCAGCTGGGGTTTGCACGAGACGCATATCGTGTGCCCCGTCAGGCAGTTATAAATCGGCCCCAGCATGTACTCCTTGCAGATGGGGCACTCGAAGTTCTTCCTGAACAAAATGCTGTTGTTCTGCGACATTATCTCTTTCGGCGTAGGCTCCTCGGTCTCCACTTCGACAGACTCGTCCGGGATGACGTTTATGCTGAAGATGACAGACTCTGGCGTCTGCAGCAGCCCCAGGATGTGGTCCTTCCGGAACTTCGTGATGGTCTTGTCAGCGTTCTCGTTGACCTCGGCGTACGGTATGGAGTAGGGGTGGTGTTCCAGCGTGCACTTGTTGACCGAACACTTGAAGCAGTGCTGGCGCTCGTTGTAGTGCACGATCTTCTGCTTCTCGTAGAAGACGGACAGCCTGCTGCACTTGCTTGAGGTAAGTTTGAGGTCATACTTCTTGTACTTGTCCAAGGGGGCGACGGAGAACACACCTACGGAGAAGTCGTCCGTGGTGTAGATGTTGACGAGGAACTGGGTGTTGTCGACGATGAGGAGGAATACATCGTGACGACCTACGATCAGCTCCTTCACCATGTTGCCGTACTTGATGTTGGTGCCGTGGCACTGGATGAAGTGTGCCTCCAGTTTTGTTACCTGTAAAAAAAACGCATGATAATTGAAAGTTGGAAGTCATAGTAGACTCCAGGACCACATTTAAATGAATAAATATTACTTAACCCACCTAGTCAAAAATGCTAATAGAGTGTAACACAGTGAATCATCCCAAGTTTACTTACTTTTTACAAAATGATGTTTACAGGACTATATATTTAGGTACTTTGATTCACATGTGAAAAAAAATCAAAACTGGAACCATGATGTTTTAGATTCTGTTTCTGTTTATTAACCTGCAGTTTTTTTTTTTAAATTATATGTGATGGTTCCTACATCATTAAAAATGCACCCACCTCGATGACATCGTTGCAGATGCGGTAGTACAGCGGACACCGGATCGTCCTGTACGGGCAGACCTCCTCGTGTTCCTCCACCTTGCCCCATGGCAGCCTCTCCTCGCAGTTCTTAAATGTGCACGGGAACGACAGGAACCTGGCAATGTTCTCGAAGTAGACGTTGCGCATGTATGCTCTGCACTTGATCTGCTGGCACCTGCCGCACTGGTTCTCTTTGCCGTCCTCCGATATGACCATTATGGGGGGCACCGAGAGGTAGTTGTCGCACAGCGAGCACCGGATGCTGTTGATGGCGTCCTCGGGGATCACGAACTTGGACTCCATGGACTCGGAGGGCTGCGTCTGAAAACAAGGTGGAAACAGGCGACTGGTAAACATTTTTTTTTTTTTAAATTCGTGTATTTCATCAGATTCGATGAACGAGGTTAAAATCGCCGCGTACGTTTAAATTGGTATTGCCGTTTGAAGAAAAGGTACTTACCACTGCTTACCACTGGAGACGTAGTTACCTCGTTTCTTTGTTATTTATCGCGTAATTAAATATTTGACCACAACAAATTGACATCTACCAAATTCTGCAATTCTTATTCTTCTTCTTATACAAACTTACAATAATAGCTGCTTTCCATTTAGATTAGACTTTGTAGTTGAACTTAAACTAAAGTGATAGACTCACTTCAGTTACTACCGTATGTCGGTATTCAGTCTAAACGTTCTGTGATATTCAGTTCAAAAAGTATACAATTATTTTGTCTATGTTCAGTTACACAAAAGGAACGCTAGAAAGTGAATCTTATCTCATGAATTCGTTAATGTGCTGAACTGCATTTCCAAACTTCCGTTCTTCTTATCGGTAATAATAGTAATGCTATAACTTGTTGTTACTTTATTTAATATTATAAATAAGTTAAGAGATCTTACTCGTGGCGTAGTGTAATTTTGTGGGGCAGTTACTATGGATATGGAGTTGCAGGTAAAAGGAACGATCACATATCCTGTCATGACGTAATAATAACACAACAGAAGAAGAAGACGATAATATTTTTTTCAGCCGTCACTTCGAGTTTGAATCTTTCCAAGCAATTTGGTAATAAAAATAATACGTTTATGTACCTGTTTCTAGATGAGTGATAAATGAAGAATATGAAGATGACAAACAATCTGCGATGGGTAAGTAATGCAATAGTAGTATATTAGTTTTACAACATATCCAAGTTACTGCGAAGGCGATGGGAATCACATACTCATGACGCAGCAACACTACATCATGTCGTTTCAGAATAGTTGAGATATTCAGTGTTGGTGTAGGAAATAACTATTTTTAGGGATCATAAAATACTGTCGACTTTTTAAATATTACAACATACCGCATCATTTGAAATCCTTGTCATTGACGTTGTTAAACTATACCAATCTACAAACTACCTTTTTTTACATAGATAATAAAAGACGACGCTCGTTATCAAAACATTTTTTATTGGTATCTCTTTTGAATAATTTCCCGGGATTTCGGCAGGTGACATTTGGATACGTTGTGATTCAGCTCGGCGGCGCCCTCTAGCTTCAGCCTGGCCGACAACTTTTCCTGAATCTTCTCCTTGTCGTAGGCGAATTGCAATTCATCAATGACGTCACTCACCATTTCGTGCTCTACGCATCTAGAAATTGATATCGAAAAAATATGCATAAAAATGATATATTGTTTTTTATAAACTTATGTAGGATTAAAAATGTACACACCAACTGCGTTCCTTGATCTGAACAGATAAAAATTGTAAGTAGGTGTGGTTATGTTATGATTATGATTAACGATAATCTTATTGGGTAGTGGTTTCTGTGACGTAATGTGACTTATTTCTTGAAATGTCGCCGTCAACGCGTACGACCGGCCACGCCCATATTCGAGAATTTCCATGACGATTTGTTCATTCACTATTTTACAATTTGCTAAGATCAAAGGAGGCTATCAGTATAATGGCGGCTTTCGTTAATTGCTTACAATGGACAGGGGTTTGTGTTGACTATCCTTTCGATAGGATCCATAACGAGAGGTCCTTTTTGTTCGCGTATCATTAACTGATCGGGCTTCATTTTCCTGCGCTCCAGCTAAAATTGTTTAAAATTAAAATTTAAAAAACCGTATTAAAAATGTTTGGCTGTGGTTAAAAGCTTAAAATTATATTCACCAGTCCTTTCTCTTTGTAGAAGACGCCTATCAAAGCTTTCTGGATATTGGCCTCTAATATCTCTAAGTATAACTGGATGTTGTAGTAGTGAATAGTTTCATTGTGACCTACGAAAACAAGCGACAGTTACTACTAACTTTCATAAAATTCTCCACTGTATTTACAAAAAAGTTCGTCATTAAAATAGTAGCAACTTAAAAACTGCTCCCATATGCACTTCAGTGGCTTGGTTGAAGGTCATGACAAGTATAGTTATTGATACTGATTGTCATTGATTGTAATTAGCATTGTTCACTATTCGAGTTCAATTGTGAAACTACTTACTTCATTGTTAACAGTGGTAATGGGTCTCTATGATAATTGAATGGCAACCAGAAATAATGAATCGTACCCAGAAGACTTATAAGGGGATCATTCTTGCACTTGAACAGACCGAAGAGCTTTCCGACTCCGGTTATAATAGTCTGGAGCTTCTTCTCCACCTCCTTGAACTCGTCTTCTTTCACGCGGGCCGATTTCTTCGCGTGATCGTATTTGTCCTCGAGATCCTTGATTGTTTCGGCTTGTTGTTTGGCCCACATCTCGTGAAGAGCGTGCTGCTCGTCTGGAAATTAATAGAACAAATAATTTATTCGGCAACCACGCTTGCGCAACGACCAGTCCTCTAAATGTATACGACGATTACTGAAAACATCTAATCTCGGACCTATTTCCAGCTGCAGGCGGCCCAACCTGTCGCTCAGCTCCTCCATTTCTTCGTTCAGGTAGTTGACATACTTGAATTTGGCGAAGTTCTCCTCCTCCTGATCCAGGAAGTTCCTTGCGATGTTCTCCAGGACTGGTTCGTGACAGAATTCCTATAAAATCGGGAATCAACCGCGGTGTGCTTCAAGAAACTATAGTGGAACCTAACATACACCGACGTATCTACTCGTATACAATGTTTTTATATCATTGTATACAATATTGAGTCATATTCATGAAGATATTCCATTACCTTGATGTCAGCGATTAGATTCACGTATTTCGTCAACTGTTCTTGCATGTTGGCCCTTGCTATTTGCCGCCTTCGTATCTCTTTCTCTTCCAGATCTTTCATGATGCGTTTTTGGCCCTTGACGGTGAAGAAGTCCTTGAGTTTCATGTTATCGTCGTGTCTTCTCTGTAACCTCCTCATCTCCTGTAATATTAAATGATCTTTGAGCTATCTCGATTTGTAATTGGGTGACCAACCGTCTCCCAATCCCACTCTATAACTTTTTAGACCCGATAGAATTCTATAAATTTGCCTGGATGTGGTTCAGCAGATCTTGGTAAGCCTTGGACCTCAGCGCTTGCAGCTTGGATATCCACTCCTCCCTTCTATCGTAGGCTATCGTCGCCTGTTCTATCAGGTCCAACATGAATTTCTTGCCGATGTATAGGTTATTGATCAGCCGGTCCCATATTTTGTTGAATTCGAACCTAGAAAAGAATGTTAAGTGTGAAAACAAAAAACTCGTAGGGAAGTTTTTATTTTTTAGCAACAGAATTGTATGGTCTGCATGCTAGATTGAGGAATGATCTTGTTCTATCTTTATCTACTTTAATGATTATTGAAAGGGAATTTCAACAGAGATGGTGACTGCGAATTGACGCCGATCATACAGAGGTCGTCTAAAAACGAGTTAGTTGTTACCGTTCGATCAGGAGGTGGTTGATTTCGTCCCTTAACTTCACATTTTCGGAGCAAATTGTGCAAAACTTTCTCGTCTGTACTTCCAACTTATTTTCCAGCGTCTGAAGCGTCTTTTCACCTCTAAGGGTTCTGTCTAGGTATTTGTGGTCCGTAATTACCTGTGCTTCCAACTCCAAGACCTAACAAATTAGCTTAACTGAAGAGGATGTGGTCTTTTCATACATTTTTAGTCTCTATCTCTCGTTTAATATACAGACTGCGTGCGTTTATAACTTGTAACAGAGAATGCAATTGTAAGTAGGCGTGGTTATGGTTAACGATAATCTTATTGGAAAGTGGGCGTGACCGAGCTTGTGAGCGAGCCGTGATTGCTTTATAGAAGCCACTATCCAATAATATTATCGCTAACTGTAACCGCACTTTCTCACTATTTTAGTATCTGTTGACATCAAATGGAAAAGAATCAAGAGTCTGACCTTTTTGTTGACGATCTTGATCTGCCCGTCGATCTCCTTGGAGTGCGTTATCTGGGTCTTGATCTGCTTGTCGAATTCGTCGTACTCTTTCAGGAGCTCCCTCAGCCGCCCGAATTGTCTGTCGTCCTCTCTCATCTTACCCTCGGCCGTGGCTACTTCTAGATCGATCTGCAGGTTCTTCTGCTCTTTCTTGTAGATCTTGAGCACGCGCCGCCCTTTGGCCAGCTTGCCGCCCACATCTGCGCCCCCTTCGCCAGTGCTGCGTTCCAAAATGGTGTACTGGAACCGTAAAATGTTTACAGCGTCTTCTATTTGTAAAGACCAAAAATAAATGTTTCAGTATAATTTTATTAATTTGATTTACGGCTAATGCTTGAACGCAGTTTATCCTGCGTTGTGGCGAACATTTTGCGGACCCTAGTAATTACACGAAAATCGCTATAATTTACTTACATTTCTTTGTAGCCTTCCCAGATCCGCCTCGGTCTGCAGCTCCAGTTCAAATTTCTCTTCCTCTGTCAGTTGTACCTTTCTTCTGGCCGTCATTGTGTTTTATTTCTCTTTTTGAGAGTGAAAAATTATAGGAAAAAACAGTAACGCAAAATCGTAATCCTTTGACAACTGACTGAAAGCTCGCGTTTCTAGCCGACTTGTTTCTGTTTCATTTTACTTATATTCGCCTTATTTTATTACACTTGGCAACAGCGATTGAATGTATAGTGAAACCACTCATCTGTATATATAATATAATACTCACCCTATAATTACTCCGAAGAGTAACCCCTTAGGTCCCTCTCAGGGATCTGTGCGGGAAGGAGTGGCTATTATTATTATTTGCCATGGCGCACTGGGAGCGACTTAAGATTATTTCGGTAACGCATTTGCTTTACAGTTCTGAGGAAACCCAGAAAACTCAGAACATTACCAAATCTAGAGCATGTGCGGTTGGATTGGCATCTATGCATCCACATCTATACACTAGTGTATTAGTGGTTGCATATCAAGCCCTGACGGAGAAAGCGAGACAATTAAAAATCGCTACCCCGGCCGGGACTTGAACAACGCGCACAGAGGTATCGCGACTGGAAAGACGGCGCTTTAACCCACTCGGCTACCCGTGCCCCCTATACTAACTGTTAGTTTACAGATCGAAAGTGAAAGACTGATAAACCACATACCACATACCACATACGAACAAATTAGAAACAATTCCTGTTAATTCTAATGAAAATATATTGTGACGAATACTTTTGTTACATAATTATATTGTATGCTATAGTAATGATAACTGTTCATTGAATTGTAGAAACTGAATCTTCTTTGTGCATTTTCTTCATTTTCGTCATCATCTGAAAGAACAAACAATTATAATTTTGATATGGGCACTAATTCAACTCAAAGTTTTACTTTCGACAAAAACTGCCTTAGTAAAATAAAACACTACATAGAAAATTATATTTACAGCTTTTTCCGCGAAGTAAACCGTGTTTATAATGGCCGACACTTTCTTTTCGATTGTGCCCAGATAAATCTTCACGTTAAACAGGCTGATGGCAGAATTTTCGCCTAAAACACGTTTCTGAATACTCAGCGATTTTTTTAAGACATTGATGTATACCTAGCAAGTCTAAAATGGGGCCTCTGTTGCACTTTAGGAGACAAAACAGGGCTTCAATGCCAGTAAGTACTTGGTTCAAGACATTCTCGGCGTTTCTTACGTTTTCTTCTTCTTTGTCAGCCTGAAATATTGAAAACACATTACAACTACCACTCTTAATTTCAAAAATTACCATTATTTTTCAAATCATCTGTTCTAAGACCAAACACACTCAACTCCACACCAAAAAAAAAATAGATTAAGCCATTAACGAATTGAGAAAACTGAAATTGTAATAATAAACGAACAACAGTATAGATGAAAAATAATGTACCGTATACCTCTTTTACAGCGTCTTCCAGCTCGTTCTCTAACGATTTCAAGGTGGCTTGTCGTTCTTGTGCCCTAACTTGGCTAAGTTCTATTTGCTCTTCTGCAATTAACAAATTATAGCAGTTTAAAATTACCATTACTTAACGTAAAAGGTGCAAAATGTTAGTACCGATTTTATCTTGAATATCCGCAATGGTGGCGGTAAAAGTTTCTATTTCATGGTTAAGTTCGTTCACATAGTTGAAGAGCGCGAAATTTTCTTCCTCTTGCTTGGTGAACTGAGATGCGATGCGTTGAATATCCTCTTCTTCACTTATTTTCTAAAATTTCAAAACATATCAATCAATTCAAGTCCGATCACTTACGTTCAAATTAATTCAACAATAATCCTTTGTCCAAATTTTATCTTCAAATCTTTAATCTACATTTGATATGCCTCTTTTATCTGTTAAATTATTACACACGCTCAGACAGACATTCCTTTACCTTGATTTGCTCTAGCGTCTCCTCGTATATCCTCAGTTGGTTTTCCAAGTTCTGGATCTCGAGCTCCTTCTGCCTGCGTTCCTTCTCCTCCAGATCCTTCAAGATGCGCCGTTGGCCTTTCACGCTCAGAAACTCCCTCAAGGTGAGGTCGTGATCCAGTTGCCGTTGAATTTCGCGCATCTCCTATGAATTGCTTTATATCAACGTGTGATTTGTGACTGGACAACGTGAATAAACAGGTATGGAAATCTTTCAGTTTGAGATGGTAAATGAAAAGCTAAAAGATTCGGGGTGGAAGGGGAAAAGCCACGCCTTTTAGGGGAGGAGCCTAAAGACGTAGAATTTCCAACCCAGTACACTTTTTGAGTCGTACGTTTTTTTAACCAGTGGGGGCAATAGTACCAAACTTTTTTTAAACATTACCTCCGAATGTGCAATGAAATCGTTCTGTGCTCTCTTCTTCAAGGCTTCGAGCTTCGAACACCATTCTTCTCTTTGCACGAAAGCCGTCGTAGACTGATCGATGAGGTCGGCCATGTATTTCTTGCCCAAGTTGAGGTCACTGACTTTTTTGCTCCCAAACTGAGTTATATTGATTCCTAAAAGAATAAAAATGTACAATTAATAAAATTAGTCAAAGCGAGTCGGCAGATATATTTTTATATGCACAAGGATGACCTAAGTCTTCGATATATTATGTTTATGAAACGAGTAGAATTAATGCACCGCTACCAATACGCCAATGCGTAGGCCCTTGTTCTATTCAGCGGTTCCAAACGTGGTTTGTGTGTGGTTTCTTTTTTTTTTTTTGGAATAGTACAGCATTATCGAGGTTTTGAGTTTGCTAAACGAAATGGGACAGTACATGCCTCTCTGATACAAAAATTACTCACATTTCTTTTAAAAGGTGATCAATGTCTTCCCTGAGTATCTTGTTTTCAGTTAGAATGCCGCAGAATTTCTTCACGGCATTGTCCAACCTCCCCTGCAGTGTCCTAATGGCATTCTGACCTGTAGCAAGACGTTGATGGTAGTCTTGTTCGGTCACAGAGGACTTGGGTCTTTGTCTTCGTATATCGTCTTCCATCTAAAAAGAGAGAGGATCGGCATAGGTGCTGGTTGTATTTCACTGTGTGAATTCAGACGAGATATGGATATACGGAGTAAACGGTGCAAAAGTTAGGTAATTTAGAATCGCCTTAGTTTGGTGCATTCAAATTAGTTCTGCCTCCTTTCTGAAATGTTATGTTGTCTATAAATATGACAACAAACATTTTATGTTTGAAATTAATATTTAGTGAGGTTTCGTATTTATTTTGTGTTGAACAACCTTTTCATCTTCAGTAATCTGAAATTGACACACATTTGAACGTCATATTTTTGGGAATTCAATCTAGAGAATGTGTTAACGAGTTCGTTGCTGTAACTCAGACTCGGCATTTTGGAGTTTCTAGTTTCATTATAGGGTAACTTTGATGATAAAGAGAAACACAGAAAAAACATAAATTGCAGTTTTATAATTGAGCAAAACAAAATACAATAAGTTCTTCAACAAAACATAATTCCTTCACAATTAAATAGAATCTCTTTTTAACAAAATACCCAACACGATTCGCACTATATCTCCAGCCGAGTCCCCTTCCTATTCTTTCTTTTTGCGCCTGCCTCCCTTCTTGGGCGTCCTCCCCTCCTTATGCAACAGCACGTGATTCCTGAGGCTCCTCTGGTGCTTCGACTGAAAGTCGCACATCTCGCACTTGTAAACAGGCACCTCGTCCATCTTCTTGTGTGTCAGAGAGTGGCTCTTGAAGTGGTACAGCCTCTGAGTGGTGTACCCGCACTCGCACAGGTACTTCGTCAGATTGTGTGCCTTCTTACGGTGTGTATTTAACTCGGACTTGTACGGAGTCTCGAAAAGGCACTTACTGCACGAGAAGCAGTCCCTCTTCAGGACCACGTCCTCGTCGTGTTTCTTCTTGCAGTGCTGCTTGAAGTACCACTTGTCGCCGGTCTTGAAAGGGCAGCAGTCGCACTCGAACGACTTCGCTTTCACAGCGAAGTGTTTCTTGCAGTGTCTGCGGAGGTGCTTCTTGTATTTGGTCTGATAGGAGCACGTGGCGCATTTGAACATGACGATGTCCTCCGGTTTCTTGTGGAGGAGCACGTGTATGCTGAGGCTGGACCTCCACTTCGTCACGAAATTGCAGCTGTCGCATTTGAGCAGCTCCGATTTGGGCAGCTCCTTGTGAACGAGGGCGTGGAGCTCCAGGCTGTCCCTGCGGTTGGTCTCGTGCGGGCATATAGTGCACTTGAATATTGTCCGAGTATGGTTCGTCGTGGTTGGGTGAAGTACGTGCCCAGAGTCGTCCGTCCTAAAATACAGTTATACAAAAGATCGTTAGAAGTGCTAGTAGTAGATCAAGATCCCACCTTATTATGGTGTTCGTAATGTGATAGAATGCAATGTGTCAAGAGTTATCCCTTTATTGGGCAAGAAAAGTGGCTGTTTTTCAAAATCGAATGTATGCTAACGGTTATATGCTGGCGGCTGGGTATTTTTGAACAATTTTAGTGAAATTAAGTCAGTTTTATTAAAGAAAATTACCTCTCGGTTGGATTAAACACCTCTTCCACATAACTTTCTTCCACTTTTACTTGAAATTCAGGTTGTTCCGGAATTTCAAATTCCTCCTTAACCATAGCGTCACCCTTCACATCAACAAAGTTATCGATAAAACCCTCCGTTTTAACACAACTTAAATCTACGTCCATGTTTCTACTATTATCTTTCATGTTTTCGATATACTTTAACACGTTATTTAAATCAACGCGGCCATCATTATCCGTGCCTTGTGTCACAGCGTAGTTCTTTATCTTCTCGTCGTTGTCCAAGCAACATATCACGAAATTGAAATGGCTTTGCAAATTCTCCATACATTCTTCGCACATCCTAGGAGAATGGGTGACACAAAGGTCCTAAAAAATTAACAATTTCGATTGCTCGATCATATACGAAACGGAAAGGATCACTTACGATTTCCGCCAGGCATTTCTGCATCATGTCCTTCAAGAATATGTCGTCTTCGATGTTATCAAGTTGGGTGAACGACTGGATGTCGAAATACCTCAAGCATAGTCTGCATACCCTCTCTTCTTCGCACTTGATTTTTACCTCGAACGTGTTCCTGTAAATTATCTCTTCTAAGATCAATTTAACGCTAATATCACAGGGAAGGAAAGTCCTCAAGTAATCGTCATTGCTGAGGCAGTTCGTTTTGAAGTCGAATAAACGTTGAAGCGCTTGAAAGCAACAGGAGCAAAGTACAGGTTTTTCGGTGAAGGACAAGTTCTAAAAATATCCGGTTTAAAAGATTTCTAAGCTTGTCGATGTGACTTACCAAGTTGACGGATATAATTTTTAGCATATCGATTTTGCACGTGTCCAGTTCCTCGAAATTTTCGGAGATCGCAAACAGACATAGCCTGCAAATCTTTTGAGTGGTTGACATTGTGAAATCGAAAAATATTTGGGCAATATAACACTGTTTAGGAAATTAGGTTAGGTACACGTTTCTACGCATTGTTTATAAAGTTGTCGATCGTAACCATAACGAAAACGAGTGAAAATCAAGTAAATATATCCATATTTACATTCTAAATTTTAATTAAAAATACACATAAAACAAGATGGATAGGTTAGGTTGAAACATTTCTTCTACTTCTTTCAACTTTCAACAAATAAGCAAACCATAGAAAAACTAATGGACAGAAGGGTAGTTTCAACAGACAGAAGGGTAGTGTTGACAGAAAACAACTGGGATTTTTTTTAGATGTTACTAACTAGTCGTCATCTAACTCCCTAGATGTCACTAGTGTCTAATACAGTACATACACTCGTTTCCCTCTTAAGTCACCAAATCCGTGCATCATCTCGCATAAGTCGCGAAATTTATTCTCTCTTAAGTCGCAAGTCGCAATCATAACCCCAAACTTTTTTAGTTGCAAAAAGAAATATTTAGAGTATACCATAGCACTTGTTATAATGAAAAATGAGCCAGCTGAACGAAAAAATCAACGTAAATATACCCAGTCGTGCGTAACAAAGTTCAATTTTCCGCTTGAGTGAATATTTTAAAGGTTAAATATTTTTAAAAGACACCTGACCTATTTTAAAGGTTAGGTGTCTATATTTAATGTATTACACAATCATTCTTTTCAATAAAAATTGTACATATTCATGCGAGAATCCAATTTCCAAACGTAGTTTTAAAACTTTTACAGGCGGCTACTTAAGAGGGACAGTTTCGTGACATTATAGGGAAAAACAGGGTGAAATAAGTAACTAAAGAGGGAATCGAGTGTATTTGAATTACTCTCGAGTCCCTCTGAAGTCACCTTCGCTTAATTCACATTTCCCATTATGTCACCACGTTTCTCCCTATTATGTCACGAAACTCTCCCTCTTAAGTCGCCGCCTGTAAAAGTTTTAGAACTACGTTTGGAAATTGGATTCTCGCATGAATATGTACAATTTTTATTGAAAAAAAATGATTGTGTAATACATTAATAATAACTAATACATTAAAATATTTAATCTTTAAAATATTCACTCAAGCGGAAAATTGAACTTTGTCACGCACGACGGTATACAAGGTGTTTTCTGTAGTAATCTCTAAAAATGTCTTGCAACTAAAATCACGAAAAAGTTGAGGTTATGATTGCTTTTAAACGTGACTTAAGAGAGAATAAATTTCGCGACTTAAGCGAGAAGATGATGCACGGATTTGGTGACTTAAGAGGATATCGAGTATACTGTAAGTTTTATTAGAGTATTTATTTTAGTTTATGGACGTTGTATCCGTTCATTTCGAACGATTGGTACTGAAGAATTAGGTTTGTATTTTATTTTTTTATTTAATTTCAAAAGCTTGAACAAAAAAACAGATGTTTTAAATATTACAATAATATTAAAATTCTGTACATTATTTCTATAAAAATCAAATACATAGTTGTTTCGTAAAAGTTTACTTACTTTTTTTAATTTGAATTTCTAATTCTTTCATTTGATCTTTTTCGTTTCTGACCCATTTATCGTACGTTTCGTAGTCCTCCAGGAGTCTGTCGATTCGTTTGGTGAGTCTCTCGTCCTTTCGTTTCTGGTTCGCGCAGTTGGCAACGTTGATGTCTTCCAGGAGGTTCTGTTTCTCGCCTTTCAACGTCTGGATGATCCTCCTTTGCTTTTCCAGCCTGGAACGGCTCTCCTCCGAGAAAGCCACTCTATCATCCTCCATAATGCGAAGCTGTAAAACGCGATGCTCTAAATATAGCTCAATTACTTGTTGTCTTATTTAAGACCTTACAGCAAAAAAATTAGGAATACAAAAAAAAACTGAAAATAATATCTCTATCAATAGAACTAGCACAAGCACAGGTAAATAGTATAATCCGTTATATCTGGCAACATTGCTCATTCCTGTCATCCTTGCCTGTGCTTTGTGGCTGTACGCCAATTACACTGTCCCTTCATTTGGGGGTGCTATAAACCATAAATTTATGGATTTATTGCCTACTAAAATTGCTTCATTTATTACCTGTCTTTGCAGCCTGTATAGTTCCTCCTCTGCCATGGTGATCATCTCTTTATCACTTGTCGAAGCCATTGTTTAAAAAAAAACGCTCAACTGTCTAATAAACTCTAAATCGGTGTAGCTGCTAGAGTTATTTATTTGGTTGCTAGGATACTTGTTAGAGACCGACTCAATTATAATTTTAGAGTAGGGATGGGCACATTTTCAAAAACATCGATGTTCAACATCGGTACTTACTATCGATGGTAGCAAAAACATCGGCTAGAAAACATCGATGTTGCATAACATCGATTTACCAAAATAACGATACCCTCCCGTTTCGCGTCAGATACCGATCCAACGATACCAAATAAGTGACATTTAAAACGTCAATATTTATTACAATTATAATTTTTAGTTTTCCATTTAAGTAGGCCATGACGGTTCCGATTTATTATAAATGACCCATGTAATGCTACAAAAAAACAAAATTCCGTCAAAAATACTAAATTATGTGATTTATGAGCAAATTAAGTTCATCAAAATTGTTTTTGGGAGCAGAACTCAATTTTTTCAAATGGAACCATATTGGTACCGTAGTACCATTTATTATTACTATTAATAAGTAATTTATTCTTATGTCGTATTGATATGTGCGATAAAAACAAACAAAATTACAGCTAAGAAAAATGATTTGATGAACTTTATTTGCTCATAAATCACATAATTTAATATTTTTGACGGGATTTTGATTTTTGTAGCATTACATGGGTCATTTAGAATTAATCGGAACCGTCATGGACCACTTAAATGGAAAACTAAAAATTATAATTGTAAAAAAATATTGACGTTTGAAATGTCACTTATTTGGTATCGTTGGATTCAGAAAATTATGCAGAATTCAAAAATGCAATAATATACAGGGTGTTCCATTTAAAAATCGAAAGTTAGTGTCACTTCCGGCGAAAGCGGAAGTGGAAAAATAATCACTTGTTGTCAGACAGTGCCACTTATTATGTATATAGAATATCCCAAATTTCAATTAACTATCTTGAAAACTAATGGAGAAAAGGGGGTGTACCACGATCCTGTTACACCCAGTATAAAGTGACTTTAATTTTTATGTTCTCTGAAAAAAAGTGTATAGTTTTGTAGAAGTAGAAACTAGAAAATGTGCCAACAGATATTGGCTTACCGGCGTTTAATAAATGAGATATTTGCTGGAATTTAATATTTACTGCCTTGACGGATAAATGTCGCGTAAGCCACGATGTACAAAGAGTAAAACGAATCAATTAGTGATTTTTTTCGTTTTTTTAGCAACTTACAAATTTCGTACTAAAATATTTAATGATATTTGTGGAATACGTATTACTTATCGATGTTTCGATGTTTACAAGTAACATCGATGTTGAAAATATAACATCGAAATTAAAACATCGATGTTCAGTGGAAAACATCGATATTTCAGAAACATCGATGTTAGGTGCCCATCCCTATTTTAGAGTAGAAGGGGATAACAAATTCTTTCTTTTCATGCACATGGCTTCTAAAACGCTTTTAAGTTATTAACTTAGTACATTGTATGTATATTCCATTAACAGTTAGTTATGTTATACTTAGTAACTTAGCAATCAGAACTGAAAGTAGTAACAAGATTTTTCTTAACCAATAATCATATTTGACAACAATATCTACAATTACTACAAGACTCTTCCTAATGGATAAAAATAAAATGAAATAATTAACCATTAGCTGGTTACTGTTATATTTTTTTGTGCTGTATATTTTGTTTGGTCTTTTTTCTGAATACGTTCCTGTTCTATAATCGAATTCAAGTCCGGCAAGATGCAGTCTTTTCGAATCATTGGATAAGTAGAAGGGAACTCCGGAATAACTTCCAAGATTGTTCGATGTCACGCCTTGTGATTTTTTCTTGTGGGGTCATCTAAAAACTAGATTTACAGCAACAGACCTGATAATGTTGAAGAGTCAGACCAAGAAATTTATCGTGACGTAGCCGTGAAAATAATAATTTTTAGGCAGCAGCTTTATCCAACTAATGTAGAGTAGTTGACAACGATGACAACATATCGCAAAATCGAGTATCACAGGCGCCATGAGCTTTAGAATATAAACTAACTGACCGTCCAGATTTGAATCCAGGTGACTTTTTGCTTTCAAACATCGAGAAAATCCCCATTTAAAGAGTTAATTAATTAATACCTAGCGGACCTTTAAAACTTTCCACTCCATGTATTTTTCGCTATTCGACCTTGCGGAAAAACGATAGGCACCTGCGGTCTATCGAAAAAAAAACTTCGAACTCGAAAAAGCGGTTTCCCAATATTTACTTATCTCTATAATTTCTAAAATTAACCGAACCGCGTATATTTACAGCGGTCGCCAAGGTAACGCGGTAACAATTACCTATCGGCCAATTGTTTATTTTCTCCCAATGACTCAACTACACCTTAACGGATAAAAAAATTACGAAAACAATCGATTGCCTATTGGCGGGGCGCAGGCTCGCAGGTGATGTTGACATTTGCGGCGTTGCCAGGCGTAGAACAACGCGTTCCAATGTAATTTTCGCGACCGACATTACAGCAGTGTTTTCAACAAGATCGTCTCACAAAAATAAATAATTTTTTTAAGCGGACGTGTTTGATCGTTCGTATTATACTGTCAGCCGATGTTTATTGAATCTGTCTATTTCACGGTGGATAAAATGCTTATCGCTTAGATCTCGGAAAACGGTGTGGATCTGGCAACGGCGCGCGCGAAACACGTTCGCGGGCGGCTTTGAAACAAACGAATTACTTCACCTCAGTCCGTGCCCGATTGTCGTGGTGTCTTGTGGTAAGGTTGGTCCGTTGACATTTACCGATACGTCTTGTGTTTTAAGTTTTCCCGTTCGGTTTTATTTTTGTGCGCGGACCTCGTCGACTGCGTCTTTCTCGAGGATTATAACAGACTTGCGGATTAAAATCGAGCAATAAGTCCAGGTGAGTGGCTCGACACTAAAAATTCGCACCGCTAACGGTATTTTATCGCTTTTTAAGTTTGGAAATGTCAAGGTAAACGGCGGTTTGTAAATCGTTCCTTCTTGTTTCCACGGACTGCTGCGATCATACTATTATTTCCTTTTGGCCGCCGATTTCGCTCGGCCAGTTCGGTCAGGTAAATCGGTAGCGGGTAGCCGTGAATTTTAACGATTAGAAACCGCCTTGTTTTTTTTCTTTTGTTTGTATTGTAGGCCGCCTGGACCTGGACAGTCGATACGTCGGTGTCGGTATGCGCCCAAGAAACAGGTTCGCTTGGGCTGCCCACGTACGTTTTGGCAGTGTTTTGTCTCCCGCTTTACAAGAATACGATCGAAATATAAATAAGCTCTTTTCCAAGGATGTAATCACAGATATATCGAGTAATTGAGTTTTTCAGGCACGGAAGGAGCCCGGAACCTCCTGAAATATGCAATATAATAATTATTACCCACAAAAACCACGAGTAGATGGTGTTTACCTTGGGGTTTTCCTTTAGAGACTTCGTGATTCGTGTCGGTAGCGCTGAGGCATGTTTAGGGCTGTATTTTCACTCTTTTCAGGTTTCCCTTTTAATCCTCTTACCTTCGTAGCCACGGGAGCTTAGATAAATTTAATCTAGTCGATGATGAAAGTCGTGATGTCACGTGACTTTGTTTACCCTGAAAAAAAGTGACGGCGAACGGTTGCTAATCGATTTTTTTCTTCACGGCTAACTAGATCGAATTTTAAGAGTGTAATTAGAGATGTCCAAGGTTTTCGCAATGAAATTGTCGATTCTCGTCCTGCTCAGCAGACGGGGCAATAAAAGGGAATAATAGGTCCAAGAAAAAACATTCTATTTTCATTTAAATCCCGGTAAATCCAGCGCGGCTAGGTAATCCGACACGTATTTGTCTTCTCTTTCTACGGTATACGTGCCATCCTCGTCTACTAGTGCATAGTGCATCGGCCTTTTTGTTGGCTACGAAAAAAAAAAACAGATGAAGCGCGCACACGGCAGGTACCGGAGCTAGGCGAGGCAGGCCCTGAAAATAGAGACAATAAAAACAATGGGAATTAATAGGGGGAGAATGAGGATTAATGCGTTCAACTATTGGACGTTTTCCTTTCGCCTTTCTGGCGTCGGGTATTTTTATGTACCTTAAGTGGATTGTTGTGGGGGCGTTTTCAAAAGATTTGAAAGCGAAAATTTGTTATCGAAATAAGCAGATAAGGCTGTTCGAAACGATTATTCGAGGGCCATTTTGATTTGATGGCGTCACTTAAGGCGCTTTTTTGATGAATGAAGATCGTTTCTTTGTCGTTAACAAACAAAAAACGCTCCTAAAGAATTCACTAGGTAGGTATAGTCCACGACATCGATAGGAAGAGGCTGTAAAGGATATAACTAAAGGCCGGTGACGTTAACTACTGGGGCAGAATGGGACAGACGATTTTTGTTTTGCAAACAGTCAAAATAACTGTACAAAATAGTATTACAAATGTGTAAACGGTCCATTATTAAGTTACCTCACTCATTTCGTTCAAGACTGAAGATGTATTATGTGAAACTTGTATCTCACCCAGAACCTATAAATAAATGCTCTGCTAACGCCGGATAATGTGTAAAATGCCATCAACATGCGTTTTCCTGTATTTTTGGGGATGCTGAACATGATTCCGAGATTTATGTGGTTCTATTTTGCACCCAAAACAGAAAAATACCAACCCAAAACACCAACTGAAAACGGAAAAATAATAAAAAAAATCCGAAAAACAAACATTAAAAAAACGTGGTTTTGCTAGACCATTCGTTTGCCCAGGGTTTGCCCACGTATGCCTAGAGAGGAGTTTTATTTGCCCAGCCCTTATTTTTGTTTGCTCACCCTTAATTTCATTTTCCCACCTTGAATTTCGTTTGCCCAGCCCTTGTTTTAGTTTGCCCACCCTAAATTTCGTTGGCCCAACCTTTATTTTTGTATGCCCACCCCGAATTTCGTTGGCCCAGCCCTTATTTTTGTTTGCCCACCCTAAATTTCGTTCGCCCAACCTTTATTTTCGTTTGCCCACCCTAAATTTCGTTTGCCCAGCCTTTATTTTCGTTTGCCCACCGTGAATTTTGTTTGCCCACCCTGAATTTCGTTTGTCCAGCTTTTATTTATGTTTGCCCACCCTGAATTTCGTTTGCCCACCCTGAATTTCGTTTGCCCACCCTAAATTTTGTTTGCCCAACCTTTATTTTTGTTTGCCCAGTCTGAATTTTTGTTTGCCTTTTCCCCCCTAGTCTCATTTTCGTTAGCCAGACTAGAATTTTGTCTGTCCAGCTTGAATTCCCTTGGTTACCGAGACTTTTTTTCTGTCGCCGTTCTGCGGGGGAATCTTATTTTCCCATTTTATGGTTAATTAAAATTGGGAAAGTGAATGTAACACTTGGGCATACGTTGGCTAATCCTGGGCAAACGAATCGTCTCAAGGAAATACGTTTTTTCTCATTTATTCATTGATGGATTTTTTTTTATTTTTCGATTTTTTTTTTTGAAAGGTGGGTAAATAAAACTATTCACTGGGCATACGTAGGGAAACCCTGGGCAAACGAATGGTCTAGCGAAACCACGTTTTTTTTTAATGTTTGTTTTTCGATTTTTATTTATTTTTTATTTTTCCGTTTTCAAAAAAAAATGTCTATTGGGCAAACGATATAGATAACGAAAGTCTTTATTTTCCAGTTCAGGGGTGCCAACTTCAGAGGGCCTAAGGATATGACTATTTTTTCAGTTTTTTAAAAAATCTTTGTCCTCATACACCACTTACTTATGTGCCGCATTGAAACAGTGTTATTTTGACAAGCTGTATCATTGGCGAGGTATTTTGACCCGCTGAACATTGTGGTGTTGTCAAAATTTAGGCCAAGTGCTCCTCAAGGTGAATGTTGGGGGGAAATTGCCCAAAAAATGACTCAATTTATGACATAGGAAAAACTATTTTAATTTCTGTTCGGACTCGCGAAGTTTGAATATTTTTCAGAAATTCAAGGATTGAGGCGAAGATTGGACAAGACCTTCCGACCCAGTGCGTCCAAATACATCGGAAATAATATCTGAATAAAATATTGGAAAACTGTAGATCGAGGCGAGGATCAATGCGGTGATTCAACGACAAAATTGAGATGTGATGATCCGTGATGATCAGTGGGTCAAAAACGTTGGAAATGATTTGTCTGGTAAAAGTGGCACAGTGTCATAAATTGAGCCATTTTAGGTCAATTTTCTCGTGTTAAAATGCATCTGAAATGTTTTTCTACTGTAATAAAAAATAAAAGGAAACCCTAGGACTACGAATCCAGATGCCCCTTTCGCAATACGCGACTATATACATAATTATATACGTGCCGACATCCCTGGTATTTATATTACGTGACAGGGCTAAGAACTGTGGAAGAATATCAAAATGCACATCTGCCGCAGTGCCATATGTTTTATACATATATCAGACTTTAATAGAGAGAGACACGTGTGTTTCGAGATCGTATTTCCTTCCCCCCTTTGGAATGCGTGCATCTGCATTTCCGTGGCATTGGAACGGCGCGTTTTTTACTTCCATAGCCGGTACTTTTAGTGTTACCATTATAGTAAGTAATCAGTCGTCTTTAAATATCATCCTTTTGGGCATGGAATGACTCGTTCGTATTGTGTACCTCATGTTTGAGATAATTTCGCATTTATTGTGTTGTTGTGTTGTCCACTTGTTAGTGGTTTTGTTTTGTAGAGCAGCAGTTGTTTAACTGAATCGTGTCGCTATACCAGATAGGTCAAATTTAGGTTCCTCTTTTTTTAATTGTTTCAAATTGTTCGCATAGTCTGCATTGCTTGAGCGTACGTTGTCACAACCAATAGTCTCTCTGCATTTCTCCTCGTTAAACGTGAGTTATTTGGCCAGTACATATGGTTGTAGAAGGAAAATGATCGTTCCACATCTACTGAAGTTAACGGTGCAAATTCAAAGAGGACGACACACCACGCACATTATTTTCACGAATTTCGCACAGTTGTTTGTATCACTAACAGTTGTTTGTTACTACATAAGTACTTACTTTTTTTTCATTTACAGAGGACAATGCAGGTGTTACTACTATTTATATACACTATCGCTCATATGTAGAGCAACTTTTTAAAAATTCGCATTTTAACATACATAATAAAAACAAATGTAAAAGTATGGTGGTCAAAAGTAGAGCAACTACAACTAAAACATATATTCAAATTTTTTTTCTTAGAATTTAAATGTTTGGTTAGTATCTGGTAGCATATCCCTTAGTTTGCAATACTGCCAAACATCTATTGTGCATAGTGTTTATCAGCTTGTCGATGTAATCTTGAGAGATATTGAATTCCAAATGTTTTGAATTTCTGTGAACAAGATGGATGTGCTGGTGATGTTTTTCTGATGAAGTCTTCTGTCAATTTCATCCCAGAGGTTTTCGATGGGATTAAGATCCGGACTTTGTGCCGGCCACACCATAACAGTAACATTACGTTCAGATAACCAAGCTTTAATTAATTTCGAGGTGTGTTTAGGGTCATTGTCGTATTGAAAGCACCAACGAAGACTCATATTTTCCTCTGCCCAGGGCAGCATGTGATTTGCTAAGATGTCTCGGTAACCATATCGGTCCAAAATACCATCAATTTTTACTACTGGACCCATGACAAACCCTCCGAAACACCCCCACACCATAATACCTCCACCTCCATGTTTGACTCTCGGCCTTGTGTATTTGGGATTGAATCTTTCTGCGCATGGTCTTCTCACCCAGCATATTCCATCTGATTTAAACAGTTTAAATCGACTTTCATCTGAAAACAAGACAGTTTTCCATTTTTCATATGACCAATTAATATGGTCTCTCGCAAAACGTAATCGTGCCTTTCTATTTTTGTTTGATATGAAAGGTTTTTTTGCTGCCTTTCTACCATACAAACCAACCTCTCTTAATCTTCGTTTTATGGTGCTCACGGAGATATCAACATTTCCTAACTGTTGGTTTATGCGAGGTGCACTCATAAACGGATCATTAATGGATAACATTTTTATTTTTCTGTCCACCACATGATCAGTTTTTCGTTTTCTGCCACACTTTGGAACACCTTCTAGGGTACCTTTTTTTTAAATTTGCAAGAACTCTTGATACTATTGACTTATGCAAATTTAAGGCTTCTACTATTTTACATTGTTTTTCCCCATTTTCATATTTTTCTACAATTTTTTGTTTCATTTGCACTGATAAATGAACACCTCTTGGCATTGCGAAGTCGCTTTAATGAATAATAAGACGCGCGTTATTGAAATCACAATGCATACTAAATAAACACCTGTGTTGCTCCACATATGAGCTCTAAAAAACCACGTGATCTGGACAAGAAATGTAAACAAACCATGTTGCCACTAATACTGTGTTTTCCTATGTTTGGGGGAAATATTGATTGTATTTTACCAGATTTGAAGATCTATTATCAAACTGTTTTAAAGTTTAGAATGATTTTAAAATGTTGCTCTACATATGAGCGATAGTGTACTTTTAGCCGTTGTTTGCAAAACCCGTTTACTAGCTATCACTATCGGGGGCGAAATATCTGAAACACCTAAAATTCGTATCAGATCATTAACGACCTTATTACCGCAAAACTACGTTGTTTCGTCCATTGTCAGCCGGAGCAATTTATTGCGTATGTCTTCTTTGTAGGCTACATGCGCAAAACATTTTGAACAAATCAAACCAAAATTCCTCTTTTCTAAGAGAGTGATATTTTGTTGATGTATATTCGAATCTAAATGTCTTTCACACTCTCGGCGTCTACGAAATATATGTCAACGGTTGCAATACATAAAAAATGTGATCCGTCTATTGTAAAATCCTCGTAATTTTCAATCATATTTCTCAGTGTATTTACAAATGGTAACGACTATGCCGTTATTGCAAAAATCCACACAAAATATGTAAATATACGATATGAACTCTAAAAGAAATACGTACACGGTGCAAAATACGTATGTACACTTACAATTAGTTAGTCACTCACGACACATAAAATTATTTTAAACTCGCATAACTTTTAAAAGTTACGCAACCTGCAAACCTTAGCACCAACCGCAGCTGATGTTAACAGTTAAAAAAAAATGATTTTCCGAACGCGTGGCCCCCCTTTAAATTCGAAGCTAACCGACCTCTTTTCTTTTCCAGACGCTTCTCCCTCGAATCTTCGCGCCATTCTTCGACATGTCGCCCGCGTCCTCGTCCACCACGTCTCTCGATCGCACGGCGACGCCTAGCGTGCTCTAACGATGCTCGAGTCCCTGCAGGAGTACGTACTGGAAATGGAGAACCGAAACGTCGGCGCCGCAGACCAGGCGCACGCGCACTGCGTCGGGGAGGACGTCTGGACGCAGCTGCAGCAGAAGGAGAACGACCTGGTGCTGGCCGCCGAGCTGGGCAAGGCCCTCCTCGAGAAGAACGAGGAGCTGAAGAAGCAGCAGGATGCCCTCGTCGAGGAGTACCAGAAGAAGCTGGAGGTTAGTCCCGTTCTAGTTCGTTTGCCAACTTAATAGAGATTGTTTCATGTTAGTTGGTATAAAAACTACCGCGCTTTCAAATAACTGGTAGTAATAAATGGTAGGCTGTGATTTGTATACAGTGTGGAACAGCCGAATGGAATAAATTCAGTAGCTCCATTATTATGCATTTTTTTAGAAAATCCAATTCGTCAATCCAGAACGTCAATTTCTAATTCTAAAATGACATCTTGCGACGTAAAAATGTCATTCAACCCCCTTCTACTTGACAGCTTCTACCTTCTAGGTGACAGCTACAACCCCTAAATTTTCAAATTGGAAGTAGGGGCTTGTAATACTTCATTTGAAAGGTATTTTCATTCTCTATTCAAAACTGCAATGGTTTCAAATTTTATTGCAGAAATTAACAAGAAAAAAAAGTTTCTCCAGCGTATGAAATTCGTTACATTAAAATAAAAAACATTGTTAATGCAGCAGATGTTCAAAATGCATGCCTCCAGCATCTTGGCAGCATCCTAGACGTAAATAGAATGTCTTCTAATTTCTCTGGGGGTGCCTTTGCTGTTATTGTTCTTCTTAAGTCAGCTAAATCGTCGGGTTTGGTTTTGTAGACCATCCTTTTTACATACCCCCATAGGAAGAAGTCTAATGGCGTGAGATCAGGTGATCGTGCAGGCCATTGTACAGAACCACGTCTCCCTATCCAGCGATTTGGGAAGATTGTGTGGAGATATTGCCGGACATTGACTTCGTAATGTGCTGGTGCACCAGCCTGCTGGAACCATATTGCATTACCTGGAAGTTGTGGGTTTCCTTCAGCTGGATACAAGTTTGCCATCGTCGGTACAACATTATTTTGGAGCAGCGCTATATAATAAGGACCAATGATATTTTCTCCAATTATTCCGCCCCTAACATTAACTTTCTCAGGGTTTTGGGTGTGTAGTTCCCTCATCCAGTGAGGATTTTCTCTCGACTAGTAATGACAGTTTTGGCGATTAACATGGCCGTGAAGTGTAAATGTAGATTCATGCGAAAATAAAACATTTTCTGTTTGTAAAGTATTGTCATCTATCATTTGCATCATTTGTTCACAAAAGAGAATTCGTCTATCAAAATCGTCTTCCTCGAGCTCATTAGTCGGTACCAGTTTATATGGGTGCATCTGAGATTTTCTGCCAAATTCTTTCGTTCTGTTAGGTAAACCATCTCTCTGAATTGCAACACAAAAACTAAAGCAAAAAGTTTAACACTGATAACTGTTAACTACTGTTAAAATGACAAGCACGTTTCTAGGTAATTTCACTAAAGCTGATAATGGCCAATTTCTTAAATTTAAGGTTTGTTTTTTTGTCAAGCAAAAAGTTGTACATATTTATTAGTAAGTTTTTATCTTATAGTAGGGAATATCGGCAGTTACAGACATTTATTTTTTGTTATTATTAACATTTCAGAACCTAAAATTGACAAATAGTGTTATATAGGTACTTATAAGTTTTATTTGAATGTAACGAATTTCCTACGTTGGAGAAACTTATCTTTTTTCCGTGTTAATTTCTGCAATGAATTTTAAAACCATAGCAGTTTTGAATAGAGAATGAAAAGATCTTTCAAATGAAGTATCACAAGCCCCTATTTCCAATTTGAAAATTTGGAGGTTGTAGCTGTCACCTGAAGGGGGTTGAATTTAGGGATGACATTTTTACGTCGCAAGATGTCATTTTAGAATTATAAATTTGGCTGTTCTACATTGTATTTTCTCTCTTAATAGTTGGTAGACTTACCATTGATAGTTGTCAAATTAATTCAGGAACAGTTTCGTCGACAATTTTCTGACCTTGTAACTATTTGCACGTGGCTTATAAATCAGGTTCATGCTTGTGTTGATATTTCGTGAAACTGGATCAGTAAGCCGTAAATCAGGGAGCGAAGCAACTAGGTAGAAAAAGAACCGCTGCCTCACTATGGTAGGAAAAGGTCTGCAATTATATTGCAACGATAATACTCTCAATGTTTAGGTTCATATTTTAGGATGTTTAAATAAACAAAGTGTGACCCATAGAAAAAAATATGGAGTATTAGAAGAGTGGGTTTAACATATGAGAAAAATATAAAATCAGTTTCAGCCCAATATATTTTTATTTTCCAAGGTGAAAAATATTAAAATGTTCTGTTATACAGAATATACGTTTGTTCTAAAAATGACTGAATATTCAGCACAAGTGCCACCTGGTTTATATCTAACAGCGTGTTGAATAGCCAATTTTAAATAGAGCCCACAGTCTACAAGCAGTTTGAAGATACGCAGACAGTCTTCACTTAGAAGAAAAAGTAGCTCTCTCAGAAATGCTTACTCATTTTAACAAAAAAAAAACAAACAACAAAACAAATCCGACACCTACATTTTTTTCTAACGATCTTAGATGTAGACGTTTCTCTGGCTTACGTAAAAAAAATCGTGTAGCAACCGTCGTGTTATTAGAGCGGAAAACAGATTCTGTTGCCTAACAGACGTTGATGATTTGGACCCGACGGACTAGTTATTGTTTACGAAAAAAAATGATATACTATAGGCGTGTTTGTATCTGTTGCGCAATGGTAACAACAATAACGAAATAATTTACTTAGATCGTCCAACGGAATGTCTAAAATTATTATGCCTTCTTCCTTATTACTAGAGGCGTTTACTCGGTACTGGCTGTGAAAGTTGTGTCTTTTGTATGATCGTTGCACGACTTTTTCGGTTGTCACTGTCTTAATATATATAATATTCTTCATAACCTCGAGATTAATATTATCGAATTTTTTTTATTCGAATAGAATTACAATTCAGTATTCTCTCCTTCAAAATAATTTCCTTGGGAAGCCACAAAGCGCTGCAGACGGTTCTTCCATTCCTCATAGCAGTGCTGGAACTCATATACTGGAATGGCCTTCAGCTGGTCGGTTACAGCCGTTTGAATGTTTTCTATGGTCCCAAAATGACATCCCATGAGGTGATTTTTCAATCTCGGGAAGAGAAAAAAGTCACAAGGACTCCTCAGGCGAATAAGGAGGCTGAGGAACCACAGAAATGTTTTACTAGCTAAACACTCGTTTACTGAAATGGCTGTGTGACAAGGCGCATTGTCGTGATGCAACATCCAGTTGTTTTTAATGTTTGGTCTCACACGCCCGGCCCTTTTTCGAAGCTTATCAAGAAGCTCTCTGTAAAAGTGTTGACTTACTGTTTGGCCTGGAGCCACAAACTCTTTGTGGACAATTCCCTGGCTATCAAAAAAAGCAAATCAGCACGCATTTGATCTTCGACTTGCTCATTCTTGCTTTTTTGGGTCTTGTAGGGCTTGAAGTGTGCATTCCATGCTGTGGCGCTTGATTTCCGGGTCGTACTCAAACACCCAAGTCTCATCACCAGTAATGATACGTTCGATAAAACCATTTTCAATCGATTCCAAAAAAGTCAAGACACCTTTCTCTTCTGCTGTCCTTTTGTTCTTTCGAAAGGTTTTTTGGAACCATTTTTGCGGATATTTTTCTCATCCCCAATTCGTTAGTCAAAATCTGATGAACAGTGGTGTAATTCAAGTTCCAATCTTGTGCGATTTGAACGCACAAGATCCCGTATTCAATCGCCATTTTCATCGGTTCTTGAAGATAAAGGCCTTCTGCTGCGTGGTTCATCTTCAATCGACTCTCTTCCTTCTGAGAATGCCTTAAACCACCGAAAAACCTGGACTCTTTAAAAATCGCTGTCTCCGTAAGCGTGTTGAAGTTTTGCAAAAGAATCCGTTGCGCGTCTAAGTCTGAAGCCAAACCTGATAGCACGCCGTTGCTCAAAATTAATGTCACTCATTTTTAAAACGCACTAGAAAAAAATCGGTTTACGAAAACTGTGACAAAGAACAAACAAATGACTCTAACAAGTTCAAACTTGTACTGAAGGTTACATGTTTGGTGGTAGATTAACATGTACATACATGTTAATCTACCACCCTTCCAAGTCCCATCTGCGCAGTGTTGCTAGATCGGGCGCTACGTTGCCAGTCTCATTACTTCATTTACACACCTCGTATATTTATGAATTGTTGAGCTAGGAAACAAACTGCAGTATTTCGAAGTGTTTTCATTTGGAGTAAGTTGAATGTCCCCACAACGAATAATAATCTCTTATTTGTCCATTTTCTTTATTAAATACGTAGATCTCATTTTATTAAAAGAGAAACTCAAGAACTTAAAAAAAAACGTATATTTTCTCGTTTGGTATTCACTATAAATATGTTTCGTTTATGAATTACTTATTACTTGAGACAGACAGGAAAGCATGCTGGAGTCTGAAGTAAACGTTTAAAATAGTTCTGTTTATCCTGGATTCACTTCATAGCACTTAGGCCCCATTGGGCTTCCTCCCTTGGGAGTTGATTTTACAAAAGGAGACGACGTTGCTTAGGGGGATCTTCCTTTTCTTGGCCAAGAATGGCCAACCCCATCCATACCCAGTATGGATTCTCTTCTCGAATCTCCTCTTCTTGCCGATAGCCTATACAAAGGAGTGTTTCATTTAGCTTCAAGTTGTGGAGATTTTAAAAACGAATACTCTTCCCGGTCTTCGGAAATATTGCCGCTTCTTTGCTTAAAAGCTCCGTAGCCACCACTGACTATCTCAACTATGGTGAGAGAACGCGCTGTCCGTTCGCGGTGAGCATGTAATTCCTCGTACCTGCGACAATTTGTAGCAACTGTCTTTTGATGACACTTTATTATTTTGTTTATTATGCAAGTCCGGAAGACGATTTACGACAAATGCGCGATTTTAACAGCCAAATTTGCACCTGGTTATGTTAAGGAGGTCAGCGAAGGCGATTACCTTTAATGCTGTTACAAAATACGCTCGTAATCCAATCAAGTCTAGGATTTTATTAATAATAGGCACTCTGACAAGAAGCAGTGTTGCGTGTCGGAACAAATAGAATGTGTAAATGGTTTCCTTTCACTTGTTAAGAAGTACTTAATTTCTATATTAAATGAAGTTGATCCTTCTGTAAAATTTGAGGAATTAAGTATCAGTCCAATATAACCAAAAGTAAACAGTCGTCCAATTCCTGGAACATTTTTTTTTTCAAACTGATATTCTAATATCAAATATAAACTGGTGTACAAAAATAATGTAACACAAATAATATTATAACTTTCATACTATTCTCGTATTGATATTATTTCAATAGATGTTTTCACATTAGTTAAAGTGGTTATGGTCTTTCTGTCTCTCAAAAAACTCTCCAAATTTAAAATTATTACTTTAAGTTCGACTTAAAGCGTTCAGGAGTTATCGCGTATTAAAGTTACATATTAGGAATCTTCCCTTATACAGTGCGTATGTATTTTCATTTTATTGCACAAAATTTGAAAGTATTGCTTGCCTGTAAGGCGGAATTGCAACGAATATAATTGTTATACTATTAAAGCACAAAACATATTTTGGCAATTATTCGCGCCTTACGTGTCTTTTCCGCATCAGATTAATAAAATTTAATTGCATCGAATTCAGAATCGTGTAGAAACTGAATCTAACATGTGGCATACGAGGCACAATGCGAAATTGCATTGGTTAGAAAGTAGGCGCAATCTGGTTTTGCAAATGTGCAAATTAAAAAAAAATATGCAATGATCGGATAGTGTTTCATGAAATATTTAGCTAATACAGTTTTGAGGAATACGTTTTTGACATTTACAGCACCCTTGTAACATTTTTCAAACGATATTTTCAAGTTCTCCGTTCTGTTTGTTTATGTCAAATCTTGAAATCGTTTTTTTCTTCAAATTCGTTCTCCTAAATTTTGTATTCACATCAGCAAAAATACAAAATTGTATCAATTCAAACCAAAATTTGTTTCATCTTCTTTGTTTCTTTAACTGCTGTCTCCGTTCGTGTCGTTCTTTTGTCCGATTTTTGTCCCTCTCGCCCCTAACCGAATATCTTTAAATTTGACCTACATACGTTGTCGGTATCGATGGAAATACCTACATTATTTAATCGATTTCAGACAATTTTTTGTCAGCTTCAGTCGGCGTTTGTGTCAGACAAAATATTTTATAAATTTTGGCTAGAAATATTGAAACTAATGGAAATAATTTATGTCCCATTTCATCCATTAACTGATGTAATGTAAACATACTTGAGTGCATTAGAAAACGCTATTGAGGACATTCAACAAGGTCGAATGATTTTCTTGCGTGGGGAACAGTCCAGATGGATTTGGAAGTTTGACTCGGTCCTTGACTCGTCTAGAATATGATCCGCAGGATATATAAAAATATAAACTATGAGGGTAGTCCCAGGAGTAAGAACCTAAAAAAGAAAACACAAAAAATTTGGGAAAAAATATCTTTATTTCTGTACATAGCCTCCCTTTAGTTCGACACACTTTTCCCAGCGATGTTCAGTAGCTTCGATACCCTGTTTATAATGAAAATCGTCGAGCTCCTCAGAATAGCTATCAACTGCAGACACCACATTTTTTCAACTAGTTTGGACACAGAAAATAATCCGAAGGGGCAACTCTGGCGAAAAGGGTGCGTGAGGAAGCAATTCGAACTTTAACTCGATTTGGCCATCGATAAGATTGTGACTGGTCATTGTCTTGATGAAACAAAACTTTCTTCTTCACCAAATACGGCCGTTTTTTTATTTCATCCTCGAACGCTCAATGTTTCACTTTTTCGTTTTTGAAGATAATCAATAAAATTATCTCACGCACATCCCAAACAACGACATGACCTTGCCTAGGTGATTGTCTTTTGCCGTTCTCCTTGTCCTGTTTTGCTTTCCTTCTCTGGTTGGCCATGTTTATAGTTATATCCAGACTCACCTTATTTTAACTTTACCAAACTCGATTGAAACATCCTCCGATTTTCAATGGGATCGCGGCACCCACCTTATGCGTAGCTTTCTCATGTCCAAATGACCAATCAGTATGCGATGTACAGCACTTTACCTACCATGTCTGCTAGCTCGCGCACTTTCAGTCGACGGTCTTCCAATACCACTTTGTGGATTTTCTTCGCCATTTCTGGCGTGATCACCTCATTTAGTCGACCACTGCGATGTTCGTCTTGGCAACTCGTACGGCCTCGTTTAAACTCTGCCACCCAATATTTTACTGTTGTAAACGATGGAGCAGACTCCCCAGAGTAGAATCTAGCTCCACTTAATTGATATTGGTTGTTGGACTGAGGCCTTTTAAATGAAAGTATTGAATCACATAACGATGACCATTTTCTTCCATGCTTATAGACTTACTGAAAGCGTTCAGTATTGATGGCTGCCAAACAAATACTCGTCAAACGTCGTCAAACTTCAAACTTAACGTTTATAAAGTTGCTACTTTCTGCCAGTCATTCTTTTCAAACAACCTCTATCTAGTTGTCTTGGCATTCATAATTTTAAATAAATTCGTGGTAGATGTCTATTTTCCTTAATAGAGATCTGATTTAGTTTGTTATTGTTACAAACCCTATGAATTCCCTTTCCACAAATTATTTGAAAAATGCAAAAATCGTTTGAATTAATGCATTCATTGGCGTCCTACGATTTTATTTTAACTCGCATAAAGCAGTCGAAATTGAAAAATATTCTTTATATTCCCGCTTTTGACAAAAATGCATAAAATCGTTCGACGCAAAAAGGAAAACCCGTTTCGTGCGACGTCTGGGACACCCAATTTCCTCTAACCGCCGCAAAAACTAAAATTGAACGGTTCTCCGTCCGTTAGAAATAGAAAATGCCCGCCATTGTTCCGTGTTCAAGAAAGCTGAACACCCAGCGATCACGACGCGGGGGTAATAGGTCACGAGTATTGCGCGTAAACTGCACGCCTGGCGAAATTTTTACGTTTTTTTTTTCTACGGTGTCTTGCACCCGACTCTGAATGACTCACTGGCAGTGGCGGCGTTGAATTGGATTTTGCAAGGGGGCGGCATGGTAAAAACATCGGTTAATATAACCCAACAATTATATATCATAGACCATATTGGATTAACCCTTGTAGGATAGCGGTGTGTAAAATTTACACATGACGCCATGTTGGTCTCTTCTTTGTCTATTCCTCTGATGGTTAGTAATGCCTCAACCTGGAGCGAGTTTACATCTACACAGCGCTGTTCACGCCTTCTACTAGGTAATGTTTTTAGACCTTTTGTAAATTTTACACAACGCTATCTTTAAGCACCATACTGAGAACGGTATCCTACTAGGGTTAATCATATTTGACGTCAATTTCTACATGATTTTTTACATGTACTAGCTCTATTTATAGAAAGGTAAGAAACTGTGAGAAACTGCCAGTAAAACGTGAGCCTTATACGAAGGGGTACCCAAAAATAACCGGAACAGCATTGTCGTGGGCGGAGCTTGTGTAGTACGCATTTCTGCCGCTAGGCGTGTATAGCGCAACTCATTGCCAGTTCAGTGCCGCCTGTGTTGTCGACCTGGCTTGTTCTGTTCATCTGCAGTGATTGTTTTTGCTAGCGCTGTTTTGTTCTTGTTTCGTTTTTTATGATGGCAAGTTTAAGTGAACAACGTGCAGCTGTGAAATTTTGGTTTCTACTTACAGCTTACAAAGATGACGTTATGGGAAAATTAAAAAGTGGTTTGTTCGGTTTAAAAATGGCGACATTTCGATTGATGACAAACCTCGTTCTGGACGTCCATCAACTGCTCGAAACGACGAAAATGTTGAATAAATTCGAGAGCTTGTGCTCACAGACCGTCGACAAACAATTGATCGACTGCCAGAGATTAGTGGGTCATCTTGGAGCTCGGTTCAGCGAATTTTAACCGAAGATTTGTGAATGAAAAGGGTTGATGCCAAGTTTGTTCCTCGGACTCTGACTGACAATCAAATCTGTTCGCCAGTTTTTGACTAAAAATGGCATGCCGTGCCCCACGCACTTTTCATTTCCACCATGAAAAGGCAAAAGGACACCGATTTGACAACATTGAAGACGTCAAGAAAAAGAAACAGGGAGGAGCTGTCAGCCATTTCTAAAGATGACTACAAAAAAATGTTTCGAACAGTGGAAGCACCGGTGGGACAAATGTATTAGTTGTAATGTAGAGTATTTTGAAGGGGATAAGGTTGTTTTGTAAAAAAATTGAAAATATATAGCTTTTAAAAAATAATTCCGGTTATTTTTGGGTACCTCCTCGTATATATGAAATAAATTCTCAATTAGTGTATGAATCATCGGGCCAATATTTTTGAGCTAAACTGTAACTGCTGAAAGACATCGCAATGATTTATTAGAACCCTTTGTCAATAAGTTACTCATAGGGGTAGAACGCCCCCTATAGATGAGAGCATCATGTCTACACGGTTTAGGAGTCGCTGAATCCGAAGTCACCATCCGTGATGATTAATTGAATTCCGTATAAAACTTAAATCGTCTCCTGATAATGCCATCATGATTTTTAGCTCCTGAAAAAATTGGTCTCTGCAGCTTACGCCCTATTAGAAATAAGGTATCGATCTATGTACTGTTTCGGTGTTGGTGAGAGAATTTAAGGGCGTTTTTATGTGTAAATGTTTTAAGTATCACTCGGGAAAGAGAGCACTGACTATTAGTCTTTTATTTTGCTACGAGCTCTGCCCACTTAATTAACAACATTTCCCGCCATTCTCAGACATTGTCTAGTCTCACAATGGCGTGTTGCGCTCCTATCTTCGCGGAGAATTTTAAATGATTTTTCGCACACTCTTGTTTGTGTCAAGTACGTTGTTTAGGAACGTCATAGAAAAAAAAAATGTTTTAACATTGCTAATTAAGCAGCTAATTAAACGCAATTCGAATGCTAGACTCCCGAAAAAAAAGTGAGAGGTCATACGTGACAACAATAAAATTTTATTAGATTACACGTTGACTGCTTTCACCGGAATTTGTCTTTTCATCTAAGGGAGCGGTTCGTCGATTACTCAATCAATTACATTCTCTAGATGACAAAGATAAATGCGATAAATCAATTTCTTGTGTCTACAAAAACCATGATTACACAGGCTTCTGAGTTCTGCAGCTAATGAAGTGTGACTCAGAGATTCACAGCACTTATGCTCCATTTTAGGGTCAGTATTGCTTATCTACTGTCTAATATCCAAGAGTCTTGAGCTTGATATTACACACCCTTGCGAGGGTTGGAAAAAAAGATCAGAGCATATTCTAAGATTATAATCAAATGATTTTCTGTGCAACTGTGACATGATTTTGATCGTTATTTTGTTAGATGGGTTCGACAAATACGTGGAGTCAGTACAAATTCTTGCCATAGGACACAAGTCTGTTCTTACGTCACTGGAAACCTGCTACATTCCCCCAGTCCTAGAGGATTATTCTGGGGAATTATCTGGTGATTTCTACGATTCAGAGGTCGAAGCCCTTAAAAGGTCGCCTGTTGAGTGACGTGGTGGTATCTCACGTAAATAGAATCAGAATGTCTTAAAATACATATTTTTTTTACTAATACTAATAATAACCTAATTCGGAACCAATGTTAACAGGGTAACTCGTATTTGTAGGTCCTCTTGCAGCGTTCGAGCGAATTTAATACAGTTTAATCGCATTAACCGTGCCTAATACAATACTAGTTCCATTCATTTTGAAGGTTTCGCGTATTCGTGTTTGACCATACTCCCCACATTTTCTGTTTTTTCGGTCAACTCTACTATTAAAGCCAGTTTACAGTCGTCCTGGGGTGTACACCCAATTTTTCGTTTCGAGGTTATGTTATCTTCGCTTTGAGGTTATGTGACGAGAGAAACATCGTTATTACAGGGGAAGAGCCCCAATATTAGTGTTCAAAAAATTATAGTACAAGGAATATATTGAATAAACAAAAAAAAGCAACATCCATATTTAGAAATTGTTGATCACATGTTTTGGGTAAACGTAACACACAGATAAATAGTAAATTCAATTAAGACTGATTGAAAAGAAGCAGCTTTCGGTTCGAACTTTTTTCTCTGACTAAAATAAATTCGACAAATTTATCGCATTTTCTCCATATCATGCCAACTTTCACGGACACACAGTATATACATATACTTACGTACTTCTAACTATATTTTTTAATTCACTCTTCTTAATGTGTTCAGTCATCTAAAACGTGAATATTCGATAGAAAACAAATATATATGTAGCATTAATTAATTAATTGATTACCTAGTGGTTAACAAATGTTAATTTATGTTTATTGTGTTAAAGAAGAAAATTGTGAAACCGTGGCAATAGATTACCGCTCTGAAAAGTAACAATTCCGGGAGACCGTTACCTTTGAAATAATATTAACCCGATAGTCTCATTTTCATTAATTACTATACTTAACTTCCTTTGTCTTATATCTGCGTATCATGTATCATTACCAAGACTAACAGCTGTGGAAAAAACTTGTGTGTTCCCAGAGAGAACAAATACTCGTATCAGACTCGGTAACATGTTTTTAAAAACTACGAGGGTGTAAATGAAGTAATGAGACTGGCAACGTAGCGTTCGATCTAGCAACACTGCGGAGACGGGATCTGCGCAAAAATGTTTCCAAAAAACCTTTCGCAGTAACAAAAGGACGTCAGGAGAGAGAGGTGTCTTGACTTTGATCCCCATGAATTCCAATTCCATAAAATGATCCCCATTTTATGGAACGTGTCATTACTGCTGATGAGACTTGGCACACTTTAAAAGACTGTAACCGACCAACTGAAGGCTATTCAAGTATATGAGTTCCAGCATGTTCTGAGAAATGGAAGAACTGTCTCCAACGCTGTGTGGCTTCCTAAGGAAATTATTTTGAAGCTAGACGGTGGAGTTGAGCACAATAGACAGCAGCGGTGACGGTTGTATTGTCCTCCAAGAGTTCTCTGTGATACACGCCGCGAAGGTTCCACCAAACTGACATCACCTTTCTCGGGTGGACGTCAGGTTTAGGTACTGATTGTGCTGGAGCATCTGCGTCTACTCACTGACGCTTACGGCTATGATTTACATAAAGCATTCACCTTTTATCCCCGGTAACAAGATTGTTCAACCAGTCAAAACGACGACTGCAGGAGAGAAGTTGTGTGCAGACTTGTGTAGAAAATTCCAAGCACTTCCCGGAGCTATGAATGACCCGGTCTGTGTGATTTCCTTCCACGGTCACACTACAAATTTTTTGAAAGTTCGTGTTAATTAAACGACTTCCAAGAAATAATTTTGGAAAAAATAAATGAGGTTAACGGTACTACTCCTCATCTCCTAGAAAGTACTACAGACAAAAATGTTGTTAATCAAAACAGATTCATGCCGGAAGTCAACGAAAAATAGATATTTAATTTTAATTTAACAAGACATTTTATATAATCAACAAAAAATGAATTTGTGTTTTCTCACGAATTCCGGACACACCCTGTACACGCTACCCGTCCCGAAAAAGAAAGTCCCCCCCGACGTTTTGTTACGTCTTTTACATTCTAATTTACTTCCTCATGTCTCTTTAACAATGAAATTATTAACCAGAATGAACAATAAATATTTCAAACCGGCAAAGTCTGAGATATTATTGTTTTGTTCAAAACAGAACAATGATCCCACAAATTGCCGTATGTGCTCCATCTAATTGCACAGTTCTCTCCGGAAAAAACACGACAAAGTTCCCTTAATTGGACAAGTGGGTCAACACGGACAGTTACACCGTGTGTCTCAAAATTAACAAGTCTAGTCAAAATAAAGAAGTCTACATTGTCATCGCCTGGAAATATTGAGGATCCGATATTGGATATGATTGAAAACGCCTCCAGCATTTTTTATAAATGTGAGAAACCGACGTGAGTCATGCCAGGGCAAACAGTAGTTTTTGTCATTTCTACAAATAGGTATAGTGTTCAGATCCGGAACCAGGTGTCCCTGAGAGGTTGTGGTGGAAATATATATAAAAAAAATCGGTTGTCACTGGCCTTCGACCGAATAAGGTCAATGAGTTCGAGCGTTATTTTAATTGAGCTATGATATAAGACTATTATGCGTTTGGAATTGAAGTAATTGACTTCAAATCACTTTCAGTACGAAGCTTAATTTTTACTAAGTGCAAGTTTTTCCATTTGTAATATTATTTTATAGTTATTTGGACTATTTCTACTTCATAAAATAAACATTAAAATACTCCACTTTGCCTCACTAGTTAAGTGGACGCCCTTTGTAATTTTTGTATATATACCTACATACGAGGTGTGTAAATTAAGTAATGAGACTTGTTATTTGAATATTTGAAGAATAAGACTTGAGATTTGTTTAAATTTTTTTATTCGAATAGAATTACAATTCAGTATTGTCTCCTTCAAAATAACTTCCTTGGGAAGACGCCGTGGGCATAGCAGTTCGTTGCTCATAGCAGTGCTAGAACTCATATACTGAAATAGCCTTTTTGGATGTTTTCTATCGTTCCAAAATAACGTCCCTTGAGGCGATTTTTCAATCTCGGGAAGAGAAAAAAGTCAAAAAAAGGACTCAAGTCAGGCGAATAAGGAGGCTGAGGAGCCACAGGAATGTTTTTACTGGCTAAAAACTCGTTTACTGAAATGGCTGTGTGATAAGGCGCATTGTCGTGATGCAACATTCAGTTGTTCTTGATGTTTGGTCTCACACGCATTACCCGTTTTCGGAGTTTTGCAAGAACCTCTCTGTAAATGTTGAATTACTGTTTGGCCTGGAGGCACAAACTCTGTAGATAATTCTCTAGCTATCAAAAAAAGCAATTCAGCATGCATTTGATCTTCGACTTGCTCATTCTTGCTTTTTTGGGTCATCGAGAGCTTGAAGTGTATAATTGGTTTCCGGGTCGTACTCAAATCATGTTCAATCAATTCCAAAAAGACGAGATCTTTTTCTCCTGATGTCCTTTTGTTCCCGCGAAAGGTTTTTTGGAACCATTTTTACGCAAATTTTTCTCATCCCCAATTCGTTAGTCAAAATCTGAAGAACAGTGGTGTGATTAAAATTTAACTCTTGATGAAGGTCTTCCGCTGCGTGGTTTATCTTATCGACTCTCTTCCTTCTGAAAATGCTTTAAACCGCCGAAAAACCTGGGTTGTTGAAAAAACACTGTCTCCGTAGGCGTGTTGAAGTTTTATAAAAGTATCCGTTGCGCTGTGTCCAAGTCTGAAGCAAAACCTGACAGCACACCATTGCTTAAAATAATGTCACTCATTTTTAAAACGCACTAGAAAAAAAAAACAGTTTACGAAAACAGTTACAAAGAACAAACAAATTACTCTAACAAGTTCAAACTTGGACTGAAGGTGCATTACATGTTAACCTTCCGTCCTTCCAAGTTCCGTCTCCGCAGTGTTGCGAGATCGGGCGCTACGTTTCCAGTCTCATTACTTAATTTACACACCTCGTATATACTATACTATTTTTTTTTATTTTGGGTTATGCTTTATTCGAAAATGTACTGTTTTTTTCGCCATCTGCGAATACTTTAAAGTTCTAATGCTGTAATTTCTTAAAATAAAGAGATATTTGAACCGAATTGTCAGTGGAAATGGTTCACACTTTCTGAATATTTTTTCTTTGGGGATTAAGGTTACAAATCATATCTCAAAAATTATTCGTACCCCTTTAAGAGAGCAAAATTGTTTTTTATATTTTAAGTAAATTACACAACTGCTGTATATACCCGTATGGGCATATGTACATGTGTATTGTACTTTATGCTTATTTAAACAATGACGTCGGTATAAATATATGTAAACTTGTTTTAGCACCTCAGTTAGATAAGTAGGCAGTTCGTGATTTTGAAGGAAAACAACGGGTTCATGTTGTTGACTTTTCAATCTGCAGCCTTGTATATCTTGTTTGTTTTGATAAAAAACACCTCGAGGATTCCTGATGTCGGGAACGTTGCAATGTGGAACTATAAATGAATGAAATAAAACAATCCGGTATATTTAGATTATTTAGAGGCTTATATTACAATTAAAAAAGTAAGAGTTGTTAATGGTAATGACATGCCATTGAAAAGTCAAACGGTTTATTAGTTATGAGCATATTTAAAGAAAAAATACGACAAATAAAAAAAGAACTATTAAAGATAGATATTCGGAATGCTGATATATGTAGCTCATTGCAGAATTTAATTCTACAACATAATCTAAAGTACAAATTCGAGTTGGGTGGTTTTAAGTTACGCTAAATGGAGATTCTATTTTAAATACCCTGTACATAATTGAGCTGAAATGAAAGTATCGTCACGAAGCTTTAGGATTCTACTGACAACAGTGCCAATACCGAACTTTTATTGTCAAAAACGATAGCCACAAATAATTTTAAATGTCATAGTGCTAATGGACAAAATCTCAAAATAGTCAAAATAGTCAAATATTTAAAAAGGCTGAAAGATTGAAATCTCTAGAGACTACCTACTAAAATAACACATCGAATACGCAATAGCAATCGAAATATGCAATATAAAACGTCATTACTTTTAAAACAATGATGATGATTGAAGTTTCGTATTATTTCATTATTTTGTAGTAACGAACATAATATGACTAGGTACACTGTTGCTTAAATAACACCCGGTATTTAACGTTTTATTTTTCACCTGGTGTTAGGAAGGCTATCGAAGGCTTTAACCCACTTAGAGGGTAGACTTCCAACTAAAACTGGAGTCACGTTCCATTTGCCTAAAGGCCGCGCTGTCTTGATTTTCGTACGAGTCGGGGTTGATCTACCAAGCGTAGTTCCTCCATTACAACCACGGCTGCGATCGCTGCCGTTTGGTGTTGATGATCATTTAAGAAGAGTAAGGAAACTACAAACACGTATTATACGACTTATATTGCGTAAAATTTGGTCATTAGTATTCCAATGGAATTACGTGAGGCCCGGGGAGTCATCCGTTTTGAATCGGCCAGAGGAAATGATGAAACCGTATGTACGCAATGCTTAAAATATGGACGGATCTCTTTCAGGGTGCCACGAAAGGAAGAAATACGAGGTGTGTAAATTAAGTAATGAGACTGGCAACTTAGCGCCCGATATAGCAACACTGCGGAGACGGGACTTGGAAGACTACAAGTTTGAACTTGTTAGAGTCATTTGTTTGTTCTTTGTGACTGTTTTCGTAAACCGGTTTTTTTCTAGTGCGTTTTAAAAATGAGTACCGTTAATTTTGAGCAACGGTGTGCTATCAGGTTTTGCTTCAGACTTGGACACATCGCAAAACCTCAACACGTCTACGGTGACAGTGTTTTTTCAAGAGCCCAGGTTTTTCGGTGGTTTAAGGCATTCTCAGAAGGAATAGAGTCGATTGAAGGTCAACCACGCAGCGGAAGGCCTTCGTCTTCAAGAACCGATGAAAATGTCGATAGAATACGGGATCTTGTACGTTCAGATCGTCGGTTGACGACAAGAATGATCGGGGAAGAGTTAAATTTGAATCACACCACTGTTCATCAGATTTTGACTAACGAATTGGGCATGAGAAAATCTGCGCAGAAACGGTTCCAAAAAACCTTTCGCAGGAACGAACACATCATTACTGGTGATGAGACTTGGGTGTTTGAGTACGACCCGGAAACCAAGCGCCAAAGCATGGAATGGCACACTTCAAGCTCTCCAAGACCCAAAAAAAAAAACAAGAATGAGCAAGTCGAAGATCAAATGCATGCTGATTTGCTTTTTTGATAGTCAGGGAATTGTCCACAAAAAGTTTTTGCCTCCAGACCAAACAGTAAATCAAAACTTTTACAGAGAGATTCTTGAAAAACTAGTTTTTAGCCAGTAAAAACATTCCTGTGGCTCCTCAGCTTTCAGCTGACTTGAGTCAGGCGATTGCGCATGCGCAAAACCGTGACGTCATGGCTTTGGCGGGACACGTTTTTCAAATTTCAACCCCATTTGGACTGATCCAAAATGTAAAAAAAAAAAAAAAACCCTGCAGACCAGATATTTTCATATGTAGAGCATAAATAACCATTAACTGACATATATGAAATACGCAACCCTTTTGTTCCTGACGCTTTTATTTTTTAAAATGAGTAATACTTTTTTAAAACGACAGTGTTTAATATTGTGACCTGGTGAAAATTGCCACGGGTCTAAAGCCCCTCTTCCTGTACAAAATTTCGCGTTACCTCATTATTAAACTCGCGCTCACAATGACGGAGATTACGTAGTTGGTCGAGTGTGCGAAACAAAAGTAAACGAAAGCCAGGTGACTCGACTATCGCAAGGTTATTATAGACACGCGACATTCTTCTACTTTCGTTTTGCGTAATAATCCTAATAAATACGCTTACTGTACACTTCAACCTTATCGCTCTTATCAAACATACGTCTGGGTGGAGGCATTTCAACTTCATTAAAAAACCATTAGGATTCTATTACGTCAACCATTCGACGATACTGTCTTTCCAATTTCGTCGCAAAACGAAAAAAACTTCTGTGTATAAAGTATGGTGAACCATGCATGAAGTCTTTAAGTAGGTAGAATTTTTGCTGAATTAGGAAGGGATGGGAAGGTAGTTCATGGAGAACGGAGAATTTAAGAAATATATCAAACAAAATTATTATAATATTTTGTATGTAAAAACGCATCCTCTACAAATCTTTTATTCCCGGTTTGGCTACTTCATCACCCCCGTGACGTCCACCTTCTGGGGCTTGCGGTGTTGCGGGCACTTGGCGTCCTCCTTCCTCTTCTTGCCTCCGCCGTAGGTCGGCCTCTCGTTCCGCCTGATCTCGACCATCTTGGCCAGCAGCTGCCTGGGCGGCTCCACGCGCTTGAACTCCGAGAAGATGTTCTTCTGCTCCAGGCACTGCTTGTCGATCTTTAAGTGGGCAGGGATCTCGTCGGCCGTAATCGGACCGCTCCGCGACTTGTAGGCGTGCTTCGGGCTGGTCAGGTTGGTCTTGCGTCTGGGCACGCAGAGGTATCTGCAAGATAAGGGGTTGACAAAAGTGTTGAAATGCCGAGAAAAGGTTATTTCCTGTTGGAGAGATTGGTGACAAAAGATATACAAAACCATAGGAAAGACCATAGATGATGACAATTGCTTGAAGTGGCCTATACAGTTTGTGTAAAGCTAACATCGGCCAGTTGTGAAAAAGGACAAATGCTACACTTCTCGTTCTATCAACAAGCACATGTGGTGTGGCCTTGATAAAACTACCTTCGATGCGTGTGCGGTTGCTTCTTATCACTCACTTCTCTTTGGGCTGCAAGATCTCCAGATTTGTGCCTCGGAAAATATGTTTAGGCTGTGTTAGTGATAAGTAGAAGCAAAAAGTTAGAACCTGAATAACACATTTGCAATAAAAAAATCTCATATCTTTGTAACGAACTACTTAATACTAGCTTTACAACAACAATAAATTGATGAATTTATTCATCAAGTAGCTTCAAGGACAAGTCGGGCTGGTGTAAACCGGAAATTTAAGTTCAAATTTGCCGTCAATATGTTCATCAATTTATTCACTAATTAGAACCGATTCTATTTTCGTCCAATTTATTGACGTGAATTCTGTCAATTCAGTAGGGCCAACGCACAAAAAGTGAGGTTATGGTAATTTTGTTTACGTATAACACAAATTTTGATAACCCTAAACTGTAAATTACCTGTAAATGTTGGCACAATTGATGATGACAATCACCACATGAAAATTTCACAATTCACTTTATTTGATCAAAATTATTTGAACAGGTTGGCGAATAAATTCGTCAACTTATTGTCGGTGTAAAACTGGTATGTTCACCTTTTGTAAAATGGATGCAACTTCCTCTCGCTCAACTCGATCAGACGCCGTTCGACGCTCTCGAACGGAGGCATGGGATCGCGCGTGTCCTCCAGGTCCGGATGCCTCTCCATCTTCTCCAGGAGCCTGTCTTCGGCCTCCTCGCAGACCTCCTCTTTGGCCACTTGGTCTTTTTGTATGATATAGGCGGGGCCGCACGTTCTGTAGGCCGTGCCGCCGAACTCGCTCAGATCCGGATCAGGCTCCCATTGCTTACGCGCTGAAAAACAGCGACCAGTTGAGGAGTGACCGGCCAACCGACCCGATTTAACCCCTCTCGATTTTTTTTAATCTTCACGTTTCAGGACGTTTGAGACAATAATTGTGTGTCTCCTGAAGTTTTCTTAACAAATTGTACATTATTTGGTTGGTTTAAATACAAATACTTTATCAAAAAAAAGCAAATAAATAGTGATCAAATAGAAATGGCCTCCTGAAGAACCTTCAAATCCTTCGAATCACATCGTTTTTTAGAGGCATATTTTAAAAGTGCCTGTATTTTTAGTTTTCGAATTGTTTTTTAATTGTATTTTTAATTTTAGAATTGAGTTTTATTTCCGTTGATTTACGGATCTTGACTTTCAGAAGAATTAGAAGTTTTATTGAAATAACCAGTAACTAACTGAAGACACAAGTGGCCAGCTGACCGACCTGATTTGACCATCGTCGAGTTATTTTCGATCTTCTATTCCCTCCTATAATTGAGATATTTTTTACAAGGTTTAGTATTTTCTAACGCGTCGCTCGAAATGGATAGATTTATATATACATAGCAAATAAAGGTGGGCAAATTGAAAGAGCTCGTTGCGTCATCGGCCAATTATATGAACGATAATTACCTAACGGAGGCAACGCCCATGCGTTCTTGTAAGCAACTCGGTGCGATTTCCTAGGAACTGGAACATTCAGTGAAATTGTTTGTTTTTTTTTTCGTGCACCAGAATAGAAAGTCTGTCATGCTAAATTAAAATCAATATGAAAAGATGTACATAATGCATATTTTGAAAGGATCTTATTACCTACCTCTTTTCGAGATCAAAAAGTAATCCATCTCAAGTATATTTAATGGATTAAACTTGATTGACAGGTAAACATAATTCTGCTATACAAAATGCCCTTTTTATCCTAGGAACAAGACACAATCGAATTATTTATTAACAATGTCGCCTTGCTTAAAATCATTGGTCCACTGCCAAGATTTAAAATAGACTAGAAGGAATGCGCGTATTGTCACATTGGTACACCTAATGTCAAGCGGCCATATTGGTGTAACCGCGAATGAAGCAAAGTGTTTTTTTGATTTTATTTGGTTTCGTGTGTTAAAATTAGCACTTCATTGTAATGGTTATCTGTCTTTTTAAACAGTATTATAAAAAGTTATCAAACTTTTGACAAGTGGTCACAATGTCTGTCACATAATGTAACAGCCGATCCGTGACAATTAAATACGGTTATGTTATGGTATAAGTTTAAGATTAAGAATAGAAATACGTCTTATTTGCTTGACCAGCTTGATCACGTTTTTTTTATGGCTCGTTATAATAGAGAGTGACATTTCACATGTAATTTGACATTTGAGAATTTTAGACTTTTATTTAGTTAAAATTGTTATAAAAACATTGTTTATTATTAGGTATTACATGATGATTGAACACAGAAACACTCGTTCACGTAATGTAAACTCGAAACGTAATGAAATGTTTCAGGGCCAATTTCAAGTTTGTTTCTGGCGAAGCCGCCATATTTGTATCACTCTGTTTATACCATTTTTCACGCATAGAGCGAATTCTATTCTAAATCTCGGTGTGGTCCACACAGTCCACACACTGACAACAATCTAGTGATATAAATAAACACACTTTCTATCAAATTACATTTGTATATTCAAGGTTAGGTTAGTTTTTATAATTTTGTGTCCCTACGAGTATTTTAATGATTTAACAAAAACCATAAAAAAACTTGAATTGATAAAGTAAAAAGTAAAGATAAATTGGTAGGTTGATAAAGAAACAATAAATCTGCCACAAAGAAAAATAAACAATCATTATTAATTTAGTCGAAACATTTAACAAATAAAACAACTTATTTTTTTCTTATAATATATGTACTTATATTTTTAGATTGATTGAAATTGTGTATACCACCAAAATTAAAGGTTTACAAGAATTCAAAATGTATCCCATAAGAATATTAACGTATCCTCGGAATTTTTGTCAAGTTTCGACATGCCTAAAACGCTTCCAATACGCAATACGTTCCGTATACTTACCCAAGTATTTTTTGCACGTCTCGATAGGAGGCAACTCGGGAGGTTTCTTCTTCTTGAAAATATTCCATATGGATCGCTTCTTCTTATTGCAAGTGGCGTCGGGGCAACAATCTTCCTTCGGCTTAGCCTTGGAGGCAAGCAACCTCGCCTGCACTTGCAATAATTCTTTTCTGTGCGCACTGAATAATTTTAAAGTCATGTTTCCAGCCGAAATGTGTCACAATGACGGGGTTTGTTGGGTGACAGCTGTATTTTGACAGATAGAATCAGGATCTGTTTACCTCCAAATAGTCCAGTAGGCAGAGACTTTTATGTGTTCTTGAAACTAAAACGTCTTCACATTTTCGCTTATATCTCCGTTCCTTGGCATGTTTTATATAGCATATGCATTTAAGAAGTTGTAGCCTATTGAATTTCTAATATTTCAAGCCCAACCAAAGTCTCCAAGTGCCAATTGTTAACTTGCAAATGACTGCTGAAGTTGAGAAAGTGCTTTTTTTTCACTATATTTTTTTCATTATCAGTTCAGTTTTTTTCATTAAGTATCAGTTTTCATTATTACTACAGTTTTTTCATTATCATTTTTTTTCACGAGTTGTTAATTTAAAAAATTAGCGGCCGGTTTCAGCTCTACGGACCCCGCAAAAAAATACATGGGGAACCGTCAAAACTAGCCCTATATGTTTCAAGAACACTTTTTGATGATTCTAGCTCCCCTGCCTACTGGACTGAAATGCGTTGATCGAATTAAAACCGTTTAGGTATCGCCTTTTCGTTTCATATCGAGTCTCATATTAATATAGTAAACGACTCTCTGTCTCCTGTATTACGCTGTTTACGACTCGAGCAATAAATTTCGTTAAAAAGGAAAACAACGTTCTATAAATAAAAATCAGGTAAGCGGCAGGAGATAGATCGACTGTAAGGCAATAAACCAAAATCCGGTTAACATTTAAAACTCGTATTGTGGTGATTCACGTTCTTGTGAGTAAGATACACCGAGCCTAGGTGAGGACATGAGATAATACCACAATATTCACCTTGAATATTTTTTTTAAAAGTTTCTCTTCGCTCTCTTTATGAAACGTGAGTCACAAGGATCGGAATACGTTGCAATTTGGAGGTTTCGCAGCGCTGCGATTCGATTTCTTTGTCCGCAGCGCATATACAGGGTGTTCGGGTAATTTAGGTCTAATAACAAATTAGACCTAACCGTTAGAAGGCTAAAGTATAACACTAATAGCCACTTCAAAAGAAATTTCTTAAATAAAATCTTGACACTTGAGGCACATGCATGAATTAAGGCTCAAATAACAAGGAATTTGAATAAGTAACTCATCAAAGTTGGGCGAACAAGAGGAATTGTCACCACTGAATATCTCAACTATTGCGTAATCAATGGCCATGTATTATTTTTTTATTTTTTTATTATTTGTTTCATCAATAACCTCTAATGCACACACATTAGTACTGAACCACGTATATATACATATATATTTGCATGCCGTGTATACGTATATACATATCTATTTGTATGCCGTGGTATACAATTTCCATTCTAAATTGAAAATAGGTAGAAAAAAGCAAGGTTGTCAGATATATTTTCTAAAATTGCTAAGCTCACTATACAAGTATACTTCATACTTCAGTAAACTGTTAGTTCGTGACGTTCTTAGAAAGCTAGTTTGGAAATATATTAAAAAAATACATAGATATAAATTTATTAGTTAGCATTAGAATAAAGCGTTTAAAATTGCTGGAAAAAATAATTATAAATTAAAACAACTTTATGTATATTACTATATTTAAGAAAATTTTGAAGAGCCGGCAACGCTGCTGGCCGGCCAACTGCTGGCGACACAGAGTAAACCACTGGCGGTAACACCGGTCAACGATCCATTAGACTATTAGACTACTTTGCATCTAATATATTGCTTAAATACTTATTCGGTCCACTGTGCCATAAATTTTTTACGACGTTAAAATGATTTACGACATCAGTAATTCTGACTTGTTTAAGACGCCAGTGACGTGTATTTCAGGCGTATTTATCATTTTCAATTAAAAATAGAAGGACTATACACAACTGCTTACAGCGCCTCTGGAGGCGGACATATTCGAGCCCGTCGCGTTAGACAGCGAAAAACCGCAGTCTGTCTCCTTAGTTCTAGTCTTCTTGGAAATACGTCTTTTTTTACTCAGCCAACTTTGATAACGTTTTTTTTTTTTTTTGAATGACAGTACTTAGTTACTCTTGAACGTTTTATGACTCTTTATTGAATTTTATGGTTTTTAGGTTAGGAAAAATATGTTTTGTTGGGAAAAATGTGTAGTAAGGACTGACATTTTGAGTAATTCTAGAAAATTAAAGAAAAATGTATGTAGAAATTCCGGTTCCTCAAAATTTTCAAAAAGAATCCACGGTTTTTTTAATGATTTTTTTTTCATACGTATGAAAATTGTACATAAGTACTGAATTGTTACAAATAATAAGCAGTGTATAAAACGTGTCTCTTTATACAATGCTCCATTAAAAAAATAATATATTGCTGGCAAAAGTTCGACCTTAACTCGCTTCAACTTGACCCTATTCTCCATCGTCGGGTTGCCCAAGCGTTGGGCAACATTTCACACGTCCGACATACACATAAAATTTAGCGAATTCTACTTTTATAAGTCATAAGTTTTCGCTATAAACAATAGAAGTACGTAAACAAAGTGCTTACGTTCGTACACAGCCTACTTAGTTAGTCTAATCGTCTAATCGATTTACGAGTAGACATTTGAGATCCAGTATTGCAAAGTTTATAACAATGCATTATGTAGATTGTTTTAAATACACTTAATATATGTATGCTTATTATTCCGTTTGTTTAAAAATTGTTTTTCCACAAACATTGCAACTCGCTCATAGAGAACGTCTATTTCGAACCGGGCTATAAACCAAAAACAAATAAAGATCTCTTGCCCGCGCACGGCCTACTGTTCGTGCACGTCGTTTCCGCTAAACAATGGAACAGCGTGGCACCATCCACAGCCGCCTTTACTTAGATTTATCGCCGAGGCGACGTATTAAGTAACGATGCAGTAATAGAAATCGATACTGCTTTCGATAGCCAGTAAATGTAACACACACACACTTCCGCGCTTACGTTCTCCAGATTTATCGATCGTGGTGATTTGTGGATGGCGTTTTTCGTTTGTTTTTTTTACGTACACGCCAACTGGGTAACAGGAAACTGTGTCTATAAATACGCATTTACATATGCGTGTAATTAACCGAATGGATCACATAAGGAATGATATTGGTTATAATTGGTTGGATTGGTATTCTATTCCGCGAGAGAGTAGCGCAACTCATAGGGTTCAGTATGGATTCTTATACTGTAAATGATGCATATTCACGTTTCTGCTTTTTGGGCGAAGTGTGACGCAAAATGCGGAGAAAACAGGGAAGCTGCTTTTTGGGACGAAACACGAAGCTGTCAACTTGCAAAGGAGCTTTTTAAGGTACCACAGGAAAAAAGCAGCATGGTATATCTGGCGAAGACCAGGAAGAATTTTTTCGTTTTATAACAGGCATTCTCATTGGATATTGTCGGCTAAAACATCACATCCACGACTTGAAGCTAAATGAAACACCCTTCAGACCCTGTCAGCAAGAAGAGGAGACCATGCCACATGCACTATGCGACTTCTCCACCGTTTCGTCAGCAAGAGAATCCCTCCTGGATGATTGTTGGTCATGTGTGGCCAACTTAAGGATGATCCCCTAAGCAACATTGTCACCTTAGGATGACTGATGGCTTAGATGGATTGGATTCCCAAGGGAGGAAGCGCAAACAGTCCAATGTTACATTTTTAACCTGATGGTATTTTAATTGGTTGATAGGTCGAGAGGGTAACTGCATTAATGATTTTTTGAATTTATTAGTAGTGAAATAGAAAAATGTAAAAAAAATGGATGTGGAAATTGTAAATCCTTAGTCGACTTTTTAATTTATTGAGAGGAATATTACCAGATTATATAGATAATTGTGTAGGTGGAATAGGTAGATTATATACACACTTGATAAGGTGAATATGAATCCACAGTTGATAAAATTCCAGTTTAATTAAAAAAAAAAACTACCGGCAAGTATATCAACATAATTAGAGTTATAAACGCTTTTATGGTAATATGATAGGAAGGATGATTCATTCATCCAAAATAAAACGTAAATTGTTTTTGTACCAAGAGGTTGAATAAAGGGATCCACATATTTTTATCTGTCCTTAATTGACTGTAATTGCTCATATGTACATATATAATTATGCACTTGGTTTATGTCCAATTTTTGTAAGCAGGCAACAAAGGTAACAAAGGCAGACTTGATGACTGAGATGATTTATACGAGCGGTCGTCTGAATTTACAGAAGGCTAGAATAGCAAGGTAGCAATACGTCTATGTATTGGTCTGTCGATTGGAACAAAGTGAAACCTTAGTTTATGCGCTACGTCAGTATGAAGGCTGTGATAAAAAGGACCAAGCTAATTAAGATGCTCTGAAACAATGGAAGTAAATACTACAATAGACGTCAAGCACATGGCAGTGACGTATTCTTACTCTTGTTCTTCCTAATCTTCATCGTATTATAGACTTATACACAGTGAAATAATGCATACCACATCTCTAGCTGTAAAGTTTATTTTATAGCCCAAGTCCCAAACCAACTAATTACCAACCCCTTGACTACCGAGAACAAAGATATTTGTTTTTTTTTCGACTTGGCCCAAACTGCTGGAAAATTACAAATCTTTGTCCTATAAGTAAATGCTCTCTACTAACGCCTGTGTAATATTTAATCAACATGTGTTTTCCTATATTTTTGTGGATGCTGAATATGATCCCGGAGTTTATTGGGCTCTATTTTGAACTCAAAACAAACTAGAGTTCTAAGGAAATGACCATTTTTTCATTTTTTTTTTAAATCTTTGTCCTCATACATTCGAGTCATGTGCCGCATATACGACATGTGTTATTTTGACAAGCTGTATCATTTCTGAGGTATTTTGACTCGCTGAACATTATGGTGTTGTCAAAATTTGGGCCAAGTGCTCCTAAAGGCCAATATTGAGGGGAAATTATCCCAAAATGACTCAGTTTATGACATTAGGAAAAACTGTTTTGATTTCTGTTCGGACTCTCAAAGTTTGTATATTATTCATAAATTCGAAGATTGAGGCAAAGATTGGACAATTATTGTACTGTAATTTGCTGATTTAAAGTGATTCAACGACAAAATTTGGACTTTATGATAATTGGGCGTGTGTAAGACAAATTCAGATAACACCGTGATGATCAGTGGGTCAAAATACGTTGGAAATGATATGTCGTTGCAAAATGTCATAAATTGAGCCATTTTTGGGACATTTTCCTCCCAAAATGGGCACTTCGGAAACTAGGCCAAATTCTGACAATGCCATGATGTTCAGCGGGTCAAAACACGTCGAAAATGATATGTCTGGTTAATGTTGTCACAGTTTCTAAGTTCGGCAGTCAGGGCACATTTCAAGAAATTACCGTGGCAGTCAAGGGGTTAATTAATTGGTTAATTACTATATTATGGCGTTACTTTCCTAGTATCGTCCTCTAGTGCGTTTTAATAGGACTATACATTTTGAAATTCCGACAAGGTCAGCAACTACCAAATAATGTCCTTCCCATCCTTCCCAAAGCAATGTGCTTTGCATATGAGATGAAAAAGTTTAATCAGTAATTGCTAATTACTAACTACACTTGAATCGTTCACTTAATCGTCTTGTAGACATAAAGGCGGATTGTCGGTGAGCAGTTTGTGCCGGGAATCATTGCAATACGCGTTACCGGTCGAGTTACTCTCCGACGCCTTCGTTAACTCGAGTAATTAGTAATCACGAGAAAACTATCGTTTCGTTACTGGCGATAGGGGCGTTGCTCTGACCGCGTTCGCGAAACTGGCGGTCACGTTATATGGAAATTGTAGGCGCATATCGCAACGCGGACGCCTCGTCGCTAGCGTTGCATCTGTTATTGCATCCAGCGCAGCGGTGCAATTGCGATCGAACGCTGCGAATGCAACATGCGAACGGTGGATTCCTGTGTACAACTAGAAACGGTTGAGGAATCGTTCAGCCGCAGGTTCAGCATATCAATGATTGGCGTGGCAATTTTGCCAACTTTAAGTGGATTAAACGTGAGGGAAGAATTTCGCAACATCACGGACCTGCACGCATAACAATAAGAGAATGATATGAGAATGTGGAGTTCCTAAAAAACACAATGTTTCTGTCGAATGAACTCTTCATGTGGAGAAATGTTATGCTTATTTGCTGTCATTCAAAGGAGAATAATTAGACAAATTTTCGTTAACGGAAAGTAGAATTCCGAAAGATATACAAGGTGTGTAAATTAAGTAATGAGACTGGCAACGCACTTTCAGTACAAGTTTGAATTTGTTAGAGTCATTTGTTTGTTCTTTGTGACTGTGCTCGTAAACCGTTTTTTTTTCTAGTGTGTTTTAAAAATGAGTGACATTACATTTGACCAACGGTGTGCTATCAGGTTTTGCTTCAGACGCTTCAGCGCTTAACACAGCGCAATGGATACTTTTGCAAAACTTCAACACTCCTACGGAGACAGTGTTTTTTTCAAGAGCCCAGGTTTTTCGGTGGTTTAAGGCATTCTCAGAAGGAAACGAGTTGATTGAAGATGAACCACGCAGCGGAAGGCCTTCATCTTCAAGATCCGATGAAAATGGCGATAGAATACGGGATGTTGTGCGTTCAAATCGTCGGTTGTCGACAAGAATGCTCTGGGAAGAGTTAAAATTTGAATCACACCACTGTTCATCAGATTTTGACTAACGAATTGGGGATGAGAAAAATCTGCGCAAAAATGGTTCCAAAAACCTTTCGCAGGAACAAAAGGACATCAGGAGATAAAGGTGTCTTAACTTTTTGAAATCGATTGAAAATGATCTCCGTTTTATGGAACGTGTGATTACTGGAGATGAGACGGGTGTTTAAGTACGACCCGGAAACTAAGCGCCAAAGCATGGAATGGCACACTTCAAGCTCTCCAAGACACAAAAAAGCAAGAATGAGCAAGTCGAAGATCAAATACATGCTGATTTGCTTTTTGGATTGTCAAGGAATTGTCCACAAAAAGTTTGTGCCTCCAGGCCAAACAGTGAATCAACACCTTTACAGAGAGATTCTTGAAAAACTGGTCTGCGTGTGAGACCAAACATCAAGAACAACTGGATGTGGTATCACAACAATGCGCCTTGTCACACAGTAATTTCAGTAAACGAGTTATTAACCAGTAAAAACATTCCTGTGGCTCCTCAGCCTCCTTATTCGCCTGACTTGAATCCTGGTGACTTTTTTCTCTTCCCGATATTGAAAAATCGCCTCAAGGGACGTCATTTTGGAACCATAGAAAACATCCAAACGGCTGTAACCGACCAGCTGAAGGCTATTCCAGTATATGAGTTCCAGCACTACTATGAAGAATGGAACAACCGTCTCCACCGCTGTGTGGCTTCCCAAGAAAGTTATTTTGGAGACAATACTGAATTGTAATTCTATTCGAATAAAAAAAAAAAAAACAGTCTCATTACTTAATTTACACCAGCCAGTTGGATAATGACGAAATCGCCACAATTTACTTCCAGCAAGATGGTGCTGGACGATGGCAAAATTGATAGACTTCAAGGCAAAATTTTGGAAAAAAGCGTTTATTATACAACCTATTTCTAATATTATAAGTACGGTCCTGTATTGCAATAGTCTAACTCGTATTTAAAGCTACGCTCTTACTCGTATTTCATCCGTACAATTACAAATGGAATTTCTCAAGAAAATATGTTCGAGAAAATTATACTGACAGTATGCCTACACGAAGAATTGTCCTGTGAGGAAATCCATTCCAATTAATTTGATTAATTAACGTAAAATTTATGCAGCAACCTAGATACGTGCCAGTAAAGGTCTCCTTTCGTCCATCTACTCACGGATAATTGTTTGGTATGCAAGGATGTTAACTTTTGCCTGCCACAGAAGTAAATCGAGAGGCAGCGCGATAACTAATTGGGTTGGTGGAAGGTCGTGTGATGTCCATCTTTGGGAATCGTTATAGGTTAATGGTTACTTTTTTGTTAGTGATAATTAGATTATATAGTTAGGTTGTTTGAATTTCACACCGAACTATAGATATAGTGAGATGGGTGCGTTTAAATGGCATTAATACATACAAAATATTTGCGAAATAACATACAAACATATTTGCACATTCTCCCACTCTTTTACATCAAGAAAAGTGCAGCCATGTTGCAATATAACATTAAATCAAAATCCAATCTTCAAGTTTTAAGCATAAACCCACTTTTCCATGTGCGATATTAGTTTTATCAATGAAACCACAGACCTAGTAGACCATATTATGCGTAATCTTCGGCATGAGAACAATTGAAGCCAAATTCCGTGGTTGGGACGTGTGGAAGGAAACACAAGCCCCGCCTATTTGAACAGGGCCGCATTCAGGAAAGTGTAAATTATGAAAGTTTGCACATTGAAACATTAGATTAGAAAAAAAACTACGTTAAATTAGTCAATAATTTTTAAATTGTGTACTTTAATTTAACAAGAATTCACAATTATGCCGCTATTCGATATCAACGTGATCGGGGGCCCATAAACCGTAAGCCTACTCTGGAATTACGAAAGTATATGAATCAGTAAACTCCACAGGATACAGTGTTTATTGAATTACATTTTTACTTACTTAAAGAAAGACATGTTTCGTTCCAGGTCATGTACAGGGTTTTTCCTTATAATTTGCCACATACCTTTAAAGAGTTTATTTATTGTTATACATTTTTGAAATTAACTTAATTTCCACATTCCAAAAATATATAATGCGTCAATGTTTGAACCAGCCGTTTTTGAGTTATTTAACTTTAAATAATTCCGTCTAGTTAGCCGATTCGACAGAAAAAAGTGACGTTTTATCGCACCGGCGATGGATCACTATGGAAACAATTACATACTCTTGTTTAGTACATTAACCCTAAAACTTCTGCAACTTTTTTTCTATTTATAATATAATTTTATAGTACAATTTAGTTGTTTATTATGTACATAAACGTACGAGGTGTGGCTATTAAATAACCGAATTGATGCTGCTACCAGCTCGCTGCGAGCGTGTCGCGACAAATTTGAACAGAACTGTGTCTGGTGATACTTTCCTCACCCTGAGCTCGCTGGACAAGCCAGTGGGTCGCTCAGTTTGACTGTAGCAGTCGTTTGAATTAGTATACGCACTGGTGACGCGTCGAAAAATGTTAAGTGTTCAGATGAAGCAACGTTTCTTCTCAAGTTTCTTGTTAAACTGGGGAACACTTTTACAGAAGCTTATGCAATATTAAAAGAAGTGTACGGGAATGAATGTTTATCCCGCACACAAGTTTTTGAATGGTTTAAACGGTTTTAAAAGGGACGTGAAACGACCGAAAACGATCCGCGCCCCGGACGGCCCTCAACGTCAATAACGGACGAAAATATTGAAAAAATCGGTAAATCAATCCGCGAGGATCATCGTTTAAGCGATCCGAGGGCTTGCTGAAATAACAGGAACCGACAACGAATGTGTTCGCCAGATTTTGCAGGAATCGTTCAACATGCGCAAAGTTTGCGAAAAATGGTGCCAAATCTCCTCACTCCCGAGCAAAAGGAATAAATAATGAACATTTGCGCTGACATTTTAAACAACATTGACACTGATTCAGGCTTGCTAGACACGGTGATTACTTGTGATGACAAGATTCGAAAGTGTGGAAGCGGTTAAAGCAAAAGCGACGGAGGTTCTGAACCAGCTGACAGAAGCGGACTTCCAATACTGTTTTCAACAATGGAAAAGTCGTATGGAGCGGTGTAGAGATCGCCAAGGTACATTGAGGCGAAAAAGTTGCTACTGTAATTGGTAACGAATAAAAAGTGTTATGACAGCAGTTCGGTTGTTTAATAGCCATATCTCGTATTATGTATTTTTGGAATGTGGAAATTAGTTGATTTCAATAATGTGACAATATATAGGGTTCCATTTAAAAAATTACATAAATTAACTTTTTTTTAATTTTGCGATCGTCTTGTTTTTTTTTTCCTGCAAATTTGCATTTACAATTTTTTTATATCACAAGAAATAAACTACTAAAATAATAAGGAAAAACCCTGTGCATATCCAGTTTTGTCAAAAACATAATCTTCACGAAGATTTTTTGACTTGGGAAGAATTGGTTGACCAAATTTCTGAAATAAAAAAAATATGAGTAACAGATTCGTACTTGACCATTTACTCACAGTTGTTACCTGTGAAAAAAAAAACAAACAACAATTATAGTTTCGCTTTTGCATTCGGCACCTCATTTTATTATAAACGTTATTTATTTGTAGAATTTACTTTCTACAACAGTTCATCGCTTCCGCTTGTAGAACTACATAGTTTACTTGTTTTTTATTATTCGTAACGCTAATTGGTAGCAATTATTACTATCACAGATATCATCGAGATCGTTTTTTAAGCGATGACCGACGCAACATCGAAAGTAAAAAAATTCCCGGAGTGCCTGTACAATTAAGAATTACTTATTTGAGTTAATTGTTCGCGTATTTCAAGAGAAACTTACACCTGGATAATATGTTTTTCGATTAAATATTTTTTATTATATCTTTCTAATCATTTAGCCATTACTTAATTGTAAAATTGACTGAAAAAGGACGCGCCACAGAGGCGTGCACATCATAAGTATATTACATGAAAGTAACTACTATATTTTCGCGTGCTTGCCATATTCTTTTATGAAATTATATCGCACTGCTCAACGTATTGCGTATAGCGGAGGTTGTACAACAGCTCCAGCTGTCACAGGACCACTGCAATCAAATCAAATTGGGGCAACCCCCATCGCATTCTTCACGAGTGGCCTATGTGTTGCGGCGCCGTATGTCAACTTTACTTATTCGTGTTAATTCTTCACGTATTTCAAGAGAAATTTACACCTGCAGAATATATTTTTCGATTAAATATTTATTACATCCTACTAATCGACTAATAATAATTTGAGAGAGGATATTGCACTGATCAGTTTAACAGGGTTGAACTCAAATCAAATTTTCTTGAATTTATATGACGAAGTTTCAATTTAATTAGTAGTTGGTAATGGAGTGGCATTCAAACGTTTTAGTTTACTTCTATTTCGGCTAAAATGTCATGGAACATGGAACACATCTACATAGATACGAGGTGTGTATATTAAGTAATGAGACTGGCGACGTAGCGCCCGATCTAGCCACACTGCGGAGACGGGACTTGAAAGGGCGGTAGGTTAACATGTAATGCAAAATGCAGTACAAGTTTGAACTTGTTAGTCATTTGTTTGTTCTTTGTGACTGTTTTCGTAAACCGTTTTTTTAATACGTTTTAAAAATGACGTTAATTTTGCCAACGGTGTGTTGTCAGGTTTTGCTTCAGACTTGGACACAGCGTAACGGATACTTTTGCAAAACTTCAACACGCCTACGGAGACAGTATTTTTTCAAAAGCCCGGATTTTTCGGTGGTTTAAGGCATTCTCAGAAGGAAGAGAGTCGATTGAAAATTAACCACGCAGCGGAAGGCCTTCATCTTCAAGAACCGATGAAAATATCGATAGAATACGGGATCTTGTGCGTTCAGATCGTCGGTTGACGACAAGAATGATCGGGGAAGAGTTAAATTTGAATCACACCTGCATCGTCAGAAGATTAAAACTGTTTTAAGTTTTAATCTTTCTCCTGAAGATGCCAACTTGGTTGGCGAAACGCCCGTCGAGAAAAGTGTAGTAGTTCGGTGTTTCGTGGAAGACGTCCAGTTTTTTTTTACACCTAATTATAATTTCATATTTTTCGTTTTGCGTCAATGAAATTTGTATTTTATTTTATGTGCGAAAGGTTTTTTTTTATATTGCTATGTTATCTGTTTTGAACAAAATACTGTACATAACTAAGATTTGCTGTAACACGGTAACACATAAATTAGTTATGTTTACGTATACTATATTCCTTAGATTACCGTGAATCATCACAACATTTCTGACGGAATCATCTAAATATATTTTAAATTTTAATAATCGGATAGGTGAGCTAACTACAAACCTTGTACACGTATTGGATACCTAGCCCAGATTTATATTTCGTGTTTATATACTGTAATCTTTATATTCTACAGCTTTAGTAACTTTGTCATATTGCGGTTTTTAAATCCCACCTGAGCAATAAAGAATATATTATTTTAGAAAACCAAATGATTCAGAGTGACCCACACCAACTCACCTTGCTTTATTTGCATTGTTATTAGGATTGTTGCTACCTATTAACGGAAACGTACTTGGTAAGACGACTTGCCATCGACATATATAGCTGAAGTCGCTAATTGGACTTTCCTTCGTCTTGTTATTTAATTGAACATTGGACTGTTTCCTCATAAACCCAGCTTGACCAAGCTTGAAATTCTAATATGAAATATCTTCAAAAAACGTCCCCAAATTAGGCTGTGAAATAGGACCCGCGTGTCTTCAATTAGAGCTCTTAGAACTGTCAAGTTGTATGGTTTTTAAGGATCTGCAATATAATTCTGAAACGTGACCTGCATATGCACGCTTATCGTCCAAGCTCAGACCAAGAATTGCTACCGAACAACCATCTGCGGTGAATGCAATCAGAGTGGTTTATGGGTGATTTGAATGATAACGAAAAAATCTTGTTGTGTTGATTGTTTCTTTGTAGAGAAGCCGCTGACTGTATTCTCAGAAAGTTGTCGGTCATATCAAAAAGAAGATTACTTGGACTGTTTTCTTTGAAGGGAGGCTCCCTTCATATCATGTATCATCTGGAGTCTTTTTTAAAACTTGTTTCTTTTTTATTCATGTTTGTCACTTTGACGTTTTAGGCAGGCAGTTAGTCAACATGAATTATGGCGACCAAAGCCCTTAGTGTACCTTAAAGCAAAAATGAAGCCTACAAAAAAATCGCTTGCGATCTAGTTAGCCGCGATACGGAACAAGCGAGACGAGAGCTTTTGCACTTGTTCCGCGGCCAACTAGATTATCGCTGGCGATAAACAGGATCTCGTTCCCATGACAGTCGGAAATTCCTGAAAAGTTATTGTACACTTTACGTGGTGTTCGTTTTTTTTGTTAACATGCGTTCGGTCGGTGCGGTAATTGCCTATATCCGTTGCCTCTGCATGTACGCCGTAGGTACCACGTTGCGGCCACCGACAGCTACAATGGTTTTTTGTCGCCCGAATAGTTTGTTAACTGACGAGGTTAACAAACGGAGAACATAATGCGTAATTGCAGTTATTGTAAGGAAAAAAAAACGGGTTTGTTGTGTAATCTTAGTATAACGTGTAACTGTGAACAACATACATACATAATTATGTTGTAATACAAACGCAGAAAAAACTCGTTTTTGAAATATTGTTAGACTAATATGTAATAATGTGCAGAATATATACATACATCGCAAGTGAAGTAGGTAAAGTAGGTACTGACAATAATAATATCGATGTTGGGTAAACTTATTATTTTTTTCCTCCCTGTATAGACACTTCGAAATTCTACATTTTTAAACAACAGTGTTTCTGTTCATTAGCCCCTCCCCTAAATGTTTTTGTTTATCTGTCCGTGCAAGGCGTGGCTTATTCTCTTGTTAATCGACTGTCTTGTAGCGAACGTTTTCCACACCTGTATAATTTCATAATATTGGCGGGGTATCCTCAAACGACATTGAGTACATCTAACTACAGGTCTCAAATATTTTTTTAATATTTCCGTGAAGGATTTAATGTTTTCAATAACTCTCATTATTGTTTATTTGTTCTTTAGGTATATCATTTCACTTTTAGCTCGGCTGAATTAATGTACTAGGTGATGAGTTTTATGCACCGAGTAAAATTAAAATGTAGGTATTTATTCAGTAACTGAAAAAGACGATTCTTTAGCAAAATGGATATTACACGTACGAAATGCATACATTTCCATAAAATGTCAATTAAACTCGACATAAACTGGACATTAATTTAACTTCTAAAAGTCATAAAATTTTAAGCCTACGTTAAAGAATTTCCATAGGGAAAAGGAGAAGTGGATTTTCTTAGGTTTTAAGTGGTATAAATAGTAAGAGCAGAAACCATATATTATTATAAAGAACTACATACTTTAAAACGGGAAAGATATCAAAACCGAACGTTGTAAGCTTTTACCGCCGGATCTTGAAATATCAGTGATCATCGCGTTTGATATTTGTTGTTATACAGTTGGCAGTTTTACTGCATTGAAAAACTGTTATTTTCAGAATAATGAAAGTGTTATAGTTGTCAGACTTGCGTTTGCGAAATGCCAAAACAGTTAAACAGCTGCTGCCAAGAGTTAGTAGCATCTTTGATAGACTATTTTGAAAAAGAACGAGACAATGATGGTACATTGCTACCCTTAACAGCTGTTAAAAACGTAATTTAAATATAAAATTAAAATAGTAATTAAAATTACAATCCAACATAATGATTTAGCGTGTAACAGCAGCCCTAAACTTGAATGTTTCTACGGTTAATTCTATTTCACAAAAGACAAAAAACAATGAACTTTTAAAATCACCTAGAAAGCGTAATCCTACCAAGAAGGTTACAAATATTTTAACATTGAATACAAGTGCTCTTTGTAACATTTAAAAATAATATTTATGTACAAAAAACTGCAGTGCACTATTTGTTTGAATGGTGTTTGTGAGCAAATCTTTAACTTTTTTTATATGTTTTTTAAACCCGTGTGCATTTTTCTCCTAATTTTTCTTCTTTTTTAAAAAAATTATTTACTGACTTGCTACCAATTATCCTGTTCTTTTTTTGTATTTGCATATTTATGAACCAACCAATGTCTTTTAAAATGTGTAAATTTTAAAAATCATATATCGTTTGAATGTTGAAAAATTAAGTTATTTGTTTATGCTACTCAAAATTATTTTGAGTAGCATAAATTGCTACTTGAAATGCAAGTCAAAATTATTTTGACTTGCATTTTGTATGAAGTCTATATATGTATGTACATGTTTGTTGTACAGTATAATGAAGTGGATTGCATCAGAATTTTGAAACCAAGGCGAATTTTGAACAATCTGAATGGATTATACGCATTAAGCGACCTGAAACAAAGCGTTCGCTAAAAAAATACGATATTTTACGATATTTATCTCGGCTAACAAAAAAAAAATGTTCATTGTATATACACATACCTATAAAGGGTACCTATATTATGAGATACAGCTTTCTAACTCGATATCCTGCAAAAGAAACGGGCAACCTTGGAGTCGAGACTTGAGGCAAGGCAACAACGGTAACTCGGTAACGCGTATAAACGACATTCGATCCCGAGCGAGGGAAGCGTGTCGTACATCAAAGGGAGGAAGAGGATGTACGCTCGGCAAATTTACATACGTATGCATTGTGTGCAATACCCGCTGGAAGATAACGATACGCGGCCTTGCCTGGGTAATTCGACGGAGGCCTTCAAGATTGATGTTTCGACACTTTTTTAGACTCCTACAGAATCGTTGTTTCATAAAAAATGCTATATGTGCAAAAAAATATATGTGGTTTCCACACTTTTTGCCAAGGGTTTATGTTGGATGAATCGGTGCAAATAAAAATAAATGCATCGGACAGTATACAAGTTTTCCTTGATACGTAATCTCTAAAGTCCAGAAAGTGCGCTACAACGCAAGGTCGGCACTTTACAACTCTATGATAATTAAATCATGAACCGTATTTTTTAAGCGCCTTGTAAATGCTTGTATTTCTTGCCCGTGCATACGTACGCCACTGGCCGTTCCTGGTAACACACGTTGGACACTCCCGGCCGGAAGCGATAGATGGATATACCATAGCGAGCTTTCCGTTGTTCGATTACTATCTGTTAGCAGAGTCTGTTGTTGTTAAGTGAATGATGTTGATAATTTCAATAGGGATGAATGAATTAAGTTAAGCCAATGAATCTTAAACTCTAGGTTTACCAAAACGCATCGGGTGACTACAATATTTCAATCAGCGTTTTATTTAATAGGCTAGACAAAGACATAAACGAAATGTCACGTAGGCTAAGATTAACGAGATCTTAAGGGTCTCTCTACACTGATTCATTTTTGTGTATATTTATGTATTTACATTTCTGTAAAAGTCCTATTAGCCCGACGCGCGACGGACGAACGGTAGGAGGCCGAGTTTTAAATAATTGTATGTGTCGTGAGTGATTAACTAATAAACGTGTGTACATACGAATTTTGCACCGTGTACGTATTTGTTTTAGAGTTCGTGTAATGTATTTACATATTATCACAGATTTTTGCAATAATAGCACAGTCGTTTCCATTTGTGAATAGACTGAAAAGATGATTGAAAATTACAAGGATTTTACAGCAGATAGATCACATATTTTATGTATTCCTTGCAATGGTCGATATACAAGGTGAGTCAGAATCAGAAAGAATGGGACAAGACTAAACTAGAGATACTAGACACCAAAATATTATGATTGAGCTCAACATAATTTTTGTTGATTTAAACTTTGAACACGCTGTATCTCTTAAACCAGCGATATTGGTATAAGGTATGAGCATGATCATAATATTTTGGTGTCTAGTATCTCCAGTTTAGTCTTGTTCCATTCTTTCTGACTCACCCTGTATATTTTGTAGACGCCGAGAGTGTGAGACATTTAAATTCGAATATCCATCCACAAAATATGACTGCTACTGTTGGAAAAGAGGAATTTTGGTTTGATTTGTGCATAATGTCTTGCGCATGTAGCCTTTCGTGAAACGTGGTCGACAATATTCACTTTAGACGGTTTTTTGGTCAAATATGTATCCAATTTTCAGCAGATTCAACAGATTTTTGCCGTAATAAGGTCGTCAATGTTCTGTTACGAATTTTATGGGTTTCAGGTATTTCGCCTCCGATATTGATAGCTAGTAAACGGGTTTTGCAAACAACAGCTAAAAGTATAGAAATAGTAGTAACACGTGCATTGTCCTCTGTAGATGTAAAAAATAATAATGCACCGATGTCAGTGACAACAAACAATTGTTAGTGATATTTGTATCACTAACATCGATGTTATACACTATACATAAAATCTAGTAAAACAAAGTTTCTAGTTTCTATGCAAAAGTTAATAGGTAAGTATTTTGTTGCGCCACAGAAAGTATGCGCACTTAATGAAGAAAGTAAAATCCGAGATTACATAACTTAAATCATTTTTAAATGGACACAGAGTCGATGTTTAATCGCTGAATTCCACTCAACTGAGGGAAAACTGTAACTCCATTAGGATCATCCTGTTAACTACGTACATAATATTGCATAACCGTGACCATTCATTAGTTCTAATCGCCATTATGTTTGCTTAATAAACTATTGGAAACTGCTACTGTGCTACTTGCTCGCCTTTATATACATACACGCAGTGCTGTTGTGTTTGTAATAACAATAACGAGCAAACGCGTTACAAAATAATGGGATATCCAGCTGTTATTCGGTTAATTATTAATTACTTAAGAAAAAGAGGAATTACGAAAACGAAAGTTCCTCGGTAGAAATCAAAGGCGGCTGGGCGGAAAAACAAACGGTCGGCTTATCTCTGCGTTGATGTTTTATGGACGTTATTCTTTTGTCTGCCGCCTGCGGAAGCCGTGTATCAATCAAGAGGCCGGGGTTCGGGCCGATAGAGTCTGGACGTCTGGACACTTGTGTGAAATTTATGCGCCTTCTGCTGCTATAACCGGTCTGTTTCTGCGGTCTTTTTTTGCCACGTTTCCAGCCCTTAATCTTTATTGCTTCCATGTCCGTGGAGTGCTATGCGGACGCATGGTGGCATGGCGGTGACAAAAAAACAAAAATGTAAATTGTTAAATAGGCCTACAGTTCGATCAACAAATAACGCAATGAGTCGTCTCGATCAAAATTACATAAGCTACAGTCAAACTATCTTCATCAGGTGGTTGATGACAAATTAAATTTTAATGTACAAAAAAAAAAACAAAGAAATCAATTTTGGTTAAATAGGGGCCTAACGTATCTATTTCAAATTCAATCAGCTCTCAAAATAAGGACAAATAAGTTTGAAAATACTTTCAAACACAGACCAACTAGACTAAGCCATATAATAAACGGATTAAGTCAAGTGGAGATCAGACCGAGATCTAGGCTTGTAGCGTTTGTCGGGAGAACATCTCCTATTCTTTGGCAAATTTCATTTTATAAAGCAAAACATTGTATGACCTGAAACACATCTTTAAACACTACATACTGTCGGGTCTTCTTATCCGTTTACTTTCGTAATTCCAGAGTACGCTTAGAGTTTTTGTGTTCCCGATCGCGTTGCTACTGATCAGTGGTAAAATTATGAATTCTTAAAGAACATAACTTAAAAGCTATCGATTAATCTAACTTATATATATTGTTTTAATCTAACGCGTTTCAGTGTAAAAACTATTTATTATTACAACTTTCATAATTCGCATTTGCATATTTTGTATTTTCCTGAATGCGGCCCTGTTTAAGTGGGCGGGCTTGTGTTTCCTTCCACACATCCCAACCCCAAAATTTGACTTCATTTGTTCTCATAAAATTTAGACTTATGCAATCTAACTGAAAGTTAACGTTACTTTGAGAGCTGAATACAAAGTCGATAGAAAAATAGGAGGTCCGTGTTATTTTTTTTTTTTTAGAGCACCCAGTATAAAAAAAATCAGGAAAGTACGTGCGAATGCTAACAACATAAGCTGTTTTGCATACATTTACAGAAACACTGTAACACAATTGACAACATTTACCATTCGAATTTTCGTTTCACATTTCAGGAGGTGTTTGAACACCCCCTGAATACGACCCTGGATATTATACACAAAATGCCTTTAGAATGCCACGTACATGCCAAAACCTCAATAATACAGAGGTTATCATATTGAAATTAAACATTTTCTCCCTCTATTCCAGGCGGTGGAGCAGGACAGGCACGTTCTGCGCAGAAAACTCACGTCGAAAGAGTCGGAGTTGGACGCGCGCATCATCGAGCTGCAGAACGACCTCTCGGAGCTGACCGCCAAACTGGCGGCGAAGGAGAACCTGCTTAAGCAATGGGAGCGGGAGAAGGGCAACCTGGTGCTGGAACTCAACGCGCAGAACTCCAGGCTGACGTCGCAGCTGAAGGAGGCGGCTGCCAAGGAGCAGCAGCTGCAGCTGCAGCTGGAAAGCTACAAGGAGCAACTCACGCTGGGCAAGTCCAATTTACAGGTGAGGCTTTTCGAGGACACATTTGTTGTGAAGCGATAACTATGACAACAAAATATGAGAAGACAGTTTTAATATTTATATTCGGGCTAACGAACACATATAGTAATGATCATTGTGTGCTAACTGTCTGATTGGTTGTTATCCTCTCTCCCTTAGGAACACATGAGCAGCGTGGACGGGCTACGCGATGAACTGGACCTAGTCGCCGAGAAGAACAGAGAGCTGGAGCGGAGGCTCCATATGGCCGCCGCGGAGCGAGACAGCATGGCCTCGGCGCTGGAAGAGGCATCCGACAGGATACTGCTGCTCGAACGCCACGCCCAGGGAGCAGGACATGCGCTACCAGCAGAGCCTGAAGGAGTACAGCCTGCCGCAGGAGAAGCTGTCCATCGAGGAGAGGCTAAGCGGTGAGTCTATAGACATAACCGTACTACACGCTTCGATATCATCCTCACGGAACCATTCAACTCTCGGTGAAGCCGTTGCCATCACTCTCATCGTTAGTATAGTCGTTGTGCATAATCCTAATCCTAACCAAATCATCGATACGAACCGTCATCCGCGTGTCTCTTACTAACCCCACGAAACTAACTGTGTTCGTATGTGTTATTTTTTAAACAGCCGGTGAACATCGGTCTCTCTTATCAGAAATGGACATCTCGGAGCCCAGCCTCTCCCAGGAGTGCATGTCGGTGTACAGGCAGCTCAGGTCGCTGGTCGCGCAGTTGAAGTCCCACTCGGACGACGACAGCGGCCTGCACTCGGACTGCTCGACCACCTCCTTGGACGATTCCTCCAGGTAAGCAGTTTCAAGAAATGACGCCCTCTTCCGACCTTTATAACCTCGATTTTTCCCGCATTGACCTCAATTTCTCTCACATCGATCTCAATTTTCAAGTAAATTCTCACTTCAATGTCAACATCTGCGAAGCATTTCCCACTATATTTCTTGTGTCTTGCATAACACTTCCCATCCTGTTTCCAGCCTTCCTCTTGGTTGCAACATTTCTCTATCTTCCAAATTTTTTCTTGGTGTCTTAAGATTATTTTTCCACTCTATTTTCAGCCGAGCTTCCTACCTTATTCTGTTCTTATTTCTCACTAACGGTTCAATTTTTTTTCTTTCTTTCTGAACTTCTATTTCATTTTCAACGTTCCCACCCTATTCACAACACTTTCCAAAGTTTCTCTCTTCTTGTGTTCTATTCTTCCTACAACTTTTCATGGTTTTCTTTCTATTCCCACCCACTTCTCAACTGGTTTTTACCAGAGTCCACTCTTTCCCGCTTTGTTCTCAGCGTTTCCCACCGTGTGTAGTTTTAGACATTTACCTTGTTAAACACGTGCATTTTTCGTGAATATGCGTTGAACCTTATCGCTATCTTACCTAAATGTCTGCTCCTCAGGTTTTCTCCTGGCCTATTGAGCGAGGTGGCCCAAGAACTAGTGAGCCTTGTATTGGACACGGACGTGGTGAGGCTGATGGATAGACTGGAGCAGGCTAGGCGGGAGATCCAGGAGAGAGATGAGGAACTAACCAGGCGGGCGGAAAAAATAATGGAGCTAAGCAGCAAGGTAATATTCCCACTTAATGTGGGAATGGTAATATCGAATATCATAAAAACTAACCTTACTTTTTTACGGTTTAAGGCCTCCGTGTGCGAAGTGGAACTGGCCGCCGCCCTGGAGGAGAGAGACAGAGCACGTCACGACGCCACCGACACGTCCCTGGCGCAAGACGAGGTCGTGCTCAAGGCGCGGGAGGACAGGGACGCCGCAGTCCAGCGCAGGACCAAGGTCGAGGTGGAGCTGGCGAAGACCAGAGTGGAGCTGATGCAGGCCAACAGCCAGCTGATCGAATCCATACAGCAGAAGGTGGACCTCAGCCAGCAGCTGGAACAGTGGCAGGTACGTACCGCTTGTTTCCCGTTCCGTTCTCAAGATATCCCACATCGTTCTCAAAATTTTCCACCTCGTTCTCAAAATTTTCCGCCTCGTTCCCAGCGTTTCCCACCTTGTTCGCAAAGTATCCCGCTTTGTTTGCACTTTGTCGGCGCGTTAAGGAGATCACGAAACGCTCTTCTCTTGCAGATGGACATGCAGGAGCTCCTGGACGAGCAGCTGCGTAACAAGCTGTCCACGCAAGAACTGAAAATGAGGAAGATCACCAACGACGCGCCGGTGGCGCTGCCCAGGAGGAGACTGTTGAGTTTTTTCCAGCGATAGCATCGGCTGGGCGAACATATCTTAGCGAATTCGATCCGTTTCACGGGAAACATTGTCGACATCGCACGTAAAGGCGAAGTCGTCTTGTCCGACATAGCGTCTGACGAGGAGCTGAAGACCTGCCTGCTGCTCCAGGCGCAATCGTGCGTAATAGTGCTGTTTTGGACGGCGCTGCTGTTAACCATATACGTCTACAGGTTGTTGTGTTTCGTGGCCGGCGTCTACTTCCTGTTGTTCCGGCGGTCTTGAGGTGTTCTCGCAATATTTCCCGTTGGAGGGATTTTGGTAGATCTTGTATTTTATGAAAGGGTTGCGGGAGAAACGATGCCGATTGGTCTGAATTTTGAGTTCCATGAGTCAATAGCAATTTTTTTATAGATGTTGAGATTGTTTCGAATATTATGTGAAAACTTCTGCAACCAAATGAAAAAAGGATTTTTCAGTTGGTTGCGGAACTGTAAAGGGTTAAAGAAGTTGGACTAAAATTTAGGTGTATTCGCATCGTTTTTTCCAAAAGTTCGCAATCGAAATTTATAGGTCGTTGTTGCAAAGTCGATATATTTTATTAATGTTTTTGTTATTTAATATATAGCAGGCACTTTGGATCGAACTAAAAGAAATTCCTTATGGCTTTTAACCAGTTTTTATTGTTTTCATTCACGACATTTTCCAAAGAAAAAAAAAAAAAAACGTTATTTTTAAGTCCTTAAACTCCAGTTTAATTTAAAATATTACTGTACTGTATTTTTATAATCAATCATTTTTAACTGCGATTGTTTCCCATCGTAACCAGATTTAAATCTTGAAAAAAGCAAGATTATGATCAGTAATATAGTTTGGTAGATGAAAATTAACTTTTAATATGCTCAAAACAAGTGACGAAGGTCCATATCTCAGGGTGTAGTGTATTTATCAGTACCAAGCGTAATCGTTAGCAGTGATATAAAACTATCAGTTTAAAAAATGTAAATTTGCGTTTAGGGAATTTTTTTTAGTGGGATCCGAGGTGACCCTGCTGGTGGGTTTGTTAATTTTGGCAGGTCTAACCGTTTTTAACGATAGCCGTAGGATAATCTTTAAAAAAACTGTGATTTTAAGAGTTTAAAGCTTTTACACTGGTACTTAACGTAGTGTAGTTTTATATAAGAGAGTAGAAAATTTATCACTGATTTTAATTCGAAAAGTATTCGGTTTAGTACTTAATTTCAGTATTTTACGTTGGGAGGGGCGGTCGAAGACTGGCCTAAGTAAGTGGGTATCGTACCCCGAAAGTACTGAGTCAAGTAGGGGGACCCACTTGTACTGTGTGTGTATTTATTTTAGTTTAATTTAATATATTTTGTATGTTACCATGCAAGCCAACTAACTTTTTTGCAATATTATTATTTAAACTGTTACAAACCTAACTCCGTCCAAGAACTAAAAATCAAAATGTTAATGCCTGAAGGAAGAATTTAATAAATATTTTATCAGAATTGTGACGTGTTTCATTCCGCATTGTTTTACACGAACCTACGTGTAATTGTACCGGATATCCAACTTATGGTCCTTCGGAGTCGGATATGAACCAATGGTTTGTAGACGTACAGATAGCATATTGGGTAAGATTCTAATACATTCTAAGAGTAAAAAATTATTTTAAGGTAGCAAATCTTTGATCAAAATTGTGAACTTTGGGAATTTGGCCATTTCTAATATTACCAGTCTTCTTTTAGTAGGGTGGACCGATTGGTGGACTGGTCATTGATTTTATTCATTGGCATTCGTCTCGCCCGATCGTCTGAGTGACTCTTGGCATTATTATTACTGTGTTCGAGGTGTTTATATCAGCGGCGTCGATATTACATTAGCAATAACAATTAGTAACAAAAAACTACAATTTGCTGACAAAATAAATAAATTCATAGATTTAGTTTACGATGGCTTGACCGTAATGCGTAGTCAGTAAGGAAAAACTGCTGTTTAGGGACAAACGCGATTGTATCCATTACATAAACAGTGTGAAACATAAAATTAAAAAAGGGGTGCGCCCCTGAGAACTCAGTATGTTCGACTTACTTTTAATACTAAGCGTCTGTGATGAATGTACTTTATAAACAACCATTTCCGAGAAAAGTCATTTATTAGAAAGTAGCGGAGAAAAAGAAAAGAAAATTAACTTTGACAGTAGAGTCAAACTTTCTGTTTTGAATCCAAGATTAAAGAAAAACAGGTAGGTGATGAAAAATAAATTTATTTCATTTTATCGTATAACACATGCTTGCTAAATTTTATAATTAGAGATTGAATATCAATATCAAGTTGCTGTTCTCGATTAAGCTTCTATAATATACACAATTACCAAGACCTGATCTTCTGCTATATCTAAAATTAACTGCAGGGTAATGCTTAATATTGCTATTTGATGGGGTTTTCTTAAAAATTAAATACAAATGTACAAAATAACACTATGTATATGAATTGTGTAAAAATATTTTTAAAAAGGCATTTCGTGTATATATAGAGCTCACTATTTCTTATCTAAAATTATCATTAAAAACTCGTCTAAAACTTGATTCTTTCACTTTTCAAATTAAAATGATTACAAAAAAAATACCCAATTGTAAAACTGGCCCATCGACGATCACGATATCAACAAAGTTGGCCTGTGGAATGTTCGGAAACGTTACGACAAGTTATGATAAGCCTAACGTTTAAGGCTAGAACACATATCTTTCATTCACACCGGAATTATTTAAAATTAATTTAATAAAAATATATTTATGTCAGTCATTTTCGACTCCCACTTATCCGTCTGCCTGCACAGCCTGTCACCGCCTCGATCCGAACATTCCAGAAACCAACTTGACGCATGCCCCATGTCACGAATTTATTATTTTCCTCAAGTCTCGAGATCGTAATCACACGTTAACCTTCACCTTTTTCCTCTCGTTCTGCCTCCCCTCCTGGTTCCAGGGGCACTGCCTCTCGTGTATGGCGACCCGCTCCACGTTGCCGCTGAAATTGCATCCCCTCTCCTCATACTGGCACACGATCTCCACGGATTCCGCCATCGTTTCCAGGGGTGAAGTTCCTGCACTCTCCCAATGGAGTCACGCAGTACGGGCAGTTGAACATCTTAGCCTTGCAGGGGCTGCATATGCTGTGCCCCGTCGGGCAGATGTAGATGGGCCCCACCAGGTACTCCTGGCAGATCTGGCATTCCCACATCTTGCGTGCCCGCTCGTTCTTTTCCAGCACGTTCTCGGGCTCTCTCGGTCTCAGTGCCGGCTGCTGTGTAATGGTAATTGTCAATATTACGTCATCGTGATCGGTGCCTAGAACGTTTAATGCGGACATCGTGTCAACTCTCAGGCTCATCATCTCGTACACATCATTATCGAGCATGTTCTGGTTGCTCTCATAGTACCTGTGGTACCTGATCTGGCAGGTCTTCAAGAGGCAATCGGCACAATTCTCTCGCTGACGGAACTTGGATATCTTCTTGGTGGGCAGCGTGACCTGGGAGGCCCCGCTGTTGGTGCTGAGTTTCAGCTGGACCTCGTACTCGTCCTCTGTGTGTTTTAGAGCATACGTACCGACCTACAGAAAAGTAATGAGTGAGGCGTGAAGCCAAATACAAATATCGTATGATACTAGATTTTAACCCTCTCGGGGTACACTGGGTCTGACAAACCCGAGCGCAAAGTCATATAGGTGAATAACTCGAAGGAGAGGAGGGGAAGGGATTTCGTTATGGTGGGCAAAAAACCTTCTTAGTGTGCTGAATTGAGGGGGAGCGCTCGCGCCAGTCCAGTGCTGCATCAGCTACGGAGCAAGAAGCATAACAAAATTGGTTTCGGGTCTCCTGGACCCAGTGTACCCGGAGTGTGACAAAGTGAGTATTGTGAAAATATAATAATTATACCAAATGTTTATTTAAATGTTTATGTAAATTCATGTATAACTTCATTGTATGTTTTATACATTTTGAATTTTTATATTTATTATAACAATTATTTCACTTAGTATATTTGGATTTTTTCTTTTTCTACCGTTGATGCTACGCATATATATTTTTTTTTTGTAAAAAAATAAATTTATTTACATAATAGTAATTTATATCATCTTATTTTATGATAAGGTAAGCTAAAAAAAAATTCTACGATTTTATTGCAAGTTTTCTGGCGACAATGGCCGTTTATATTATGAAAAATACCTTTTTTAAAATTACTAACTTTCGAACGTCAAAAAAAATCGCTTATTCTAATCCAATCGCAAAATGACCTAAAACTGAATTTACACGTGTCAAGTAGCTAAAGCAAGTTACTAAATCAAGTAACTAAATTTAGTTACTTGTATGGTGTAAACAACTTGATTTAGTACTTGCGCAAGTACCTAATTTAGTAAACTGCTTAGCTATTTCTATATAAACAAGCAATTTCTACATTCTGGTAGATGAAGCACCATATATTTCTCTCCGACTCAGCTATTTTCGTACCCAACAATGCTTGTTTTTGTTTCTCTTCATTTCTGCTGCAATTATTTCTGATAATTCACCACATATATTCAATACACAATTCCGCATTGCTACTCGCATAACTTTTCCAGCCATGTTTAAAATCAGCACTAATCAACAACTAACCAAGAATAGGCACTATAAAATGTAGACGCTCACTAAACAAACGGACTTGAATTTTAGCTACTTGATTTAGTAACTCGCTTTAGCTACTTGACACGTGTAAATTCAGCTTTAAAGTACAGTCCTTAAGCTTTAAAAAGACCACTTATAAAATTTCTTTATCTTCATTTTTTGTATCGTGGCAGCAATTTTTTCACAAGGTCTTCTGTATTTCGTTGAATATTTTAAAAACCTTTAGATTTGAGTTAAAATAGAGTACATATTCGTCTTTTTGAGACTCTGGCGATGGATTTTTAAAAACAAAACATCCCTCTACAATGATTTGGCTCCAAGTTATAAGGGATTGAAAATCGCTCGGATCTCCCACACCCGGTGTACCCCTAACAGTACAAACCATATAGTGTACCCCGTGAGGGTTAAGTTATTATTAAGGAAGCCAAGTTTCCACTGGATCCGTGGCTTCGTTTAGAGAAACAGTAACAGAAGTGTGAACAGAAAGGAAGTCAGTGGGAGACATAAAGTTCGCAATGAATTAAGAGCTGAAGCTGCAAAGGCAAATTGTTAACGAATACCCACAGACGACCTACAATACAATTCTGAAAAGCGACCTGCATATACAGGCTTGTAGTCTAAGCTTAGTCCAAGAATTGTTACCAAATAAACAGCCGCAACAAATACAATGTTCAGAGTGGTTTATGAGTAATCTGCGTAATAATAAAAACGTTTTTGAAAAAACTAGTTTTACTGGCGAGACATGGTTTCACCTCACTGGTTAAGTTAATTCTCAATAAACGAGGAGCTCTAAAAACCCACAGTGAAGAAGGTGGAGGCTTCTATATAAAAACAGAGAAAACTGGGCGGTGGGCAATAGCATCGAAAAGAAGGTTAATTGTACCAATTTTTTTAAGGGACTCTCAATTCGGCGCAATACTCTATCAATTCCGTCAACATAAACTCCACCAACCTTGATATCCGTCTGCCTCTCGCACAGAATGTATACCATGAACGGCACGTTGTTGACCAGTATCAGCCTCGTGACCAGCTTGCAATAGTCCGGGCCTTCGATCACAGCCCTGTTGTAGCTTACAATGTCCGGGTGGTTCTGCCTGAAATGCCACAGTGCCAGTCTCATCGCCATCGTCTCTCCGCAGGGGCACTTCATCGGCTGGTAGCCACAAGTCTCCTCGTGTTGCTTCATCGACTCGCAGGGTACGAGCTGCCAGCACCCCTCGAACGCGCACGGGAAAGAGACGGACTTCACCACCGTCTCGAAGAGCAAAGCGGGGATGTTGTAGTCCGTGGTGATGTGAGAGCACCTGCCGCACTTCCATTGGTCCCCATGAAGCGAGGTTATGTTGATGGGGGGCACCGTGAGGCAGAACCGGCAGAAGGCGCATTTCAGATTCTGAATGGTGTCCACCGACAAGACTGGCGGTGCCCGTTGCCTCTCTTCGTCCATGCTGAAAATGGAGAAGTGATGATGGAATACAACGAGAAGATAGAACCGCCTCTCGCCGATGGTAAACAAAAATAAAACAGACCTTGAAAGTTGAAAGGTTAACTAAGCTACAAAACTACTGCCCGCCGGTGCTGCCAACAATGCCAACCATCCAACCAGAAAATGGCAAATATTACTACGGTACGTTCAGAATTACCACGCTCAATTCAATTATAGTAGAAATAGCCTACTAAGCCGTCACGTCCCGCAAAATACGAACTGTGTAAAATTACAAATGTGGGATTTTTTTTAAACATAATATATACTTTAAATTGAATTTTTCGTGTTTGAATAACAGCAGTTTTTAATATTCGTTTTAGTGGCAAATTTGGTCATTTAAATATATTTGAGTATTAGGCACCGAAACTAGATATTTCGTTACTTGGTTTCATGAAAGAACCCAGAAGTTACCCGAGACAACACGAAATAATCTAGAAAAGAAATGCATGCTGCAGAAATCTCTAAACCAGTGTATGATTCTTGTACGTACATAGAAGTTAGAAACGCTGTAAAGAAACAATGTATACCCTTGTTCGCGTTACTTTGAGGAAGCTTGTAGCTGAAAATTATCACTACAAATAGTGCTGATAGCGATTAGGTGATAGTTTCGTAAGTGCATGTTTTTAATTGTTTCCAATACATAGTCCAAAGTTAAATTGTAGATGCTTTGGGGTCGCGTTCGTTTGTTTATTTCTAGAAGCGTGAAGAAGAAGAAGAAGAAGAAGCAAAATTGCCGCCAAATTGACAAAATAATTTTGTTTTTAATTTAATTTTACCAGCAAATTAAAGTTATCTAGAAGGCGCCGTAAAGTAATATACTCGACGTGTTTTATAAACGAGGATTTAACCACTTTTTTGGATAAATTTCAATATTCTAGGTGAGTACGTTATTTTAAAGAATTATTCTAAATTTGCCTGCAGCTTATATTGGTAGAGGTCCCATTTTTGAGGGGTTACACGTTCAAATTCTTTCACTTTTCAAGTTGCTAACGGCCAGCACATTATCGCAATGGACGATCTCAAGTTGGAGGCCATCATTTACGTACCCTTCAACTTTACCGAGATGTTCAGGTGCATTGTATGCAAGGGCTACCTATCCGTGCCTCCGATCGTCTCGGGCAACAACGGTAGGAGCGTGTGCGGGCGCTGCGATTTTCTGACCCACAACAAGCTGGAACGTAGGAACACCATCTACGAGGGCATGGCTCGCATAATGGACTTCCCGTGTAACTTCAACAAGTGCCCCAGTCGCATTCACTGGGGCGAGGTGGAGCACCACGAGAAGGTAGGGACCGTTGAATACAGTACGTATAATATATTGTCTATTTTGTCCAGTTTTAACATGATGCCTACAGGGAATTAAATAAATAAATGGATATCCGTACCTGACTTTTTATACTGAGTGCTCGCAAAATAAAAATTGAAATCCTATTTAAAAAAATTTACAAAAAATGTTGTCCTTTCAAATTGCAACTCCTTAGTTTTCTAACTGATTTGTATTCAGGATTTCACTTTCGAATTAAGTATTTTCCTTTCCTTCAAATATAATTTGGCTAAACGTTTGTTACTCGTGATTTTTCGTCGTCAGGTGTGCCTGTACCGCGAGATCCCGTGTCCCAAGAACGACTGCAATCGCGTGGTCCTCCTCAGGGAGTTAGTGTTACACTTCTACGATTGCCACGACTTCGAAAGGCGTCCACGGTGACCGTGGAAGACTTAGACATGAACCAGCCGAATTTCGAATCCCCCCGGCTGTTGATGTGCGGCGAGAAGCCTTACCTGGTCTTTTGCTATGGCAACGAGACCTCCCTCAATGTGGGAGTGTTCGCCCTGGATCCGAGAGGGAACGACGACGTCGACTATGCCGTGGAGTTGGCCTCGCAGAGTGGGGCCTTCACCAAAGGTGAGCTGTTATCGGCTCAGCCGCGAGTATAAACCGCGAGTCAAACTCAGACCAATTTTATTAGAATGTGATAGTTTTGGTAGCAAATTTTAACTTTCAGTAACTTGCATCGCAACTTTTTGCACTTGTATTGCAAACCTATCATGTCTGTTAATTCCGAAGCGGGTAGAATAGTACAGCCAGTAGTGGCGCTAGTTACGATGTTGGTTACACCAGCCGCCACTGTCGACATTTATAAAGAATCATAAGTAAAAGACGTGGCATTAATTGTATTCCGTCAATTTAAATTCGACGAGCAACCACGAGTTTTTTCCCCGCAGGCAAGCAGAGAATCCTCCCGTTCAACGACCGCCTGCACTGCACGGCCTGCTTCCGGGCTACGTGCACGAAGATACACCACAAGTACTCCAAGCTCTACAAGGACAACACCGTCGACGAGCTACACGCCACGCTACCGACCAAATTCGAGATCGAGCCGCTCAAGAAGCTCCTGGAAACTGAAAAGGTCAAGCTCACCGTCACGCTGAAGAGCGAGATTGACGCCGGCGGACCGGCCAAGAAGAGGAAGCTGGAATTGCCTCCCGTTTCCGACTGCGAAACCTGCAAAGTCCTGGTAATCCTGCCGGAGACTTGCAAAAAGCTGGGGATAACCCTCGCGGAGGGCATCAGGCGTCACGTGAAGCAGTGCCCCTGTAACGCGGACATAAACGAGATCCTAGCGGACGAATTCGACGCTGGAGACATAATGGAAGACGTCTGGGCTCTGCCAGACGTTGGACTGCGTGACGTGGCCGTTCAGACCGACGTTGGGGAAAAGCAGAAAGAAAGCGAGGACAATTGCGTCCCGGGGCTGCAGATTCCTCCGTTGGTCCTTAAGGATGAGCTTATTCGTGTCCGTTCGAGGCTCCTCACAAGGCCTGTTTCCTTTTCTGTTCGTTAAGAAGTTGAGATTTTATCCAGTAAGTATAAGGTAAGGACTCCGCGCCCTTGATTCCCAGACGGTTCTAAATTATTTTAATAATTTCCACGTGATATTGAAGAAGAAATTAATGTTTTAATACTATCGATGTAGAATACGGTGCCGATTAACGCGAATTGTAATAATTTTTTCACTTTAGGCTGAACGTACTGAGGATTTTGAAGACGCGGAGACTTAATTTGTTTTGTTTTTTTTTTTTTTTATTTTTGTTTTAAGGTTTCCATTTTTAAAATTAGTTATAAGTTCGTAAAAGTAAAGTTGGGCCCTTTAAAACCATTTCGACACCTCTACGTCAATATTAAACACTTTCCGACTATCGGAAACTAACACATGGGGTGGAAAGGTTTTAAATGCAATAATTAAGAGCTGTGTCATTGAAAAAAATTGTCTTTCCAAGAAAAAACCTGTGACTATCAAAGAGTAAGCTAACAAGCAGTTGGTTTTTAAAATCGGTTACACAGTTTTTGTTGAAAATTTGCATACATACAAGCATTTCCTGCAAAGGTTTGAAAAACCGGTTTTTATTATAGTATGTGTGTGTTATAGTATGTAAGTGTGTATAAGGTCCAAAATATTGTTTATTTTCTTTTGTGTTTGTAAGAAAATATGACTTAATTTTGAGTTAATTTTTATTGATTGTTGTTTAATGTTTTTCTTTCGAGAAAGAGAGTGAACAAGAAATGTTTGTCCAAAAAAAATGTATTTTTTTATCTATGTTAGGCTTTGGAACTCGCTTACTGCTTTCTTTTTGACATTTCGAAGCACCCGAGGTGTACCACAACCTTGTTATTCTGAAGCTGTACCATAAAGCTAAATAAAACCATTTTAATTGTGTCGTTAAAGTTTTAAAGAACGATCCCAAAAACAGGACATCTCTTGCCTTGTCTTTACTCCTTCGAATCCAGATTAAAATCTCGAGGTGTTTATGTTGTCGGCGTCGGTATTACGTATTAGTAATTAAATGTCACGCAAAGCGTATTTTATTTATGCATGTAGATGTTGAACAGTGATTCTCAAAATATTTAAGCATATATTTTCACCACAGCAAACAAGACTTTCAGAAACAACTATAGAAACTTCTCTGATACTACAAAGTTTTTACGAATCTTCTCCAGTCTGCCATATGAAATTATATCAGACTACTTAACGTATTGCGTACAGTGGAGGTTGTACAACAGCTCCAACTGTCACAGGACTAGTGCAATCAAATCAAATTCATGCAACCCCCATCACCTGGTGCTCGAGTATGATGTGATGTGTGATACCAAATTTTAATACTTTTAATATTTCTTACATTTTTACAATTAATATCGTGGTTTGGATTACATGCTGTCTTCACGTAGTTTACAATGGCGCAAACCTTACAGAAGTCACTCCTACTCCAATTTCAGAGATTGTCGGTGGGCCAAATTTAAAACTAAATTGAACACATGAAATTTGGTCATCCTACCATCGTTCCAACTACCACTGCTTCGCCACATTTTTCGAATCAGTCGCGACGACGCACTTTAAGGCTGCATTTACAGCATTTTACAGGGGGGCAAAATAATTCTAAATTCAAATTAAAAATACCGTCTATTTTAAATGATGTATATTATTGATTCCATATTAACACTACATGAAAATTAATACACGAGGAAAGAATCAAAATTGACTTCGACACCCATGTTGGTGGTCGTGCCTGGTTGTTTATCCCAAAAACCTAGGAAAAGTAAAGTGTAATGATCTTATGAACAGCATTCATTAAATACATGGAAAATTATTGGTGAAATGCTATTTCTTGATGGTTTTACATTTAACAATTTATTGTGTTAAGATGGCATTTTAACGTAAATATCAAATGTTCTGAATATCACCAAAATTTGCCAATAAATTAAAAGGATTACTGAATTGAAAAATGATGATAAGATACAAAATAAATTGAAGGTCAGATGGATGAATCATTAAATATGTAACTGTCGCAAAGCAAACATTTTTTCACCATCACTTGCCGAGGAATAAATGAACAATGGCTTTCGTTTGAAACAAATTTTTACTGAACATTAATTAAAAAGAATATTATACACCTTATATGTTTTTGACATTTTTTATCAAGAGGAAAAGATTTCACAACTTACCATGTCATCTTCAAATACTCTGCGTAACTGTTGGAAAGTACTATCATATCTGAAGAAAAATGATTTCTCAAAAACTCACTATACTAGCTGAATCTTACTGTCTTAAAAATGGACTGCCCCTATTCCTTATTATAACAGAAAATATTTACCCCTTAACCCATTACATCTAGGTTCTATACAGTGGATTTTTGGGACACTTCAACTTTTATCGAATGTTGAAATGTAAACGTATTTATTTAAATCTGGATTGTAACAGTTTAGAAAAAAGAAACAACTCTGGTATGGAACTGTAGGGTTATAATTAATACATTGGACAATTAAAATACATAGACAACCTAACTAAGCTTTAAGGCACGGAGAAAATAAATCATCAAAATATTTTTCCGAACTTCACGGATTGCAAACATGTAGGGCCAATGTCATAAGCATGCATGGAATTACAATTTGAAAATTAAAAAAGAAAAACGCAAGCAACCATTTCTCGTGGGTACTGTACAAAAACTTGGCCCAAAATCTAATAACTCAAAAGAAGTTGAATTGTTGAAATTCCACCAAAAACTTTTTCATCAGTACCTCTCCCTGTGTTGATTAGTATTAGATAAAGTTATATAATAAAAAAAGAGAATTAATGCTTGACTTTTAACATGTTCCAAAAAAATACGGAGCATTCAAAAATGTCAAAATGACATGAAATAACGGCTAAAAAATATTATATTTTCATTTTGCTATACAATACTGAGAACATGACTTTATAACCAAACAGGAATTCAAAATCTGTCTTCGTCTTACTGACAAATTAGTTTGAGTGTTCTTGAACTCCGTATTCCCTAAATAATTATATTTCAAATACTTGCAATAATTTACCAGTTTTGGATTACTTAAATTATGGCCAAATCAATTTATTTTATTATTATAGCAATGATGCCTTTATTCGTAAAATGTCTGAAAAAGTTGGAATAAAGAATTAAAATGTAGAAACAAAATCGTTTCTTAACAGCTCTGCAAACAATTAAACCTCATAGCGTCAAAATCAAGCATCAGCCCTCCTCGATAATCTACATAAAAAACTTACAAACTAAAAAGGAAAAGTAAGCGACAAAGACAACCCCTCTACGAGTAAAAATTATATCTACTGCCGCAGGATCCTGGAAAAGAGATAACACAAAAGGACCGAAAAGAAAGAAAAACGCAATAAACCTCCTCCCCTCTTTATTTCTTGGCGACCTTTTGGGGGCAATCGGCCCCGTCCACTTCCTCGGAAGAGCCGCGTTTCACGCCCCCTTCATTCTTCAAGGACTTCTTGTCCTCGAATTGCGGCAACTCCACCTTCTTCGACACATCCTCCAGAGCAAAGTTCCTGGTGTTCTCTATCTTCGATTGGCAGGTGGAGCAGCAGTCCATCTTGGCCTTGCATGTGGTGCAAACGGTGTGCCCCGACAGACACTGGTAGATCGGGGGCGCCATATACTCCTTGCAGATCGGGCACTCCAGCATCTGCAGGAATATCTTCTTCGCCTTTCTGATGAGGCTGTCCTTCAGGTCCTCTTTGGAGTCCCTCTCCTTCACCTCCTCCTTTATTTCGGCCTTGTCGTAGATCGTTATGGTGTAGGTTATCAGGCCGGACCCGAATAATTTCTTAACGGATTCCCTGTTGACTTTCGTCGTCATCCGTTTCGACACCTCCTTCCTGTTGTCCTTATACACGTGGAATTTCGACTTGCAAGTCCCGTTCACGCATTTAAAACAGTGCTCTCGCTCGTTGAACATGATTATGTTCTGGTTGGAGATGGATATGGTGTATTTGCTGTTATCCGACGTCAGTTTCACTTCGAACTGGGCCCCGTTGGAGCTCTCCGTCGAGCAGATGCTCACGCCAAAGTTGATGTCGTCGAAATCAAACAGGCTTATGTACGTCTTTCCATTCTTTTCCAGCACGTCGATGTTGTAGTATGCGTAGACGTTCTTTATCATGAACATGTTCGTGTGGAAGAGGTCGGCGTGTTTGTCCTTGAAGTGTGCTGAAATATTCCATATCTTGTAGCTGTCGTGGCAGTTCGCCTTCGGGCAGGTGATTATGCGATTCAGACACGTCTTCTCGTGATCCCTCACGTCTGCGAAGACGAGCTTCTCCGAGCACTCCTTGTAAGAGCACGGGAACGTCATCAGCTTGGCCAGGTGCTCGTACATGTTGGCCCTGATCGCGATCATCGTCTTGATAGAGCTGCACCGTCCGCACTTGTACTGGCTACCGTCGTCTGATATGAGATAGATCGGAGAGACGGATAGGTAAAAATCGCATAAGGAACATTTGAGCAGATCGACTACATTGTCGGGAGGAATAAACTTATTATCCATTCTTACTGGAAATAAAAAAATTGGTCGTTTTTACCCAGGGTGTCTGGCATTGCTCGTGGTGGGATATAATACACGGAACGTTATGAGTTTTTTTTTATGAGTACCCTAGCGAATGAAGATGTTACTCTCGCTAGCCTTATTTTGCAGAAAACCGTTTCGTAAACGTAAATTTGATATGGAAAAGGTAATATTGCTAGGCGTTGTTTTACTTCCACATCCACGTAATTGAGTGAAAGAATAATATCGGTAACTATAATTTTTATCATCCAAATAGACCAAAAACATAGATTTTTTTGACAAAAAAAATTGTGTCTTCACCTTACGTCATTTCTTACTGTTTTCTGAAATAAATTATTTCACTTTAGAAGTGTCCGAATAGTTTTGTTGCACACTGTACGTAATCAATGTGCAGCAATCAACAACAAAAATCAAAAGTGGACCGCAGCGAACATGTGGACCGCTCATCACGTGATTCGAGTACATTACTGTTTACAGCGCCTCCTGGAGGCGGACAGATTTGATCCCTAGATACCGAACGAGTTCGGTCTCCTTAGTTCTAGTCTTCTTGCTTTTTTTATTATGTTACCAGGATGGTTAGGTGGAAGAGCAACTCTGGTGAACCTCGCCATCCTCAATTATTATTATTTTTTGTCATTATTCTTAAAGTTACAATAAAGACACATTGTTATTAATATTATATTATTATTATTATTATTATTATTACTGAGACCAAGGTATACAGAGTTGCAACTCAAACAATGCAATGTCAGCTAAATCCATAATATTGCAACGCCTAGCAAAGAAATGACGGTTCCAGACAACTCAAACGGCAAGATAAGGCCAAACGGAAGTTTTTGTTTAACAAGTTATTTAACAATCGTCCTAACTTGGTGATAGCCATAACAAAACAACCAAAAAATCCACTACAAGCCGTCGATTTGTCGCTAACTGAACTCGCAGAAACCCGCTAAATTTTGATGGAAACAAAGGGAAATTTCGTACACAATGTAAACAAACAGCGGTACTTACTTTCTTCAATACTTACTTGAAGGGAATTGAATTTTCTTCTTCGAGAACGCAAAATGTGGACGCAAGCCGATCGATAAACTACTCGCCGGATTAGGTTATAAACATAGAAAACGGTTATGAATATGAATGGCACATCACGGAACAAAAAACAACGAACCAAGCTAAAAATCACATCGACTGTTAATAAAAAACGAAATGTTTATTAGATTAAGACTAAACTTTTAATGGAAAAATGTTTTTAGCGTTTATTTATTAGTTGTTACCTAAATGATAATATTTCATACATTCATATTTAAAAATTTAACTCGGAAATATGTGGCGAATGTATGAAAAGAACACTCCCAGCACATCTAGCGTTTTCGATTACCTATTCCACTCTGTTCGAAATAAAGAGGAGTAATTGTCGTGGAGTAGAGTAGACACTGTTTTGTTCACCAAGTAAATATCAGTAGATTTTACAAAGCGGTGAAATAATTGGGATCTTCGTAACTGTAGATACACTTGTATTCAACATTCTTTCGGCCATTGCTCTCTGTTCAGCGAATAGTGGTCTCCTCTTCTTCCTCTTCTGGTGATAAACACTTAATCGCAGGCGCGAATTTTAAATCCATAAATAATAATTAGTAATCAAGTAATCATTGATGATTACTTGATTACTGATTACTTACTGCATTAATGAAATTTTGCTATTAACTATTAATTAGTGACACTGAATAATGTAAATTTACTGTTTTCTCAGGTAAAGGAAACGCTGTTGTATTTCTTAGTAGAACCGCGTAGAATTTAATGTAGATTTAACATAAATTAATTTGGAAATATTGCTCTAATGGAAGATGTTGACCTTGAATAAATGAGGCACCAAGTAAAAAGTAAAAATTAATAATTATACTGACATTTATTACATCTCGTTACATACATAAAAAAAATGAAAAGCTCTAAAATATATGTACCTATATTCTACACAACACATAAAATCTACAGAGTGCGAGATCTCTCGCTTCACTTGTAAAAATAAAATAAAATCATTTTACCCTTCTAAATGTAATTAAATAAAATATTCACCTTCACAGACTTAAAAACACAGGGGGGGGCTACTTTTTCTCCAGGAATTTTTCAAATTTGTTACTCTTAAAAATATATTTCAAGAGTAACTAAAAATCTTAAAGCAAAATCACCCATATAGATTTAATACCGCGTTTAAGAGTTGAACAGAATCATCCTGACCGACCAACTCGAAACAAAAGAAACTAAGCACCCCAAAAAAACTACTATTTAGAAACATAAATGTATTCAGTCCTCTCGAAAGTCTAATTCGTGACGAAATTCTGGAGGCTATGCCACCCCAACGCCGTCCTCTTTAACTCCATCCCCTTCCACGCCATCGTCATTTTCTGTGTCCACCTTTTTAACCTCTTCATCGCCTTTTTCTACTAGATTTTCCTCTACTAGATTTTCTGCGATCTGTTCCACTTCTCGCTCCACCTCGTCCAAAACATCATTCTCCGCACTATCGTCCTTACTAACGTCCTCCAAGTCCTCGATATTCTCATCTTTACTCTCGTCTTCGCTAATGTCCTCCATGTCTTCCTTGTGTCGCCTCTCGATCTCTTGTTCCTCTTCGATTTTAGCCTTCTTCTTCGCCACCGAACACTCTTCCCCGTGTTCGACCATCCTCTTAATGCTCCCCCTGTACTGGCACTTCTCCGGATCGGTCTTGCAGGGCAACTCGATCTTCTCCGACATCTCCTCCACGATATAATTCCTCGTGGACTCTATTTTGGCATCGCACAAGGGACATTTCTGCTTAGTGAGCGTGCAGGGCTTGCAGAACGAGTGCCCCGTGAAGCACTGCTGAATAGGGGGCGACATGTACTCATGGCAGATCGGGCACTCGTACATTCTCTTGAAGATCTTGTCCTTTTTCAGTCTGAAGTCCTTGGTGAAGGCCTTCCTCCCGTCAACGATATTAACGACGTAATTCAGCAAGCTGAAGTTGAACATCCTGTTCACCGAATCCTTGTTGAACTTGGTCGTCATGGCTTTGAACAGCAGGTTCCTCTTCATCCTGTACTTGTGGCGGTTGTACTGGCACGTGCCGGAGAGACACTTGGAGCAGTGCTCCAACTCGTTGAAGGGCACTATGGCCTGGTCGGAAGCCACAATAGAGAACTTGCCGTTCTCCGATGTCAGCTTGGCCTCGTAGAGGTCCTCGTCATGCTCGTCGACGGAACACACGCTTATGCCGAAGCTGTTGTCGGTATAGTCGAAGATGACAACGTACGCCTTGCCGTACCTGACCACCACGTCGATGTTGAAGTAAGAGTGAACGTTCTTGATTCTGACGCTGTTCCAGTGGAAGTTGTTGGCGTGCTTGTCCTTGAAGTGGGCAGCGATGGTCCTCAGGTCGTAGCTGTCGGTGCAGTTGATCCTGGGGCAGATTATCTCCTTGGAGGGGGCGTTATCTGAGTTGTCGAGCTGGCCAGTTGCCTTCTCCGCTATCAGGGAAGATAATCTGTAGGGAAATATGGAAAATTAAAGAGTATATTTTAATAGAGTCCTAATAATAAGATCAGTTTTAAGATCAGCACAGAAAAAAACTAGTAAGAGTATATTATTATAAGTTAAAAAAAAACAGGTTTCAAATAAACGTTACAAGACCTTAAACTACTGGCAGCGTCCTCCAGTGCCAGGTTCCTTATGTTCTCGATCGCCGCCTCGCAAGTTGGACACTTCGTCAACGTCTCCTTGCATTTTTTACATGTCGTGTGCCCCGTCACGCACTGATAGATGGGCGGCTGCATGTACTCGAAGCAATTGGGGCACTCCAGCATTCGACGGATTATCTCCTCCTCCTTAGTCACCTCCATCTCCTCCTCCTCCTCGTCGTTCACCTCGTCTATAATCATGTCCTTCACTATGAGGTCTTCCAAATCCTCGTCGGCTTCCGTCTTCACGTCGACTATGTTTATCTCGTAGTTGATCGTGGCGCCAAGAAAGATGCGCTTGACAGAATCCCTGTCTATTCTGGTCGTCATGCGTTTGAGGATGCCCTTCTTGTAATACCTGTAGATGTGGGCCTCGTTCTTGCACACACCAGTGACGCACTTGAAGCAGTGGACGCGTTTGTCGAAGGGTACGATGCTCTGCTCCGTGCACACCATGGAATACCTGCTCTTCTCCGAGGTTATCGTAAGCTCGTACTGTCGATTGTCTGGTTCCAAGGCGCATACGCTTATTCCGGACCGCGTATCATCGTAGTCGAAGATCACTACATAGGTCCTGTCGTCCTTAACCAACACGTCGAGGCTGTAATAATTGTGCGCGTTCTCTAATACAAATTTATCCATGTAAAGCGATTCCTTGTGTTTTTCCTTAAAATGACTGGTGAAATCCGTTACGAGAAACTCTTCCTCGCAATGTAGCCTGGGACAAACCATGGTACGATGGGGGCAATTACTTTCGTGCTCCTTAACTTCGCTCCAGGATAATTTTGCAGCACAATTTTTGTAGATACAGGGGAATACCATGTGTTTAGCAAGGTTCTCGTACATTATCACTTTGGTCTCTATGTGGGTCTTTATTGAGTGACACCTGCCGCATTTATACTTGGTTCCATCTTCGGATATAATAGATATCGGTGGAACAGAAAGGTAATAACCGCACACGGAGCAGCACAACGTTTCCAGGATCTGTTCTGTTAATTCGTAGCCTTCACCCATGTTAATATTTAATACTGGAATTTAAAATGATGGTTTAACAAACGAAATATCGTGTAAAAATATTAACATACCTACTTTAGTACTGTGTCTAGGAAGTTGGGCACCAAGCAAAAAAGGTACGTATAAATTTGTAACAAACTCTATGCTCTAATTATGGTAAATTCATAGAATTAGTAACTGCGATCGATATTTTGTTAATAACTCGGTACTTTTAGTCAAGATTACATCTAACTGGGAATTGAAAAAATGACATTGCACAGGTTATGTTGTGCATTCAAAATGGTTGCCAGTTGCCAAGTTTACTTGGCAGATTAAATGTTTTTTACTTACAACAAAAAATGGGAGAACGTGAATATTGAATGAAGCAAAATCAATTTCTATTTTTCTACGACTATGAAATACAAATAAAAAGAATAATAAAGGGATTATTTTTGGACAATTTTAGTTATTCCTGTTTTACACTAAAAAGAAATCTGTAAGACACGATAGAAATCTGTATCGGAAGAAAGAACAAGATGCAGATTTTTTTGTAATTGTAGCTGGTAATTATTTACAACTGTATTTTAAATACAGGTTAAAAGTTAAATACTTCGATTTAAATTATTGAAACTTAACATGTCAATTGTTTATTCGTAAATTATTTTTAAAAAAATTTCCTGATGCTTCTGCCATCTATTAGTAATTACCTTAAGCATTAATTCAAGGCATAGCCCATAAAGAAACCAAATAAGAGTATTTTATTAAATAGCCCTAACTGGAAACACGTTCAGAGCGCCCCCCAGCGGATTTCTGGACTCGAGTAATAAAATTAAAGAAATCTACTTTAGACTGATTCTCCAAAAATCACCTAGATGGCGCCATAATAAAAGTTAAACAAATATTTGTAACTGTGTTCTTTCGCAAATACAAAAATACATTGATTAGTGAATTAGATAACTAAAATTGAAATTGTGATTGGCTGGAATCATATTCACAAATACAAAAGAATATGCTTCTGGTGAGTTCGCAGTGCCCTCTGCTACATCTGTACCGTCTGGAGATATGTAACAACTAACAACGAACAACAGTTTTTATTAATTAATGCCGGGATGTATGTGTGAGGTTAGGTTCTTATTTTAATGTATCGGTAATGTTACCTTTTCCTTTTGGGTGTTTGTTGGAAGTATTTTGCACTAAATATTTATGTAAGTATTTTGACAAGTTTTTAATGTCTTCGAATTACCTTTTTGCCACTTTTTCTTACCAGTATTTAAAAACGAGTTGTCCAGGTAAAAATGCGTATCATTGTCATGCACCAAATTGTAAAAGTATATTTTACAGAAATATTAGAAATCCTTCATTTAAAAATAAATCGTTTTTCCAAATTCGTGCAGGCACGAGGCATAATTAGGATCTATTTTAATTTTCTAGTCATTGTCAATTTCATTGGAATACAGGTTATGTATTTATTTATTTATTATTTAATTATTATTTATTTGTTATTTCTATAGAATTTATTTTTCGTAACAGGTTTTATGAGAATGTTTTAATTTAAATTTTGCAGTAGGTACTATAGAATGCATTACTGCTCATATTTATTTATCTTCAAATTTTCTTCGCACTTCAAATTTTATTTCTTAGTACTGGTAGTTCTATTTTATTTTGGTAGTGAAGATAGATACATATGTCTACGATTCTACTGATATTTAAACACTTGATAGTGTTACACTCTGTATATATGTCAATATATACTTTTAATAATGATGGATAATAAATGATTTAACAAATACCTAATAATAATCTTACCATTTTAATCTGTGTTCAGTAGTACATCGTACTGAAGAGAACCAAATAGTTCGAAACATGTGTAACTATCTACATTTTATCAAAATTTGTTTCTATAGACTGGCGTCTAAACGGTATATTAAGTAATCATATTGTTATTAATTTAATTTCCAATTTGTATATACATATATAAGTTTGAATTTATGCTGTCAAAAATTTATAATTAATTTTCATTTACACTAAAACAAGCTGTAGTGATGATGTCTGGAAACAATTATAAATTGCTAATCAACTGCAGCTAGTTTTAGTGTAAATGTTAAATTTATTGTAATTTTGACAGCATATATTCTTATATTATAAAATTTGAATTTACCGCCTGGATACAGCGTTCTGAACTACTAAGCTGCCATCTCTCGGATTTTCAGGAAAGTTGTAGTCGAAAAGGTATATAAACTGCAGTTTTCTGCAGTTAAAAAAACGTTTTCCGAGTCCAGATGTCCGACAGATGGTGCTAGTGTGGTGTTTCCATAAATCAACATGGAATCGAACCCTCTTATTTGGTTTCTTTATGGCATAGCCTGTTAGTGGGCGGACAAATTAACGAACATACAAACCTAAATAAAATAACATAACCTCAAAATATATAACCATCTTAAGGTAACCTAACCTCGGACTCTGGATATTGAAACCAGGATAAAAAGTTATGATTTAAAATAATGTTTTATAGAAAGTTCAGCCATAGAATACTACGAAGGACCGCAGTGAGCCTTTCGAACAGAAACTACGTAAATATCAGGCAAAAAATAGACAACGATCTTCTACTTAGCACCCTCGAATATACCCCGATAAATTGCGTAAACGATTGGAAACACGTTAGAAAGACGGTGCTCGAACACGAACTCAATAGAGGCGCCTACACTAAGGAAAATATTGATGCCCTAATAGTAGCTCACTGTACAAACGCAAAAAAGTTCGATCTCGCCTCGTCTTACCTCAGTTTCCTCGCCCAGGGAGAAACTAAAACCGAATTTAGCAACGATAGGCAGGTACTTGAAACTGCTATACTTGAAAAACCATCAAAATTGTTTGCAAGACTCTGCATCATGCCCAGAGAGCGACGAAAAAATTATTTTAGAGCAGTATGAAAATCTGCGCAAACGGTATCCCATTTTAGATTCGTTCACCCTTGAAAGTGTTGTCATGGCTCTGTCTGTTACGACACAATGGAAGAAATGTATCGATTTACTTCAAGAAATCAAGATTAGTGCAGTTCCTAATATGCCTTCATATAGCGCAGTAGTTTCGGCTGCGTTTTTAAACAAAGAAGAAGCCTTAGGTTGGAAGTTACTGGAAGAAATGCTGGAGAATGATCGAACGCCTAGAGACGTAGCATTCTTGGCATACATTAGGTTTGTTTCTGGCATTAACAAGAAGGATGAAGCCTTACGAAAGCTAGAACGGCTATTCCTATTTTTTTCAAGACAACGCACTGATATCTACGCAGAAAGTAGCCATAAGTATCGATAGTGTTGGCGAGAAGTTAGGCTTTAGAAATCACTTTACAACAGTAAGTTTTTGTTTACTTTTTTTTTTTTTAATAAGAAATTGCGATTTGTATTTTTTTTCATGTAATTCGAGGTTACGCACAAAGGCATCTGTAACAGTTGCCGTCAAAAGTTGGACGATTTCAAGCTGAGCGACGAGGAATTTGAAGAGCTGAAGGCGAAAGTGTTTGAAAACGTCATAGTGGGTCGCGATCTCTTTGTGCGAACCACACCGGACGAACTGGAACGTTTTAAGCAGTTCGTGGCAACAATGGGCAAGTTTGACGTCGTCTTGGATGGCTTGAACGTTGCATATTCGGCGGGGACCAAGCAGTCGCCTGCAGTTTTCGCTTCGTTGGTAAGCGCGCTGGTAGTTTGAATTTTAATAGTAGCTCAAATCATTTTCATTCAAGGTTTTTGAATAACCACTAAAAAATTGAGACAAAGCCAATTATATCAACAAAACTGATGATGTAGAGTGTGCGACAGAATTTATATGTGCTTTTCTCCCCTTTATTTAAATTTTACCGAGTCTTTGTTGCCAGGTAGCGTCTGTCGTGTCCCACTTCATACAGCGAGGCAAGAAAGTCCTCGTTCTCGGCAGGGTGCACATGAACCGTTGGCCGAAGAACACCTGGAGCTACGTGGCCCAAAACTCTACGCTCTTCCTCGCCCAGAACATCTCTCAGGATGACCCATACCTCTTGTACTGCGCCCCTAAACTCCGGGAAGGACACCGTCATCGTGACCAGGGACCTCATGCGAGGTCACAAGTTCCTGCTGCGCAGCCCTAGGCACAAAATCCTGTTCAACAGGTGGCTGTGTCAGAGGCAGCACCAGCTGCTGAGGGTGGATAGCCGTCGGGGGCCCATTTTCAGGTAAATTTGAGGCAAGGTTGGGGTTTATTGTGCTGACTTTGTAAGTCGTTTAGAAATGAGGCGTATATTTTTTCATTCTTAGGATACCGCCCCCTTATAGTGTCCTTGCTCAGAAGAACGGGGGCTCTTGGCATGTTCCTTACGAGCCGGACGGAGCACCGAAGGAAGAAAACGAGTCACAAAAAATGTGGTTATGTCTCAACACTCTCCACCGTTGATTTTTTTCTGTTTCCAGACTTAAAATAAATATTCTCAGTGTTTCACTACCCGCATTATTTCGTTTTTTAAACATTTACATCTCAATTGTTAAAATATTTAAATATATATCAAAATACATACATATTCAAAATTTATACGTCATTTGGCGACATCTATCGTAAATAACTGAGATTAATCTCAGCCATCTCGTATAAAAATTTGTTACTAAGAAATATGATACAAGGGAACTAGCGATATCTCTTAATTTAATATGTAAATAATTTACAGAAAACTGCGTCGATATTCTTATACTGCGTGTTGTTTTTTGTTTTTACCAATAGGTGGCTGCTACCACCAAATATTAATTATATATATTATTTTTAAACTTCAGATGATACCCGAAAATAACCAAGTGAAACATAATTATCAATTATTGCCAATTATAGTATCTTTATTTATTAACTACATCAATATATGATTTGTTCAGTACATTAGGAAATATGTAGATGGCGACGTAGAGGTTGCCGGCATTGCCGAGTAACACAGCAGGTAAAATAGGTCACATAAAAGACATTTATACATAACCAAAAAATATAAATATTTTGCCAGTTATTTTACTAAGTTGACTAAAAAATGCCTAACATATGTGCTTTTGCAACTTGCCAGAAAAGAAATAAGGAACACCCTGACCTAGTAATGCACCGTTTTCCCCACAAGCATCCGGAAATTAGAGAACAGTGGGTTATAAACTCCGGTAAGTCTGAGGCAGTTTCGAAGATTCTGGACAAAATTTGTGCAGAAATATTCCTACAGATTTAATTTACTAGTCACACGTTGGAAAGTCACACTTTTCGTAAAATATATGTCAGATTTGTCCCAACAAATCTCTATTTTTACGTTGTTTTACCCCACCCATCACGTCCCGTAAGAGTTTTGGGGTGTTAGGCATTTCCACAAAGTTTAACAAGTCGCAAACTACTTCTTATAGTGTATACTACACGTCACAAAAAAAAATCGTCAAAATACGATGTCGATAAATAAAAATTTACCAATTTTTTTATTATTCAAATATGTTACTTACAACGACTTCGTTAGTTGCTTATCACAACAATAAAATACATCGCAGGAATGTACAACTCTACTTTCTTTTCAGTTCAGGGGCAAACAGAAGTTTTCAAATAATAAAATTAATTTTTGTTTGCTATAAAATTGGGCTTATATCTGATATGTATATTTTTGTTTCAGGCAACCTCTCACTGATAAACCTGCCACCTGAAAAACTGAAAAATCGATATATCTGTAGCATGCATTTTCTAGAAGATGATTTTATGGATCCTCTCTCTAAAAAACGTTTAAAACCTTTTGCTGTGCCAGTTTCATATCTCAACAGGGACGCACCTGCCACATTGAAAAGACCTCTGTATGTTGACGAAGAACTGGACTGTGTCTCTGAAATGGATCCATCAAACCAAGAAGAACAATCCGTGTCGCCACAAGGAGAATCTGAACAAAACGTTGCTCATGAGCCACACCTGCTCAGAGACGTAATTAATTTACAGGATGAAACCAGAAGAAAGGACTATGAGCAATTTTTCTTTGTCGACGAAGAAGTTATGTCACATACAGATAGCACACACGACTTCGAGGTTGAGGATGAAAAGTGTATTAATAGTGTAACTGAATTTTCAACAACACACCCTGAAACTGATGGTCCAAAAATGGAAAAGTTAAAACTAAGAGTCAAGGATCAGAGAAGGGAGATAAAAAACAAATCTAGTCAAGTGTTACGTTTAAAAGAAAGAGTTAAGCAACTGAAGGAATCTTGTAATTTATATAATTTCATCGAAAATCATAAGTTTCCCTCTGAAAATAGTAAAGCCCTGGTGAGAATGCAGTTTAAGATTAAGAAGGGACAGTGGTGTGGGGACGAAAAAAAATTATCAATAGCGCTGTACACTAAGTCTCCCTCGATGTATGAGTTCTTGATTGCACAAAAAATTGTATTGCCAGGTGCTTCGTCGGTTAGAAGATGGATGAATTCTTAGACCAGCACGTTCATCTAATTATTTTCAGATAATATTTCAAGTTGAGGGAAATCGTACGTGAAAAGACCTTTTGTATTGTTTTGATGGTATTAAACCCATCCATTATTTTGAATACTCAAAGGCAATGATGTTGAAGATCTAACTCTTACAGAGAGATTAGAAAAGTCCGCTAGATGAGAGTTATTTAAAAAACATAAAATTTTAGTTCATCACAAAATGTCGAAAGGTTGGTCTGAATTTAGGTAATCAATCTTCAAGAATTCAGAATGGAACTTCAAGAAGCAACATTTATAATTGTTTTGTGAATTTATCTATGAGATAACTATACCTTTATTTCCAGGTGTATTATTTTAAGTTTCTAAACTAAGAATCTGTTATTGTTACATAACGTTGCATATTGAAGTTAATAAAATTTACCAATATAAATATGTATATTGTAACATTTAAATACTTAACAAATGTATCTTTATGCTCTTTATATTGAAAGTATGCAGAGAGCGCTTCAACTCAAACAGGAAATTTTGTTTATAAACTAAAATATCACCGAGGTTATTGGGTGTAAAAAGCATGAGATAATTTTTAAACGTATTATTCAGTCTGATATTTTCATTGTAATACAAGTTTTAAAATTTGATTTAAGTAATTCCAAATTTACATTTTCATGGTAGACAGCTTTATTCTGGGACATAATTTCCTTCAAAAGGTATCAAAATGCAAAAAAGGAAGCAAGATACTTGAAGTTTATCGTTTCCTAATACGAAGAACTTTGTGCTCTTCCATTTTGAAATCTATGCTCGTAATTCATGTTCATATTTTATCAGAAGTAACAGGAGTGCAGAAACGCGATGAGGTATTTTTGCTTAATAGCAGACACCCTGTTCAAGTTCATGCTTTCCTAATAACAATGAACATCTGTTACATTTCCATTTTGAAATATGTGTTTATTCAGTTCGTAATTTTACCAGGAGTAACAGGAGTGCAGAAACGATAAGCGGTTCTTTTGCTTAACAGAAGATACCATGTTCAAGTTCATGCTATCCCAATACCAAAGACAAGGATTTAAGGTTTATACATTTCCAATTTGAAATCTCCTCAGTTCATTATTTCAGTTCCAACTTTTATCAGGAGTGCAGAAATGCGAAGAGGTATTTTTCTTTATAACGGGAGATAATTCACACTTCAAAATTATCATTAACTTCCTGATACCAAACTTTTAATTTCGGTTATCATTAAAATTTAATTAAAATAGAACCAACTAATTAGACACTATTTCCAGTATTTAACTATTTCATACAATAATGACAATGTATTGTAAAATATTGAAAACATTAATAATAGAGTTGGTAACAGAATATAAATATTTTACAGATTTAATTTTGTTGTGCCCTCATTTTATTATAATATACTTGCATATACATATATTCACCGCCACTCATAAAAAATACAAATGATGGTCGCCGTCCGTCCGCAGATGGCAGCACGTGATGATCGTCGTCCACATCAGTAGCGCTTTGAACGGACAGAAGTTAGTCACATAGCAGACGGTTCCCTTTGTAATACGAGATGGCGATAGTTTATTTCTGTGATGCTAGTACATATCTTGATCACTTTTATGGTAATTGAGATAATATTGAATTAGATAATCAGTCGATTTTCATGTTTATCTTGTAATAAAGTCCTTTACTAATAGGTCCGTTTTAATTAAATTTGCTTTTTGGAATCTGTGAACTAGCGACATTCAACACTTAATTGACTAAGTAGATCAATATTTAATTAACCTTTTTGAAGTACAGAGAACTTCTTCGACAACTTAAATAATTGTGAATTTTCAAAATTCCAATTTTGGAATACAAATTAATGACTTGATTGCATAGAAAACTTATAAGCGCAAAGAAGAAAGCTGATCTATAGTGTTTGATACTACAAATATTATACAATATTAGGCGATTAAAATAAACAATGGAGAAACAATAAATTTATTCAAGTTATAATTATAAAAAAAAGAAAGTTTATTCATTGTCTTCCTCGTCTTCGTCTTCCTGGCTGTTGATCTGGAAGTATCGGAGCTCGTAGGAGTCTTTTCCAGATGCCACGACCCTCAACCAGTCACGAAGATTGTTCTTCTTCAGGTATTTTTTTGTAAGGTATTTAAGGTACCTGAAAAAATTTACGAAATCATTAGTAATTAATGAAAATTATATTTTTATTTTATATGGTGTTTCACCATTACTACCACTCATAATATTACAAAAATTGAGGAAACGATTAAAAAATGTTGCCGTACAATGTATTATACCGGACACGGGAATACCCGGCAAACATAGCGAGCACGGCAGTTCATCTGCGCAGCAAAAAACGCCACTCTGACTACAGATTTTTATCGTCATGTGGAGCTGGGGCTGCGCAAAAGTAATTAACCCGTTCCGACCCTAACCTACCTTTTTGAAAATGGAATTTCAGAGTTGAGGACTATTTTCGTGGACTTCTCCCTTCCTAGGGTGACGGCATGTTGGGTTCCCTTGCCTCCGGCGAAGTTCCCTGTCTTACCGTTGATCTTTATCCTCGTCTTCAGGTATTGCTCCTAAAAACAATAATTTTTATTCTAAACGACTGTAAAACTAGCACAGATTGACGAATTCACATTGAAAAATAAGCATGCACTTACAAAATTGCCGACATCCAAGATGCTGTCCTCAACGGGGTGCGTGCAGTCGATGACGAACTTCAGCGCCACCTTCTTCTTCTTCAGTCCTTTGCCTCTGATCTGAGCCTTCTTGGCCTGTGGTTTCGCGGGGGCCGCAGCGCCCTTAGTCTGGAATCCACAACAGAATTAGTTGTGTTTCGACCAGACTGTTCACGTGTGCCGAGACACCACGTCTGGAGCGAAAGTGAGGTTAAGTTCTGCTGAAAATCATAGTTAAATGCGTCGCAAACACTTTCCGGAGTATGAAAACAATATTTATCATAGGAATTGTTTCATGGAGAACCAGGTTGGTACACAGAAGCACAACTACGTTTTTTTTTATAAAAAAAAAATCAAATAGTTTCATCGTTACCGTTTTTTTCCACAGAAATGTAATCGAAAATACAAATGAAAGCTGAAAACGTCGAAGATAAAATGCGAAAACCAGCACAAAACTGGCAAACCACGAGCTTTTTTAAGGTTAAGCTAATCACAATCTTGAAAAATCTCAATCATCGTTCAAAGTTTTTCATTGAAACGCTTAATATTTTCTTTTTATTCCGTTCGCCGTTTTGTTATGATAAATATTGTTTTAAAAACTCAACGAAATAGGGCAAGAAATAGATAAAATTATATAAAAAACTTACAGGAGCCATACTTGCTTGTTTCACACACGCAACAAAAATGCGAAAGGACAGAGAAGTGGAATGGAAAGGAGATCTCGACGCGTCGTTCGATTATTTCAGCGTACAGCGCCCTCTACAGAAAACTAAATCATAAAAGCGCGATATTTAAATCTAGTGAGAAATGGTATGTTGCATTGTGTGTTGCATACATGTAAATTAAAAAATATGAACGTAAATAAAAATATACGTTTTTGTAAGTATGTAGGTTAGTAACAGCGTGTTTTTAATAGAAAATAAAATTAAACCAATTAATTGAAATGTTGATTTCAAAAAATAAGCACGTCAAATTCAGTAAAGCACATATCAAGATTCAATTATTGAATTATTATATAATATTGAAGTATATCTATGTGTGTCAAGCTTATATACAGGGTGTCGGGTAAATTAGTGCAAAACGTAAGAGCAAACATTCCTTGTTCCAAAAGGAAACGATTTAGGCGAACTTGCGCTGCTTTGCTTTATTTATAAATAACGAGCCGTCAAAAAAAAAAAACGTCATCAAAGTTGGCCGAGCAAAAAAATACATATTTCTATTCTTAATCACAGTATTTATTTGTTAAGACTGTCACATCATATGACAACCATTGTTTATTTTACAGATTGTGACAGTCACTTGTCAAAAGTCTGACATAACCTAAAAGCTTAGACATGACTGCTATTTCCATTTCTCTCATTCATAGCCAGAGTTAATGACGTTTTTTTTATGTCTCTATATTATAGTGTGAACCAAAAGTTAAAGCTTTTGGTGTAACAGTAACAATATCACCAGGTAATTCCCCTAAAATTGTTCCCTAGTACTGAGAGAATGTCGCGGTCTTTCCGTGACGTAATCCACAAACTTGTGTGCTATAGGAAGTACATGGGCATTGTACGTATCACAATTGATTTCACACTTTTTAGAAGGTATTTACTGAACCGATTAGACAAAATAGGAACCAATATCATGTCTAAGTTCGGAATGTTTGCTGTCACGCGTGTTAAATTGCGTTAGACTATCCTGCTCTCCCGCGCCGGGATGGTGTATTATAGCGCATACGCGGGTTCTGGTGCGTTATCGGGAAGACAATGCCGTACGTATCACGGGCAAGAAATACACGCGTATATAATTCATAAGGCACTTAAAAAATACAGTTTATACATTCATTATCATAGAGTTTTATTGTGCTAGGCCCTACGTTGCACCCTAATCATGTCACAGTTGCATAAATTAATTTTTGATTAGCACTCCACTATAATTGCTATGAATAATGGGGTAGGTACAATTCTTGTGTACAGACAGAAGCCGATAATGCTCATTGTGCCTCCACAGACTATCCATTCCATTAGTCCTATTTCTTTAAGACATTTAAGGATAATTTCCAATGAAGCATCTGTTATTTCTTTTGGTTCAAATGTTGCAGCCCCAAATATCGAACGCCCAACAGATGCCAGAGGTTTATGGGGGTTGAAACACTGCATCACTTCCACGTTCCACGTTCCCTGCTTTTTTTGACCACCGCGTATCCGTCGCAAACGGACTCCCACCATCGATTCGGCGGCGGCGGCGCCACCTGCGACCCGCCCGCGAACTAAACATTCGACATTTCGAGAGAGTCGAAAAACTCGCCGTCCGCTCGCTAGATCAGTCACTTCGCCGCGATTATGTGAGATTTCGGTCTCTGCCTGCAAAGCCGAAAAGAGTGTCACCGCGCGTTAATCTCCTAACTAAAAAACCAACACAGACATGTCAGTGCTGCGTGTGTTCGGTGTGCTGTTCCTCGCTGGGTGCTCCCTCGCCTCGGAAACGTACGATTACGCAGGTAAGGCGCTCGACGTTCACCTGTGCTCGGCTAGCCGCGAGGCCGATGTCGCCTTTGCTGCGTCTAGTCGGCCCGTGTAAACAAAACAGCGGGCGGCGGCGTTCGATTTGCACCGCCGCCGATCGTAAATTCGACCGTCGTCCCTGGAAAAGACGGAAATCCGCACCAGGTGTACCGAGACAGGCACAAAATGGCGCAGTGATACCTTGCTCTTCATCCGAGTCAAGAATCGCGAGGTCTCTTAATGGAAGAAAGCTCGTCTTCGAACGTCTTGAGGATGTCTCAGTAATACGCGTCGTCCGTAGGGACCACGGCCGCGTAAAAAAGACGCTCGCAGAGGCAAATCGATTGTTAAAGAGACCGATCGATTCGGCTGGTGGTTCGCCGAGTTGTTTATAATAACAGTTGAATTATGTTTCATTGTTAAATGTACCGTTTGATGGAAAATCGTTACCGTCTGACTCGATAACGCCGTACAATGCACCATTTCGCAGTCCGATGGCGTTCGTATTATGCTTTTATCGCGGAAGGCTGCATCGAGTCGCAGATCCGGTGGCTATGCATAAAGCCCTGCACCGACGACGGGCTCTTTATGCTTATTTCGCATTATATTCGCGTCTTTTGCAGTTGAAATTCTATGCTGGCTCGTCCTAAGGCCGTCTTTTGTCTCGATATGGGATCACGTTCAGATGAAACTCGATGAACGTAAATACTCATGGATGCGTTTTATTTCTTTGCGAGATCGAGATTGGGCAATTTCGTAAGATTTTTAAAATTGGCCAATCACGTTCTGGTCGCGAAGAAATAAAACGCATTCGCGAGTATTTACCTTAAGGGCCGCTTTTTTTGCCCACTTCCAGATAAAACGAACGGGTTTCGAACTGCCGGCGGGCGGAAATTTGAATTCTTATCTGGACGCATTTTTTGGGAGATAAAAAAAGTAGGTCGTACGGATCGTACGTGCGACGGCAGTACCGAAAACCGGTATTGATTTAACAAATAGAAAACATGAGGTCGGTTTGTTGTGTCGTCTCCTAGTCGCTTCAACTGTTCGCGGTCCCAGGTAGCTTATCCAGATTCTCGGAATTGATTTAAAAAAATGTACCTATACACCAGGATATTACGCTAGGTGTTCTATTTATAGTTAGCGATTTATCTTCTTCCTATCGGTTGTTGTTTCTGATTCACGCTTTTTTTAAATCGTTAATTAGGGATTTTTGTATACATAGATTGTTTTCCGAGGAAAATACCATCCATACGAATCGAATGCGCTCAAAATAAATAGGTACTATATAGTTCTACAGGGTGTTTTGACTTCGGCATAAAACTTCTGGCGTAGGTAATGGTAAAGGATGAAAAAACGAAAAAAATATCCTTTGAATCGTGTGAACTAATTTTCGAACAATAAAAAATGTATAAATAAATAAGACAACGGGAAATAGCCGTTTTAGTTGAAACTTATACAGTATAAGACAGTGTACAACTTTTAACGACAAAGCGTTACTGCGCATATCCCCTAAAGCCCCACGTTGCTAACTAACTTACAAAATGGCTGCAAACGATCCGACATTGCTGTGCTTATTGCCAGCAATGGCGGCCAAAATGTGGTCCATCCCACACCATCTTCTCTTGCGTATCAATACGGGCAATAAGTCAATACGGGCCGACCCTTTTCTTAAAATAAGGTCAGGATTAACCTTAAATTAAATGCTTATGTGCTGCTTAAAATAGCGAGTTATCGTTTGAATAACTGCTGGATAGACACATTTTGGGGAAGAAAACGAAAACCGAATATACCGGTAGGTAAACTAACAGATAGTTATCGGCTACTTAACTAGAGACGAAGAAATCGGCCATTAGTCTAATTGGTCTGCGGTTTAGCCTCACACGTGATGCAGATTTACTGCGTTGTTAAATCCTTTCGTCCCTAATCTGACTATTTAAGTGTTTTCGTTTATCAGTACTTCATACCGATTACAATTACCTGTTACTCGAAGATATTTTAAGTACCCAATATGCTGTTTGGCCCGATTAACTATGTAGATAAGTTCCAGTGTCTTCGAGAGTACCTGTTCGTGTTAAACAAATATTAACTTATATACCTGCCTGTTACCAGGTAAAGACCCTTCACTACAGGGCAATGTAAATTGGCAGACATTTTTGTCACAGAAGGGACTGAAAACTGTGTAAACTAATACTTTGCAACGGTAAAGAGCAGGGTTTTAATTTAAAGATATCGCCTAACCCAACGAAACAAATGCTAAATGAATATAAAGTAAGCATATCTCTAATTGGCTGTTGCCTAGCAACGGGTGTTCTTGACAGATTGAATTTCATACATGTGAAGCGAATCGAATGCAGTGAATGCAGTAAGTCTGCAGTCCACCACGGTCTATGTCTATAGTGGGTGCTTTCCATTTACCGACACAAGTCGACACGAGAGTCGACTTGTGTCTCCGAAAGTGCTTTCCATTTGATTTGTGTCGCCGTTCCGAAATCTCGAATGAGTGCTGAAATGCCTTGAAAGGCTTGAAGATTTGCGATTCTGCTTAAGGATTAAGGGAAAGTACCCATACTACGTGACCCATCTTCGATAATTTTTTACCCCTTGTAAAATATTCTGAGTAACATCAAAGGTGAATTCACACATTTCCAATGGGGTTTAAGGCCTGCCTTCCAGCTGGCCACGGTAAAATATTAATATTGTTGGTGTTAAACCAATTTCTCACTACTAGCAACGTGTGAATTAGGGAAGTATCCTGCATTAAAAATATAGAAAAAAAAACTTCATTTAGAGAATATTTCTCCTCTACTTCGGCATAGCCTTCGATTTTTCTGCCTCCAAGAGGTGTCTTGGCACATTTGGGAGCTCATCGTATTTTGACAACTGACAAATTTGACAGAAGCTCACATAATATATTTCAACATTAAAATTGCACCCCTTTTTTGCTGTTCACATTTCGATATTCGCAATGGTACTCTGATAAAATTCTTGTCGGTTATGATAGAAGTTCGATATGGGAACACACACAAGATTTCTTACGCTCTGTTTTTTTTTAATGCTTCAAGACTAATCGACAGACTCCGATTAAAAGAACGACAAAATTACGCGGGCGATTGCGCGAAATCAGGTTAGAAGATCGTGTCAAGGATTATAGAATCGAGATTGAAGCATTTGGCTTGCTCTCGATGCTTGTGTCCACTTAAAAATTTATAGGTATTTAAGAAAACAGTTCGCCGAAAAGTGGATTACGTCACCATCTTCTATATGCCACTAGTTTCACGACCCATTATTTGCATCGTGGGACGTGGCCATAACCTATAACTAAAGATCGGATCTCAGTTCATCACAGGAACATCTTGATGTAACTAAAATTGTTAATGTACCCTGGCTGGTTACTAAAATAACATGTGTACCTTGTATGTACATAGTGTCACTTAAGCCTGTTAAAAGAAAAAAAATTAGCACCCTGTACGAGGTGTGGTTATTAAATAACCGAAGTGATGCTGCTACCAGGGCGCTGCGAGCGTGTCGTGACAAGTTTGAACAGAACGCCCCAGTGACGAAAAAATTGTTCATATGGATCAACGGGTTAATCTCAAGTTTCTTGTTAAACTGGGGACAACTTTTACAGAAGCTTATGCAATGTTAAAAGAAGTGTACGGGAATAAATGTTTATCCCGCACACAAATTTTTTAATGGTTTAAAGAGGGACGTGAAACGACCGAAGACGATCCGCGCCCCGGACGGTCGTCAACGTCAAAACCGGACGAAAACGTTGAAAAAATTGGTAAATTAATTCGCGAAGATCGTTGTCTAAACATCTGAGGGCTTGTTGAAATAACAGGAATAGACAAAGAATGTGTTCGCCAGATTTTGGATGAATCGTTCAACATGCGCAAAAATGGTGCCAAAACTCCTCACTCCCGAGCAAAAGGAATCAAGAACGAACATTTGCGCTACATTTTAAACAACATTGACACTGATCCAGGCTTGTTAGACACGGTGACACTGAAGGGGACAAGATTCGAAAGTGTGGAAGCGGTTAAAGCAAAGGCGACGGAGGTTCTGAACCAGCTGACAGATGCGGAGTTCCAGCACTGCTTTCAACAATGGAAAAGTCGTATGGAGCGGTATAGAGATCGCCAAGGGGAGTACATTTAAGGCGAAAAAGTTGCCACTGTAACTGGTAACGAATAAAAAGTGTTATGACAGCAGTTCGGTTATTTAATAGCCACACCTCGTATATCCGAATCCAAACATTGTAGGACTTACGTTTATATGAATTTTTCGGTTTAGAATTGATTCACCGGGAATCACACTTTAAAATAAGTGCATAACATTGAGTAACGCCCTGTACATAGATACTTATTTCGTGATATTAAGACACTGATGTTTTAAAACCAACTTTTAAGAACTGCGTCTCTAAGTTGGTTACAAACCCCAACGTTTCAACCTTTTCTCGCACCTCGTCGATCGATCTTCTCGGAGAAATACACCAGACACCGCGAGAATGGACTCGACTATTAAAAAAAAACATACACCAAAACCTCGTGAGCCCTTTACTTACCAACACCACCACCCCCTCCGCCGCCTCGTCTGACGATATACAAATCGTGCCGGCTTGGCAGGCACTTGTTTATGTTCGGGGTTAATATCGTAGGGAAGTATCCGACACTGACAAATGGGTCGCCGTCGGTTCTCTGCGGAACATCCACCGCACGGGCTTCCGTTTAAACACCCCACGGGGTCGGGGCTCCGCTTAGGAACGAAGGGGTGTGGGCGATGCAACGGTAACGCGTCTTGCACGGGTACTGTTTATAGTGACTAATCTTGGTAATGTGTCATCGACGGTAACAGTAATAATAACCTGCATCTCGTGCATACAGAAGTACCGCGCCTTCAAAATAAATTCTTAACTAGGGTAGCGTGTATTTTATTACAACGTTGGCAACAACTGATTTCTAACGACAAATGAACAGTGACATTTGACAGCACAGTACAGTTGTTCAATCTGATCATGACAAAAATGTGAGACGGAAACGAAAAAAAAAAAATACAGCAAATGTCCAAAATATTGTTCAGTTTGATTGCGCAAAGAACTCGACACTTCGTGGTGTCAAATGCGTTCTTCAGTTGTTGGTGGGTTATGTTAGCGCAAACCAATGGTGATTGGTGGACTGGTGCATTGGTGCACTGCAGAGCTGCAACATTTGCAGTTCCTGTGGTCCCATATCTGATAGCCTTACAACGTTTCAAGAAGAAACGTTTTGTGCGGTAATTCCATTTCATAAACATGTATTTATGTAACACGTCCCTCGATAAGTTCATAAAATGACTAATAAAACAACTTTTAGTCAAAATTCGACTTAATTCATCATCCCAAAATATGGACGCCATAACTTTCCCAGCCGACATTTGTGTTTTTGGTCGCTTTGGACGGCTTTCGCCGGTTGCTGTCCACTTAGCTGCCTGCCGATTTAACTCTGGAGTGTAGTGATGGATCCATGTTTCATCCACTGTCACATATCGAATGAAAAAATTATTTTTATTTCGCTTAAACAGCTCCAAACAGCGCCGTGAATCATCAACACGTTGTTTTTGGTCAACAGTGTTCAAACGCGGTACCCACCCACTTCAAACAGAGCTTTCTCATGGACACATGCTCATGCAAAATAGTGAATACACTGCCTTCTGATATGTTTAAGGTGTCAGAAGATATCACGCAATTTTACTTTATGGCCTTCCAAAACGATTTTGTGCCCTTTTTTTTGTTTCAAAACCAACCAAAATCAGCAGACCACTTCTCTACCATTTGTCTCGATGGAGCAGAGTCCAAAAAACACTTGTCAAGCCATCAAGCATTGCTTGATTTGATTGATTGTTTTCTCTTTAAAAAAGCAATACTTTATCGACACAAAAAAATCAGAATTTTTCCATTGTTTTGAAAATTACAAAAGTAGCGTCACTAAAACCACTGCAACTTGTAAACTAATGGTTGGAATGTCATGAAATTTTAACACATATCGGTTAAAAGTTGGTACTACCTAAAAATCATATGGATTCGTCAATAATGGCGCCATCTATATATACATACTATGAACTTATTGAGTAATGTTGTAATTAAAATTTTAGCGCTCGACAACTACTGCTACATAATTTTTCAGGTGGTCTAGCTTGAGCTCGAAAATTTTCGAGAACACCGAAGAGAATTTACTATTTGTCACCACCCTATATGACCCGTTTATATACATATTCATTTGCGTGCAGCGTTGCATGTCAGTTATAGATAGATATCGGATTGATGCCACGAGGGCGGTCCATTTAGCAGGGATTTAGTCGAATGAAAAGGTTTATCGTTGCAGTTTTCAATATGACGGGCTCGAGAAGACCTGACAGTTATGATCGGTTGGAAACCGTATGAGTAATATGAGGGCATTAACGCCGTTCAACAGAGTGCCATTCCAAAGAGAAATGAGGTATTAGCAGCTATATAGACGTAGACGTTATTAGAACGTGAATGTTCTACATGGTACTTGCGTTCTTTATTAGGCATCTGGATGAATGTGGTAGAGTTTGAAACTTTGAGGGTAAACATATTGTTAATTCCAGAAATACTTGTTCCCCATCGTTTTTTATGTTAGAAATTAAAACGAAAAAAGCTCTATAAAATAAGAGCTAAGAAAAACAAGGGCATAAAGGGCAACATGGTCGCATAGACGCACTGCATACGTGTACTATACAGTAAGAGTTACCATACTGCGTACATACATAGGTGGATATTAAATACATATTAAATGATACATTTCATATCAAAGTTAGGCGAATTTACTTACGTATAACGTACAACCCCCTTTCTTAGCGGAAGTTTAGACGTTACCAGAACTAACTGTAACTCTGTATAATAGGTCTTTATCTTGGTTTCGAAAATTAGCGAGATTAGAAAACAGGCGGAATAGGTCTTTATAACCCTATATTTATAAAAATGCATTGAAGTACGATCAATTAACATAAGTCAATTTAATTTTCAGACTGTGTTGCGTATAATAGTTTACTGTTATCTTTTTTTCAACTTAACTACCGTGAAACAATTTTAAACAGCTAATATTACTTTAAACAACTGAGCTGTGAAACGATTTTAAAATGTCTTATAGGAATATTATGTTGATGTGACAACAGCGAAACAAGACAGAAAATGCACAGTCAAACTTCCGGCGCGGCGTGTCGAAACAGAGTCGGATTCAGGACTTATTCAACTCGGACAGTCGGACTATTATTGCAAAGCGATAGTTCACAGAAAATACATCATAATACAACAGTGAATATTCGAATAAACGTACTAGGGAGCTAAGTAATGTCAGTGGTCACGAAAAATGAAACCTAAAAGATCTTACCCACAGAAACTCATAAAATGTTTAATACAAAAAATAATATTACTTTTTAACTGGGGTATGATCTTTTTTGTAAATTTTTTCGTCTTTTGTTAAACAGTTGCAGTTTCGTTACAGCTGATTTTGTATGAAAATATGTATTATATTAGAGTCTTACTTGTCTCAAAGCAGGTATTATGGGAACATGTATTTGGAATAGGTATACCGTGGAAAAATGACTCTTCCTGGCATAAAACAGGAAGACATCATACCTTATCGTAAAATTCTAGATACCGACGCGATGCTACGTCTACATACATTCCGGCATCCAGAATTTTATGATAATAGGTATGATGTGTTCATATTCCAAGGGCAGACCTGTTCCAAATACCTGTTTGGCAGGTATAAAAATTTGGAAAAATAAAAAAAGGAAGTAAGATTCGAATATTTCTTCGGTTTAAAGGTAAAATTTATTAAGTAAATCCAAAAAAAATTGTAAAAGGTTCTATGAAATGATATGTATTTCGGAAACGATTCCGAGCCGGATCTGCTTCTAAAAACAGCAGGTGTTCCGACTCCTATAGTGGGTCAAACATGTCGGTATTAGGGGGCATCCATTAATTACGTGAGCTCAGAATGGAGGGGGAGGGGTCTAGTAAAACCTCACCAAATCTCATTTAATCTGGGGGGGGGGGGGGGGGGCATGATTGAAAATCTAACGTCAACTTTTAAAAAATATACATTATTAACAGATAAAAAAAATTCTTTGGAGTATGGCAAGATGTGAGTTCATTTTCTAGTAGGAAGAAAAATAAGGGGGCCTTTTTCTCAAATCCTTTTTTTTTGTCATGCTACCGGTTTCGGTCAATAATTGACCGTCATCAGGCAACAAAAGTTACAATAGGATTATTACTTAAATTTTAACTTTGGTGTTCTGTCAAAATTTCTATAGTAGATGTATCTATTTTTTTCTCAATTTTGTTGGTTACACTTCAAAGTCTTGTTTTCTTTGTTCAACAAAGAAAACAAAACTTAGTAACCATTAGTAAACAAAACTTAGTAACCTTAGTAACTACAATTTCTATAGTAGATGTATCTATTTTTTCTCAATTTTGTTGGTTACCAAGTTTTGTTTTCTTTGTTGAATAAAGACAACAAGACTGAAGTGTAACCAACAAAATTGAGAAAATTTAGTTACATCTACTATAGAAATTTTGACAGAACACCAAAGTTAAAATTGAAGTAATAATCCTATTGTAACTTTTGTTGCCTGATGATGGTCAATTATTGACCGAAACCGGTAGCACGACAAAAAATAAAGGATTTGTGAGAAAAAGCCCCCCCCTATTTTTCTTCCTACTAAAAAAAATATTCTGTTTTGAATTTTGATTTTATAAAATTGAAATAAATTCGTTAACTACTATAGCGTAAATCTCACGTGAGGAGGAGGGGGGGTCCCCGCCAAATCTCACCGGGGGGGGGGGGTCCAAATTAAAAAAAAAAAACAGCTCACGTAATTAATGGATGCTCCCTTATCCACGTCAGCGCGAAGCGATGTACCCAAACGGTCCGGCCGAAGTGAAATCGAAAGCAAGATATCCGCCAAGTGAATAAAATAATAAAATGCTATTTCAAATTTCAACCAATGCATCTCCATCGACAACCCGGATGCCTACCATACGCCTGCGCTAGCGATTGGATCGCGATTGGTTCCCACCTCCTGTTTAGGCGGTGGTGACGTCCACTCAAAAAATAAGTTAACTTATCAATTCCCCTTCATTCTGCTATGTACCCATTAGGGTGACGCGTACTGTATACACATCATGTGTCTGGCTTATATCAATTAAACAGGTAAATTTATATAAGGATGGAAAATGAAGAGAAGTTGTTGCACACGGAATTAATCAATTAGTGAGCTCCCCACAGTCTCATTTTAACTCTCAACCGTCGAAATTGCACGAGAAAAAAACAAATGAAATCCCTTCCGCCCCGAGGACTCGCACGAAACCCTCATTTGTTCCCGATAAGCACCGGGCGACTGGGATCCGGGGGGCTTAACGGTCCGACGGAGGTTCCACGTCGAACGAAATTCATTTCGTGTCATTTCTGGTATCCGGTTGCGCTCTCTAAATTCCCCCCTCCTCCCGGATGCCGCCCGGAACGTCCGGAGAATCCAGACTGGATTGACGGGAGATATAGCCCGGATAGGCGGGGTAATCGAAGATCGGAGTCCATTAGAGCGTCGACGTAGGGCTAGAAAAAACGCGGCAGCGAATGATTTTATACGTGCAGTTATTTATGAGGTCCTCCGGAATTTTTACGATGTTCCACGTCCGATGGAATTGGGTGGATTTTGAGAGATGCAGCTTCCTTAAAGAGACAGTTTGGTACTATTAGGTTGTCGGAAAAGTCATGACGCATTTTTTGTGAGATGCTCTTTGATGGCCTCATCAGAATCGAACGATCTACCATTAAAAGTCGTTCTGCAAGGAACGAAACAAATGGTAATCTGATGGGGCAAGGTCCGCTGAGTAAGGAGGATGATTCAAGACTTCCCATCCAAGCTGCAGCGACTTTTGGCGAGTCATCAAACTTGTATGGGGTCTCGCGTTGTCGTGGTGGAACACTACGCCTTTGCGATAGATGAGTTCTGGCCGCTTCTCCGCAAGAGATGTATTCAAATCATCCAGTTGACGGCAGTACTCATCGGAATCGATCGTCTGGTGAATATCAGCTTTAGATTGTGTTTGGGCTCGTTCAGTTCCACTGCACCGCGATCGCTTACGTCGAATATTGTTGTAAAGAATCCATTTTTCATCGCCTATTACCAGGCGCTTCGAACACGGATCGATTTTGTTGCGCTTGAGGTGAGTATCGGCAATATTGATGCGATTGGTGAGATTAATTTCTTTGAGTTTATGAAGGGGTTCCTTATGAAATCAAAGAAATTCGTACATCGAGCTTGCTGATGAATCCCAGCTTTCGTAGATGATCGTGAACGGTGGAATGATGAAGGTTCAGTGTCTCCGCAATGTCACGAGTGGTCGGATGTGGGTCTGCTTTGATCAGTGTCGTTATCAGCCTCCATGGGCCTTCCGGAGCGAGGAGCATCGGTGACATCAAAGTCACCAGCACGGTGTCGCAGTTTTGTAGGGCATTGTTACCGTAAACTTTATGCAATTGTTCACAGGCCTGCCTTGCGTTCTTCCCTTTGCGGAATTAAAAAGCAAAATATGCCGAAAATGCACTTCATTTTTAATTTGATGTAAAAACAACGAACTTTTTTGCAGCTGAACGGTGGTTTTACATTTACCAAACGCGTAAACAATCCCGCGCCTGTCGTCTTCCAATCGCTTCCGAAAAAATATGACCTCACTCAATCCTTGGAGTTATTTACAGAGTTTAATTGGCAAACAGAGCTCGTCTCGTCAATGTAAAGGCGCACACGTCGTTTTCCGATGAAACCTTCACGAGATGCTTCGCAGTCGCGTGCAAAGAATACGGCAAGAAATGTTTATCTGGACACTCTCGTTTAGTAATGTCCAAAAACCAACCAGACAAATCTGGGCCTTATTTTATGTATGGGAATAAGTGAAGCCCAATTTCTGGGTTGGAACTTGCGGAAGAAAACATTACAGGAAGAAGTCCCTACTATTTAAACAGTGTCGCATTCAGAAAAATAAAAAAATAGTTTATTTAATTTTTCAAATGACACAATCTCGCTTTGACCTCCACTTGGTTGTATGCTTTGTCTTTAGGGTTTGGTGTTGTTTGTATGATCTTTAAAATATATACAGTCATCGGCAAAAGTATTTATACGCCCATTTTTTGAAGGGTGCTTAAATTCTGATAATTTTTTTTTGTTTTTTGTTTGTGGTAAAATTAAATCGATACTGTGTACAAAAATGGTGTCAATTTAAGCAACCTTCAAAATGTGAGTGTGTGAATACTTTGTGCTTTGATGCTTTTGCTGCTGACTGTATATAAAAATACAGAACTGTTCTTTCCCGTCCTCGATGTTACGAAATTCAGCCGAAATTCAATATTTACTTTAGTCAAAATCTCGGAAGAGCCGGAGCGTAAAACCCAAACAAAAACGACCGGGACAAAAACCCCGCCACGCCATTGCCAAGGCTATGGTACCACGGAAAAAAAATACAAACAGAAGCTACCGGGGAGATTTATAAACCTTAAAGAATTTAACTTATTCTTCCTAACATAACCCGTCCATTAATTCATTGAACGGACGTCCAATAAATATGAAGTCAAAGCAGCATGCGAAGAATTTTTTTAATTGAAATAATAGTGTCGATGTCAATTCGGACTACTGGCAGAAATTTGGTATGAACGGGTTACCGCCATAGAAAATAAAAATGTTTATATTTTGAAGAATACATTTATTTTGTTTTGTGAGAATTTATAATTAAAATAAAATTAAGTTTGTGACCAAATACTTTTCAGTCAACCTGGTGTTCTCGTATGCTGTATATTTGTCAAGGGATTTTACAAAAGACACCCCATTTGTGTATATAAAAACTTCTTGGCAATACATTTTTGGGAACTAAAATATATACAGTGAGCAACGAAAGTCATCATTGAAGGGTTCTTAAATTCTGATATTTTTTTGTTAATTAAATATTATTGCAGCTTGTGAAATTTTGCGTCTAATAAGTCCAAGGTGATATGTCGATTGTGTGCAAAGATATCGCTAAAAAAGTAAAATTAGGTTTTAAAAAAAAATTATGAAATTAAATCACAGTTTTTGGACTCATATTAAACAGAAATCTTCAGAGTATCTAGGTGACTGCCTAAGCCATTTTGTAAAAAAATTCTTAGCCATGGAAAATTTCTAATGTTGAACCAATAAAAATTCCAAACTCCACCATCTTTACTATTGTTTTTGTAAACGCTGTTCATGAAATTTTAATAAACACAGCGAATTCTAGAGGGATACTAGTTCTTTAATTTTTTTTAGAGCTATGTGTGGCGCCAGTTTTTTTTTTCAATTTTTATGATATTTTTGGTCCAATTGCAACTTTTTTGATAATATGGAGACATGTATAAAGTCCAGGAAGACGAGTTCAATCGACATATCACCACAAACTTGGGCTTATTAGACGCAGAATTCTACAAGCCAGGTTGATGACGTCTTTTTGGATGTCTCTATAATGTATAAAATCACATACACCATACTTGCTATTACAGCGCAGATTTCAACAAGCTGTAATCTTATCAGAAGTAAAAAACATCAGAATTTAAGGTACCTCCAAAAAGTAGGTGTATGATGACTTTTGTTGCTGACTGTACATCTGTACATATTTAAAGATTATAAATGTATTTGGGACAAGCCTCAAAACAGACCATAACCCAAATGATTTAAATATTTTTCAAATTTGCATTGATTTAAACCATTTCACAAATGATTAAATAAAATTCATTCACATCCAAGATGAATATCATTTCATTTAACCGCCCATTTAATTGTGGATGTACTAGACTTGACTGCAAACGTAAATCATATCGTTTCCGTATAATTTTTGTGGGATTCCTTATCTATCTATTACTCACGTCTTATCATACGACCCTCGTATCTCGCGAAATTCGTCACGGCGGCGCGGCTGCCGGTGCCCGCTTAGCTATTAAAGCGGGCAAAAAAAGGGAATTGCGCAAACGACAGCCTCATGTAAAATATCACCGCGCATTGCAGATGTGAGTCTATGTACATTTATGTTACGCAATTTGAGGTCGTGAGATTTCTTTTTCCACGAGTTTAGACGCGGGTTTGTTTTGCTTTGAGGCCCTCGTTGCGGTTTATAAACGCCCAGTACATTTTCACGCTCGATGCATTCATACTCCTAATCTTTGCGGTCACATGTAATTTTATTACTAGAATTCAAAAACCGCGGATCACGGGGCTGATAAGTTGGATAGCATATATCGTAACATCATGCCACCCGACCTTGTCTCTTATTTAGTAATATTTGGTGTAGCCAACTTTGGCCCTACTGCTAGTAAGAATGTAATGTAAAGTAGCATAGTGAAATACATTTATCATATGTGCAACAGAGATGACAATCGTAAACAATTTTAATGTTAGTTAATTTTGTGTTTTCATGTATGGCAGGTTGGGTCTGTGTTTATTAATTTTCATCAATTCTGTTGTAAGGGAGAATGGTAAGTTATTCTTTAAATTACATATCTAAATAAAGATCCTGTAGGATATTTCCATGTTTAATATCGTAGGGATAATCCATTGTTCCTTAACCATAATATTTAAAGTTAATACTTTTGTTCATCTAAAATTGTGATTATAGCCGGCGGCATTTACAAATTTCGCTATGTAATATTACTTATTAGATAAATATTAACTAAATCTACTTTTATAGTGAGGACGTACTTTAACATTGACAAAATATAATTACAACATATTGCAGTGTAGTTTTAAACAGTATTAAAAATTGTACATTTTATTTAAAAATAAATTCTCTAGCGACGTAGTGTACAAGTAAAGTTTGGGAAAATATGTAGGTAAAGTAGATCGAGAACATTATTAATTCTTTCCGAATTTGTGACGAAATTTGTAGACTGATTTCTCCGACTCTACCATAAAATTTAAAACCAAATCATTACCGATCAAAAATTTTATCATCACGTCCAGTTCTTTAGAAGAAACTATAGTTATGATGGAAGTAACATTATGCAAGGTTCTGATATTCTAGCACAGCTAACACTAAGGTCAATACCAACAATATTCTTCAACAATGCTTAATGATACACTTGAAAATTCATTTTTACTTGCCTCGAAGTGTGTTTTTCACTCCATGTTCAAAAAGCAATTCCCATAGTATTAATAATGTTGAAGTTCATTAGTTTACTGCCAATTTTGTTTTTGACTAATTTATTCATTTTAATTCTTATTTCTTATAATTAGTAGTAATAGTAGCACTTCTTTTTAAATCAAGATAAAGGTCGAATATATACGTCTTGATACGGTCAAACCAAACCTTGAGTTAATATTAATATAAATATTTAAATTCAATATACAAGCTCACTTAAATTAGCGAATCGGTCCTTCAGGCATTTGTATAATATCCACTGTCATTCTTTATCAACTCTGCGCCACGTCCGCTATAACGATATAATGGTACAGTTCTATATTTATATGTCTGAGACGGTGTCTAAATAGTTCTGAACTTATCTAATCGCCCGTACTTTTAAACATCTTAATGCAGTTCCATGCTTCTGTTTATAAGATTGATTTACTCACAATGTATAATTTTATCAAAGTTTAATTGTGAAATAACCACTTTTATTTTAACAAAAAAAAATGTTGCATTACGTCAGCAAAGTATCGAACCTAAGTTTCCACATAAAGGTATAACCATCACAAATAAATTTTAGATGGATGGTGGCTTGTCCAATCGAAAAATACGGTAATTCAGCAGTACCAGATTTTTACTCGTAGGATCTCTAAAATACTTGAAAAACAAAGGTAGTAAGATGTACAAACAGCTTTTCATAGTAGGATTGTTCGTAAATAATCCATTATATCTTTTAAAATCCATCTCCTACCTTGACACATTTATAATTTGGCAACGAACTCGAGTCTATGTACATGTTATGTTACTCAATTTGAGGTCTGTGAGATTTCTTTTTCCACCCTAGTTTAGACGCGGGTTTTTTTGATTTTAGGCCCTCGTTGCGTGTTTAAAACGTCCAAAAGTACATTTTCACGCTCGATGCATGTGCATACTCCTATATCTTATGCGGTCACATGTAATTTTATTACTATAGTGTTTGTGAAACCGCGGATCCTAACAGGATTGGATCCGGGTTCAACGCGAGATTTAACACACCACAGGAAATGAGACTAATTTCCATACACTGTTATACGTTATCAGAAATCATGCCTTCTTCCGGCTTCTTTTTTCGTCAGGAGAAATAGAGTGGTGACATACGAGGTGTGTAAATTAAGTAATGAGACTTTTTTTAAATTTTTTATTCGAATAGAATTACAGTTCAGTATTGTCTCCTTCAAAATAACCTCCTTGGGAAGCCACACAGCGCTTCTTCCATTCCTCATAGCAATGCTGGAACTCATACACTGGAATAGCCTTCAGCTGGTCGGTTACAGCCTTTTGAACGTTTTCTATGGTCCAAAAATGACGTCCCTTGAGGTGATTTTTCATCCAAAGTATCCAAATTGCATGGTTGAAGCTTAAGGCGACATAACTGATGCAGTTTAAGGGATATAGAGTAAGTAGAGTGTCAGATTTTATATGTAGGGATCATGGACGAGGGTTTTTGCCTGTTGTGTCCGTAGGTAGTTCTGGTCGTCCCTCTTGAATATACAGTCACCAACGAAAGTCATCATCCATCATACACCCGTTTTGAAGGTTGCTTAAATTCTGATATTTTTTTGTACCACAGTATTGTTTTTACACGAACTCACGAGTTAGTCACTCGCGACAAAAAAATTGTTTTCAATGCTGCGGTCGACACATTTACACCGACGGCAGGTAGCAAACTAAATGGACACCTGGACAACGTCGGAATAGCTCACTGTCTTACGGAGAAATTGTATTAAAGCGTCCTGTACTCCCGCATGGGAATTAGTGGACAGGAGTCCAGTGCGATTTCTACGCACGGTCAGTGGCGTGGGCATACAGAGGCAAGAAATATGCGTTTAAAAAATACGGTTTATATTTTAATTATCATAGAGTTATATAGTGCCGGATCTGCGTGACGGCGTATTTTTTCGGACCCTAATAATGCCTATTGTTGCTGTGTACGTATTGCTTAACTTAATCTCGTAACGGCAATATTCTGCAAACATTCATTTTATTTTAATATATTTAATACAATCAACGCCCATGGAAGTGGATACAAATTTGTTACTCTATTAAAAAGACGCGGATGTGCACATGAGCCGAGTTCGGCTCTGTAACCAACCGCTCCGTCCTCTCTCAAGACGAACGGCCCGGTTTCGCCCATCATGAATTCAAATTCGGTTTTTGTCGTCGGGTAAACTACGTCCCTCGGGACTAACACGGGATCGATGAGCGACGTATAGTACACCATCATCCGCCACCAGATACCGGACACAAAAGGCCATCGTAATCCGTCATCCGGTCTGCGCCGGCTGCGATGGCCGACTGTCCTTTTTTTTTTTTGTTTACAGGGCGAGCAAAAAAATGTGAAGGGAAACGGACCCTCGTTAGAGCTTTGGTTCGCTAATTGAAACATAGGGTAGTAGACGGAATGGACGAGGTTTCTTTTTTTGCTGTTTGAAGATGATGCGCCGAGATATTTAACTGTGTATAGTCCATGTCGTTGATATAGATAGATAAAAAAAGCATTCGAATAAGTCGACACTAGAGATATTAAATACTATATATAGGCACTAAAATATTAAAGGCAGAGTCGGACAGTGATTAGAGATGGTTTATATAAGGAATAATTTATGAAAAAGTACATACTTTTATTTAAAACTTGTAAAACCTAAAAATATAACATAAGTCTACCTGAAGAGTATGCAACCCGTGTAACAATCCTCAAAATGCCTAATTTTGCCGGGATAATATTCGGGTCGTATAGGGACTATGAATTAGTTCCATGTCGCTCAGTCGCTATTTGACCGGCTGCGGAGCGCGCTAATATATGACGTTTTTTTTTACAAAACAGATGATTTCGTCGATGAGGTGATGTACTTGTAGTTTTTTTATGCTTATTAATAAAATGCAGCGATCCGCCTTATTTGCTTATAGATTCTGGAGAGTATGCCAAACTTAAAAGTGGATGGGAGCGTAATATATTGAGACATATTAAGGTGGCACAGCAATTGTGGTACACACGAAAAATTCATCGGTAACAAATTGCACAATATTTAATGCTAATTTGTTACCGCAAAATTAATTTATTGCTCCATCCCCGTGATTAGAAACAAAGTGTGTGCTGGCTTAAAGTTTAAGGTATCACACACCGCGTTAAATTATTTTTTTTAACATTATTTCGCTAGATCTAATTGTAACTTAAATTAATACCGCAAAATAATATCAATAAGTACTTTTGAGTACATTTAAAAAAGGCGTGAGTGCTGGCTTAACGTTTAAGGTAGCACAAAATTGCGAAAATAAAATTTACGGCGCTAACTTCACGCAGCACTTTTTTAGCTAAAAAATAGTTCTGATTCATTTTTTCGATAGAAATAGAAGGGTTCTAGAGTCCCTGACTGTTTTTAACAATAGTTCCGTTCATTTTTTAAAAATAAAAAATTTGTAAAATTGAAAAACTTCTGAATGGAGTTCTGAGTAGCGCTCGAAGAGTTCTACAAGATTCTGGAGACAAATTTTTTTCTGAAAAAATATTTTTTTTTATAAACAAATTCGAGGGCCAAAAATCGAATTTTCCTTATAAAGAGGCGAAAAAATCAACCCCCGAGAGTTCTGATTGGAGTTTTAAGTAGCGTAGTAGTTCTACGAGATTCTGGAAAGACCAAAAACTTTAAGCCAGCACACACATCTTTTTTTTAAAATACTAAAACCTTGATTATTAATATTATTTTTCACTATTAAATTAAGTTACAATTAGCTCTAGCGAAATAATGTTAAAAAAATAATTTAACGCGGTGTGTGCTACCTTAAACTTTAAGCCAGCACACACTTTGTTTCTAATCACGAGGATGGAGCAATAAATTACTTTTTGCGGTAACAAATTAGCATTAAATATTGTGCAATTTGTTACCAATTAATTTTTCGTGTGTGCCACAATTGCTGTGCCACCTTAATATGTCTGATATATTGCATAGCATGCGAAAATCATTTAAGAGGGTGGCATAAACAGAATTGTTATGATCAAGACATAACACATAAAATCGTAATTTAGGCGCTACGAAAATATTCGTATGCCCACTTTTTGAAGATGGCTTATATTTAATCCGCCATATTTAATCAAAATGTAAAAAAATCAAGTGCACTGTTTAGAAAATTGTATGCAGAATCCAATAATAATTCGACTGGTTGCACTTCCTGTAGAACCGGAACCTTTTGTTTAAAAGTAGCTTCTGTGCTAACGCGAGCCGGTCAAGGCCGGCCCTGTCCTTGGCGTCGCGAAATCCGAATTTCCGATGTCGAGCGATAAATCTCCGAAGAAGGCTTCCTATTTTAAAGAAACGTTATCCGAGTTCCTCTCTCTCCATTTTCCGAGCGTCCTCTCCAGATACCGATCGGTCGGTAAAGGCGTCCCGAAAAACCTCTCGGAGCTTTTCCCCGCGACAGCTCGTGAAAAACCTAATATTTCGCCGTCTCTATCGATCGTCCCGACGTTTTCCAATAAGTTAAATCGGAAGAGGCGGCCTAAACGGCCCCCAGACGTAGGCACTCGATACATTGTGTTTATGTGACCGCGGGGGAATGGACCGCCCAGATTTTCGATAAGAAGGAACGATGACGTATAGCTCTTGAACTGCGTCTCTTCGGAATTTCGTCCGATAAATCGTCGTCCGGTGTGTCTATTTTACGCGACGTTTCGACCCGCTGCCGGCTAAGAAAAGTGCGTAATAGAGTACTAACTACACTCCAAAAAAAATATATAAAGAAATAAAGAAACAAAAAAATTTCCTAAGTATTTTCTAAATTGCAAATTTTTATATATTTTTTTTTGGTACACGGACTTGGGGATTTTTTTAAGGATTAAGTCAGTGCATGGGCCGGATAGCTTGTTTATTCAGCTTCAATTTGCTTTTTATTTTATAATCTCTACGTAAATTTGTCGTTGAGATATCTGAATTTTAATGAAAATTGATCCTTTTGTCTTTGATCATCGATATCTCAGCAATCAATGACTGCACAGTGAATTTAAGGTCAGTTTCAAAAACTATAAACACCCTACAAGATCCTTTTACAATTTTTTGAAAAAAATCGCCCTTACATTCTCTGTGCCGTCATTGGTTCCTGAGATATCGATGATTAAAGACAAAATGATCCTTTTTCTTTAAAAAGTCAGATATCTCAGCGACAAATTGGCGTAAAGAGATTATAAAATTGAAGCTAAATAAATGAGCTATAAATTATAAATATAAAAGTCTCTAGTCCGTGGACCAAAAAAAAAAAAAAATTAAAAACTTACAATTTTTTTGCGCTATTTCTTAGCATTGCGTGATATCCGTAGGTCACAAAATTGTTTTGCCAAAAGATCTCGAAACTAGAAACTTGAGGCTTCAAAATGTTTTTTTTAGAATCCAGATACGACCATTTTTCACTGAGATACAGCCTTTCACAAATCACCGAAAGGTTTTGTAAATTTTGTTGTTCCCTTAATTTGTTTGATAAGTGTATTTGTTGCATTTCAGAGCCGTACTTAGGTTCGGTTACGTCAGCGTAACGAAACAACACAGGCCTACAAAGAAAAAAGTTTCCTGCATCATGGACTAATCGTAGACTACGGTGTATCCATGTACAGGGTTAGTTCGTGTGATTTCCTACCCCCATTTGCTCCGTTATTTTTAGAGGTACTAAAAAAGTTTTTTGCAGGGCCAACTTATTTTTTCTGAAATTTCAGAATATGCCGTCAGAAAAACAATTGAAACGGAAATGCAACAGATGCTTATTTAAGAATATTTTTTTGTGGAACCCTGTATTTTTTTTATTACTGTGTAACATATTATTTGTAAATAAGGACAATTGTATAAAAAGCACCCGCAACAAGAAACAACATGTCTTTAAATCCTCCACTACAGTCGATCAAATATATTTTTTCGAAAAATCGGTCAAAAAATCGAACTATCGTGAAAATCCGTTACCCCCCTTGTCGCGAGCTCGCCCTGTAGGACGGAAATGTCCCCCCATAGAGAAGGAAATGCGTCACCCCAAACCTAAACAATCCCTAATTGCGAACAAACTTCTGTCCCCGACAATGGCGTCGGGTTTCCCTGCTCTGCATGAAAAAACGCCGCGTATAACCGGTCGCTCGGTAGGGGACTCCCCGCGAATGGACCCCCCCGGCGTCCCAAACTCTCGGAGAGGCGGCAAAAAGGGCTCGTGGCCCAGCGAGGCGCCTTATTGTAAGCGCAGGGGCGAATTAGCCGGCTGCGGGGCGCCCCCACACTACCCCGCTGACTTCCCCCTTTGCTCATTTGATTGCCGAATGGAGAGGTTGATTTCTAGCGTTACCTGACGTATTCGCAGACTATACGTTTGGGGGCACGTTTTTATTGGACCGTTTAGTTGTGTTGGAAAAAATCGAAAGAACTTACCTTAAAAACCATTTTATATTAGTCCAGTAGGCAGGGAGCTAAAATAATCAAAACCTGTTCTTGAAAGAAATAGGGCTAGTTTTGACGGTTTCCTATGTATTTTTTTTTTGCGTAGAACACAATGCGCGGTCTTAAATTAACAATTTGTGAAAAAAAAGAATTTTTTTTCACATTTCCGCTTATATCTCCGTTCCTTGGCATATTTTAGATAGCATATGCATATAAGAAGTTGTAGCCGATTGAATTTCCTAAATTTTAGGCCACCTAAAATATGATCATGCAATTTCTTGGAGGGACTGCTGTTTGTAGTGCATGAAGTTACAAAAAAAAATCAGCTCGATCAGTTAATAACTTTTCGTTTTGCGAAAAATTAACGCTCACATTTTTTTTTTTCAAGCGTTAATTAACAATGACGCCATTTCTTTGTTTATTACGATATTGACGGCTTGGGCTGGAAAAATCATAAGTCTCTTCAAGTTTGCGAGACTTTTTGAGATTTTGAAAAATATTATTTTCCGTTTTATACTTTTCTGCTCCTTTTTTGATGCTTTTTTTATAATTCCTTGAAAGACGCTTCAAGTGGCTTGGTTTTAGTCACAATTCCGAGATTTCTGCGGCAACGTAACAATATTAAATAAAATCTCAAAAGTCTCGCAAAGTTAGGGATATGTACAATAACAAAGAAATGGCCATTGTTAATTAAGGCTTGCAAAAAAATTCGATCGTTAATTCTCCAGTTTAAGGATTGTGCTGCTTTTTTGTACTTCATACTACATTCCCCATGAAGTTCATAGTCGCCCTACTTTCGAAAAAAAAATGCGAAAAAAAAGCACTTTTTCACTTACATCCTTAATCTCTTCGGTGAAATTTTGGAAATTCAGTTGAGCTACAACTTTTTATATGTATATGCTATCTAAAAGATGCCAGCTCTACGGACCCCGCGCATTGTGTTCTACGCAAAAAAAAACATAGGGAACCGTCAAAACTAGCCCTATATCTTTCAAGAACACATAAAAATCTCTGTCTACTGGACATTAAATATTGTGAGATCAAAAGGAAACTCCCTCAACATCCTGCTGGGGAAGTAGTCTTGTCGTCCCTTCATCGTTTAATGCTTAATAATAATTAATTTTTCTAAAATTCAATCAGAGCAATCAAGTAAAACCGTGCCTCGTCAGTAAAAAGGGTTTTTCAAAGACCTTTTCGTTATACCGAATGCAAATTACCCATAAATCAGCCTATAAAATTACATTCACTGCTGTTGGTCGTTTGATAACAATTCTTGGACTGAGCTTAGACGACAAACGTGCGTAGGCAATTCACATTTCAGCACTGTATTGCAGATTCCGTAGGATACATTTACTTGCTGACTTAAACGCTCACTAGGGGTTTGGGACTGTTCATTAACAATTTAACTCTCTAACTTTTTTGTGTAGTTTGAACTTTAGGTTTCCCACTGCCTTTTTTCCTGAACATTGTTTAATCAGGTATAGATGATATAAAAAAGTACATGACACCCATGGAACCACAAAAAAAGTATATGAAACGGCGAGTTGATAAATGGGTAAACTCTCGTTTTCTGAAGCCAGCTGCTGTTCTAGGTGCAATAAATGGAAGGCCCTACATTCTATCAACTTTGGGTGTAATCGGAACAAATAAGAAAAAAAAGTGTTTCTTGACACATTTCTAGTATTGAGTCAGTGACAGCCTGAAAATGAGGTTTTAAACGAAACCGGATTACCGAAGCCTAACCGCGTCTTTCGGGTCATTCTCGCGTAAAATTCTCCAGTGAATTCCGCACCCCGTCTCCTCCCCCGCCCCTACTTCGCCGCAGAATAACAAATCGCCCGGACCCGAACAGATTTACCGCCTAACTGCAACATCTCAATGCCAGCGGACCTTTTTTCTGGCCTCCCCGCGGGGCTCGAAACGTCGTGTGCACAAAGGGCGTCATCCGTCATCCCCCGTTGTTGCAGGGGGCACGTCTCACCTGTTCAATGTAATGGGACGGCGCGAGGGGGTGGCAGGTGAACTGGACTACCCCAGACCGCGAATCAAAGATACGTTTGAGGGGGAGAGCGGTGCCTACCCCTAACGGGTAGGCACCTACCCCTATAACCTACGACATTCAGATGCTTAGTGACAGATTTCATGCGTAAAATGTAGCGGAAAACCAAACGTAAATATTGCGAACGAATACCAGATCAGTCTGACAAATTATGTATAATTTTTTCTACCTATTTTCAATTTAGAATGGAAATAGAGTACTTTATCGGTTGACTAACAAAGTATTTATAGCAAAAAGAAAACCAGTAATGTAATGTAGGATTAGTGACCTGTTTCCTTATAACTGTAGTTAACTAGTGGGATGAGGTCAAATGTTTCCAAAAAAAAAAAACTAATTTTCACTTAGTCGACGTTTCGCAAAATTTATTTGCATCCTCAGGACTCTAAAATATGACAAACACGCAATGTAGATAATAAAACAAACGTAATACCAAACACAGATTAAAATAAGGAATCAGGATTACATTTTCATATTTCATACTTACAATTGAATTAGCTTAAAAACTACACATATAAATATAAGAAATAAATAAATATCTAACTTTTTTTTTTAAGACTAGAAATTGTAAAACTTGCTAAAATACTTTTGTACAGGGAAGCATTAATAAAACTTACATTAAAAGCGTATGTATATAACATATGTTTTTTTTTATTAGGTATTTGTCATGTAAGTGTATCTTCTAAGTTTAGTATACAGAGTTTAAGATATTAAATTAAAATACGCCGTATTTAAATTGTCAATGTCTGCTCGTTTATTGACTGAATTACTCTTTTTTTATAGCAAACATTTCATGTAACAATGGTTTTTTGTAATTGTTTTGTTGTCCAATAATTTTGATTTCGTCAAATGAAAAATGATGTCCTGTTTTTTGTCCTCATTTACCTTATTATTTTGCAAATTGTTGGCACTAACATCATTTCTATGTTCATATATTCTTTTTTTCAAATACCTTCCGGTCTGACCCACATAAACTTTATTACATGTGCCGCATGGTATTCCATATATTATGTTCGATTTTAGTTAATTCGGCGTTTTTGATTTTAATTTTGTAAAAAATGTTTTTGAATTGTGTTTTGGCTCTTAAATGCTACTTTTGTATTGTTAGTTGATAAAATTGGCTAGTTTTTCCGAGTCCTTTTACATATGGAATTTTAAAATATTTTGTGTTGTCATTAGTAATATTATTTATGTTAATGTTACTATTATTAGTATTGTCATTCAAAATTTGGTTTATTATGTGTTTTGGATAATTATTGTTGATAAGATATTTTTGGATATTTATTTAGTTTTGTTCTTTAAAAACAACATTACAATTTATCTTATTAATTTTTTATAATATTTTTATATTTTTTTTTTTTTTTAAAAACATATTGACAACATTTGAGCTATTAATTATTGTTGATAAGATATTTTTGGATATTTATTTAGTTTTGTTCTTTAAAAACATCATGTGACAACATTTGAGTCCTATGTTTCAAATTCTTTATAATATTGATTTTCTGTTTGAAAGGATGGTTAGAAAAGTAATTCAAATATATTTCGGACAAAGTTGGTTTATGAAACCAACCAATCAATTTTAATCTGTGTTTGGTATTACGTTTGTTTTATTATCTACATTGCGTGTTTGTCATATTTTAGAGTCCTGAGGATGCAAATAAATTTTGCGAAACGTCGACTAAGTGAAAATTAGTTTTTTTTTGGAAACATTTGACCTCATCCCACTAGTTAACTACAGTTAAAACCAATAATAACGGATGTAATTTGTGATCAAACTCCTCCATCTCCTACTTTAGGTAATATTTCCATTGGGCGCTATGCGATGTTATGCTATGCCATGCGAGGCGAGGGCTACATTTCCTATTTTAATCAATTTCACATCACCCTATTTTTTTCTTTATCTTTTAATACATATTTAAAATAAATAAAAAGTCGGATTAAAATATACTTGAAAGATAAAATTTAATATCTTAAAACACTTATTATTCTCTTTTTACATAAATTTATATTTTTTTTGATTTAAAATCAATTTATTTTCTTTTTAATAAATTTCTTTTTGAAGTCCTATATATTTTATAGAGGTATCGGCGTAGTCACACAGTTATTGTTTGAGGGTTGGTCCTCATGAGCGTATTTTTACGCTAGCGTTCTGGCGTTCTGTGATGTGATTGGTCGTAGCATACCAGATGGTGTACGCCACACCCTGTTTATCTTATATGCGACCAATCACATTGAAGAACACTAACAATGATTTCAGTATAGACGTATTTTTTTAAATGGTATAACATTTTAGAAAAGAACGGTCCTGCGATCTCATGACGTGTGACTCTTATTTTTATGGTCACACCGAACCCAAAGCCCCTTGCAGAAATTTAGAACTCAAACGGCTTAGACATTTGACCTATCGGCTAGACTTACAAATAAATTTCAGGAGATTAACAACTCTCAAGTGCTCACCAATGTTTTCGATTCAATGAGAACATGTTTAGAAGTAGAATTGTTTTGTTTTGTGTTGTTTTTTTTTTAAATTATGTATTATCTTCACAATTCCAATACTAATAATTCAAGACAGCGGTATCGACTCCACGGCATGCTTTATGGACGTGTTTGTTTTATCTCACGATACTTTTGAATTGCCAAAGCCTACTTTGAAGTCAAATTTTATCAACGCACGTTACGTCCTTCTGTGCACGGCCAACTTGGACCAATTTTTTTTGCCTCTACGCTTTAATCGTAGCAGACATTGACAAACACGTAACAACCGACATTCCGGTTAATGTCGTCACATCCTGCGAGCGTGACGCCTTTCGCCGGGTTAAAGAAACGAGGAGAGAGAAGAGCAAAAAAAAAGGGGAGGAGAGAAAGGAATTAGAAAAAACGTTCGTCGGGCTGGCTCTTTATCAAAGCGTCTCAGATTAGATCTGAAACGCGATCCTCGGATGGAGTTTTCATCCGAAGCCGGTGAGTTATGGCGTCGGGAATTGAAGCCAGTCGGCCCCCCCTCTCCTCGGGAGAGTTCCGTGGAGCCCACGCGCGTGCAAACGGAAAAATAAATTTAACTCTTCACGTTCTGTCAGATCGTAAATTGAGCTGTCAGCCGCGCGGGTTAACGCACACGGGGGGACGTATCCGAGGCGCGTTGAAGGTTATAATAAGCGCTCGGGGTTATATCGGGAACTTTATTTATTGATGGCTGTTTCCAGCATTAAAAAAAATATTAGGTATGTTGTTAGCAAAGGCTACCTTCAGACGGTACACTCATAGATAAAGGAATTTGTCTCTGGGTGCACTCAATGTAATATTTCATGCCTCTTCATTTTCTGTCTCTGTCTTCTTGACGTAAAATGGGCACGGATGGCGCCAGCAGACGTTTTGATACAGAGAAACTGTGAGTTAGTTTAAGTACATTCCAATAGATGGCAGTTGCAATAAGAATGGCCCAAAATATGTATGTATACAAGGTGTAATTAACGTGTTCAGACTTTTTTTAACTGCTTACAGTAGGTAGTCTGTGGTTGTTAGGTTAATTAACCCGTTTCGGCCGAAAACTCCACTCCCGGTACATAGCTCTTCAGCGCCTCATAACTAATACTATTTGCGACAGAAAAATTTGACAGGGACATATTTTTGAAGTTTAAGACGTGCCCTTTCCGATGGTGTCCATGAAATTCCTCCAAAAAAAATATTAATCATGAAAAAAAAACAGTTTTTAAAAAAAATTTTAAAAGAAAATTTTCAAGGGGTCTCCGGTCTGCAATGGACCTGGAACCTCACTAACCGGTGGAATAAATGTTTGAACTTTAAGTATACGTGGTTTAAAGATATCGATCTTTATCGATTTTCCCCTATGCGTCCAAAATGGCGCCTGAACTGCAAAATTTTTGCGTAAAAATTCAAAAATTTTTTATTGTATAATAGTGCAGTTTTACAAAAAATTGTCAAGAATAAAAAAGTTCTTAAAATCACTCAATGAATGCACTAGAATTTTTCAAAATTTTTTGAGCAACTTTTTGGATTTTACAAATAGTCAATTTTTACAAAATTTAAAAAATTGCTTTTTTTTTTTAAATTGCTTTTTTCTCATATAGTATTAATTATGAGACGCTGAAGAGCGATGTATCGGGAGTGGCGTTTTCGGCCGAAACGGGTTAACAGACTCCATAGACTCGATATGGACCGTTTTGTATAGGTGTCAGTTTTCGTGTTTTCCTTCTTCCCTTGTTCGAAACCTCAAACCACGCCACGCCACTCTAATAGGACCACGGTTCTGGTCCTATTAGAGCGTCTAAAGCGCCTTTTAGCTACCTTTTCGTTTCCTTTATGTTCTTTGTGACCTATCCTAGCGAAAATCACTGTGTTTTGGCTTCCTAGTTGTTGTAACTCTTTCCCTAATGGTCTTGTTCTGGATCACGTTGGATCGAACAAAACGTTGGAAAAAAATCAGCAGTCTGACCGGAACCATTAGAGGTCTGATGGTAGAACGCGAACATGTGGACAGATTTTTAAAATTTGTTTCAGCAGATACTATAACGTATTCATTTAATTATCAATACGTGGAAATGGAACTGTGAACGTAATACTAGAATTGTGTCTATTTTTTTTACATTTTTGTTACCAAATTCCCTGCGTATTTGAATTATCAAATGTGAAATGTTTCCAATGTGATATAAAAATTATTCATAGTTTACGAGTCGCGATAATGTTTACAACATTTAAAGAACTTAGAAAATAAACTTGGAATATTACTAGTGAACAGAAAGCTTTCAGGTCTTCAATCCTCGCGTTACGCTTTCGGGTCAATTAGCAAGTAATATGACAACGTGGACTGATGAACCTTTTTGTAGGGGATTGGACGCAGGAAATCACTATGATGACTTTGCAGGTTCGGTTATTTCCTCTAAAGTGTAAATCGAGTTTAACAACCGGCATGCAATTTCAACTTCGATATTGTGTTTGTTTACTTCGAATTTGCTGACGTTGATGGCGGATTATGCAGATGTAGGTTCATAAACGCGCTGGTAACGGTGCATAATTGCATGTTTAGTTTAACCTATGGTGGTGGAAGAGAGACAAGAGCCAACGTTGCACAACGTGTTTAAGTGAGCAATACACTACACTATTTTTTAATGGAAAAAGTCAACAATTCTTCAAGGCATTCAAGGGCATATTATTATTTCAGACAACAGCAGTTATTATCATCCTGGGAACATACAGGTTGATTCATTAAGAACGGATGGTTTTTAAACAGACACTAGAAGGATTCTAAATATACAGTGCGTGTCAAAAGTTCCGGGACGGCTGGATAACTCAAGAAATACGCCTCCTAGAGAAATATGACCTTCACAAAAATTGTAGGATTGTTTCCTGGCATTTCAACTGTCACCTTTAATTTGACCTTGACCATGACCTTGAAGGTTATGTCAAGGTCAAGTTCGTTTTATAAAATAAGACCCCTATTTTTGATACTGAAAATGAGAAGAGCGGAAAATTTTACATGCCTTGACCAACTCCTAAGATTTGAGCTTCAAGGGTATTCCAAGGTCGAATACAATTGAGACATTAAAGTTAAGATAATGATAATACGTATCCCAGAGAAAAATGACCTTCATAAAAGTTGTAGGATTTTTTCCTGGCAATTCAATTGTGACCTTGAATTTGACCTTGATCATGACCGAATTCACGTCAATGTTATGGTCGTACATACTCAATTTCATCAGCTTTTGTGGGGCTATCTCAAAGATAGGGTGTACAAAACTAAGCCACTTCATTTACAAGAATTGTGACAACGCATACTAGACGAATGCGATGTGATCCGAGCTGAGTATTTCACGAACGCAATCAATAGTTTTTATAATCGATTGGCTTACTGTCAAGAGGTTAACGGATGATCACTTATGTAATAATTAAGACTGTTTGGACAAGTCTTGCCTTAGCTGGCTGGACAGTAAAGAATCTTGCCTTAACTGGCTAGATACATAGGTCATTATCTTGGTCAACTTTTCCCATGATGCGTATTTATCAAGCTTCAATGCATCAATTGTATTTTACCTTGGAATAGCCTTGAAGGTCAAATCCCAAGAGTTGGTCAAGATCATAATCGATTGTAAATTTTTCCGCCCTTTTCATTTCCGGTGCCAAAAATATGGGGTCCTATTTGTTAAAACGGACTTAACCTTAACATTACCTTCAAGGTCATTATCAAGGCCAAATCCAAGGTCACCATTGGATTGCCAAGGAAAAACTCTACAATCCCATGAAAGTCATTTTTCGCTAGGAGGCGTATTTCTCGAGTTATCCAGCCGTTCCGGAACTTTTGACACGCACTGTATACCGTACGTATTCTTAGCCAGCCAAGAAAAAGGAAAGGAGGTAAGACCTAAGTGAAGGTGGCACCAGAAGATTTATAGGTGTTGTCACGTGAATAGAGTCGAAAAATCGCGGACCCTAACAGAACAGAATTAAGGAGAATTATGTAGCAGTTGGAGGAATTAAAAATTCTCTTATTTTCGTCAGAATACGTGGAACCCATAGCGTATTTTCGAGAGTGATTGTTACACCCAAATAGAAGGCTGTAATAGCAAAAGAAAACTTCAAATGAAACTTGCACAAAAAATTCGAAAAAGTGTTGCTGTGCTAAATTTATCTGAATAATTAAAAAAAATTGCATTGTCAATTTTAAAATTATATAAAGCAGATTATAGAGATGGTCTGTGGAAGTGGTTCCTAATTGTTAAATCGTTATCAGTGTGTAACGTTATCAAAATACAAATACGCAATTTTCTGAATGTTATCAAATTACATTGTCTCATAGTACCTATTAGGGTTCTAAAATTTTTTGCATTACAGGGCCGCCATCTAGATTGATTAAATAAAATTTGAGCAACAATTAGAGATTATCAAACTGATTGTAATTGAAAAAAAATAATTGTAAAACACGCCTTTAACTCTTGCAGTTAGGTTTTGAAGTTCTGAACTTCCACCATTTTCACCAGGCCTTTTTACACGGCAAACATTTAATAAATACATTATTTAACGATCGTCTGCTACGTACAAAAAGTACCCGGAAATTGTAAAAAAAGCACATAAATTGTTTCAAAGTGGCGACCCCGTAGTGGCAATTTTAGTTTTGGAAATAAAAAAAAATCAAACGGAGCCATATCCGGTGAATACGGTGTTTGATCGATCGTATTTATTGAGTTTCTGGCCTTATATTCGGTCACAATCGCAGCTCGGTGAGATGGCGCGTTGTCATCGTGCAAAATCCAAGAATTTTCCTTCCACAATTCCGGCCGTTTCCGACGTTTGATATTTTCGCGCAAACGCCTCAAAATGCCGAGATAATACTCCTTATTAACCGTCTGTCCTTCCGGAAGGAATTCAGAATGTACCATGACTCGATAATAAAAAAAAAAACCGTCAGCATCACCTTCACTTTCGACCGACTTTGGGGCGGTTTTTTCGGTTTCAGCTTATCATCAGAGCGCAATTCCGATGATTGACGACTTGTTTGCATGTCGTACTCGTAGACCCATGTTTCGTCTCCAGTTACGATGCGTTTCATGAAGTTTGGTTCACTATCGGCTCTGGTAACCATGTCAAGAGCAACCTGCTTCCGATGCTCTTTTTGGAGAACATTCAGCTCTTTCGGAACCAGTCTCGCAGCGACGCGTTTCATGCCCAAAGTATCACTCAAAATACCATGAGCTGACACTGTCGATATGTCACACTCTTGAGCTAACTCTCTAATACTCGTGTGGCGATTTTTAAGCAATGTTTTGAGTTTGTCGATGTTATCTGCTGTCGTAGAGGTCGATGACCGACCGGAGCGAGGCAAATCTTCAACGATTTCACGGCCCGCTTTGAACTCCTTGTACCACTCGCAAGCCTGTGTTTTGGACATACACGAGTCACCAAAGGCCTTATTTAACATTTTCAATGAATAGGCACACGAAATTTCGTTTGCGGCACAACATTTTAAACAAACGCGTTGTTCCACTATTTTTTCCAGTGTACAATTCGTCGAGCACACTTAAGATCGTCTATTACTAACAGCTGCTGTAAACACACTGAGTAACAGATCGCGCTTCTAAGCTTGGTAATTGAGGAAGGGGCTACCAACTTGACGAAAAAAAAAAAAGAAACAAACACTTTTCCTGATTCCTTTTAAGCGGTTCATCTAAATCCAAATTTCCGGGTACTTTTTGTATGTGTGTAAACTCCTTTTTGTTTAGGTAATATATCCATTACGTAAAAATTCGCCCTGTAAAATGTCACGGGAGGTTTAGCCAGCTAAAAATGAATATGAAATCTTTGAGCTAGACCAGCTAGAGTCGCACCTGTTCTGTTTACGAAGACCCACGGCTTTATTTACCCTCGAGATGACCTCCCGGACCTCATTATTAGTGTCCGCGACTTAACCTGTCCCTATTAACCCGGGCCCTATAATAACGAAATTAGACACCCCGAAGGGAGTCTATTTTAATATTAACCACGTCGCATCTCCGGTCCCGTCATCATATAGGCCCCCGGGGAAGTTATACCAAAGTTTTAACATCTCTGTCGCAGTTAGAAGGGAACCTGGACACCTACGGAGTACGGAGGCCTCTTGTTAACAGAGACAGGATGTAGCGGTTCAACCACGGGGTCGAACTCGACTCACGTACACTTTCTCGAACCTTATACTTTCTCTGAATAAGTATCGTAAGTGAGCAGTATATGTGTTTATGCAGTGGACAGTATTGCCTATTTATAATATTGTCAATACAATACGAGGTGTGTAAATTAAGTAATGAGCCTGATTTTAAAAAAAAAATTATTCGAATAGAATTACAATTCAGTATTGCTTCCTTCAAAATAACTTCCTTGGGAAGCCACACAGCGCTGAAGACGCAAGTCGCAATGACTCGAGTCAGGCGAGTAAAAGCTGAAGAGCCACAGGGATGTTTTACTGGCTAAAAACTCGTTTACTGAAATAGCTGTGTGACAAGACGCATTTTCGCGATGCAACATCCAGTTGTTCTTAATGTTTGGTCTCACAAGTTTTTCAAGAACCTCTCAGTAAAAGTGTTGATTTCCTGTTTGGCCTGGAGGCACAAACTCTGTGGACAATTCCCTGGCTACCAAAAAAGCAAATCAACATGCATTTGATCTTCGACTTGCTCATTCTTGCTCTTTTGGAACATGGAGAGCTTGAAGTGTGCCATTCCATGCTTTGGCGCTTGGTGTCCGGGTCGTATTCAAACGCCCAAGTCTCACCACCAGTAATGACACGTTCCATAAAATGGGGATCATTTTCAATCGATTCCAAAAAGTCAAGACACCTTTCTTTCCTGATGTCCTTTTGTTCCTGCGAAGGGTTTTTTTGGAACCATTTTTGCGCAGATTTTTCTCATCCCTAATTCGTTAGTCAAAATCTGATGAACAGTGATGTAACTCAAATTTAAGTCTTCCCCGATCATTCTTGTCGGCAACCGACGATCAGAACGCACAGGATCCCGTATTCTATGGACATTTTCATCGGTTCTTGAAGATGAAAGGCCTTCCTCTGCGTGGTTCATCTTCAATCGACTCTCTTCCGTTTGAGAATGCCTTAAATCATCGAAAAACCTGGGCTCTTGAAAAAAACACCGTCTCCGTAGGCGTATTGAAGTTTTGCAAAACTATCCGTTGCGCTGTGTCCAAGTCTGAGGCAAAACCTGATAGCACACCGTTGCTCAAAATTAACGTCACTAATATTTAAAACGCACTAAAAAAAACCGTTTACGAAAACAGTCACAAAGATCAAACAAACAACTCTAACAAGTTCAAACTTGTACCGAAGGTGCATTACATATTAACCTACCGCCCTTCCGAGTCCCGTCTCCGCAGTGTTGCTAGATCGTTCGCTACGTTGCCAGTCTCATTACTTAATTTACACACCTTGTACATGTGACGTATGATAAAGAATTTAATTTACTTGGTCCAGTGAGCACTAAATACGAGCCTAGCCACAAAACAGGAGAATACCCGCCTGATTCTAGTCTAATTTAGCTAGTTAGGGAGGGATCGTTGGCCCGTGCCTCTTTGAGCAAATCAAGAGGGGGAAAAAAGTGATTACCGCGACCAACTCTGGCGCTATTTAAGGGGTTACCTGTAGTCATAAAATTTGAAAAAATCGATTTTTGGAAAATGTCACAGTGCGAAAGTATGGTCTTTTGACTATTCAATTCCAAAGATTTAAGCGTACGGAATGGGAACGTATTTTCCGACCGCCAAGCGCGCCGCACCCTGGCGCGCGGCGCTCGCTGCCAGCCCACCAGGTCTCTTATTATTCGTGCTAGCCTGCTGGCCTGTTTAAAAGGTCGAAAACGTATTATGTACCATCGTGGCGCCATCTGAAATCATTTTAAAAAATATTTAAAGCAGAAGAAGAACTTTAAACGCGTTTTTCTCGAAACCACATTTTCCAAATCGGTGGCCAGGATTACAGACAAACATCTCAACGGATTTTAATGACATTGTTTGGAATTGTTGGCGATAATATTGGCTCGTGATTGAACGTAGGATTTTAATTTCTTATCAAAATTAATATATTTTTTGAAGGTTAAAAGGGTCGAATTTTAGGCCAAAAAATAGCTCTTTTCTTCAAACGGTCGCCATTTTGCGTAAAATCACCGTAAATTAATTTCCAAACGTTCAATCACTAGCCGATTCGATGTAGAATGAAGAGCAACTTTGCTTGTTTGTTTCTGATTACGTATAAAACGTGCTCCCGACGACAGGCCATAACTCCACCATTTTTTACTATATATGTTCGCATAAAAATTCGCGAACAAAGTTTAAGAATAAAGTATTTAAACGTACTAATTGTTGTTTTAATCTACTGCATACTTTCAGAGAACAAAAATATAAAAAATTAGGTCCAGAGTAAGCTCGTGACTGCAGGTAAACCCTTTAAGATGAGGGATATTGTCTGTAATCCTGTCCGAAAATGAGGTTTCGAGGAAACGCGTTTAAAGTTCTTCTGCTTTAAATATTTTTTAAAATGATTTCAGAGGCCCACGATGGTACATAATCCGTTTTCGACCTTTTAAACAGAGGTAGCACGCAAGAATAGGAAAAATTATCATTACCATGCTTCACGTTGTATATATCTCTTTCGTTCTACATCGGTGTCTCTCTGTTCCAGCCGACGCCCCCAAGCTCGACGTCGCCAACCTGGAGAACGGCTACCACGGCATCGTCAAGGAGAACGAGACGATCGTCGAGGTTACGCCGGTGATCAGGGCGGTCGGCCAGGAGGTGTGTCGCTACCGCATCGTCAACAAGCACCACGGCGAGGCGCCCTTCGAGATCGTGCTCAAGGACGGCGGCTACGCCGAGCTGAGGCGCGGCGCGCCCTCAACTGCGAGAAGAGGAAGAACTACAAGTTCGACATCGCGGCCGTCGGCTGCAACGGGAAGCAGAGCGTGAGGTGAGCCGCCCTAATTGTTGTTACTCGTAATCAACTGTAATTAATCGCAGTTAACTACACTGCTTACAAAAATTAAGGGAGCGAAAAAAATTCTAAATTTTTCCCCGATTTTTGACAAGCTGTATATAAGCGAAAAATGGTCGTATCGCGAATTTAAAAAAAGCGTTTTGAAGCTCTAAGATTCTAGTTTTCGGATCTGTAAGCCATTTTTTCTAGAAACCACGGTTTTAACGCAATACGAAGAAATAGCGCGAAAAAAAAAACAAATTTTTAACCTTCTTTTTCTCGCTCCACGGGCTTGGAAAAATTGTTTTCGGTTAAACAACCATATGGACCAGATGACCTGTTTATTCAGCTTCAATTTCCTTTTTTTAATTGTTTGCTACGTCCATTTGTCGCGGAGATATCCGAAATTGAACGAAAAAGGACCATTTTGTCTTCAACCATCGATATCTCAGCAACCATGATAGTACAGAAAATTTAGTACAGAAGTTAAACAGTCAGAAAAGGGCAGTTTCGGAAACTGGAATAAATTTGCTATAAAGTCCTGTCAAGACATTTACCAATTTTTTTCCACCCTTAATGTCGACTTGAAAAAAGTTGAAAAAAATGACTTTTTTCCCTTGTTTTGGTAAATCGACTGCATCTTAGCAAATATTGATGGGGAGGCTAGGACTTTTAGGAATTTTTACACCTCAATGTACCTCCAATAGCCCTGTAAATCTGCAGATCGATCCATCGAGCGGTTTTTCAGAGCCGACTATTCAAAGTTTTGAAAAAAATTAAAGGAGCAATATTTTTATTCTTAAACATTGTGTAATCTTCATAAAAATGGAAAGATCCAATTTTTTTTCCACTTTTTTCTCAATTCTGCATCGGTCACTGCCCTTCAATTTCCTTTACGATCATTGGTTGCTGAGATATCGATGGTTGAAGACAAAAGGGTCCTTTTTTCGTTCAATTTCGGATGTCTCCGCGACAAATGGACGAAGCAAACAATTAAAAAAAGACAATTAAAGCTGAATAAACAGGCTATCTGGTCCATATGGTTGTTTAACCGAAAAAAATGTTTTCCGAGCCTGTGGAGTGAGAAAAAGAAGGCCAAAAATTTGAAAAAAAAATTTTTCGTGCTATTTCTTCAGAGAATTATTCGTAATTCAGCATTATTAATCTTAATTGATCATCCCAGTTAACTATAATTAATTGTAATTGAGCACAAATATTTAATATGCACGAATGTAATGCACGAATATTTAATATTCGTACACAATGATTCGTAATTAAGCAAGCACAATGATTCGTAATTAAGCACAACTATTCGTAATTAAGCATAATTAAACGTAATTAATCATGATCCTTCACATTGTTGGCTACTCAGGGTAATTTAACATAATGTGACATATTTTTAAGTGCACCTGATAGACGAGTCACACTAACTCTACCGATTTAAACTCCATTGAGCGCATCTGAAATGCTCTTCGTAAAAAAATAGGTGGTCCAACAACCGGGATTTATTCCACTCTTAGATTAGCTTATAAGGACTTTTCGGTCACGTTTTGCCGATCAGCTCCACCCTTAAACACTCCGTATTCCCATCGCCTCAACTCTCGGACCTAGAGAACTTTTTCGTCGGTCCCTCGAAGTTGACGGACTAATCCTTTGGCGACGACGAAGTTGACCTTCAAGGGCTCGAACGGCGCGGCCTGAATTAAGCAATAAGCGCATTTACAAAGCCATAAAACGCTTCTCTCATTGATCGCAGCCGCTTATCCGCCCGACAAAGGTGTCGGCCGAGAGTCTTAAGAAGCTGCCTCTCCTTCAGCGCAAACATTTCCTCGTTTTACTCTGAATGGCATCGGCGGCGGCGTCTTCCTTTGTTCCTTTCGCGCAGTGTTGCCGGATGCTTTCTCAACGCTCCTCGGGAGTTCTTGCTAAAGAGGCCTGGATATCTCTAAGGCTACGGTTACTATGGATGCGACTTCTGACGAAATCTTGTTCTGACGACTTCTCACGCATTCGTCCGAACAAACAAATACGTGTTTTCTAATGGGTGTTTACATATTTTGGCAGCGACGGGCTCGTCAGAATACGCACGACGTCGTCAGAACGATTCCAACTTTCAAACGAGTTTGATTTTTTTCGTGCGTTCTGACGACCAATTGTGAGCGTTTTGGTGTTTTCACCATGGATATGGAAAAATTGATGTCTCGTGTTTGGCAATAGGTATTGGTCGCGTTCTGAAATATTCGAAAAACTTTTGCGGGCTGTCCGACAAATCTGGAATTAGCATTTGGTACTCTCCCTTACCATCTCTTGTGGCAAATAAGGGGTTAACATGCTCTGATTTACGACCACCTATCAACAATAATTTAATCAATGGACTTTCTAGAAAATAAAACTCAAGATCGTCCATCTTGCTGGGAGGCAGAAACGTACTGACAATCAGAAAACGCTCGTAGTGTGACCACCTTGTTCTGACGATGATTTCGGACGTACTCGTCAGATCAAGATTTCGTCAGAAGTTGCATCCATAGTAACCGTAGCCTAACGGTGTTCCGACGTATTTCTAAAATAATGTAATGTAGTGTTCATCTGTAGTTAACATTTGGGTTCTCTATTAGGTTAGGAGTTTCCAAAATCTGACGTTTGGTTCCAGAAATTTCTCGAAGTATTGTCATTAATGTGAAATACAGGTACAATTTCGATTTTTCTACAAAAACGTGACAAAATCCACTACATACTTATTGAACCAGGCCGCAGGTCACAAGGAACATCTTTGAATAATTATTATGGTGCGTTTTTATGTCAAAATGTGGTACAGGTCCCGTTGTCACGCAAGTCCCCTGACCTATAATTGCCAGATCAACTGGTTGGGGAGAAACCCGAAAACCTGGCAACACCGCGGCATTTTCGCTAAAAAAAACAGTAAACATCTCGACACGCTCGACGCCAGGGTTTGCGAATAAAAAATCGAATGGAAAGTCCATTTTTCTGTCGGTTCTAAAATTCCCTAGTTGAGGGAGAAAATGAGACGTGTCAACGTTGCACGTCTACGAAACGAAAGAGTTATAGAGTGTTAAAAGCTAAGAACTGTTCAAAATTCCATTTTTCCTCTTCAAAAGTTCAAATCCTTCAGATTAGACGGTAAACGTGGCAACAGCGCGGTACACTGTCGGGAAAGATTAGGAGTTTTAAGGCGGCTGGGGGACGACAGGGGGGGGGGAAGTAGGTAGATAAGTCGCCCGCTACGAAGTCGCGGCGATTTCGAAACAAAAGAATAAGGTCATCGTTGGAGAGAACGCGGCAAGTCGATATGGCGGATTTTTTTTGTTAATTCCTCGTTAGGGTGGCCAGAGATGGGACGGTTCGCAGTGCGGAAATCCAGCTGCGAGCGCTAGCCCGAGCCTAAAGGAGATTACGGTAGAAAACGACCATTACTTCCGGTCGAGGACTTTCGCGATTATTTTTTTTATGGAGGCCAGACAGTGTTCGCCCTGTGTAGCGGCACTTATTCGATTGAATTAGCCCCGCGTATCCGAAAACCCTCCTGCTGATAGATAAGTAACATTGCTTTTTAGCTATATCATTGATTTATGTCTTGAAACTGTCAGAGGAGTTCTAACGCTATTACTACTTGCTCGTGACAGATGAGAAAGTGTCGAATAACGTGCCCACTTTTGTTTGTAAACACAAAATAATGTTTTTTATTTTTATTCAATGTTAAACTTATCAACAAGTTACGGTCAATCATCTACATCTTTAAATAAGGAAAAATAATGTTCCACTTCACAACTCGTTACAGTCCTCGACATTAAAAATACTTCGCATGATTTTGATATCCACGGTTCCATTTTATTTCATGGGTTTTTCGATCACATAATGGAAGTGAGTAATATTTTTTATGAGGATTCGTGCTGTATTTCATGTAACGGAATATTGAAACAAAGACCCTACATAGCTTTCTAAAATCCTGACCATCACTAGTAACTTCTGACTGTATAATCAATCTGCCCTTTCGAATCAATATGCCTGTCTGCATCTCGTTTTCTGTTGTCACTTTACAAACAGAATACGTTAAACGTCAACTTCAGATAATGTAAGAAATTCCGCTAAAAGCGGTCGCCCTGTATCGTTAGGAAATGAAAACTGGATTACATCAAAACAAACGAATCGTAAGTACGCACAGCCGAGTGGAAATCCATCTGATTGACAAATCGATCGGCGCTTATACCGAAATAGATGCGATATACATATCTCCGTTATCATCGAGTGGTTTAGAGGATTATACATATATTGTACGTATATTCGCGTCCGTGTATTCGTGTCCAATGATGCGGCTAGTCGATTCCAATTCCAATCTCGGCCGGAACCGATTTGGCAGCGGCCTAAAAACGTTTCCGCCGTCCACTGCATGTTGTACAACGTGTCCGAGGAAAGTGGAATCAGTTACACAAGTATGATGGAAGGTTCATTAAGTATTAGAGACCAATCCTCTTTTCCGCATCGAACGATTTTACTACACCCCGACTTCACCAACAGTCTCTTCATAACACAGGCCGACAAAATTAGACCCTCTAACCCAGAAACCAGAATATATTTTTCCGAAGGTTTTTGAAGCGCTGAATCCGAATCCGAGGTCCAAATCTCTCAATTGGCTCTGGTTATCGAAATTCAAATATCTTTTTTTTTTCACTGCGATATCGCATTTTGGAATTTGTAAGTTTGTGAATTTCTCTGTAATTTTATAGGGGGTTTCCAAGGGTGCCGAAAAGACTTTAACCCCGGAAACCAGCATATATTTTCAAGGGGTGGAGTTTTGTTTCAGATCCAAATCCGGTCAAATCTCTCCCAATTGGCTCTCGGGGGGTTTTCTGCGGGATATCCTAACCTAAAAGTGCAAAAAAAATTTTGCCTATATTTGAGATTATGTAGCATCATTTTTTTCTCAAAAAACTATAAACAGCATCCTAAAGTACAAGCCTTGCTCTTTTAAATGCCGTTGAGTTTGCTCAAATACCTTTTTTTTTTTTTTTCGTTGAGATATCACTGTTTGAAATTTTTATGTTTGTGAATTTCTCTATATATTTGAAAACCCATTAAGGACCACGTGTACATCAAACAGTTGATTGGTTTTTTGATTAGGAAACACTGAAAATGTTTGAAATTCAATAGCAGGTTAATGTTTTCTTATTTAAAAAGACCTGCTCGTTCAGAATCCAAGGTCAGATATCCAAAACTTTCCTGGAAACATTTTGAAAATCTGATCTTGGATTTGGATTCAGCGCATCAAAAACCTTTGGAAAAATATATTCTGGTTTCTGGGTTAAAATCTTGTCGCCCTGTGTAATTATGCATTATTCGCTATGCACCCGTTACTTCTGTGGACACAAAGTTGGACATCTGGAATTAATGACGAAGACTCAGACTTCGTGGTCTCTCTTCGTCCTCTCCTTGAGACATGTGCATCAAGAAAATTTTAGCGGATATTCGAACGACATCCTGTATTTACGGTATCCATATTCGTGTCCGGTGAAGCGCGCGTCCAATTTCGATTCCTGTCTCGTCCTGAATAAATTTGGCGGTGGTCTAAAACCGACTACCTCGACCGATTGTTACATGCATAATATTTATTTATTTCGGGGTTTGTTATTGTTCGTCGGACACACCTGGCTATTTATAAACCGACATCAATGGGAATACCAAATTATAAAGTGAAGATGGACACTTGCCAGGTCCCAGGATGTGGCGCTGCGATTACTCATTTCGCTGGGATATCTTCAAGGTCACCAGAACGACGAGGATATCAAACCAAATCGGTCAGACTACAGCGACACACCACCATATGTTTCTGGCTATCAGTTTCCGGTGATTTCACGGTGACAATTTACAAATTAGAGTTGTAAATGGACCAACGTTGTCGTACCTGGTTATGCTGTGGTTTGCGAGTGAAGAGTTCGGTTAGATTAAGGCTCAAAATATGTCCAAGCTATACGAGGGAGTACCCAAAAATAATCGGAATTATTGGTCAAAAACTGGCAAACAGAGATGGCTGTGTGTGCAGGTATATTGTCGTGGTGGAAGAACCAGTCTCCGGTCCGCCACAAATCGGGTCTTTTTTTGACGAACACTGTTACGCAATCTTCCAAATAATAGGTTTGATTGACGGTCTGACCTGGGGGAATAAAGTCTGAATGAACTACGCCCTTGGCATCAAGAAAGCGAATCAGCATTGTTTTGATGTTTGATTTGACTTGACGACATTTTTTTTGACGGGGTGACAATGGCCTTTTCCATTGACTTGATTGTAGCTTTGTTTCTGGGTCGTAACCATAACACCATGACTCATCACCAGTAATGACATTTGACATAAAATCTGGATCAGTTTCAAGCTGTTGTTTCAAAGCACGACATGTTTCAACTGTGTTATTGATTGTCAGTCAGAGCCCGAGGAACAAACTTGACAGCAACCCTTTTCATTCCCAAATCTTCGGTTAAGATTTGCTGAACCGAGCTCCAAGATCCCACTAATCTCTGACAGTTGATCAATTGTCTGTCGACGGTCTCTGAGCACAAGCTCTCGAATTTTTTCAACATTTTCATCGTTTCGGGCAGTTGATGGACGTCCAGCAACGAGGTTTGTCATCAATCGACATGTCGCCATTTTTAAACCGAACAAACCACTCTTACACTTGTCTCACAGTTTTTCCCATAGGGTCATCTTTGTAAGCTGTTTTCAACATTAAAACAGTTTCAGCAGCATTTTTACCGAGTAGAAAACACAATTTCACAGCTGCACGTTCTTCACTTAAACTTTCCATCATAAAAAACGAAACAAGAACAAAACAGCGCTAGCAAAAACAATCACTGCAGATGAACAGAACAAGCCAGGTCGACAACACAGGCGGCACTGAACTGGCAATGAGTTGCGCAGCGGCAGAAATCGTACTACACAAGCTCCCACGACTGGTTGGTTATTGGATGACGATGGCTATAAAAGCAACATTGTTCTTGTATTGTATAGCACAGGATGGAATTGAAGGGTATCTACAGTCGTGAAGAAGAAAAGGCACAACAAGAGAAGATATCCGATGATATCACTGCGACTGCTCCGCCGTCTCGTGAACAAGGGAATCCATACTGGATGAAAATTGTCCTTTCTTGGTCAAGAGAGGTATCGTTACCATTTTTAAAACATTAGGATGGCTGACGGCTTAGATGGGTTGAACTCCTGTGGAAGGAAGTACAAAGGACCCGATGTCAAGTGCTGGGGTCTTCTGAAGGTCCTTCTCCACACATCCAAAATTCAGAACCAAGAAAGGATTTAGGATATGAATAAATTTACAAGTCAACAATGAACAACGAAGGGATACACAAATAGATCAATATTAAACTGTTAAATACATCATTATTAACTGAGTCCCAAACCACGAAAGAGAAAAATGGATTGCAATATTCTTCTCAGCAAAAGCAGAGGGCATAATGCGTTTAATAAAATCGTTTAATAGAAATGCGAAACGAAACTATTGTGAGGCTCTGAAACACCACAACTAAAAACGTTAATCGCATAATAGTTATGCAGTTGGCGTACGTCTGGCGTATCGTTTTGGCATTAATTTCCTGGCTGCAGTGAGTCATCACGATTTTTTAAGCTCGGCTGTGAGGTCACTAGGCACGTACTCCCATCCTAGCTCCTCTCCGATGCCCACATCGATCTCACACCTCTCGAGCACATTTATAATTGAAAATGCTACCGGCCGACTCGTTAAGTGTCAAGCAAGCCGTGAAAAACAAAAGTGACGGTCAGTGGCGGCCGGTAGCGCTTTTATTTCGGAGGCTCTAGTTTATTAGGTAGCAGATGGGCGACATTTTTCGAACTCATCTTCATCGGTGGTTTACAGTTTCACACTTTCGTGCAGAAAACTTCACTTATAACGAGCCATTAATGCCGCGGCGATAGCTCAGTGGGTAAAGCGCCAGGTGAGAAGATGGCGATTACTCCGAGAGCTACTATCCACGCGGGTTCGAATCCCGCCTGTGACAATTGGCACCTGTCACAGGGTTTGGTTGTGTATCCTACATCTTTTCCATATGTATTCTCCCTCTGCACACTTGTAATGACTCTTAGAGGCAGAATGTCAATTTCTGTGGTGTGATTTATTATTATAATCATTATTATTTAAAAAAAAAACGGCGAAACTTTGTTGTTGTCAAACTTTTGACAAGTGGCTGTCACAGTTGTAAAATAAATAGTGTATCACATAATCTGACAGTCTTGGCTATTAAATAAGGTTATAAACTTAAGGTTAAGAACAGAAATACGGCTTTTGTAGCTCGGCCAACTTTGATGGCGTTTTTTTTAATGGCTCCTTGCAATAAATATGCGAAATAGCTCCAATTAAAAAAACAATACGTACCCAGAACCACCACTGGCACTGGTGAGAGTAAACATTTTTATTGCGACGCCACTGTTTCGCAGTGTAATTACGTCATCTCCTATTTACCGTAAAAGTAAAGTGTGCCGTGCAAAGTTTCAGAAACAAAACGTCGGGTATAAAATTAAAATACGCATTCACAGAGTAGTGTTAGGAGGTTTCCTTTTATGTAAAACTGCGAGTTGTAATAGAGCAACTTTTGTCTTTTAGCTTTTAGGCACGCGTTCTATGCAGCTTTTATTTCGGATCTGATCCTCGTAGAGACGTACTTGACCGTGTTTCGTACACATTTATATACACGTTACGACAAGGCGGTCGACTGTACAGTTAATCTAGTTAGAGGCGATATACAGAGTGGCCCAAAACAAGGTTTACCGATCTATACAGGTTGTTTTGGATTTTTGAATATTCTAGTAGGGTGGTTTGCCGAGTTTTCTTGTTAATTATTTAATTAAATGAGGTTTTTCAACTTCAGCCGTCATTTGTAAGTGGATTTGCACTTGGAGACTTCGGGTTGGGCTTAAAATTTAGGAAATTCAATAGGCTACAACTTCTTATATGCATGTGCTATATAAAATATGCCAAGGAATGGAGATATAAGCGGAAATGTGAAAAAAAAGTTTTTTTTTTCACAAATTGTTAATTTAAAAAATTAGAGGACGGTTTCAGCTCTACGGACCCCGCGCATTGTGTTCTACCCAAAAAAAAAAATCATAGGAAACCGTCAAAACTAGCCCTATATCTTTCAAGAACATATAAAAATCTCTGCCTACTGGACTGTGATTTCAGGGATTCATTCAGTGGCGGCTCGTGGGTGTGTTACATGGGTGGGTACAGGGTGTGTCAGTAGGATTACTTATTAGTTACCAATGGCGCCGCAGGGAAAAATTTTAAAATTTTCAAGGTCATGCGTTTTACTGACACTTCGGAATTTCAATGAAAAATTCTTTTATACAAACATATAGACTTTCACAATAATAATTTTTGGGATTTGGTAGCTTTTTTAAATAATTATTAGACACGAATATTGAGGGCTTAAATATATTAAAATAATGGGTGGCAACATGTTAAAAAAATTTGATATAGGTATCTTACCGTTATTTGTAGAGGAAATCAGCTCGCTTGTCCTTATTGTTCACAAAAATGTTAATCGCCTTTTCATAATCCCGATTTGTTTCACAAAATTATGGTTTAAAATATCTTTTTATCCACATTTTCATTGTCCTTATATTTACACTCTACTTCCCAACACACTCAAATCTAAGATGTTATGTAATTGTTTTTCATTGTAGCTAGCATGATTCTTAGCTCGTTCATTTAAATGCTTTAAATCACTCACCCCTTCTTGAGTCCATGCACTTTGGCTGCCACCCATCACTAAACAAATAAAACAAAACAGTTTGTTTCTTTTAGGACACATAACCACTTAAATCTGTCGTAGACACTGCTATTAAAATTTCGTGAATAATTTCGGGATTTTCCTACGTCTGTTTTGGAAATAATCAAATCGGGTATCGGCCTTCCTAACCGGCCTTTAATTTCCGTTCGGATCTCGTATGTAATATCTTTATTAGTCAATAAAAAGTCCACCGAATTCATTTTGAAACGTTTCACAATCAAAAAAAGGGAAAAACACACTTCTCAGCAAAGAAAATAAACAATCACTAAAAAAGGTCACTCAACAAGTGTGACCCGTTCAGCTGATTTTCGAACGATTTAACGACGTCTGTCTGCTGCAATGGTCTCCAAATATTACCAGTCACCGAAAAAGCCCGATTAAAAACGAGGGCTGGGATACTGTGTGCCCTCGGCCACGCGCGCGAAATGCGACTACGGTGGCTTGATGCGAATTCAGACTACGGTGGATCGGTGCTCGATCGATAGTCTGTCATATATATGTGATAAAAATCATTATTTGTGGTATAAAAGGAATAATAATTAGAATATGAATAGTTTGTCGTATACAATTAATTGATATTATTGTAACAGTAATTTATAGTAAATTAACACAAAAGAAATATTTTCTATTGAAATTTGGGCTGGGCACGTGCCCCTGTGCCCTTATCACCAGCCGCCACTGGATTCATTTAAGGGAATTAAAATTATTTTTCTGTTCCACATTTTGATGATTCCCTTACAGTTGTACACTGTAAGTCTTTCGACCTGTTTTTAGTCCGCCCTGTACGAATATTAGGCTATTTCGTTATTAAACATTCGTTATATTAAATTTTAAACTCCCAATAAGGTGTGTCGTTGTCCTTTAGCGACAGAAACGGGTATACAAAAACGTGAGACTTAACGATTATACCTGGAGCTATGTAGACGGTAAACGTCTAAAAAGAGAAAGTCAGATAAGATTACGAGCGAAGACGGCGCCACGTTCGCGCCTATCTGGCAGCCCGATCTGCATAACAGGCCGTTAACGGTGTCGCTTCGTTTGAAAAATCGCTCTTACAGTCCGTTCACGAGAAAGCGGCACGGCTATAGTGTAACCATCGAATTTTGGCTCTCGTAACTCTTCTGAACCTCTGAAATCGGAATAGTTTCGTGCGTTAAAAAAAAGCGCTCAAAAAGTATTACGTGGGCATAAATTCTACTTGTAAAATTATGAAAATGATCTAATGAAGGAAAGGATGACTGACAGTTGACATTTGTAGCGACAGTTGCACAAAAAGCACCCGCAACAAGGTCGACATGCCTTCGAATTTCCATAAACCGCTTTACTCTACTGACTGTCATGAATGACCTTAAAGAATGGGTCCTCAAACTTCGACATTGTCAATTCGCTGTTAATATTGAGATCTTTAAGAAATCATTCTGAACAATATAATATAATATGTGGTGTGTACATTAAGTAATGAGACTGGCAACGTAACGCCCGATCTAGCAACACTGCGGAGACGGGACTTGGAAGGGCGGTAGGTTAACGTGGAATGCACCTTCAGTACAAGTTTGAACTTGCTAGAGTCATTTGTTTGTTCTTTGTGACTGTTTTCGTAAATCGTTTCTTTTTTTCTATTTTTAAAAATGAGTGACGGTGTGCTATTAGGTTTTGCTTCAGCTTTGAACAGCGTAACGGATTCTTTTGCAAAACCTCAACATGCCTACGGAGACGAAGCCCGGGTTTTTCGGTGGTTTAAGGCATTCTCAGAAAGAAGAGAGTCGATTGAAGATTAACCACGTAGCGGAAGGCCTTCATCTTCAAGATCCGATGAAAATGTCGATGGAATACGGAATCTTGTGCGTTCAGATCGACGGTAAACGACAATTATGATCGGGGAAGAGTTAAATTTGAATCACACCACTGTTCATCAGATGGAACAAAAGGACATCAGGAGAGAAACGTGTCTTGACTTTTTGGAATCGATTGAAAATGGTCCCCATTTTATGAAACGTATCATTACTGGTGATGAGACTTGGGTATTTGAGTACGACCCGGAAACCAAGCGCCAAAGCATGGAATGGCACACTTCAAGCTCTCCAAGACCCAAAAAAGCAAAAATTAGCAAATCGAAGATCAAATGCATACTGATTTGTTTTTTTGATCGCCAGGGCATTGCCCACAAAGAGTTTGTGCCTCCAGGTCAAACAGTAAATCAACATTTTTACAGAGAGGTTCTTGAAAAACTTCGAAAAAGGGTCATGCATGTGAGACCAAACATCAAGAACGCCTTGTCACACAGCCATTTCAGTAAACGAGTTTTTATCCAGTAAAAACATTCCTGTGGCTCCTCAGCCTCATTATTCACCTGACTTGAGTCCTTGTGACTTTTTTTCTCTTCCCAAGATTGAAAAGTCATGTCAAGGGACGTCATTTTGGCACCATAAAAAAACATTCAAACGACTATAACCGACCAGCTGAAGGCTATTTCAGTGTATGACTTCTAGCACTGCTATGAGGAATGGAAGAACCGCCGCCAGCGCTGTGTGGCTTCCCAAGAAAGTTATTTTGAAGGTGGCAAACTGAATTGTAATTCTATTGGAATTAAAAAAATTAAAAAACCAGTCTCATTACTTAATTTACACACCTCGTATATGCACGCTAGTTGCTGGAGGTGGAGGAAACGAATCCACCTCGAGCATCTTCAGAGGATCATCTATCGTTATCGGTATCGTCTTTTGTGTGCTTGCCGCTGTTTACTGGCGAATTCCCGAGTAAGCACGCGGGCTAAATATATAGAAAATAAGATAAAATCTCCCGCGTTTACCGACCTCGTTTCGCCTATTCGTACGTCTCCGATTCTGCGGTGGCGTTGAATCATGCATATGTATATACATGTGTCTGGATGGCGCATCACCTTAAAAATATCACACTTACGAATAGGCCAAGTGCATGCGTCAGCGCCTTCTTAGATCGTCGCGGGGGCTGCGTTCTATGAATTGCTCGTAGTAGGCCATGGATGCCGGTAAAAACAAAAACATTCGCGTTAATCGACAGCTTTTTCGTTTGACGGATTACATCGCAAATTGCGACTTTAACAGTCTGTGACACTCCTGACTGTTTTCCCGTCGTCAGCAACGAAAGTATTGTACTCCCACTTTTGAAGGTTGCTTAATCTGATGGTTTCTGTACTACAGTATTGCGAATAGATTCGTCAAAAAAAACGTGACTAGAAATCCTTTTCAAGCTGGACTCGTAATAAAGGGAATCCTTCATTGAGTCCATTTTAGAACATTTTTGGCATAAAAAGGACTAATATTATTTTAAGGAGTTATTGACAATATCCGTCTAGACTCGGTTTTTGAAAATGAAATTTTTTTTCAACTGAAATAAACCACCCCAAAGAAACGAAATTTTTAACCCAACGGCCGGAAAAAAAAAATTTTGCGAATTACCTTTTAATTTGGGCCAACAAGCTTTTGACAGAGCTTATAATTTTAAGGAGTTAGTGACAGTTTTAAAAACCGAATGTTTTCACTCAATCGACAAATTATTTCAACTTGAGCTTATTAAACGCAGAATTTCACAAGCTGAAATCCTATCAGAATAAAAAAAAAGAAACAATACTGTAGTACAAAATCGGTCAGGGTAGTACATACAGAGTGATCGTTGTGATATAAGCAGATAGTAACAGAGTGAGTAGAAGTGAGAAAAAATGTAAACAAAGACAGAATATAGACGAGTTCTTAGGATTTATATTTGGCGACAATCTTATTGGGTAGCCCCACTCCTGCTTTTTCGGCGAATTTAAACGGCAGACATCTTGTAAGTTAGTTAGCAAGTCTCGTCTCGGGGTGTGTCCGTCGGGCTGGGCCAGGCCCGACAGTCGCCATTTCTCTTATGTTTTTTCTCTTCTACTTAAACTTTCGTACTCCTATCCCATGACAACTGTCTTTCTCACTATTTTACTATTTGCCAAGATGACGGGCACTCTGTATGTATTTCCATTGTTTCGGAGCACCTAATCTAGCCAGCGTTGTCTTTTTTATCAGACGCCACAGCCTTGATTTAAGGGCTCTTTTGAATGGCTATTAACCTTTGCCTTTTAAATTGTTGATGAACAAAAACTTGAACAAATTCATTTAACTGCGGTATAAACGTTGCAAAAAATAAAAATTCTAATTAGCGAACGTCATGAAAATATGTTTTATTCCAGAACGAAGAGAATGAAAAAAATAAATTAAGTGCTTTTTTTACAAAACACCTCGGACTTTTATACGAATGTTAACTTTCTTTTAAGTCGTTAAAAAGATGTGTCGTCTTTAAAAAAAATATGAAATAAAACGTAAATCTTTTCAGTTAAGTTGATTAATGCTGAGTGTTCCCATAAAATTGTATTCTGCGGAACAAAGTTGTTCGATATGCTACAGTTTTTAGGTTATAAACGAATCAACCTACGTAATCATTCACTCATGGTTGTTTAGAAATCGGCGTGACTATGACCATGGAGGTCAAACGATGTAAAATTCTTCTAATTTATGTACTTACAATATTGATTCTTTTGCTTCTGATAGGCTCTGTCCTGTAGTGCAAAAATATTAGAATTTAAGCAAAAGTGGGTGCATGAACACTTATGTCGCTGACTGTACATACGCCCCGCATGTCGCTTCTTGAGTTACAGTGGCATGAAAAATCTGTAATCTCATCAACGTATGGATGAGTATGTATAATTTGCAGGCTCTCAGCTGTCAACGATTTGAAAACTGTTTATGTTCTAAATTATATAATCACATATAGTCCTTCTATTTTTAATTGAAAATGAAAAATACGCCTGGGGAACAAAAAAAGCGGTGCAACTTTATGATTCCATGGGCGTACATATATCTTTTATAAATTCGAAAATTGTGAAATAATTTTTTTCATTCAAATCAATATAGGAGATTAAAATTAGCCTGCAACAAAACTCTTAATATTTGTAATATAATTTGCAGTAAATAATGCTCATTTAGCCAGACAATCTCAAAAAATTGTCTGTTTTAATAAACCTAGCTGAAATACATGTCACTGGCGTCTTAAACAAGTCAGAATTCCAAATGTCGTAAATCATTTTAACGACGTCGTAAAAATTTTATGGCACAGTGGACCGAATAAGTATTTAAGGAGTATTAGATACAAAGCAATCCAATAGTATATTGGATCGGCATTCGCTGTTCATTCGCGGTCGGCTCTTCAAAATTTTCTTAAGTATAGTAACATACATAAGTTTTTTAATTTATAATATTTTTTCAACAAATACTTCGATGAAGTTAGCTGGGATTTTAGAAAATATATCTGACAACCTTGCTTTTTTCTACCTATTTTCAATTTAGAATGGAAATTGTATACACATAACTTTGTACAAAATAAAAACCAATGCAGCTAGCGTCATCATCGATGACGCTATTAAATGTGTGCAGTAATACCACCACTCAATTACATCGACATAAAAACTATAATATGATATTTTATTGAATTTTAAATTTCGTGCTTGATATTCTTTGTTATGCAGTTGGCAGCAGATCCGAAGTTGCCGTATTGTATTGTGCCTTTTGCGCACATTTGTTGACAGTTTGAAATTATGTGACCCTTACGTTGACTTCAATAGCGGTTTGTGTCTTTTTTTGAGCTTCAAACTTGTATCTTGCATTGAAGTACTGTTATTTTCAGAACAATCAAAGTGTTATTAGTTGTCAAACTTCTGTTTGCGCAATGCCAAAGCAGTTAAACAGCTGCTGCCAAGGGTTAGTAGCATTTTTATACGCTATTTTGAAAAAGAACGAGGATGTAAATATATAAAATTAAAATATTCGGTTCAAACTACAGTCCAATATTTTGTGTTAGCGTGTAATGGTAGTCCTAAACTTGAATGTTTTTACGGTTAGTTCTATTTCACTAAAAGTAAAAAACAAAATCAATTTTTTTTTTAAATTATTTCATCTTTTTTATGTTGAAAAAATTAGTTATTTTACAATAAACAAGCTCAAAAAATCCATCCATATGCTAGTTGAAATTATTTATGAATACTGAATAATTTTATGACGATCTGGCATCAGTGCACTCTAAAACTTAAATGCGCGTTTGATGGCGTGAGTCAGTTTTTATTTTCTATGAAGTGTAGATAGAATAATGAAGCATTTAAACATTTTATTCAAAACAACATTTTGCGTGAGGAAAATAGATCTTTCGATAAGAGTGATTATAAAGAATTACATGTATACGTTAATTTTCGCCACCATTCAAACACGTCCAGGACGTTTAATATACTTTTCAAAATTAGATAAATAAATAAGGCTGTCATCAAGAGTGCTCAATTAATGAGTTTGTTCAGCCTTCGCTTGTTTTATTTGTTTAGATGGAGGGGAAGTCCACGACCCAGCTGACTTGGAACAATTGAAAAATCGACGGAAGAAACGATTTCGCTTCCATTACCTCGTATTCGCGTAATTTCCAATATTTTTAATGCCACCCGGGATTTCCTGAAGCGAGATTGCATAATCTGTTACACAAAACAATAGCCCCAAACTTTTAATTTATTCAGAATACCAAATGTTTTTGTTGCTAAACTGTATTATAAACTTTTTGTCCCGGCCAAACAAGGATCTGACAAAACGTATAGTGATCGCTTGTAATGTTTCATTTCACTAGGGTTAATCAATTTTAATGACTCCTGGCTTTTAAATTAACTCATGAATTTCAGAATTTTGTTTAAAATGTGAATTGTGTCTTTGGTAAAATTGAGCTGTTATCATTAAAACAAAAATTCAAAAACAGCATCGTCAAAATAATGGACAAACCATTGACAGAATTTTAGTCTGGAGGTACGTCCGCTCTGAGAATTTCATGTGTGGATTGCAGACGATATCGATGGAGCTACAAATCGTTTTTCAAAATTCGTTGACACGTTGTATAGGGCTGGTTCATTTGTTGGCTCAGATGGCTGATTCATGTTCTTGGATTGTCCGTTATCATTTGCCTAACCATTTCAACGTTTTCTTCTGTCCTTACTCTGGGTCTGCCACTTCCTTGTTTCCGATTGACGCTTCCAGTTTGCCGATACACAAGGGAACGTTTCACTGACTTGCTAAAATAGTCGAAATTAATCTGGAAAAACTTTCCTGAAGTCCCCATATGCAGCTCTCATCGAATATATCCAGTTTCAATTGATTTTAACGTAATTAGGCTCGTTGAATTCCTTGTAAAATTTAGAAAAAATGTTACCAATTTTTGTCATATACAAATAAGAAACTGCATCACTGCACCTAAAAAATGCATTTTTGGGGTGCAATTTTTCCAGTCAATTAAAGAAAAAATCATAATTCGAGAATACATTGTCGAAACGGGCTGAATTTGGTTACTCGGGGGTTTTTGGGGACGCTGATCACGAATATGATCGGCGCATCCGATGACGGGTCAGAAATTGACCCCGATGAACCTGGGGACCAGGAACCCTGGTCACCAGGCCCATCTCCAGGTTTTCCCTCGAATTAGGCCTGAAACTAAACGAAAATGGTTACTTGGTGGTTTTTGGGGTCGCTGATCATGGATACGTTGTTAGTTTTGTTGTGCGTTACACCTGGAGGACCAGGAACCCTGGTCGCCAGGCCCATCCCCGAGGTTTTCCCTCGAATTCGACCTGAATCTAAACGAAAAATGGTCACTCGGGGGTTTTTGGGGTCGCTGATCATGAATACGTTGTTAGTTTTATTGTCCGTTACACCTGGATGACTAGGAACTCTGGTCGCCAGGCCCATTCGCTTCGAAATTCTCGGAATTGTGACTATAATATCTTGACGCCATTTTTTTTTAAATACGCGTCTTGAAGCGTACTTTTAAGATATTATAGTCACAATTCCGAGAATTTCGAAGCAAATGGGCCTGGCGACCAGGTTTCCTGGTCCTCCAGGTGTAACGGACAACAAAACTAACAACGTATTCATGATCAGCGACCCCAAAAACTCCCGAGTAACCATTTTCGTTTAGTTTCAGGCCGAATTCGAGGGAAAACCTCGGAGATGGGCCTGGTGACCAGGCTTCCTGGTCCCTAGGTTTATCGGGGTCAATTTCTGACATCAGATTCGTGATCAGCGACTCCAAAAACCCCCGAGTAACCAAATTTCAGCCTGTTTCAACCATGTATTCTCGAATTATGATTTTTTCTTTAATTGGCTGGAAAAATTGCACCTCAAAAATGCATTTTTTAGGTGCAGTAATGCAGTTTCTGATTTGTATATGACAAAAATAGGTAACATTTTTTTTTAAATTTTACAAGGAATCCAACGAGACTAATTACATCAAAATCCATCTTACTGCGGAAATTTTGGAGGTGGAATGCTAAATTTCGTCGTCTATTAAAATAAATTTCAATTGAAACACGTCTCTGTTCTCCATTAAAAACGAATTCTATTATTTATTTTACAATTCTACAACAATAAAGTTTCGCGTCAAGCTTCGACATAACCGCTATTTCCATCTTTCTTATTCGTAGCCAGATTTTCCGCTTTTTTTGTTAATGGCTCGTTATAATATGCGAAGTGGCCTCTTCGAATCAGATCAGATGTACAGACTGCGTCAGTTGATGTTAACAGATGTGGGTGTGGTTATGGTTATCGGTAATTTTATTGGAAAGTGGGCGAGGTCGCCGAAGCCACTATCCAATAAGATTATCGCTAACCATAACCACACCCACTCAATAGTCTACTATCTGTAAACATCAACTGACCTAGTCTGTATAAATTCTTGACGCTGAACTTTTTATTACGCCCACTTTTACGCTGAGAGCAAAACGCTTTCGGAGATTTCACCGCCTAAAGATCGGACATTTCTGTTCTTTCTCTTGAACGCCTGGGACCCGTTAAAATTTTCCATTTCGCAAACGGCCGTCGATCGGCAATCCAGTCGCCTACGCCTCGCCGTTTCCGCGCCATCTAACGATTTTCTTCTAACTGCGACTTTCCGTTCCCCTTATAGTTACCACTTTTGACTATCCTTTTGTGGCGTGCGTGACTAACGTCCGTAAAATACGCCGGTTTAAAAGTAAGTCACCTCTGCTCTCGTCCAATTTATCGTGCCAAATTGCGAAAGAAACCGATTACGCGAATTTATATAATTACAAGGTCGGACCTGGCGCTGTAATGGGGTTTTTAAATTCGGGTTACTTCCCTTTCTCGGGGTTTTCCGTTCGATTTCGTTTTTTTCCGTTCGATTGTTTTCGTTTCCTGCGGATTTTCCAGTGGTACTGAGACGGTTGCGTTCGAGGAGGTACTAAAAATGCGTCCCAATGCGCGAAAGTTGTCCGGAAAGTGTGCTACAGCGCAGACCAAAGAGACAGGAGTGAAAATGTGTTAATAATGTACATACAGGGTTTGTCCGGCAAGTAATGTCAGTGAATTTTTTTCCCGAGACTGTACGCGCCAGCCCGCGCTTTACGTGCTGGGATTGTGGTGGGGGGATCTGGCAACAAGATCCAACAAGCGTCAGTTGGCTACCGGTCGTTGTAGCGGTCGCATCACTCGTTCTTTGAGAGTCGTTGCAGGGACCCGGTGCAAGAAAAAATGCAACGTTCGCTTGAGCAACGGATGGCGATCAAGTTTTGTGTGAAACTGGAGAAAAGTGCTGCGGAAACTATTCCAATGTTGAAGAAGGTATTCGGCGTCGATTGTCTTTCAACCTCCAGTTCCAACAACAATGTGAAACGTGTGCGTGACTTGTTGAATACTGACCGTCGTCTAAGTGTCCGTTTAATTTCCGAAACATTAGATATTACGAACACCATTGTTCACGAAATTGTGTCGGAGTCTTTAGGAATGAGGAAGGTGTGCGCGAAGCTCGTGCCAAAAATGCTAAAGGACGATCAAAAAGCGAGGCGCGTCGAAACCTGCCAAGAACTTTTGGACACCTGCGAAGACAACCCCGCTTTCATTGATGACGTCATTACCGGGGACGAAAGTTGGGCCTATGGCAAAGAGGCAAAGTGCGGAATGGCACACGTCCAACTCCCTCGCCCCCAGAAGGCCAGGATGTCCAGGTCAAAGATCAAGACAATGCTGATTGTCTTTTTTGATTGCCGGGGATTGGTCCACAATGAAAGGACTTCATTTTGGGTCGGTGAAAAACATTCAGAAGGCTTGCACCGACGCTTTAAAGGCGATTCCGGAAAACGACTACCGTGCGGCTTTTGATGCGTGAAAGACCCGCTGGAACAGATGTGTGGACGCAGGAGGAATGTATTTTGAAAGTTTCTAAAGATTTGTACACATAGAACCAATAAAAACCATTTTTCAAAGCTCACTGACATTACTTTCCGGACAAACCCTGTACCTATCACTTGTGTCATTCAGAAACACCGACTGTCTTCAGTGCTTCCACAACCAATAGTCTTTCTGCATTTCTTCTCGTTAAGCGCGAGCGATTTAGCCTGTACGCATGGTTGTAGAAGGAAAATTATCGTTCCATATCTACTGAAGTTAAAGGTGCAAATTCAAAATAGTTCACATGGACAGAGGACGACACACCACCCACTTTATTTTCACGAATTTCACACAGTTATTTGTATCACCAACAGTTCTTAGTTGTCACTAACATCAGTACATTATCATTTTTACATCTAACTATTTCTATACTTTTAGCCGCTGCAAAATGCATATTTCGCAAAAAAACGTCTAAAGTGAATATTGTAGACCACGTTCCACGAAAGGCTACATGCGCAAAACATTATGCACAAATCAGACCAAAACTCCTCTTTTCTAACTGTACCACTAATATTTTGTTGATGGATATTCGAATCTAAATGTATTTCACATTCTCGGCGTCTACGAAATATATATCGTCGATTGCAAGGAATACATAAAATATGTGATCCGTCTATTCTAAAATCTTAATTTTCGATCAACTTTTTAAGTCTATTTACTACTGTCATCTACTGTCATTATTGCAAAAATACACACAGAATCATAAATACACTCTCAAAACTACGTACACGTTGCAAAATACGTATATACACACGTTTATTAGTTAATCACTCACGACACACAATTAATTTTAAACACGGCGTTCTACCGTCCATCCGCTCGCATCGAGTTAACGTACAACACTATCCGCACGGGAGGGCGCGTTACTAGACACGGTCACCGGCGTACGTATGCACGAGCAAGAAATACACGCGTACATAATTTACAAGGCGCTTAAAAAAATACGGGATACTTCGATTATCATAGAGTTCTATAGCGTTGTAGCACACTTTCCGGACCCTAATTGTAAGATAGCAGTGGCAGTGGCGGCTCTTGTTAAAAAATGTGGTGTTGCAAGTGAATTTCAGAATCGAAAGTTAGAAATTTTAAGGGTTAAAAGTAACGAGCCATTCAAAAAAAGTCATCAAATCCGTCTATGAACGGGAGAGATGGAAATAGCGCTTATGTCGAGGCTCGAAGTGAAACTTTGCTATTGTCAAACCTCTGACAAACAGCTGTCACAATTCTAAAATAAATAAATAATTAAGTCATTAAACTTTCCACCGAATTAATTTCTATTTACGATGAAAATACTCCCACGCCCACGAGGGACACTCCTCTACACTGCTGCGGAACGACAACTGGCTGAAATATGTGGCGTGTTTTTAAACAACGCCAGCGGTTCGAGCTAGTTTAACTAACACGGAACCGCAATAGTTGCACTTGGAATGCACCCTGCTGCAAATCTTATTAACGAGGTATTTACGCAAGAAAATCATTCGCTGACGCGCAGGCGTGTGTATCTAAAACATAATAGGCGTGCTACTCGTCAAAGAGATTGAACCCAAACCGAATTGCAATCAATCGGCTAGAAATTACGTTGGACGGTTTCAAGTTGGGCCAATCTGGATCATACGGTGGGGCGGGCCAATCGATAAAAAACGAACGAAAATAATCGCGTCAGTTTCATTGCAACGCCGCGCCGTGCCATTAGGACGTCATAATGTTTATCCCCTTGGCGTTTATCTCTCTGCACTCTCTCTCTCTCTCTCTCTCTCTCTCTCTCTCTCTCTCTCTCTCTCTCTCTCTCTCTCTCTCTCTCTCTCTCTCTCTCTCTCTCTCTCTCTCTCTCTCTCTCTCTCTCTCTCTCTCTCTCTCTCTCTCTTCTCTCTCTCTCTCTCTCTCTCTCTCTCTCTCTCTCTCTCTCTCTCTCTCTCTCTCTCTCTCTCTCTCTCTCTCTCTCTCTCTCTCTCTCTCTCTCTCTCTCTCTCTCTCTCTCTCTCTCTCTCTCTCTCTCTCTCTCTCTCTCTCTCCTCTCTCTCTCTCTCTCTCTCTCTCTCTCTCTCTCTCTCTCTCTCTCTCTCTCTCTCTCTCTCTCTCTCTCTCTCTCTCTCTCTCTCTCTCCTCTCTCTCTCTCTCCTCTCTCTCTCTCTCTCTCTCTCTCTCTCTCTCTCTCTCTCTCTCTCTCTCTCTCGTCTCTCTCTCTCGTCTCTCAGGAGATCTCTCTCTCTCTCTCTCGTTTTTCTGGCGCTGGGGATTAAATCATCGCACGCGTACAACGCATTACTTTAATGCGCCTCCCTCTATGCAGGCGCAAATTTTACTCTCAGCGATATTAAAAGAGTACAGTGACAATCATGTCACATTGTTTAGACTGTTTGAGGTTAGGTAAAATAAAGGTGATAACATACCTTAAAAAGTCCTGTCAAAAGTATACGTCAAAGTGGTCAGAATCTTGTCTGTTTTTGAGACGTCACCACTCCTTATCTAGGTACGTCAAAACTCCTCCTACTTTTCATAATGTGCCGACCGTCAGGTCTGTAGACTGTGAGACACGCCTACTTAAACAGGGCAGCATTTAGAAAAATCAGACCATGACCATGTTTTTTGTTGTTGGCCCAAATTGCCGGAAAATCACAAATCTTTCTCCTACACGTAATTGCTCTAATAACGCCTAATAATGCGTAAAATGTAATCAACATGTGTTGTCATATATTTTTGGGGATGCTGAACATGATTCCTGGGTTTATTGGGTTCTATTTTGCACTCAAAAGACCTGTAAGTAATTGATCATTTTTTTCAGTTTTTTAAAAAATCTTTGACCTCATACACTCAAGTTATATGCCGTATTTAAACAATGTTATTTTGACAAGCTGTGTCATTTCAGAGGTATTTTGACCCGCTGAACATTATGGTGTTGTCAAAACTTGGACCAAGTGCTCCTAAAGGCCAATATTGGGGGGAAATTGCGTTAAAAATGACTCAATTTATGACGTTAGGAAAAACTGTTTTGATTTCGGACTCTCAAAGTTTGTATATTATTTAAAAGTTCAAGGATTGATGCAAAAATTGAACAATACTTTCTTACTCAATACGTCTAAAAATGTCGGAAATAAATATTAAAATATTGGAAAACTGTAGATTGAGGATTTATGAGATGATTCAAAGGCAACATTTAGACTTTGTTAAAATGTCGCAGATCGAGAAATTTTTGGAGTTATTTCCTCCCAAAATTATCATTCTGGAGGATCTAGGCCAAATTCTGACAACACCGTGATGTTCAGCGGGTCAAATGTGCGGGCCAAATGTGCATTATTGTTGCGTGTAGTTTTTGTACTGAATCCTACTGAACCACGATCTATAAAAACACTTTACACCATACTTGCATCAGCGACAACCAGAATTAACTCTTAACTATTAATAAACTAACGGAACGGTTTAAAAAGGCTTTTATTTATAGCGACGGAATCGATGAAGCGGATATCGTGGTCGGAAACGCGAAGAAAATGAACCTAGAAATGGGCGCTTGTACGGCGTGAGCCAGAAAAAAAATTCATTATATAAATTTAACTGCCTACACAACGTTGATTTTATATCCCACTGTGGCTTAGGTTACTTTCTACAAAAACCGCGATAATGACTCAAACGTCAACAACCTTAAAAGCTTTCTTGATTTTTCTTGAAAGATAGTGAACTACTACAGTACAATCCATACTGTCATCTCTACTGGAGTACAGGTCGCAAGATTTGACCCAGATATGAGGAAGGAAAGTTTAAAGTCGTAAAAAAACTCTTCATAATTAGCTTTTTTAACGCGCCTATTAGGTAACTCGATGATTGGAAAGTCAAAGAAAAACCGCGCTAACTCGTAAAGAAAATTAACTGGCGGCCTACTTGCTGCGATCAGAGGCGAAATTTAAAATGAAATAAAGACCTTGTCAGCGATCGACTAAACTATAAAGAGGCCGTAAAAATGGGGCCTATTAAGAGTGCTCGTGTTGAACTACACAATTAATTTGTCGATATTATGACGATAAAATTCACGTAAAGCGTAAGCAGTGGCGGCCGTTTGCGGATAGAAAGGAAAAGCAGAGAAAGTTTGGAAATCACATTGTCACAATTCTGTAATGAACTAATAAAGCATGACGAATAAATAAAATTGTTTTCCTAAGAATTCTTACTCTTCTCCCACTAATTTTGTTATACATTGCATTGAGCAGGGCATTGAGTCACCAAAAGATAGTGAGAAGATAAAAAGAGTAAGAAGAAAAGACTATGTAGTTTTAGTTTCAGTTTAATACGAAAAATTTAATATACTAAATACTTGCTTTTACACCACTTGTCTCAATAGGTCAAGCAGATTTCACTTAAGATACCACCTCATCACCTGAACCAAGAAACACGTTTATAATAATAATATAAGAATTGTATTCATCCCAACGATCATACGTCAAATACGAACAATCTTCAATTTTATATACTCGTTTTACACTTTAGTAGCAGCAGCCCTAAATTTGAATGAAATACAGTAGCATTGAATGCAAGTGCTACATTAATTGCTACTTTCTCGACGCGCGTTTCGCCAACTAAAGTTGGCATCTTCAGATGATTAAAACTAAATTCTAACGTACACACTTGCACTATTTATACCAAATTTGTTGCAACGGTCCACTGAACCGTAACATCTGTCTTTGTTTATCAGAGCACACAGTGGACTGGTGGGTATCGGACCATTGTCCTTATTCATACTACTCTTACACTTAATGATTTCTAAACTTTCAAAAGCATCCAAATGTCTACTGTTTGTTACATTTCTAATTAATTTTAAATTATTTATGTCTATCCTATGGTTGTTGTCAAAAGCGTGTTGGGCAACACAAGATTTTTCCGTTCTGCCATATTTCAAATGAGCCATGCGTTCTTTAAATCTAGTCAAAATAGATCTTTTTTGTTTGCCCAATATATTTTTGATCACAGTCTTTACAACTTATTTCGTATTTTCCTGACTTTTCGTTATTGTCGATTTTGTCTTTGGGGTTTCCCAAAAGCGTCTGTAGTTTATTTTTAGAATTATAAACCAAATTAATATTAATATTTTTAAAATTTGTATCTAGTCCGCGGGTGAATTTAGGTTCATATGGTAACGAAACAAATTTCGAATTGTCAGCATCTCTACGAAAAGTCGTGGAATTGTACAGGGTTCTCTTAAATGTATGCTTCCTTATTAACATCCATTAATGGACTGAGTAACCGTTATTCCTAGCTATATTCTTAATTAATCGTTTCTCATGTTCAAACCTTCTTTACTGGGGGAAATTTAACAAACGGTGAATATAAAATTAAAACTTGCCATTTTATGTTGAGAAGGGTGGTGTGAATCGTTGGGAATATATCTAAGAGTCGCGGTTTCTTGCCTCTACACATCAATCTCTAACTTATTTTCACTATTTCTAATAACTAATGCATCTAAAAATGATAGCTGTTCATTGTGTCCCATTTCATATGTAAATTTTATGATAGGGAAACGTTTATTTAATTTAGCAACAAAATTATTTAAACTAATTCTAAACTAATTATATCGTCCACATACCTGAACCAGACTCTAGGGAAATACGAAATACTCGAATTTATCTTTTACTTATGTCTCAAATTTATTTATTAAAAGATTTGCAATGAAAGGTGACAAGGAGTTACCCATTGCCGTTCCTAATATTGCTAATATATTGCCAATACATACACAATTTTTAAAATATTGTAGGCCATATATTGCCTTTAAGGGTTACGCGTGCCTATGGATGGCACGCGTTCGAGGTCAGTGCAGCTGTAGTTTAAGAAGGCAATGTCATTTTACATTGCCTATATGTATACATTGACATTGCCTGACAATTGATATTTGAAACTAGGATTGGAAATACTATAGAATTAGTTTAAAACGGATAGCTGTAAAGCTAAAAAAGTTCCATTTTAGAATGGCAATTTCTGTTGTGATATATGTATACATAATATATGTAGGTATAAAAAATTTAAAAATGGTACTGAAACGACTCTTGTGTGCTTTTTCGATATCACCAAAGGTCTCTGCTTCGTTAGTTCCTGTCACATCCCCGAATCCCGAATAGAGGTTATTAGGCAGATGGTGAGAGGGGGGTGTTGGAGGGGTGGAAAGGGGGAGGCTGGCAATTATATCGCGGAACGTTGACAGCGGCGTGGCGCGTCGGAGCGATCGTAAAACGAGGAAATAATGGCGTAATAATGGCGCCAGGGGAGCGTTCAGAATTGTCGACGATCAGGAATTAAAACGCTCCGGAATCCGCGTGGCGCGTCGTTATTACTTAAACGGCGCTTTTGGGCGTTCGCAGCGTCGACAAATTTTGCTCGCCTTCGGAAATTTAACGGCGAACTCCTCGTTCGAGAAGGAGAGTCGCTGTTTGGATTCGAATCGTCCAATCGAATTATCCCGGTTGGTACTTCGTGAGGAATTAAACTTCCAAAGTACAAATCAAAAAAAGATATTGTCGTTGAGTGTTTATGCTACAGGCACCAGCATCTTGATAAATACTGTATTTTCATTCTAAATTGAAAATAGGTAGAAAAAAGCAAGGTTGTCAGATATACTTCATACTTCAGTAAACTGTTAGTTCGTGACGTTCTTAGAAAGCTAGTTTGGAAATATTTAAAAAAAAATACATAGATATAAATTTATTAGTTAGCATTAAAATAAAGCGTTTAAAATTGCTGGAAAAAAATAATTATAAATTAAAACAACTTTATGTATAACTATACTTAAGAAAATTTTGAAGAGCCGGCAACGCGATGCCGCGAGCGAATGCCGATCCAGTATACTATTGGATTGCTTTGTACCTAATACTCCTTAAATACTTATTCGGTCCACTGTGCCATAAAATTTTTACGACGTCGTTAAAATGATTTACGACTAGGAATTCTACTTATTTAAGACGCCAGTGACGTGTATTTCAGCTAGGTTATTTTTTGAGATTGTCTGGCTAAATGAGCATTATTTACAGCAAATTATATTACAAATATTAAGAGTTTTGTATGCAGGCTAATTTTAATCTATATTGATTTGAATGAAAACAATTATTTCACAATTTTCGAATTTATAAATATATGCACGCCCATGGAATCATAAAGTTGCACCGATCTTTTTTGTTCCCCAGGCTTATTTATCATTTTCAATTAAAAATAGAAGGACTATAATCCACGTTGGTTATATGTTTGAAAGCGATACATATGACTAACATTCAGTGGTGACTCGGGGGAAGGGTTTAGGTGAGGCAGGTCTTGAAGAGAAATAACAACTTCATCGAAAATTCATTTTCCAATTAAGGGGTAACAACACCACTGTAGAATTTTCAAAAAAATCGATTTTTTGTTTTTTTTGGCTTAAAACATACTTTGAATCCTCTAAAATACGAGGCAGTTTTATACATCAAAAAACTATATACTATACTTTTATACATACTGCATCAGAACTACTCGTAAGATATTCTGAGATGCTATACAAAACTTTTCTCAATTAGAAAAACATTTTTTTGAAAGCATTACAATTATTGATACATTTAAACTTATTAGGTAATTTATTATAAAGACGTACACCCATATAGGTAGTAATGGAACGTCTTACCTACTGATTTCTAACTTCGGTGCTACACTACTAGATGTTGTTAGAAGCTATGTTTACTCAATTTGAAAAAAATCAAGTGAAAGTAAGTTAGTGTAGGCCTGAAGAGAATGAAAAGTATGAAGATTGGTATGAAGAGCGTTTGACAAATTATAAAAATTCTGGAGATGGATATCGGTGTCATATAATTTATTGAAGATACAGTCATACAATTTTTACTTGGAAGCCGATGCTATGCGCATCAAATGCGTCGCGCATTCTTTGATCGGCAAAAGAGGCACGCTCCAGCATTAAGGGGGGGTAAAGGGTCGGAAAATAGTTTTTTTTTGTTTTTTTTTTCTGATACTATAACTTATAAGAAATATTTTCAGAAAATTTGGAGTCATTAGGAGCGAAACTTTTCGAGTTATAGACAATTGAGTTTACGGGCGCTCGGGTCTCCCTTGACCATCATTACGCTCGGCGCGGCAAGTGGTTTGTAGCAGCTGCTCTTTTCTGTTTCTCTCTTTCTAATTTCTATAGGCATGAATAGACTCGTTTGTTGTTATTCCATGCATATCGATATTCCATGCATTTGAAATGCATGTAATAGAATCTCCAGCGCTTCCAAATAAAAATTCCAGATCTACAGTCATGCTCAAATGAGGAGCTTGCTGCAAGAACAAGGCAGCTCCATTTTCAAAGCGTGACGAGGTTAGCTGCTTATAATTTCGATAAAAAATTGTAGGCGTTATTTAACGCAAATTCCACACATCTCAGTGCATGGAGTATACATCCTGACATATGCTGAGCTGCGTCGAATTTGCGTTACATAACGTCTAATATTTTTATCGAAATTATAAGCAGCTAACCTCGTCAAAATCGTTGAAAATGGAGCTGCCTTGTTCTTGCAGCAAGCTCCTCAAATGTATTAGACACCATACATTTTCTAAAGTTCTTATCTCAAGAAAAGATGCTCATTAAAACTGTGTGAAGAAAACAATTGCACCCCCGAGTGTCTAACGAGCTATAAAAAAAAACATTGATTTTACGGATTTGCAGTTTACTACAGGTTTATAAAAACTGTTACATATAATATGATATTTTATTTGTATCTACATAAATTAGTGATGATTTTTGAGTTACCCCTATATCGGACCATATCACTTTAGCCCATTATTCGACTGCCCACTTTTCATGTTTTTTTTTTTGCCCAATTTAACCGTTCCTTCTTGTGACTTACTATTAACAGTGGTTTGCGAAGGGATCTACGGGCATGCAAGCCGATTTCCTTAAAATGTCTCCTTACTGTTTGTGCAGATACAGCCACATTGCTTTGCCCTTAACTCGTAGGCAATATTTTGTGCACTTTTTGTCTGTTCCTGTAGAGTTATTCTTGTTAAAATACGATCTTCCCTCGCAGTTGTAATTCTTTTACTGCCACTTTTTGGCCTATTCGCATAAAAACCAAAAACAAATGCTTAATTGTAGTCTTTATAGCACATCGTGAAAATTTCAAGCGTTTGACAATAGCAGCTAGCAATACCACCCCTCTGAATTAAGAATCATAATTTCCCTCGTTCTACTTCTGTTAATTTGCGCACTTTTGGCATTTTTACAACCACTATTTAATTACAAACAAACCACTATGAAAAGCCTTCTGATAGTAAACAAAGATCCGTCATACATTCGTATTTTTACACCTGCATTGTTTTTATATCCACAACCCTTAGTTATTCATTATAAGATAAGTGCATAGCGAGGCTCTTATCTCGGTTTGTAGTACACCGTCTTTCCCCAAATTTCAGGTATCTATGGAAGCTTACGATTTTATAAGGGTGTCTAATACATTTGAGCATGACTGTATACATCTACGGAATTGCTTACTTTCCTCCAACATTGAAACATATCTAAAAACATTCGCAAAGATACAAGTCCATTAAAAATTGATTTAAAAAACACTTGGACAAGCCCTTAGTCCGCCTCTGGGATTCCGGCCATGTCGCCCGAATTTCCTACGATCAATTATAACGCCTCCCCGACTCGACTAGCTCCCAAACGCGAAAATCTCGTCGGTAATTAAAAAGCAACACGGACGCGACAGCCCGCAACGATAAAAATCGGGGCAAGGTCCATTTACTTCCCGGCTTTATTGTGCTTCCCGCTAATTGTCGGCGGCAAAAGGCTCGCCCGTAAAACGCTTTTCATCCCCCGAGGGTGGCGAGATGAATCACCCTCACGTCGAGGGAAGATAGCCCGGCGCCTTCATCTTTTCTAACTTGTGTTCGTGCCCCACTTCCGTGACCTCTCGTTGGCGAAAGTATTGGTTAATCATCAGAGACGAGAATCCGTGGATCATAACAGGGAGGTACTAAGGGGGGAGTAAGTAGCGGTGGAGACTTGTGTAATTGGAAATTGCCTTATTTTTGTAAAGAAGCATGGGACTCATGGGATCATATTTTGGGCGAAGATTATTAGACTTAAATAGAAGACTAATAGCAAAAATAAATAAATACGAGACGTGTAAATTAAGCAATGAGACTGACTTTTTTTTTTAATTTTTTTATTCGAATAGAATTACAATTCAGTAGTGTCTTCTTCAAAATAACTTCCCTGGGAAGCCACACAGCGCTGGATACAGTTCTTCCATTCTTCATAGCAGTGCTGGAACTCATACACTGGACTAGCCATCAGCTGGTCGGTTACAGCCGTTTGAATGTTTTCTATGGTCCCAAAATGACGTCCCTTGAGGCGATTTTGCAATCTCGGGAAGAGAAAAAAGTCACAAGGACGGACTCGAGTCAGGAGAATAAGGAGGCTGAGGTGCCACAGGAATTTTTACTGACTAAAAACTCGTTTACTGAAATGGACGTGTGACAAGGCGCATTGTCGTGATGCAACATCCAGTTGTTCTTGATGTTTGGTCTCACACGCATGACCCTTTTTCGAAGTTTTTCAAGGACCTCTCTGAAAAGTGTTGATTTACTGTTTGGCCTGGAGGCACAAACTCTTTGTGGACAATTCCCTGGCTATCAAAAAAAGCAAATCAGCATGCATTTGATCTTCGACTCGCTCATTCTTGCTTCTGTGGGTCTTGGAGAGCTTAAAGTGTGCCATTCCATGTTTTGGCGCTTGGTTTCCGAGTTGTACTCAAACATTCAAGTCTCATCACCAGTAATGACACGTTCCATAAAATGGGACCATTTTCAATCGATTCTAAAAAGTCGAGATACCTTTCTCTCCTGATATTCTTTTGTTAATGCGAAAGGTTTTTTTGAACCATTTTTGCGCAGATTTTTCTCATCCCCAATTCGTTAGGCAAAATCTACTGAAGGTGCATTACATGTTAACCTACCGCCCTTCCAAGTCCCGTCTCCGCAGTGTCGCTAGATCGGGCGCTACGTTGCCAGTCTCATTACTTTACTTACACACCTCGTAAATGGCTGCCTTACCAAAAAGATATGTAATCCATTAAACAAATAATCTGTTTTGGGTAACGAAACAATACATTAGGTTAAACAAAGGTTTAGGTGTCAAATAAAAAAAATTGTTACTACTATATCCTGTGTATTTAAATATACAGTCAAACCAGCAAATAATGAAATGAGTCATCCTTCCACTGTGGTTGGAATAGTCAGTGGTAGAGCGAAAATATGTTTTGTGTAGAGATATTAAAATGTGTTGTTTAGGATATGATAAAACTTATTCCATTACATAAAATTTAGTCACATTAACGACAACGATTCGGTAATGGCAAATAAATATCAGTAGAAAGTTACTTATCTGTTGGTTAGACTGTAGGGCTGGAAAAAAATAAAATGTAACATCGTTACTTTCTCTGAACGCAAACACGTCGTTGATGACACAAAAACTGCTGAAAACATTATATATACCTATTTCGTTTGTGATACGCCGTATGAATGATATACATATATATGTTTGCCGTCGTTATTTAATATTGTCTTTTCATTTTTTCCAGCGCGACAGTCCACATCACCGTCTCCGACATCAACGAGTACGCCCCAACCTTCTCAGAGCCCAGCTACGTGAGACAGGTCGACGAGGGTAGGATCTATAACGAAATCGTCAGGGTGGAGGCAACTGATAGGGACTGCACCCCCAAATATGGAGACGTCTGCAAGTACGAGATCCTCACGTCGGATCAGCCCTTCGTCATCGACATGGACGGCGTCATCAGGTAAGATCTCCGTCCGTTTTATTTTCGGTTTAGGGCTAGAGTTGGACAGTCTTCCGCGTTGCCGGTTTGTGTCCAGTATCTGCAACCATTAGCGCAACTAGGATGGGGTTAACGGCACAGGGAACGAAAACCGATAAAGCTTTTTCAAAGACAGTTCTATCAAAATTTAGAGTGCTCAGATATTGCAAGAACATTCACTTACAACATTCTTTTATCATAACTGGGGTAGTAGTAGTTATAACTATATGTAGCCCATCTTGAGACAAAATTAGCCAGTAACGTTGTTAGCAGCGCCACCTAGCCTAATAATAGTATCGTCAGTCTTATTGCAGGTCATTCAATCTATGCTACAACAAAGGTGTGGCATTACTCATTATTTCTTTGCGCGGTACAAACATCCAAGCATTTTCTTATATAATTTACTTGTGCTACCCCATTTTGTTCGTCTTTTAATCATCTTACGACTTTTTTCCTGCAGGAACACAGAACCACTGGACTACGAGCCTCCCACAACCACATCCTCTCGGTCATCGCCTATGACTGTGGCATGCGACAGAGCTTCCCGGCCCTCGTCACCATCAAGGTGAACAGGGTGTGTCGGTTGGGCTGGCGGGGCCTACCGGAAAGGGTGGACTACGCCCCCATGACGGGCAAACAGGAGCTGTTCCCTTCGGCCAGTTTGGAGCTGTGCGATGTACCCTGCAATGTGAAGGAGCTGAGAACTCGCGTGACTTGGCCACAAGGTAAGCGAGACACGTGTTCATTGTGGGTGCATGAAATTGCCCCACTAGACTAGACAAAATAAAAAAAACAAGTACATAAAACTGATGGAACATGGTCGATTTATTTATTTATATTCTTTTGTGATGTTTCATGTGGGAAGTTGAAGAGAAACGCCCTGTATTTTTTTCGGTCAATGTAATATAACTTTCAGTCCACTTTTTTTTTCATTATGGATGTTTTAGTTACAAATGTAAACATTTTCTATTTTCTTCAGTTTTAAGGATCTTTCTTAAATGTTACTGTCGAACTATTCATAAATGTGAACAGTAAATTGAACAGAAAACATACTTTTGTGACATGCAAGCAGCCCATTCGGCGTGCGAATGGGAAAATTTATTCCCAGTACGCCCCTGCGCCATTTCGCTAAGTGCGGTCCTGTCCTCTTAACGTCGTTAGTCATTTTATTTGTCGCCCGTCCGTATATAGGCAACCCGCAATGCGCGGCGCGAGAGCCGTGAATCATTTATCAATTTATCATTTGATTAGGCCGTATTTTTTGCTCTCGGTTGGCGAATAAGGGCTTTTGGTGCTTGAAAAAAACACCAATATCCCCGTTTCTATGTGTATACACATATGTATACCACGTATAATGCAACACAATACGACGATATGTTCGTGACGTGTGACAATTCTATAAACACGTTGAATTGAGTGTTTATTTCCCTAAAAAATTCCAACAGATCGATACATAACAATTGCCGGGCTCTCAAAAAATGCCGGCGGTAATATAATATGTAAAAGTACAAAAGGTGGGCGCGTTTTTTTTTTTTCAGTAGGCTTACGATTTGAAAAGCCGTCTGACGCCTTGCATTTTTTGCAATTTTCATTAAAATGATTAATAACACGTAGAGGATCAAATATGGCTTCTGTAGACGGAGTGGGAAACCTTGTGTCTGAAGACAGATTTCATTTCAGTTTGGACCGATTTTTTTTTATTTATCCTAGCTCGACGTCAAGAAACAAACTAACCTTGAGAAATAAAATCTTTTTTGAGCGGTATGTGAATTGGGCAGAATATTCGCAACTTGTTGGGACGGCTGATTGATTTTCTTACATCTTCACAACGGATCATGGGACCCAAACCATATTTTATAGGGTTGTGATTAGACCTAGATCGATACTTGTAGCAAATAATATGAGGTGGTCATTGGACATAAATGGGCTTTTGTACCAAAAATATGTTTAAATATTATTGTGCATTTAGTAATAGTAACAGCTGTATGTCTCTATTTAATATTAAATCCTGGTTGACAATAAATTCGGTTCCATACAAAAATTTACATTTTATCAGTTTTTTTTTTATCATTAGTTCATTTGTACCGGTCCTGTACTTGAAGTGTTGCATGATAAATGTATTTGTGAAAAGTGGATTGAAAATATATGCACTTATTTATCTATAATTTTTTGCAGTTGATTATTTAGTAATATAACGGATTTACTTTTTTTTTCTTTTAAATATGTCTTCATAACAAATAATAAATACTAATATGTTTTTAAAAAATAGATTTGCTATAATGACATTTTTTTTCTGAGGGTTTTTCCTTTATAATAAAAAACATAATTATTTAACATGAATATCCACTGATTTTGCATTATTCAAGAATACTTATCGAGACATTGCATAAACAATAGTAATTCTTGCATACCTATTTTTATTACTTATTGAACAGGCAAGCTCCTATTTATGGGCCATATAACTGAAGAATGTGTGGTGATAACAGAAAAATGCGTCTTCTTGCCCAACCAAAAAAAGAACAATGGCCATTTTCTTTTGATTTATGACTATTACTTGAGATATAAAATTCATGTTTGTGAAATTCGTGGTGAATTCGTTGCTGATTCATAGATTCAAAATCACCACAAAAATCGAGGTGTTTATCATCTTTTTCTGCCAAAACTAGTAGGCTTGTGAATAAAGCTGGCTAAATGGGGGATGCATGGAATTGAAATAGCCTTTCACACGTTTGACATACTTTATTATGAATAATCACATTATTCGACGTATTGCTTATAGCGGAGGTTGTACAACAGCACCAACTGACACGGGACTATTGCAATCAAATTAAATTGAGGCAAATTTCATCACATGCTACACGAGTTGCCTAAGTGTCGTGCCGCCTTAACCCAACATTACTCATGAGTTACAAACATCGTCAAAAATTTTTTGACTGATTTTTGATTTTTGATTTTTGAGTTTTGAAAATCTTGACAATGTGATACAAGAGCCTTCCAGATCAAATATCACGTTTCTGATGACGAGTGTGTGACATAAACATACTTTAATAAAAAAGAGCATTTTATTTAAATTACACCTTAACTATATCGAAAACAATATACAAGGGAAACATAACCTAACCTAAAGTTAAAACTTCCATTGTCTGCGAACGTGAAACTCAATCGTTATAGAGACACATCAGTTCGTGCAACTTCAACTCCTCCACCTTGCCCACGTAGGTGCAGCCCTTTATCTCGCTCTGGCACGATATCTGCAACGTCTCCAGGATGTCCTCGAATCACGAAGTTCCTAGAGTTCCCGATGAACGCCTTGCAGAACGGGCATATCGTCATCTTGGACTTGCAGTTCTTGCAGACGCTGTGCCCCAGGTCGCAGTTGTACACCGGGGGATGCATGTATTCCTTGCATATGGGGCACTCGGAGTTCTTGCCAATATTGTCCACCTTCAAGTTAGGTTTAGGTTTGGTATCTTGTTCCGATGCTTCGAAGCCATCCAGCAGCTTCACCGTGTAAGTCAGCTTCATGTCGGGGAGTTTGGTCAAGTCCTGGAACCTCGTGGTCATGAAATCGAAGCTGCTGTGCTTTATCAGTCCTATTCTCAGATAATTTATGGAGTGCAGCCTTGGGTTGAACGGTTTTACCTCTTGGTTCTTCATTGTGTACGACGTGTCGTCCTCGTCCGAAGCCAAGGTCACCGAAACGGTGTATTTCAAGTCGGATTGGTTCCTGCAGAAGGAAAAACACCCCAAAATAGTAGTCATACGAGACTATGTCGCCAGTATTTTCATCGTAGTTGCAGTCGCTGTGTATGTAGAGCAGGAAAGGCATCTGCTTGAACACCACGAGGCACACCTGGTTGTCCGAGTTGAAGTTCCACACCTTCTCCTCCTTCATGTTCTTCCTGGCCGTGACGTGGTTGCTGGAGAAGACGTAGTCCTGGTGGAACTTCTGGAAGTGCGGCGACACGTCCCTGATCTCGTACCTTACGTCGCAGTAGTCGAACGGGCACGATATGGTCCTGGCCTGGCACTCGGGATGGTATTCCCCGGGGTTCGAGGACGGCATCTTGCTGAGGTTGTAGTCCCTGGCGTAGCCGGCCGGGCACAGAATGACGTTGCGGCGGCACTTCTGCTCGTGCTTCGGCACGTCGTTCCAGGAGAGCTTGTCGCCGCAGTAGGTGCAGGGGAAGAGGACGAACTGCGCCAGGCGCTCGTAGACGTGGTTCCTGGGCCAGCCGGGGTTGCAGCGGCCGCAGCTCACCTTGTCCTCGTGCGTGGATATGGGCGGCACGGACAGGTAGCCGTGGCACAGGTCGCACCTGGAGATTGGAGGTCACGTGATCGGGTAGGAGGAGCTTGGCGGCCATGTCGCGCACGGAAATCGGACCTGGGAAGAAGAAGTGGCGATTCAGTGTCGGTGTTGAATAGAATGGGCCTTATCGTTAACTTTTAGAGGTTGCTTGCGTTTGAGGATAGTTTTTTTTACGTTCTCCTCACTTCTTGGCGAGTTAAATTGCAAACTGAATTCAAATAACCTTAATAACTTTTAAGTCTAGCTATATGTAGTGTGTAAATAATTAAATGGTATATTGGCGGTCGGTCGATGACCAAATTTGAAGGCATCTTTAATGAAACGTGGAACTGGCAGTCGCTGTTGCCACATCGAGATTAAACTTGTTAAAAATAATTGCACAGCCGTAGGGAAGTTGTAAAAATGGTAACAGTAAATTATATTATTCACGACACAGTGTAAAAATGGAATTAATTCGTAATATTTTTGAGCAGAGCAACAGGTTTTTGGGTAGCCTCAAATTTCTCCAAAACGGTAATTACAAGAAGTGATAAGTAGTTAAAGACGACATGTAGACATAACGAAGTAATCTAACAATTCGCTGAGTCGATAATGGAGTTTTTTTTATAGATAAGGCGTTTGATAAGTCCGTTTTTGGAGAAGTATTTAATGAAATTCCTCAGGATTAAAGGATTAAGAATAATGTTTGTTGCCTTTTCGGTATATTTTACGCGTAGCTGTTGTTTGTTAAACTAATAAAGGCTAGTAAATATCATTAACTTCCAGTTAGTGGTACAGGTCCATTGACCTTCACGGCGCATCCAGGTATTTGTAAAGTTAGTGAATTAGTTAACCATTAAAAGTGGAAAAGAAATAAATTCTAACGAACTTTATGACAGCCATTCAACTCTGATGCATTCATTTCTACCGAATACCTAGCAAATCATATTTTAAATTAAATGCTTGTTAATTATTTTTCACGACAAAAAATATCAGAACTTATTCAAGTTTTAAATTAATATGTTATGTTTTTTTTTCAGTAGAAGAAATATTGCGCAACAATACGTTCAGTTGCGTATTTGTTACTAAGATAGTTAATGTAATGAGTTTCTGCTAGTTTATGTACTCGGGAAAAACAAACCACACGAACAGGTTCCTTCAAATGAGACAGTAGATTACAACGATCAACGGACACTGTTATTTGCAGTATGATTCGAAGACGTTGAGATCATAAGTACTCCCAAGATGTAAAGAGGTCATAAAATATTTTAGGTTCCTACTAGTTATTTATAAGCTGCGACTATTTGCTGCCGAAGAAATAAAATTATGCACAAATGAGCTAAAACAAGAAATTGACAAAAACTACGCAAAATGATCATCTACCTGCTGTAGTGCTAACTAAAAAGTTAGCTTGTGAAAGCAACGATGTCACCAGATTCTCCTAAAAGTCTCCTAAAATTGGGACGTCGGGGTCTTTCAGTGACGTCATCATAGAATTGTCCGTAAGAATATTGACAGTGCATATAAGTAATTGACTTTTAAACACGTATTTTCTGAGGCCGTCTGACAAAATAGAGAGCAAGATCATTTCGTAATTGCACACGTTAATTTTTGGTTAGAACTCTAGTACCCTCACATGAATTTAATATAGGGGGTAGCCCGCTTAACATAACATAGACATGCAGTCACAGTTGAGCCCATTTTTGCTAAGGAAACAACCTTCTGCTCAAAGAAAACATACATATGTCTAAAAGTTATTATCACTAGTCATCATCATAAATATCGAGTAAATTTTGAGGTCGGCCATTTCAGTAATGAACGGTATTATTCACCAGCTCTTACGTTCCCGCGTCGTTTTGCCAAGGAACAAAAAATCGAATCAGAACGCTTACAAATATATCTCGATTATCATTTTTTTACTACATACTTACAACGCACTTAAAAAAATCTCCAATCGCAGCGCTGCCACTGGACGTCACAATATCTGGCCAACCCCGAAAATCGTTCACTGGACGTTTCCGATCGACTTCTCATCGCCGTGCTCACACGCGCGCACCAAAACAAAGACACTGGGACTCCACCTTCGCCTATTACGTCCGCTGTCGCGACAGCATCGCCCAGAATACCACCACCATGATCGATACCATATCGTCCCACTCTCGGAAGTTATAATAATCGCAATAACTCGTTCGGCCAGCGTTTTCTTTTTGTCCGGCGAACGAAAAAAACGCCACGGCGTTACGAAACGTCAAACGCTGTTTTTTGTTTCGCCAGCCGACTGGATTTCCAAGGTGCCTTGACACTGGCGCGTTCAGGGTCGACCGAGATCGTAATTGTTGTCCGCGCATGCAGCGTGAAAATAGCGATGGTCGTTTCCAAACGACGATAGCAACGCCCGCTCTGATGATTTTAGCAGACTACTCACATTAGGCGAAGCATTCAGTAATTTCGCGTGAATTTTTTATGGCTGTATTTTTTCTCGATACTGATAAGATAAGGGTCGTGGCGTTTTCTGCGTAAAGCAATCGTCCTGCGTTGATTGTCTCGCTTACAATGCCAGATTTTCTAAAAATAGAGTCGTCGAGATGAGTTGCGCTTTTCCTCGATACGATGCATTCGATGTAGAAGTGTCAGGACGATCGCGATCGTAAGGCGAAAACAGCGGCGTCACAGGTTTGGGTTTCGCAAGGGGCAAATACACATGTCGATAAACTCGTAGCAAACCTCCCGAGTGACTCAGAATCCGCTCAGTTCAAAGTCCTGCGTCGCAGAGCAACAACCCCGTTGAAATACCGCTCTTTGTTCCAGTCTGTCGGTCCCCGTTGCAGAATTGTATTTACCGTTTGCAATTTATTTGCATTAATGTCAGAACTCAGACTCTTGATTTATTATCTTCGGTTTGGTATTTGAGTTTCTGAATCGTCGTTTGTGATTCCAATAATGGGCCTTGTTATCCAAGCCCATCAGAGCTTGTTATTTATGCACTAGGTTATGTATGTCCCTTAAAAACACTACGATTTATGTAAGTCGTAGGGAGTGTTTAGGAATGTTGGATATGTATATTTATAGCGAAGGAATACGTTATTCCTTCTTAATTGCGTATTTATTTACCTCATTTATATGTCACACAGTAAGCGTTGACAAAAGTATCCTTGAATGTATTTATAGCTCTAATGTATCCAGTGAATAAAATTAATATCAATATTTCTTTTAAACATGTACATATGTATAGTTTCTTGTTGTCTCAAGCATACATATTGTCATAATATGAATATTCGCATTTCCTCTCCAAAAACATACAGTGCAAACTGATTGTATTAATAGTACCATATGTGTTGAGCCTAGTCACTATATGTACATATACGTATTATATCGAGCCATCCAAAAAAATTAATCAAAGTTGGCGGAGTAAAAAGACGTATTTCTATTCTTAATCTTAAACTTATAACCTTAATTAATTGTCAAGGCTGTCACAGTATATGACAGCCATTATTTATTTTACAATTGTGACAGTCACTTGTCAAAAGTTTGACATTACCGAAAAGCTTCGACATGACCGCTATTTATATCTCTCTCGTTCATAGCCAGATTTGATGAAGTTTCTTTTTTGGATGTCTACATACAATTTACTGAAATCTTAGTTATTCTCTACGATAATTAGTTTATCAACCGAAAATAACAGTTTACCTTGTTTAAACAGCTCGTAGGTGTAATAAACTAATGAATTTGTATAATAGTGTTTGAATTTACCGCCGTTGGTACTAGTACTAATGCCAACAATAGATGGTGCTAGAGATTTGTTTTTGTGAAAGAAAGCGTTGAAAGAAAGTTTTTGTGAAGTCACCTTCGCTTAATTCACATCCCCCCTTATTTCACCACGTTTTCCCCTATTATGTCACGAAACCGTCCCTCTTAAGTCGCCGCCTGTAAAAGTTTTAGAACTGCGTTTGGAAATTGGATTCTCGCATGAATATGTACAATTTTTATTGAAAAAAATTATTGTGTAATACGTTAAATATAGACACATAACCTTTAAACTAGGTTAGGTGTCTTTTAAAAATATTTAACCTTTAAAATATTCATTCAAGTGGAAAATTGAACTTTGTCACGCATGACTGGGTATACTTACGTTGATTTTTTCGCTCAGTTGGCTCATTTCTCGTTATAACAAGTGCTGTGGTATATCTCTAAATATTTCTTTTTGCAGCTAAAACACGAAAAAGTTGAGGTTATGATCGCGACTTAAGAGAGACTAAATTTCGCGACTTAAGCGAGACGATGATGCACGGATTTGGTGACTTAAGAGGGATTCGAGTGTACATGAACTGGGCGTTCCGTCTGTAGTTTATTCTATGTGTAATTTCTCCGCGAAAGTGAACATGTAATCGTAAGTTTTTCTTTAAATTTAACTGTTTTTAAAGGCAGCTCCAATTTGATTCTGTTCGTAGTTCCAACGTATTGCTGATCAACTATATTGATCGATAAAACGTGTTCAAACGGATTGATGGAAATTTGCATTAAAAGTATGAAACCATTGCTTACAGATGACCTAAATAACTATCTCGGTGATCCTAGATATCAATGGGTGATCCATACTGAGATCAAACAATCCTAAGTAACTGAGATAGCGTTTGGAGTTAATGGGCTTATCGAGAATCGTTGGATCTCAAACCAGATCTAATAGAGCTTTGCTCCTCGGTGCTCTAATTAGATCGATGACATCCATAGTTCATTGTTACCCAGCCGTTTATTATTTGCTATTATCCCTTAGAATTATCAGTGTGTTCCATTTTTCAGGTTAACACCCTTAGAAATCTGAGAATATGAGAATCTGAGATACTCGCAAGTCATTTGTTTTTTAATTAGGACCCTGAAAAACTTCTCGGGGTACTAAGGTTAAAAACTAAAATTAAAAGTTACTAGTTTCTTGTTGTGACAAAAGCCTAGCATATTAACAATTTTTTGACGGGGTCGTTTATCCAGAAAGTTGTACATTATATCAAAAAAAAATATCGGGCTATTTTAAACCCTTCAAAATACCGACGTACCAAATTTGGTCGACATGTATGTACTGAGCGTTTTTATATTGGGTGCTAAACTTTGAAACATTAGAGAATTAAAAATACATACATATATGAGCAGATCGAAGTTTGCCATGGAATTAATAATAAGTAGGGATTAATTGAACGAAAAAAATAAATGAAATACAAATTTTACACTTTTAATTGTTCTAGCAAAATTAACGAATCCAGCTAGAAATTTAATAAACCGTTAATTTGTATTTGTTTTTTTTTTGCGCATTCTGTTCCTGGGACGCCACTGGAGTGGGTTTTACTTGCCCGCAAATACCCGGTCGCCCTTGAGAATGCATTACATTCTCGCGTTTGAAAAGTAAAACTTTTTCTCGCCCGGTTTACTTTCGTTTCAGATTCGTTCTGTTTTAATTTTTTCTGTTTTTCCACGAATTATTTTACCCTATCTGCGAATGATTTGCTATGGTTTGCCTTTGCGCTGACTCACGCTTCCACTTCATTCTCATTTGCGATTTTTCGTAATCGATTTGGTACGAATTAGCGGACTTTGAAAAAATCGTAGCATACGAAAAGCGTTTAACGTAAGGTGAATGTTAAATATAGTTTGATTAATTTACTGCGATAAACGAATTTGCGGGTTGGACATTTTCGAAAAAAAAAAAAACTGTTTTCATGCGAGGACAAATTATTGCTAAATAATCCACCTATCCGCGAAAAAACAAAATCGACACCTGTTATTTTCTGCTGTCAGTTTTGATTAGCAACTTTTTTTGTCGGAGGTAAGGCCAAAGGCCAGCTAAACTAGTGAGCGTTGCTTAATATCGAGCCACCGAAAAAAAAAAAACGTCATCAAAGTTGACCTAGTAAAAAAAGACGTATCTTAAATTTATAACCTCATTTAATTGTCAAAGCTGTCGCATTATATATTCATTTGTCAAAAGTTTGACATGACCAAAAAAGCTTAAGACATGACCGCTATTTCTATCTCTCTCGTTCATAGCCAGATTTGATGTTTACAACGCGCGCTAAGAATTTTGCTTGAGATGGTTATAGCCCAAGAGCTCGTGGCACAAAAACTGGAAGTGTTTTGTAAAAATTGGACGGTGAGCAATTGTGAGCAGGAAAAGGATTGTTAGATCTATTTTTTTTTAACGGAACGGTACGTTGGAAATATATATATATTTTTTTTTGAAAACGGAAGGACATTAAAATCAAATTGGCTGATTTCCAAGACCTGCATGACATAAAGGGAAAAGTACTACGAACTTTTTACATCAATCTAATATAGACATCCAAAAAAAACGTCTTCAACTCTGACTATGAACGAGAGAGATGGAAATAGCGGTCATGTCTAAGCTTTTCGGTTATGTCAAACATTTGACAATTGACTGTCACAATTTGTAAAATAAACAATGGCTGTCATATGATGTGACAGTCTTGACAAGTAAATAAGGTTATAAATTCGATTAAGAATAGAAATAAGTCTTTTTTTCTTGGCCAACTTTGATGACGTTTTTTTTTTTGGATGGCTATACAATTATCGCATTTTTTTGCTGGAGGTTATTGGCTTAAGGAGGTTTTAATTTGTAAGAACAAATGGAATAAATCCTTAATATAGAAGCGTGATAAAGTTTTTGACATGAGGAACGAATGGATCCAAAGTTAGTTATCAAAGTAGGAAAACAATGCATCAGGTAAACTCACTACAACTATACATCTGTGTTGGTTAAGGATATGAAGAAGGAATATAACCAAATCCGAGTATTCGGATTAACTATCCAAAATTTAACAGTGGCATTCGAAGAAAGAAAATCTCAAACTAAGGAAAAATGATTTAAAGATGTATAGGGCTCATGAAGTTTAACAGATTATTCTACACTATTAATTTATAGTGTTAAGACATCCTCCATATTCCTCACTTTAGTCTCCCTTATTTTCAAGCAGTTCCGAATTTCAAAAAATATATATGTGTATATTTCAAATGAAAGCGATTGTTGGTAACATGTTGAAATAAAGATTTGAAAAAAATGGAGAAATCTCAAGACATTAAAACGGCCAATAAATCAACTCTATTATGATCAGTGGATTATCAACGAAAATTTTAATTGCAATATGTATTATTATTTACAGTATTAGCGTTAATCGCACGATATGTGTAATCTCCGTTCTCGGTAGACTTGTTTACGAAATCGAGATTGTTTACAAAAGTCTGACGCAATACCCTTTGTGCGCTATATACATATGTATGTAGGTGACTTATACCCCTCAGTTGCCACTGCAGTTAGTCAAATCACAGATTACAATCTAAGTAAAATCGGAGATATGAAATAATACATTAGTAAAATAAATGCGGAAATTGAAGCTGACAGATAAATCAATACTTACCTCATGACCTTTAGGTGTTGATACATCAGCAAATATTTAATGGGTCATCGAGTTTTGAGGTTATTTTTGTATTTCATCTGAAAACTAATCGTCGGCCTGCTTGAAGTCGGAAATATTTTTTTAATTAATTTGCTACTAAAAACAAAAAAAAAACACTTAAAAAGCGTCCCACAAGGTGCCGTATTGGGGCCACTTATTCTTTTCTCCCGCACATAGGCGAGTTTAACCAAGCTCTTGAAGTCCGCGTCGTGACCACAGTTCTCGTGGTTTCAGGCACATTGGCAAGGGCTGCGACAGGGACACCTACTCCGTACAGTCTCAGAGGAAGCTATGTGGGGCTTCCCCGTCAGCGATAGATCTCCTGCCCAGCCCTGGAGTCGGTGCCGAATGGACCAAACCCCTTATATCGGACGAGGGTCACGAGAGCGACCAGATGTTCGAATTTGACGGTACGAATTGTTAAAAAAATTGCCCGAATCAAAATGATTGTATTTTCTATTTCAAATAGGCGTGAACACGGCGGTGTCCATTCCAAATTCCGTCTTGGACCACAACCTGCCCAGCACCTTCACCATAGCCACGTGGATGAGGCACGGCCAGCACCAGGGCCAGGACAAGCATCTGAAAGAGCATATCCTCTGTACTGCAGACGACCACAGTAAGTGTCCTCTCGTATCGTATTCAATCTGCCACTATGATACATAACCATTTCTTATTTGATGCAATTCGGTTTAAAAATAATGTTAATTCTCAACTTTCCAGAAATGAACAGACACCACTATGCTCTCTTCGTCAGAAATTGCCGTCTTATACTCCTCCTACGCAGGGACTTCTCCGAAGGAGACCTCAACATCTTCAGGCCAGCGGAGTGGAGGTGGAAGATACCACAAGTAAGTCATTCTCTTAAAATTACACTTGACTTTATTGCCATTTGTTTTGATTGGGGTTAGATTTGGCTCTTGTTGCTGTTTCACCTAACCCTCATTAGTCTTCTGGTTGAACTTTACGTTTATAAATTTTGATTTGGCTTTACAGCAATAATTTTTTGTTGCAGGTATGCGACGACCAATGGCATCACTACGCGGTCAACGTTCGTTTCCCCGACGTGGAGCTCTACATAGACGGACAGCTATTCCGTACTGAGAAGAAGAATCCCGAAGTCATTGATGACTGGCCGTTGCACCCCACCAAGGGCATCAACACCACGCTCACCGTCGGAGCCTGCTGGCAGGTAAACGAGCGTGAGGATCTTATGAACGACTGTGTAGATCAAATGACCCGACGAGGTGCCGTTCATCGGATGTTTTTACTGCATATTTTTATTAAAAAATCCGATTGTCACAATACAGGTGGATCTGTAGCCCTGTCTGTTCAACTTTCGGTGTTACGTAGTAATTGTCTATGTATTTGATCTGATGAACAGTTAGTAGTTCAAATATATCACTAACTTTCTGTTCATTAAATTTTGTAATTGAGTAAAAACATGTATTTTTTTTTTGTGTTTTAGGGGTCTGACAACAAAATGAGGCATCACTTGAAGGGTTATTTGGCGGGATTGAGTGTTCTGGTTGGGGAGAATGAAAATCCCAAGGTGCTAGAGTGTCTGCACCAGTGTAAAGAAAGCTTACAGGTTAGTTTATCTTAAAGGTTGGCAGTCGAAACAAATGCGTAGATGTGTTTGACCTGATACATTCAAATCATATTTTTTTGTTGTGAGGATAAGTTATCACTTTTTTAAATTTATTGCCAAGATGATAAATAGGTTATCATATAACCTAACCTTGATTTGTTGTTTATAATCAGCAACATGCTTAATGTGCAGTGTTTGGAAACACAGATAATAATAAAAATAATTATGTTATCTCTCTTTTGCCGATCCAGGTGCCCGCCATGGAACTCCTACAACCCGGCATGGAGCTGCTCACCAACTCTGACCTGACCGAGGTGACCGTGGAGGGCGACAACCGCACCAACCTCGAGACGCTCATCCGCAAGATCGGCTACGCCAACACCAGAGACTTCCCGACTCCGGGGCGCCGCAACGTACGCCTGGCCACCACGGTGACCTGCGACAACGGCAAGCCGGTCAAGGTGCCCGACGCCCAGACCTACGTGATGGTGCTGCGTCCGCAGACGCCCAGCATCGCGCTCAATGGCACCGGCAACATGGCCAGGAAGTACGAGGACTTCAGGATGGGAGTGCGGGTGCTGGCCGACGTGCACATCGGCGGAGAACGGAAGCTCGACAAGTGCCAGCTGAGCATCTATCCCAATTTGAACCCGGACCACGAGACCCTGGGCGTGCCCGAGGAGACGCTGAAGAGGCTGGGTGAGTATCTACGAGTTTTAATATCTGTTGTCAGGGTTAATATCTGATGAATTGTTGATGATAGGTCAAGCGGCTTGTATGCACTATCGTAAGATAAAAAAAGTCCTCAATCCCGCATTTGGAAGTCTTGTTGCCCAATTTCTTCATAGTCTAATGTGTTTTCATATCGATTCGATGCTTGGACTGAGCTTAGACTGTAAGCATGTATATTCAGGTTCCGTAGAATTAATTCACTTGTTGGCTTAAACTCCTGACAGAGGTTTGTGGGGGATCATTAACAACTTGCTTCATTTCTTCAACTTTTTGTAAGGTGCAAACTTTAGGCTCCCACTGCTTTCCTTTCTAATCACACTTCCTGTTTCTCTAAACGATGGCACAGATCTAGTACAAACTTGTCAAAATTCATGACTATGTGTGGGAATTCTATTTGAAATTCCTGGCCATCAACCCTTCTACCATTTAATAAAGGAAATAAGTAAAATTGCGGTGGCGGACGGTCGGCATCATGTCATCGCTGCAAGAAAAAGAAAGTAAAGAAAAGAAAAAGAAAGCATGTTTCCTTCATAAAAGCTTTTCTAGGCAGTTCTAAGAGTAATAATTCAAGACGTGGGATTGATCCCTTTTTTTTATTTCACGAAATTTAAAAACATCTTTTTTTAATCGGCTTTTTATGTGCAGGTATGGCAGCCAGGGTGTCTAAAGACGGCGTCACCATCACCGGTTCCGACATGGTCTACAACTACCAGCAGGTCCTCAGGCAGATCGTATATACCAACCGCAAGCCCGCTTACTACTTGAACAGAGTCTTCAAGCTTACCTGCTCTGAACTGAACGGAAGATTCACTTCTAATGAATACGTACAGACGGTAAGTGTTACGAGCAATCTTTCACACAAAAAATGGCATCCCCTCTAGCGATATAATTATTGTGAATTCGTAAATCTGCGTCTTGTTCATTTTGAAATTGTTGCCGGCTCTTCTTTAGCTTAGCTTCTTTCAAATTAAATTATGAAACTACAGTTTTTAATTGCTTAAAAATGTTGCACAAGTGTTTAGCCACGTAACCTGTCTTGTTGAAATGAGTTGCGGTGGTTCAGGAATTCCCGTGCGCAAGTTGTCAAATTCCCGAATTTATCTTGAATAAATATAGAAGTAATACAAATATGTTTTTCTTCGGTTTTTTTTGTGAACTTTTGATGCATTTACAGCTGACCGTGATCCACCCGCTGCCCAAGGAGACGGTGGCCCACGCCACCGTCAACAAGCACAGCGTCGAGCTGCACCCCGCTTCCGTGGTCTCGCACGAGTACGCCCCGTCAGAGCGCCTGGTGGCCGCCGGCGGCTCGCACGCCGTCACCATTATCGTGGTGGTGTGCGTCGGCTTCTTGCTCTTTATGGTCGTGCTGGGCGCGGTCAGGATAAGGGCGGCGCACCACAGGTCCTCCGGCGAGGAGGCGCAGGAGGGCGAGATGACGTGGGACGACTCGGCGCTCACCATCACGGTCAACCCGATGGAGGTGAGTAGTTTTTTTTTTTTTGCAGCGACGACGCGATGCCAACAACCGTCGCAATTTGACTTGTTTTCTTGATTTTCGGCCGTTGTTACAGAATGCAGAGCGTAAGCTGGAGGGCAACACCGTCGAGTACAGCGACACGGAACAGTCCGAGTCGGACAGCTCCTCGGACGACGAGAACGCGGACGGGCCCTGCCGGGTGCCCGACTCCTCCGACGACGAGGACGAGCAGCCGAGTCGCGCCCGCAAGCACGACTACCAGAACGTCAGTCAACTAGAGTGGGACAACTCGACCATGTAAGGGGACCGCGGGCGTTCTCGACCGTCCGAGAGCTGTGGAAACGGGCCGGGCGCCGAACATTCTGCCCCACTCTCCCATCGTCGTTCTATTTAAAGGGGCGATACATTTTTGCCCCGCTCGCCCCCATCGATCTATTTTAAATGAGTTGTAAGGTTTCATAAGTCGTCGGTGAACCTTCTGGGCATCCCTCGCCATAAATAAATTGGAATTCTACTCGTAAACTGTGCTTACAACAAAGGAATTGAATAAAGAATTGATTGGCGGATGCCGGAAGGTTCAAGGAAATCGGTTTCTCCCTAAAATACGTAAAAAAAAATATAAGTAAACATGTTGAAAGACAAAAACTCAGGATTTATGCTGACAATTAGGGTAGAGAAAAATATATAAGGGGTTCAAGCAGAGGTACTTTGGAAAAAAAATTGTTTTGTGGATTAAGCTGTAAAAACTGAATTAAAAAATGATGGTCGTCTGTTGCCTCATATTGTTATCGAAACTGCAGAAACAAATGAAAGAAATTTATTCAAGGAACAGTTGGATATGTGGGCGCAACAAGAAGAATGCATTGTTGTGTTTTCTTTCAACAAACTTAACGCATTTGATTGACAAAGTAAAAAATGACGCCATAAAAAAGTTATTAGAAATTATCGCAACAACTCCCATGTTTTTCAACTTTAAAGGATATTTAAGACCTTCCAAATTCAATGTCCCAAGATCTTTTTAACGCCTGTATAAATGCTTTCCATTGAAAAATTATTTATAGCAAAAATCAGTGTCTTCAGCGAGGGTGTTAGAGAAAAGTTTGCTTCGAGGAAAGATCGTAGAGTTGAATTAATCTTTAAAAAATAGGAAAGTAAACTTTTATCATGAGCTGCCACTGGATTCAAGGGTTAATATCTGATGAACTGAGAGCACTGGGTTAATATCTGATGAACGGTTAGTAGCTAGTAGTTTTACAGTTACGCAGTTCTATGTGATCTGAAATGGATTTATGTTGAAGTAGTTTCTTCCGGATTCTTCAATGGTCATCTAACTTGCCTTGATGTTTCGCTGATCATGCTGTCAGCTTCTTGTAAGTAAATGCGCAGGAAAAAAATCAATGCCTATTTTAACATTAACATTCTTGTTGATCCTTTGATTATTCATATTAGTGTCCACTGCTAAATATCTCAACTATTATGGAAGGACTTTATGGAATTGGACCATCACTAGTTAACAACTGATGAACAGGGAAGAGATCAGGTAATATCTGATGAACAGCTAGTTGTAGTTCATTATTTCCTTTACTAGTACCTCCTGTAAAATCCATTTATTATCTATAATCACAAATATACACAGGGTTCCAGTTTTTTTGCTTCGATCAATGGTTTACACTTGAAATTAAAAGTTTGTCACACAAATTGTCTGTTCATAAGATACTATCACTCTTACTATGCCTCTGGTTGTGTAGATCCTTCTGATTTATTCCAAAGTTGTTTAAAATGAAGGTAAATCGGTCGGATTACTCAAGTTTTAAGTAACAGCGATAATGATATATTCTATGGTTAATATTAAATGTTTGCCAAACAGATTATCCGTTCATGAGATATCATCACCCTCACTATGCTCCTGGTTGCATAAATCCCGCAGTTTTTTTGACAATGTCCTTTAAAATGCCGGCAAACTGATCAGTTTAGTCGACTTCTAAATGGTGATGATGATAAAAATTGATGAGACAAGAGAAAAATGTATTTTAGGGAGTTTCCGCTGATTCGCGCCAAGCTTGACCCGTTTCCCGCCCCATCGAGACGGTCGACACGTTCCGGCCAGACGGAATAAGTGTAACCAGGTGCAGCGCGCAGACATGCAGTGCCATAGCAGCACCTAGAGTTGTCGTGCATGCGAGAAACACCCCGGCGTTCAGCTGTCCTCCGTTCCCGCGCGTTCTATCTCGCATTTCGAATGAGCCAAAAACGGACGGTTCGCAGGCGTGCAGGCTTGGAAAGCTTCACTGCCCGAACGCCTGTGAACCAGAAAACCTCGCTTGGGATCTCGCCGAAAGTACTGGGCCACCGCTTGTGCCGTCTGTTTTTCGCATACGCGACTCTCCTATCAATAAAATAATCGTCCATATTTGTTAGAGATATATATACAGTTTGTTGTATATGTATATCCAATACACCTTCTTAGCTAGTATATATTGAGTATAAATATATATATTATATAATGAGAGCTATCTACACCCCTTTGCTTGTATTATCGCCTAACGTTTTTGGTTAAAAGGGCAGCCATTTTTTTATTATTATTATGTATTGGTTAGTTAGTACCGTTTGTTGTATTTTGGGGCCAGTTCTCGGATCGTTTTACGTGAATTTCACAGAAAGTGGAACAAAACACATGATTTCTACAACTCAACCTTCTACATAACCTAAAAATTCCACATTAAATATTCTGTAATTGCCAATTATTTCTTGAGATTTTTTCTTTGAAATGTTGTAGACTGAAAGTAATGTTGTAAACTGAAATCTTTGAAAATACAAGAATACGCACAATATTCTAGACAACTTGCACAGATTTTGAGGTTATCCGGGGCTTCGATGTCAGTTTTGTCTCCCTTTCGAGGACGGTCCACGTAAAACCCCGAGAGCTGGATTTTTTAAGACAAGGGCACACGCAGGGTGCCCCAAGGAAACGCTTTGCTTAGACGCTAAACCACGCTTCACCTCTTACCTTTGCCGTGAAAGCAGAGCGTTCTCTAGCTATGTTGAATCGTTCGTTTTTAAATGTTCGGAGTATTATTTTTTGTATTTATTATTATTATTTTTTTTTAATTGGAACAGTTTCGTTTTCGCCTAACTTTCGGGCCTATCGACCCTTTTTATTAATTTTCGACTAACAAAATCTATCGTTTTTATACCTAAAAAAAAAAATCAATAATACGCTTTTTGTACTTAAACCTTATCTCGTAAGCTTTTGTGTTCTTCCCCTTTCACCTTTCTGCACGTAAGATTTTCACCTGATAACAATAAAAAAATCTCAATCATATCAATTTTTTAAATGTGCAATCAATCTGGCTGTATTTGTTTTTAAAGGTTCTAGACTCAAACGACAAAAATGACTCGGACACGAATCAAGGGTTGGCTTTGAAACACTTGAATTCAATGAAAGTTTTCGAAACGTCTAAGTAGGCTCTGAAATAAATGAAGGTTGACTGTCAACGAGGCATTGTTTGTCGCAATAGTCCGGGACGGGTGAATTTTCTACAAATTTTCTATGTAGACTTCGATGTTTGTCCCTTTTCTCGCACAACTTTTCATGTATCATCTAAGTTTGAATAGTAATTCTAAAATGGAGATGTAAATACAGTTTTGCAGCTAAAATAGTATTTTTTTGTAAGTAGTTATGGGTACTTAAAGATAAAAAAAATAGTAATAACAATAATATACATGTAAATGAATGAATTTTATTATTTTTGGAGCGTATTTGGCAATACTCTGGCCAACTTTGTCCGGAGCAAAAAAAAACTATATCATTGTAACGCAATATATTAGTGTCATTTTCGATTTGTGTTCTCCGTTATGTAAAGTGTCGCAGGTCGTTTAGGAATTAGTAGCTGTGATGTCAAAAAGAGAAACAAAAATTAACATTTAGTGGAAAAAAATTATTGTACACACATCTTGTGTTTTCGCTGGGTTTTGTACGGGTAAGGATGCGTTCTCCTCGCAGATTTCAAGGTTAGGCCCGGTATCGTTCCTTTTTAAACGTACAGGGTGTCTTAATATGATCATTTCTTGAACCGCTTTCGCCTGTTTTTGTATATAGTCGTAGACGAGGTTTTTTTTTTTGAGAAGTCCCATATCGGAGTTTACTTTTAAGCTTTGTGGAGATTACGTTTTGTTCGGGCCTAGCCTTGTAGCCGGCACTCAAGCCAGAGGCGTTCGCTACCCTTCCCCCCCCTTCTTAGGCTATCTCATAAAAGATAAACGCTATTTTTGACAAGATACGTAACACACAACACTGTTACATTCCAGATATTTATATACATATATAGATATCGATAATTTATTTCTATGTGAAAAAGGTTTATAACTTACGGATAACGGCTTTTTTGTGTGTTAAGAAACCAAGAATCAAATAACCCGATTGTATTTAGGTGTTGAAAACCACAATAATTATGTATTACATAAATGTATATTAAAAAATAACAAATACCGGTGGCTTTTATTTCTCCTCAGCTGTTATAATACCTACTCCTAATGATCCTAAAAATACCTCCTCGCATTTCTGCACTCCTAATACAAAGACTTGAAAATACAATTCAGGGAATGGAGTTTTAGAAATCCGTTTTTCCGAAGTCGGATCGCAAAAAGCACTGGCGCATTCGCCAGAATTAACAAAATTCCTATTTTTGACAGTCTCAAATATGGTGAATGCGCCAGTATTTACCAAGTCGCTAGGAAATTTGAAATGTAATGTATGCTATATAAAGTATTCGAGACAGGAAAGCATAATACCAAACAGGTGTGTTATTGTGCTCCTAATAATCTAAAAATACCTCCTCACATTTCTGTGCTCTTAATACAGACCAGGAAATATGTCAAAAAATTAAATTTTCGGACCAGGAAAGCAGAAGACCGGAGAGGTGTCAATCATTGTGCTCCTAATAATTTTAAAAATACCTCCTCACATTTTTGCAATCCTAATACAAAGACTTAAAAATACAATTCAGGGAATAAAGTTTTAGAAACCCGTTTTTCCGATGACGGATCGCAAAATCACTGGCGCATTCGTCAGAATTAACAAAATTCCTATTTTTGACAGTCTCAAATATGGCGAATGCACCAGTATTTACCAAGTCACTCGGCAACTTGAAATGTAATGTATGCTATATAAAGTATTCGGACAGAAAAGCATAACACCAAAGAGGTGTGTTATTGTGCTCCTAATAATCTAAAAATACCTCCTCACATTTCTGTGCTCTTAATACAGACCAGGAAATATTCACAAAATAAAATTTTCGGACCAGGAAAGCAGAAGACCGAGAGGTGTCAATCATTGTGCTCCTAATAATTTTAAAAATACCTCCTCGCATTTCTGCACTCCTAATACAAAGAGTTACAAATGCAATTCAGGGAATAAAGTTTTAGAAACCGTTTTTCCGATGACGGATCGCAAAATACTGGCCATCGCCAGAATAACAAAATTCCTATTTTTGACAGTCTCTGGTGAATGCGCCAGTATTCACCAAGTCACTGTAAATTTCATAACATCATATATCGGGACAGAAAAGCATAACACCAAAGAGATTGCTCCTAATAATAAGACCAGGAAATATATCAGGAAATTTTGGACCAAGAAAGATAGACGAGAGGTGTATCGCTGTTAATAATTGAAACTTCCACATGCACTCTAATACAAAGACTTAAAAATACAATTCAGGGAATAAAGTTAGAAACAATTGATTACGGACGCAAAATCACCCAGAATAACAAACCACAGTGTCAAATATGGTGAATGCGCCAGTATTTACCAAGTCGCTAGGAAATTTGAAATGTAATGTATGCTATATAAAGTATTCGAGACAGGAAAGCATAGCACCAAAGAGTTATTGTGCTCCTAATAATCTAAAAATACCTCCTGACATTTCTGTGCTCTTAATACAGACCAGGAAATATGTCAAATAATAAAATTTTCGGACCAGGAAAGCAGAAGACCGGAGAGGTGTCAATCATTGTGCTCCTAATAATTTTAAAAATACCTCCTCGCATTTCTGCAATCCTAATACAAAGACTTAAAAATACAATTCAGGGAATAAAGTTTTAGAAAGCATTTTTTCCGATCACGGATCGCAAAATCATTGGCGCATTCGCCAGAATTAACAAAATTCCTATTTTTGACAGTCTCAAATATGGCGAATGCGACAGTTTTTACCGTCACTCGGAAATTTGAAATATAATGTATGCTATATAAAGTATTCGGGACAGGAAAGCACAACACCAAAGAGGTGTGTTACTGTGCTAATTATTCTAAAAATACCTCCTCGCATTTCTGCACTCCTAGTACAAAGACTTGAACATACAATTCAGGGAATAAAGTTTTAGAAAGCCATTTTTCCGATGACGGATCGCAAAATCACTGGCGCATTCGCCAGAATTAACAAAATTCCTATTTTTGACAGTCTCAAATGTGGTGAATGCGCCAGTATTTACCAAGTCACTCGTAAATTTAAAATGTAACGTATGCTATATAAAGTATTCGGGACAGGAAAGCATAACACCAAAGAGGTGGGTTATTGTGCTCCTAATAATTAAAAAAATACCTCCTCGCATTTCTGTGCTCTTAATACAAAGACCAGGAAATAAAATTTTGGGACCAGGAAAACAGAAGACTAGAGAGGTGTCTGTCACTGTGCTCCTAATAATTCTAAAAAAAACCTCCTCGCATTTCCGCACTCCTAATACAAAGACTTAAAAATACAATTCAGGGAATAAAGTTTTAGAAAGTCATTTTTCCGATGACGGATCGCAAAATCACTGGCGCATTCGCCAGAATTAACAAAATTCCTATTTTTGACAGTCTCAAATGTGGTGAATGCGCCAGTATTTACCAAGTCACTCGTAAATTTAAAATGTAACGTATGCTATATAAAGTATTCGGGACAGGAAAGCATAACACCAAAGAGGTGGGTTATTGTGCTCCTAATAATTAAAAAAATACCTCCTCGCATTTCTGTGCTCTTAATACAAAGACCAGGAAATAAAATTTTGGGACCAGGAAAACAGAAGACTAGAGAGGTGTCTGTCACTGTGCTCCTAATAATTCTAAAAAAAACCTCCTCGCATTTCCGCACTCCTAGTACAAAGACTTAAAAATACAATTCAGGGAATAAAGTTTTAGAAAACCATTTTTCCGATGACGGATCGCAAAATCACTGGCGCATTCGCCAGAATTAACAAAATTCCTATTTTTGACAGTCTCAAATGTGGTGAATGCGCCAGTATTCACCAAGTCACTCGTAAATTTCAAATGTAACGTATGCTATATAAAGTATTCGGGACAGGAAAGCATAGCACCAAAGAGGTGTTATTGTGCTCCTAATAATCTAAAAATACCTCCTCACATTTCTTCTCTTAATACAACAGATATTCAGCTCCTAATAATTTTTCCTCCTCGCATTTCTGCACTCCTAATACAAAGACTTAAAAATACAATTCAGGATAGCACCATAGAGTGGGTTATTGTCTCTAAAATTAAAAACCTCTGCATTTCGCACTCCTAATACAAACACTTAAAATACAATTCAGGGAATAAAGTTGAAATCCATTTTTCCGATGTCGGATCACAAAATTACTGGCGCATTCGCCAAAATTAACAAAGTTTCTATTTTTGACAGTCTCAAATATGGCGAATGCGCCAGTATTTGGTGGTATTCAGTACAAAGTCACTTGGAAACCTCAAAACGTAATGCATGCTGCGTCGCTGTGCTCCTGATAATTCAAAAAATACCTCTTCGCACTTCTGCACTCTTAATACAAAACCACTCCAACTGATTGTGTATACAAATCTCGATTTGTTACAGGGATAAAGAAAAAAACTCCTTAAAACTGACTAATATTTATTTCTATCAACAAATCAACAACAATTCGTGTTCAATAGTAAGCAAGATTAATAGTAATACTGAACCTTCAAGCATACCGTCAGTTCGGAGACATTTTCGACGCCAGGTGAAAACGTGTCTCATGCAATTTGTACGCTCTGTGCGTTAATCACGAAGCAACTAGATTTAAGAACAACCCAAATTTTATCACGATTTCAGTCAAGAAATTAGTGCTCGTACTGTTCTATATGTCGATGTAACAATACTTGAAGTGGATCTACTATAAATATGCTATTTGAATGTGTTGTAAAAACAAAAGTTTGTAACAACACAATTATTATTATTTTATATGTTTATAGAGTTCTAAAACCGCACCAAAAAACATAAAAAGAAACATTAAATTCTCTCAGATTATATAACAGAGAGATTCTCTTAATATACTTCAAAAAGTAAAAGTAAAGTAAATAAAAGTATCACCATAATGATAAATAATTATTTTAAACCTGCATAAAAAATTCTTCTAACATTCTTCTTAAAAATGGCAACCCTGGATCTAACTTTCGGCATACAATCTTGAAATTACAATTGACAGATGAGAATCAATAAAACGCAATATAACCCACACTTATAAAAAGTTTTGCAACACTATTTTTGGATATTGTAGCCAGAATATCCTCACCTACCTTACCAATCACGTGATGTGACGAATTCTAGACCGCCGGAGACTTTCCCGGAACACACGCCAACGGTAAGCCTATTAAGCTCGTGCAACGACGATAATTCATTACTTACTGTCTTAGTTACCAACAGAAGCCACAGTTTCGACCTTATTAAGTCTCATCAGTGTACACAGACGTGCATAATTAAGGAGAGCATACAATGGACCGTATGCTCACCACGGTTTCTGATATCAAAAACGATCAGATGCGGTCAGGATCTGTGGTTTCCGATGACGAATGACAGTGGGCGAGGAAAACTCTTTTTTTATTGTTCCTTCTTGATTTTTCAACGATAAAACACTTTTTTCTAACATAGTTTACCCTGTTATATCTGCTACAGTTGCTTAGACTGATTACTACAGTAACGATAGAGTCTACGAGGATATTCTAACCCGACATTACCTATGGCCTTACCTTAAATATTCCACTAAATGCTACCGCTAGTACGGGTGCTCTATCTAGAAAATACCTAAGAGTATAACCCCATGAACGATTTCTTATCGAAAGATCCTTGCAGTTAACTTGGATCAGAGAGAGATCCGCACTTAATAAAATTTGAATCAGAAACTTGTCGAGTACCCTTTGGCCTTTATTTGGCTCTTATAGTTCATTTAATACAGGGCGTTTTGAGCCATATAATAAGAAGGTTGATCTTATTCCTGATCATATAGGGAACCAAACTTTTTTTTTTAATTCGCGGCAGATTTAAAGCTGAAAGTAAAATATTTGTTTTTTTTTTTTTGTAAACAAATTGTAATCTTGGTTGTTTTGTCTTTCGAAAACCCCCTGGGCAAATAAAGACGATCCCCCTCCGCCTGCGATCAGTTGAAAGAGGTGTACATCAAGACGCCTGTGTACTCGTACAGCACTTCCTCTTCCTCCTCCGGTTAATTGCCCCCCTTTGGCTTGCGTCTGGTCTCCTGGACAGCGGCCACGAGACTCTTCACCGCCTCCTCGTGCCCTAAAACAACCGTTTTCCTTTTACAAATACAAAAACGCGGAACAGAGTGAATCATCCCGAGCTTACTCAGTGTTAACGAGAGATACAGCGACGTGAATTTTCGCAATTCTACCAATCGCGCAATTTCTTACGTACCTTCGAAACTGTCCGCCTTCCTCAAGGGTGGCATGGCCGTCGGCGCCGACAGCTTCGGCTGACACACGTGGTGCCTCCTCTTCGGCGGGAAGGTCTCCCAGCTGCGCTGCTTCTGCGCCAGCGACATGTTCTTGTTGCGCCTGTTGATGACCACGACCAGCGTCTTGTCGGGGCCCTCGAAGCTCGACCTGCGGCTGGAGGTGCTCAAGGAGTCGGCGGAGTCGTGCATCGAGTAGAAGACGTTGTCCTCGCCGTCGCTGTATGGGTACACCTGAAGGCGATTTTTAAACGTTACACCACAAATCAATTCTGAAGGCCCAATTCAGAAACCTATAACCTCTATTTCGTCACTCAGTGACTTCCTCAAATAGTGAGTACTACGACAGTCATAGTACTCATTATCTGAAGAGGCCATTGTGTCATCACCAAGTCATAGCGTAATCAATCTGTCACATATTATCAATACCTTCTTTTTAGGCTGCTTGTTGGGCAGCTTCCCTTTACTCTTGCCCTTAGGACTGCTCGGACTCGACCTGGTCTCGTGCATCAGCGCCTTGACACTAGTCGCGTCCGATATCCGCTGGTACTCGGACTCCGACTTGCATTTCTTCACCTCGCTGTCCGACTTGCTGGTGGCGTTGATCTTGTCGCAGCTCTTCCCGATCTTCTTGTACATGATCCTCTGCTTGGAGCCCAGCTTGGCTACAGGCAAATGGAAGATTACCATTTTTTAATCATATTTCATTACCAGTGCGATTTTTTTAAAATTTTATTGTGACCGAAAGAGTTAGGTTACAATAGGAATACTCACCGATAGAATCCAGATCGGTTTTGCTCAGCTTCCTGTCATCCTTCCCCATCTTCCTGTCGGTCTCGGTGTCAGACTTGGACGCCGGCTGGCTGGACCTCCTGTTCATGATGTCGTGTAGTTTCTCCTTGATATGCGCCTCTAGCCTGTCGATGTTCATCTGCTGAGTACTAAAAGAACAACTCGAGTGAATTCAATTTCTTCGCGATGTGATGCCAGTCTAATTAATAGTAAAGCGATTAATTTTGTAATGCATCAATTATGATAATTAAAGGAATGACCCAATCACCTGGACATGAAGGGCTTCTTTGGGGTCGTCTTCTGGGGAGTGGTCAACGGTTTATCTGTTTGACCGGCCGATTTGCTACGTTCCCTCTCTTGAATGTTGGGACGGACCTTCTCTAGTAACTGGCCCAAGACTCTGCTGCGGGAGCGCGGTATCTTCCCCATAGCAGCCTCTGACTGCTGCAGGATTCCTAACGCACGTAAATTCAAAAAAATGAAAAATATAGATACTGCACTGTAGGCAAAGTCGGATCTTTCATCTGGAAATTGATGGAAGTACCCTGATTCATTCAAGTCACACCCTTCACGGTGGTGGGCGGGGCCAACAACGGTCTATAACCTAAACGGTTGGCTTATTTTGCCTGTGTGGGCGGAGCTATAACTTAGAACGATACCCATTCCTCGCACGTCAGTTGTCAAAACCTTGTTTGTTTTTGAGACGTCACCACAGAGTATCTTGTGATGTCAAAACTCCTCCAACTTTTCATGGAGGCCACTGTCAACTTCCAGATGGAAGATCTGATACTGCCGACAGTGTATTTTGAATACAACTAGTAATATTTAAAATAAAACACTGTACCTGCTCACAAAACCTTCATTAGAATTAAAATGTGTCTTGTACACTTTGTTATGGTGTTTTTTTTTTTGCTATCAAAATAAAGGTCTAAGTCTAAGTTCACAACTTTCATAACATATGAAACAAAAAAAAACCAAATTCTTATTTTCAACTACAGTAGAGACTTTAAATATTCCATTCTTGTTTTCCTGCCACAGGTGGCGCCACACTATGACAACAGTCAACAGAAACCATGGAAACGGATAAAATAATGTTATGTCAATACTGCCAGTTTATAGGTCGTTTTAAATTAACCAAGCTAACGAATGTAAAAACGAGAAATCCTGCAAGATCATGGTGCGAATCACCGAAGAACTGGTGAGGAAACGATCTGAACACAATGAAGGTAAACGTGAGAAACCTATATAAGAATTATCATACCATGAAAAAGAAGATTTCACATCCGTAAGAGAAACAGAAAAGTATTTAAATTTCGAATATTACTTCCTTACTAGTTTTTTTTTTGTAAGGTATCATTGGTACATTAGAGGAACTCTCCTTGCACCAAGAAGACATAGAGGAGATCGAACACCTGAACAACTGGTGCAGGGAGCTGCAGATCCTGTACCTTCAAGGCAACCTCATATCGAAAATCGAGAACCTCAACAAGCTGAAGAAGCTGCAGTACCTCAATCTCGCCATCAACAATATCGAGGTCGTCGAGAACCTGGAGCGATGCGAATCTCTGGAAAAACTGGACCTGACGCTGAATTTTATCGGAGAATTGGAAAGTGTTGCTTCCCTGAAGAACAACATACATCTGAGAGATTTATACTTGACTGGTAAGAGTTAGTCTCAAAAGAGGAGACGAGAAGACATGCTAATCTAATATTTTTTAATAAATTCACAATTTAATTTTGATCTTAATCACAATTTAATCACACACTTCCATTGAATTGTGAAATTGTGATAATATTATACTCCTTATATTTAAGGAACATATACGATTTTTGAGGAATTTGAGCGTTATTTGAAATGATTTATTTGATGTAATAAAATATTTAATCTCTTTGTAAACACAGGAAATCCTTGCTGCGATTTCAAAGGTTACAGGGAGTACGTAATTGTTCAGTTGCCACAACTGAAAAGGCTGGATGTCAAGGAGATCCTGAGAAGTGAACGAATAAAAGCTCAGCAGAAGTTTGCAGAGGTAGAGGAATCCATCAAGAAATGTCAAGAGGAACACAGGTCAATTACAAGACTCTTTGAACAACAAGATCTTTTTTTAATGACGTTTTCAACACAATTTTAAACTCACTATCATTATCAAACGTCACTAAATCATAGGACATACTGTATAGATTTAGAGACCCAAATATATAGTAAACCTTAAACATATAGCAAATATAAGAAATTCCACAAAAACACCACAGAGCGCCATGTCAAAACAATCACCCAAACAACCTCTCAGCAAAGTCCGAATTATAAAGCGCAAACTATAAAAATAACGTGGCAATCTAAGGCACGACGACGGGAAATTACAACGAGCTGTGAAATCCAAGTTGCTCACTTTTTATTGCGTTTATTCAACTGTTTCTTATCACATGAGAGTAGTGTAAACTAACGCATTGTCTAAATACGAGATACAAGAACAAATATGCATAACATATTGTTAATTACGTATGTTAAGCTTATGATAAAAATAGTTTTGTGTTTTTTGTACAGTTAGATGTCATTACATAACTTTTATCAGTAAAATAAATATGATAATTTTATTCTGTCAGTTGGAATTATACTTGTTGATCCACTTGCCTCTCAGTTAGCCACACTGCTGAAAATAATGGGTTTGTTTTGATGTTTTTTTATGCCTACTATAAGTTTAAGGTTTAAGGTCTACTATACTAAGAGACAAATTTATGAACAGACTGTTCAGAGAAGAACAGAAAAGGAGGGTGGTGAATCAGGGCAAACCCCATTTGACCGACGAGGAGTTCTGGAAGAGCACCAGCGAAAACTGTCCCGAGACAAGGGTGGAGATGGCCGAGAGACAGCAGAAGGCCAAACGACAGGAATCAAAGGAGGACAAGCCGAAGAGGGAGGTGCAACTGTTTAAGAAAGACGGGAGGCCACTGAACATCAACCAGGCCAAGCTGGACTTCACGCTGAGCGACGACGATCCTAAACAGTTCGTTTTGGACGTGGCTGTATACAAATTCTTGGACACGAACCTGATTGAGGTCGATCTGCAGCCAATATACGTTAGGATTACAGTTAAAGGTAGGGTACAAACCATTTACAATCTTAATAACCGATATTAAATTTCCAGGCAAAATTTTCCAAATAGTTTTCCCCGAAGAAATATTAACGGACAAGAGCATCGCGCAGAGGTCGCAAACTACTGGTCACTTGGTCCTGAAGCTGCCCAGGGCCAACTACAGGCCCGTCTCGCACAAAAAGATCCACTACAAAAGGGAAGAAGAAGAGGAAGCGGAAGAAAGTAAGACGAGACACAAATTTTTAGAAGTGGAAGAGAAGGAAGACATGGATTTCAGCAAGATCGTGGAAAATAATAACAGGGTCAAAGACCTGTACGATAATAAAGAGGTGCCTCCTTTAGAATACGGTTGAAAATAGCGATGGTTTAGTTTCATCTTTAAGCAAATGTTTACTGAATTTTAATGTTTAATGAATATAATGAATTATGTAAATATAAATGGTGCTTTCAGTTATATGTATATGTATTTGTAACTAAAATAATTTTCTTAATTTGTACACATCGATAAAATCGCAGGGTCATCAGCGGTCGCCTCCCCTTGAAATGCGAGCAATATCGTCACATACAGCTGGAAATTGACCTGAATACAATCAAAACTTACCTATGTGTTCTAGAAGTGACGCCAGGTGCTGCGCCTGCTCACTTTGACCCTGGTCGCTCTGGCTGCTCTGGCTTTGCTGTGCGGGAGTCAGGCTCCTTATGTAAGGCTCCAGCTGGGACGCCACCTTGGGAACGGACACCTGCTCAATTATTATCTCTACCGAAAACTACGCAACTAAAGCCTGGCAAACATCGTGCAAAAAAAAATCGTCAACAGAAATTTGAAAAATTCGAGTGGGTTTTCTTACTTTTTTTTTTTTGGAATTCAACAGAACAGAAGAACAATAAAAGAATGCTTGATCCTTTGTCCACCTACAATTTACATTTGCTCACCTGAGTTAGGTGTTTTAACTCGTTTCTCAAGGTGTTCACGTCGGCCCTTTGGCAACTGAACACTTCTTGTTCTACGCGTAATCTCCAGAGTTGTTCCTCCCAAGAGGCATCGAAGATGGCTGCCATCCTGTCCAGTTCCTGTTGTTGCCTGTAATGAAAGGTACACCAATATGCGTAATAGTAATAATGGTCTGTACTAACACGCTGAAATAATTTTTCAGCAAAAGTTATCTTGTAAAGCAGTTTAATTGAGGGGTCCAATGCAATAACCTGGCAAGTCCATTTTTTTGTGAAAATTTAGTTATGAACATGTTCTTATACAGCATAAAATTCTCTATCGTCCTGTGCAAGAACGAGGTCGATACGTCAAGAAATAGCGGATATATGGATGTATTGGTGGTTGCCCCCTAACAGAACTGTGCAATAACCTGGTATATTTAGGACTTGCCAGGTTATTGCAAAGTATTCATATTGTGAGTCATTTCTGTCATTTGGGATTGTAAAAGAAATATTGTGGTGAAGGCTGTGTACTAAAAAGATCTGAAAAGAAGTGTTAAGAACTGTGTAGTATGTTTTTAAATTTAAAATGTCATCATCCGATGTTAGTGACCCTTACTCTACAGATAGTGACGAAGAATATTTGCCAGAAAATGATATTACCCCTAACAGAAAGCGACGTAACCTCAAAAAATATCTTGTGACTATAAATAATGATCATTCTAGGGATTCTGAAACTCATGAAAATGTTTCCCATCCACAACCCAGCACTTCTGCTGTCACATGTCTTGCTGCTTCGTTGCTTTCGTTAGCTGTACCAAATGTCTAAAAGCCCTTTGAATATTCTGAGAGTGATAGTTCTAGTGACGAAGTTGTTCATGAAATACAACCAGGAACTGCCACACATACACCACAGGTTGGAAAGAAAAAGAAATTGCGGCAGAAATTCTGGCAGAGATATATTCTAAAAGAAAGTAGAACCCACGGACATGAATATGTAAATGCAAAGGGCAGAAAGGTGACTTCTGGTTCTATGAAGATATTGCAAATTATCACCTAAGCTTTTTGGAACCTGACAATGTCACTTCGGTGTCAGAATTTAGTAGTGATGAATAGATGAATTTTGTTTATATTTGGTAATCTTAAGCAAAAATAATATATGTTAATAAAGTTAATATATCCCAACACCTAGGTGTTTTACTTTTTCTTATTTTTATCAATAACTTCGATTTTTTTCTCGAATACTATGCAATAACCAGGCAAGTCCATAAGTTTTTTTCTCATATTTATGGCATCTTTTGTCTTTAAATCTCGAAAATATAAGTACTATTTATCTGAATTCACTTTCATACAGAGATATTAACAAAAACACCATACCCCATGTTCTTTTCACGTTAACAGTTTTTTGGGTTTCCTGTACATTTTGACTTGGTGGACTTGCCAGGTTATTGCATTGGGCCCCTCAATTCTCCTATATAAGATTCAAAACATTTCCAAATACTACTAACAAAAGTTATTTATTTACTAATATGTATTGCAGGTCCACTACCAGCAAGTTTTGATATCTAATGAACAGATAATAATTCAAACATACCCAACGTTCTATTTATCAGAAAAATTGTAACTTTCTCTAGCTCACATTTTGTATTTAAAATAAAACTGTTTACAACTGTTTTAAAACTGTTTATAACTTAAAAAAAATCTGAACCTTCAACAGAAAAAAACAATATCGCATATTAAGATTGTGACAGTGAGATATAATAAAGTTTGCCTCTTCAGACTTTAGAGTGAAATAAGGAACTTTTATTAACACTTGCAAGCAAAATGTATTTGTTTAAATATGTATAAATATTTAATTCTTAACTAATTTGTTGAATGTCTTAATATCTGATGAACGGATAGTAGTTCAAATGTACTCTTCATCAGATATTGTCTAGCGTTCCTGTTAAAAAAATTGCGACCTAGGAATAATTTTGAATTTTTTCTCACTTCAATCACTAAGGACCACCAAAGTGAAATTTAGAAATAATTTTGACTTGCATATGGATGGATTCTTTGTGTTTGTTTATTGTTAAATTACATACTTTTTCAACATTAAAAAAAGAATTAATTTTAAAAGGTTATATATTTTAAGACACTGGTTGGTGAATAGATATGCAAGTACAAAAAAAAGAACAGGAAAAAGTGACAGTAAAAGTTAGTAAAGATGTAGGAAATCTGTGAAAGACTAATGACAAAAATAATGACCACTTTACCCACCACAACTCGAGCTATATGGGGTTATACAGACTCACCTTTCCAGGCTTTGGTCCAGATGCAGGCACTCCCTCGTCAGCAACTCGTATCGGGTGGCCAGCGGAGGAGTCTGGGCCTTCCTCAGCGCCGTTATATCCTTGTGTAGCTCGCCCACTTTCTCCTTCACCCTGTTGAACTGCTGGTTGAGCTCCCCTGATCTGCGACTCGAAAGAACGGCAGTGCGCTGAGAACGAGCTTTCGCCCTCCAACAGCTTATTTTTGAGCGCCGTCTGCTGCTTCTTGCTGACAGGAGGGGGCACGTCGTACATTCTCATCGCTGAAGGGTCAAAATCAACATTGACAAAAAAAGACTGGTTTTAGAACTTACTAAACAGATTAATTCATGAATGAAGGAGTATGTAAAAGCACGGTAATACAGTTTGTCCACATTACTTTGTTCAGTGTTCGTCGACATCGTGTTGTATTGTAAATAGGGGTGCCGCATAGATGTGGAATATGATTCGTATATTATGTACAGGATTTTGCAGAAGAAATTCACCCATTAGTATTAAAAGGTGTTGAAAATATCATTGAGGTTGCGTTACCTGCTGCCAACTCAGACTGATGCTGACTGACTGCGGCTGGTCCAATCCAAGGCTCTAGGCACTGCGCGAACTCGCTCCGATAGTTGGTCTTGATCTGGGAGGACTGCAAGGACCTGAGAACATATTAAACCTTTCAATGTTAGTCCACAAGAATCATCGTTAGAGCAAAATATACGAGGAAGTGTGATGGATCTTTACCTAACTGGCTGACTCAAGTTGCCTACAGCCGACAGCCTTTCGATCAGAGAAGGGCATAGCTCTAAGAACTGGTACTTGTTCGCAGCGGCAGTGAACGTGGTGCACAGAACGAGGTGGAGCTGGAGTACTGGCATTACAGTACCTAAAAAAAATTGTGATCTCAAACTATGTAGAGTAAACGTAATCTTTTTAAAACTAAACTTGATTCTAAAGCGAAAAAAATGATCGCAATGGATTTGACAGAGCCCGACCTTGTTCTACTCAAAGGCAGATGGCGTTATGCAATATATGGCTTCCTAACTCACCTCTGATGAAACTGGTCTAAGTGATGTTCGTTAAAGTAAAATTATGGTGATTTTCTCTATCAATTCTGTTATTTTGTGTTTAGGGTGTATTAGTACTGGTTTTTATTGATGAATCCTAAGCTGAAAATGCTGCAATACTTGCCCAAGACCAACAATTGGCTGCGATATATCCTGTCCTTGCTCTCGAATTGCCGCTGCACCTCCATTATCATGGTGGCGTGCGTCTTGGCCATTGCTTCCTGCATTCCCTGGCAGAAAGTGTTGATGGTGTGCTTCTCGCTGTCCATGTTGCGTCTCAATTCGTCCATCAGTCCCTTGAGGGCTATGATCCCATCCCTCACAGAAGTCTAAGAAAAATTAGCCTCGATACACACAGTACAATAACGAATAGACATCTTGTAAGTATCCCTATTAAAAGTTTGTATGGAGAAAGTTCAAAGAAGAGCTACACAACTACGAATGATTTTCGAGGAACACACGTATTCTATCCATTTTTTTATCACCTGTGGATACATTACACTGACCTGTAAGTCCATGATGGCACTTTGCCCCCTCTCCAGACGTTTGGCCGCTTGGGCATGCGCGGTGTCGATATCGAGGCACTGCCCTCTGATGTCGTTGGGCAAGTCCCGGAAACAGTTTACACACAACATGGCGTTCTGCATGGGAGAGAACATGATGTAGTGTTCTCCATGTTGAGAACACTAGAAGAAAAAATAGAATTAAAACTGGTGTGATACTCCTATTTTTTTTTTGTCTGATTAATGTTTCAAAACGATTAATGCCTTCCAGTGGTTATTGGATCAGATAAATAAGGAAAGGGTCTGGAGGGCGAGTCGGCTTACCCTTTTCGGTTCCTTGTTGCACTTCGACATGTGCACCACTTCGTGGGTAATAAACATCTTGGCTCTGTGGGTGTTGTCACGGCAGTGAGCGCACAAAGCTTGTCCTGCAAGAATATCAGAGGTACATGTGACATCATATTAATGATTCAGTGTTAAAAAAAGATGTTTATATATTTTCGGTGACAAATTAAAGAATGCGATGAAAATAAATAATTGCTTTCTGTTACACTTTGTGACAAAATAAAAAATTGCGATTAAAAATGTTGTTTTTCAACGATGCAAATTTTTCGCCTGTTACTGAAAATTGTGTCCTTTGCGGACAATCTGTGAAATAAGAGCGAATGAAACATGCAAATTTAAAGAAGTGCAAATTAAAAGAGGAGACACCAACCCTAGGGAACCAAAAACTTGAACAGAAAAGAGGTTAGAGTTTGAAAGGTACCGCAAGTGTTGCAATAGAACATGTTGGCCCTGTCGCGCTTGTCGCAGTTCGAGCAGGGCGGGTTCTCGCTGTTGGCGATGTCGATCAGCTGGCGCATCAGCGTGTCAGGCGGGGGCAGGGCAGAGCCGTCCTTCAGCATCGTCGGTTGCCTAAAAACGCATAATTCGGTGTATTGATGCCAATCACTCTGAACCGGCTGGTTGTTTGTAGTTAGTAATGTGTTTTGTTAGCGACATAAGATTTTAAAGGGATATTACCAGACCCAAGTAGAAGTGTATACATACATGGGGTTGGCAATTAGATATAGTAATGTGATTCGGAAAATTCGGAACAAAGTGGATACTTTACTTTATAAATGTACAAAAATATTTGTTTAAATCTTTATATCAAATAATATTTTAAATTGGTTTTTATCATATTTTCTAACAGATTTATATTATATTCAACTCTCAAAATAAGGGTAACTTTCCCTTAGATTGACTATGGCTGAACTCACCTATCCCCATTGTATTTTCAAATAATTTCCCATGCTTAAAGCTTATTTTAAACGATTTAAACTTAGAAATTTTCTTTTCCACACAATATCACCATTCTGGTTCATAAATTCAACATCACTCACCTGGTTAACAAACTACCGGCAGAACTGTAGCCCTACAGGTTCTGTTTTACATTCCATTTAATGTCATGTAACTGCATCTTTAATAAAATTACGATTTTCTACCTCGCCCTCAAAAGGAAGGGAAAAATAACCACAAAAGCTCCATCATACAAAAATTTTATATAAAAAGTTACACGATATTCTACTTTTACAACACAGTTTGAATTACAGCTTAATAAATAAAGCCAAAATAAAATAAGTAGTAGCAGGTATATGTTCAAATCCCCGTTAATTATGTACTACACAATACGGCACACAGCAGTACGTAAAGCCAGAATATAATGTGGCAGCTATGCACTTGGCCGTTCCAATCCTCACATCATTCGTCATCGTCCTCATCGGAGTCATTCTTGCTTTTTCCCTTCGTGCCCCAGTTGATGTGGTGCGTCATTTGATAGTAGGCCAGCTCGATGTTTTTCTTTTCAACCGGAGAGACGTCGTACCTAGCGCTCTGGATCCGCGGAAGGATAGTCTTGAAGAAGCGCTCCTTAATGCTCTGCCACGTGCGGTCTATGAGGCCGGTGTTGGCCAGATCCATCCAAAAGTTCCTGCCCTTTATCTTGTAGTAGAACTGCGTGTCCACTATGAACTTCAAGATGACCATGTCCTCGTCCATGGTGTAGATGGGGCGGTACCCCCGACATACTACTGAAGCCTGCTCAGGGGATCCGGGATTTTCCTTATTATATTTTCGTTTTAAATTCATATGATAAACTCAAGTACATACATACAATTAACCTGAATTAAAAAAACAAATACGGCACGGAAGTCGGCGAAAGAAGTGAGCAAGGGGCATGGGCGTTCGGAAATCACGTCAGTGAATGTTTCTAAGCGCGTTCCATTCGTATTTCCCAATTGATCCTGAAGTGATACTAAACATGGTGTTCAATGGTAGAATAAAATGCACAAATAAACAAAAGCGCCAATAAAATGTGTTGATTATAGGTATAGAAATAATTTGGATGAATACAATACAAATAAATAATGTAGTTATATTTTTCTAAAATATTTTTTTTACTGGAATTGCGAAGTTAATAGTAAATCGAAAAAGTCATTTTTCACTCACAGTCACTTATACTAATCGTCTGCTACATAAATATAAATGATACATATGCACTGAAATGCAAGGCAAAAACATATACAGGGTGAATCAGAAAGAACGGGACAAGACTAAACTAGAGATACTAGACACCAAAATATTATGATTGAGCTCAACATGCCTTATACCAATATCGCTAGTTGAGATAGACCGTGTTCAAAGTTTAAATTTTATTCTGAAATTTCTCAATAATTAAGAAAGTTTTGATAGTATAAATCTGAAAATTGGTAGTTTCATGTTTTTTGGTGTGAGAATTACGAATTTAAAGCTTATTTTGACGTAGCTCTTGGAGGGCGCTAGTTTCACCGTATTAATTTGGTAAATTAAAACATTATTTGTAATTTAAAACAAAGTTTGTCATTATCACTATTACCAATAATTGTTATTGTTAGTTACAATAACAATTATTGGTAATAGTGCAGGTACAGAAGCAATCAAAGCAACCTTTGATTGCTTCTCCGTATCTTTTGATCTTTCAAGAATAAAAAAATCATAACAAAATACATTGAACCTTTTAAATGCAGATAACTTAAAAACTGATAGATTTAGACGACCTAAACGAGAGTACCTTTTCTCTGTAGAATTAAGCGTTCTTTTAGATTATCGACTTGTTGTTAAGCGTGTTACGCATGGCTCAGCAGATAAAAAAATATGTTTTAATTTACCTAAATAATACGGTGAAACTAGCGCCCTCTAGGAGCAACCTCAAAATAACCTTAAAATTCGTAATTCTCACACTAAAAAACATAAAGCTACCAAGTTTCAGATTTATACCATCAAAACATTCTCAATTACTGAGAAATTTCAGAACAAAATTTAAAATTGTATCACTTAAACCAGCGACATCGGTATAAGCGACATAAGGCGTGTTAAACTCGATCATATTTTAATGTCTAGTATCTCCAGTTTAGTCTTGTCCCATTCTTTCTTACTCACCCTGTATATGTAATTTTGTAGACTGTTTTCATGGAATAAGAACAAATTTAAGTTGCCGCCTTGCATTTCGCATAGAATTCTATATATAATTATGCATCGTATCATGTTAAAAGCCTCAAATATAAAAAAATAATTCAACTGATTCGTTTGTTTTTTGGATAGCACCATCGAAGTCGAAACACAGATTATCTCCTGGTTCACAGAACAACTGTCGTCAGCTACAGATGATTTTGACTAATCAAATTTAAATCTTAGAGCTCAGATTGATGCTGGAGATCTGAGAATTAAATGTGGTTGGTTAGTCATCTGTCATCTGTACCTGGCGACAGTTGTTATTCTGTGAATCAAAGACAATAAACTATTCTACAATAGAATATTATTCTGTGGTCGAACCATGAATCTGAACGTACCACAACTTGACCCGATTTCTTTTGAACCGCCGCGGAAGACCTCACCTGCAAAAAGGGCACACCAGCCGCCTGTCTTGCTCGCGCCCCCTCAAGCACCGGGCGCAGAACGTGTGGTAGCAGCTGAGGATGCACGGCTCCGTGAAGTAGTCGTGGCAGATGGGGCACAGCAGCGGATTCTTCGGGAACTCCAGCCCCGTCTCCATCCCGGGCGGTTCCATGTCGACGCCGCAAGCGCTGCGAAGCAAAGGAGACGATCGCAACGCGTATCAGCGGAGATTTTTCACGCGCCACTCACCTGACGAAGTAGATAATGCCGGAAAACCCGCCGAAAATCACAAGGGCGAATCTCGGGCGCGTAGACCTAGCCTGTCGGCCATTCGTCTTTTGTTTGTTTGGCCCCCGCCCGTGCGCGCATGTGTGCCGTCCGGCCTACTTCGCGAATAAACTACTCCCAACTCCCACACCAAGGACTGCGGCTTTCGGCGCTCTGATTTGATTAGGGGGTAAGTTGGCCGGATTAGGGGTGTAGGGTAGGCGTCGTTTTTCAATTAGGCCGATTAATTTCGGGAATTGGCGATGTCGGCTTTCGCGCTTCATTGAAAAGGGTCCGTTCTTGTAAAAAAATGTGGGCGGAACGGAATTATTAATAAACCGTAAAAGTTCGGAGCTAGAGGAAAAGGCAAGACAGGGATATAAAGGCGATAGCCGCATTGGGAAAATATACGGGTAGGGAAAACGTTCTCTTTGAGACAGTAGATTAACAGCTGAAGAATTCAGTATGGAAGGGAATATGCCACGCCACGCTAGTGTTGTAAATATTCGGATGATTTTAATATTCGGATAATACGTAATAGTACTAAAAGAGTATTCGGATGAATTCACTAATACGTATTAATTTTCATACGTGCTTTTCTTGGCTTACGGAATACGGATAGGACCTTCTATACGCAATGTCATGGCACACAGCACGGCATCGCATCATAATCCGTAATAATTCCGTATTCCATATTCCATCGGACCTCGTTCGTGTTCGTATCATCGTACTATTACGTATTATGTTTACTTCGTCCGAGACTTCGTCGAATACGATATCCACGCTATCTTCCAGCATTTGACAGCTTTCGTAATAATTTCGATTCCGTATTGCGGTTGGCAACTATTCGGATTAATACGTAATAGTTTGATATTCGGATTGAACAGAATTTTAATACGTATTCTGACAACACTATGCCACGCCCTGAGCCGCCTGTGGCGGGGTGCACTTTGATTTACACAGCTTGAACTGACAAACGATACGATATGGACAGATGAACAAAAGCGTTTAGGGGAGGGGCATATGCTCAGAAACGCTTTGTCGTTTAAAGACGTAGAATTTCCGACCCTGTTCTTTGGTTGGAACCAACTTGTGTTGGTTCCTTGCTTCAGAATCTTTGAAGGTGATTGGGATTCCTACTCCACAAACTTCGTTGATATTGTAAGAGCGAATTCAACATTTGTTTTAGCATTCACAAAAATGGAACTGCTCTAAAAACGTTTCTTTTGTGATGTTTAGTATTAATCAATGACCTAGAAACTAATAGAACGCTACTAAAATAGACACAGCAAAGCCCAAAAGTACTTTTTAAAATCAATATTCAAAAATAGATGTAAAAACTATTTTTTTCCTAACAGATCTTTTCTTAAGAGGTAACACTACCTTGTAAATTTTTTTGACCATTTTTTTATTGGCTTAAATGCTTCCTTAACTATCTAAAAATGATATCCAAAAGGTTTTATGTGTGGGGAAAATTTTTAAAGTGGTCGAAAAAATTCGGTTTTCCGAGTGAAGTCACGGTGCTGTGTGTCGATATCGATGCAGTAGGGGTCACCATTCTTTCGTAAATACAGTATACCTTGAATTAGAAGGACAGTTGTATGGCCCAGGCATCGCCGATTAGTGGTAAAAAAAAAATTACAATCGATATATACGTACTTGAAACGTTAAATGCGTTTTTCTCGAAACCATGTTTTTTCGAGCTGGCCGTAAAGCTAGCGCCTATAATTTTCAACCAATCGACTTGAAATTTTAACTGTAGCTAAAAAATTTAATTTTCTAATGAACGCCCGTAGAACTTTTTGATATACGAAAATTTACCAATTTTATAGCCGATTTTCGGACGATTTTTTCCGAAAAAACGTGTTTTTTTCTTTAAACTGACGCCATTTTTTTTTAAATCAATATTTCGAAAAGTTCTACTGTCGTTCACTAGATTTTTCGATGTAATTTCAAAATCTTTTTGGTTTTTTGTTCTAGATGCACAATTGCGACCTGTAGGTTTACGACCAGGGAGGCCATAAAAAAAGATGTTTCATTCCGAGAGCTGTTGTGCCGCCATTTTGTTTTTAAATGACTTTAAAAAAATATTTTTGTGAGCGAATTTCAATAAATTGTTTTGCCTTTATACAATGAATTCGAGAAAATGAGCCTTGATTTTGACCCCACAAGTTAGTGGTACCCCTTAAAACTGCCGTTTCCATATTTAGATTCGTCTAAAATTAGAATAGGGTGTTATGGATTATTAATGAACACAGTAGTTAATTATTATCCACTATAATTCGAACAACATATTACATTTAACATTAATACAATTAAAAGTAGTAGATAATTACACAAGATAATTTATAAATAAAGGCAATTCTACCTTAAATTTGGTCGTATATTTTTATAACCTCATAAAACGCAAATGCAAGATGTAAGACATTCATAATAAACCCAATTTACACGAAAATGCTTACATTTTGTTGTCGCTGTTCACATTTCGTTTCGTCATTCTATCAACTATTCTGATCTTATCACAGAAGTGACCTCATAAAGGTCTAATGGAATAGTCTACTACATACTCTAACTCTGATAAAACAATAAAAAAATAATAAAGATTATTGATAAATACATATATTATGGAATACAAAAATTTTGTAAGATGCTCATCCCAACATTTCCCACAGAAATTTTAGATTAATAGACCAAAAAAAAGAAGATAATATTTGATATATCATCACTTATTATTAAGAATATTTCGTTACTCCAAAAATATATGCAGGTGTTAAATCATTAAATGCAGATTCTACCATACCGGATTGCCATATGTGTTGAATACAAGAAGGATTAACTACAATTATTAAAAACTACATTCATGTTATGACATCCCAAATACCTTGCGAAAAAGATGACAAAACGTGGAATTCCACAATCTACGGCAATACGCAGGAAGAATGCGACTGACCTTTTTTTTTTCACTAATCTTTGGTGCATATAAGACACAAAAAAACATAAAAACAGTAACAAAATAAAAAATAAGAACTTACAGCAAATTTTATATGAAAAGAAACAATGTTTCGTTCGTTAACATGTTTTATTGTACTGTGTATTAGGCCTCACGAAAAAAATTGGATGGCAAAACCTGGTCCCGTTCTTCAATCCGCAGTGGATTACACGTAAAAAGCCGGACCTTGGACGTGGTTATGAGCAGATCGTCATCGTAGAACTTGGTTTCGATGACGATATTACCACTAAAATTAAGATTCGTTCAGACAAAATGGCAGTAATATTGCCTACGTAGGTATACAATCAGATAGGACGGTCATGTGCACGACTCAAAATTGTACTTCAAATACGAAATACTTTTAAAATATTCCAAGGCATATTGTATTCCTTGAAAAGGAAGTCAAGCGCGCCTATGGATGGCACGCGTCGAGGTCGGCGCAGCAGTGTGTACAATGGAAGTGCCACGGTCTCGTTTTTAAATGAGATTGGAAAAAATACACCTAATCTATTTTTTTCCACACACTAGTGGTTTTTTATTAACTGTGTTAATTTCACAGTAGGTACTCACTTGAGGACGGACGCCGGCATCATTTGCGACTCCGGGGCGGCCTCCATAATAGATTGCCATGTATTTGTCGACTCTGGCATAACGTAACCAAATTCGAGTACCACTCCTCAAGACACCTTCCTTTAAATAGAACCTTCTGCTCCAGCCGGAACTTCTCAATCGGCTCCTTGGAACTAAAATTAAACTCTCTAGATACTGCACGACATTTGAGGATGTTCTTAGGTACTCGAGCTTCATGCTCGACGTCGGGATAGCTGAGGTCCTCCGAGCCCTGCCAAAAGATCTTGCCCCCCGTCCGCGTCGCGCAGGCAGATCCAGTTGCTGGACGCCGTCAAGGAAAATAAGGCAAAAATGACGTGCGTCAGTCTGAACTAGCTGAAAAACTCTTCTAAGTGTCTACCTAACCTCAATTTTCGCTAAAGATGATAAAAAGGATACATTTGGAAGCCGTTTAGTATGTCCTCTGCACTTTTGGAACCCTCGGTCATCCTACACCGACAGAAACACGGCAAATCTTTGTCGCTTTTATCAGTATATTGCTACAAATTATCAAAATCCCGCCTGACAACAAAACGTATGACACAAAACGTCAAATACGGTCAATTACAGGAAACTACCAGCACTAGCTTCTAGTGCCGTTCTGTGGCTACGAAATATTAAATGTATCCGCACACCTTTTCTTTTTTTCATATTTTAAGGTCTCAAATTTATATAAAATAATTTAAAAGATAACGTATTTAATGTACGTCGTCAAGACATTAGGAAACACAATCAATAAAATTTGAATAAGTATAGTGTGGATACGAACCAAAATTATCGATCGTCGCCGCGAGGAAGGGACGTCACCGGCCAGTGGCGTGCGGGATATTTTGCGAAGCGCGAAAATCTCTACGGCCTTGCGCAAATAGGGGCCCCCGCGATCGATTATATTTCAAGGTAGACGGATTTATAGAAAACGAAAAAAACACGAACGTAATGGACGCGATTATTCGCTCGTCGCGATATTCTGCCAAATCCGCATTAATGGGAAAATTGTCGCGTCGTTAGAGCGGCATCATATCGATCGCTTCCGTTTCGTTATCGCGTACGAACGGTTAATTTCATTCCGCAATTAGTGTTTTGTAAGCGGACAAGAGAAGGATGTCGACGAACGGTGAGTCCATGGCGACTTTTTTTATTCTTTTGACATATTTTTTAAACAAGTGGGCCTGGGACAGTATAAACAATGTTCATTTGTCGCTGCAATTCATCGTCATTCCTCTAGTTAAATGTTTTTCATGTTGATTATCTCTAAACTACCTTTTCTAATGCTGTTAACTAGCTTCTTTTTTATTAATTGTCGGTGTAATATGATCATTAACTAATATAAAAAAAGGGTTTCCGAATCTCCGGAATGTCTGTTGTTGATATACGGGTCGATGACGTATGCATGTAGGTGCCTAGGTATTTGTTTTACCTGTTGAAAGAGTCGATACCAAGAACGGAAAATTTTATGCTGAATGGAAGATTTTGGCAATCCCTGCAATTTTTTGGACTAATGCGCTACGCAAATACTTTTACAACCAAGTGAGATGACCAAATTTCTGAAAAACAACCATCCTCTTTTTTTAATTCCGACTCAAAATCGTTTACGGTTATGCTGCAACCAAATAAAAAATGTTTAAGAGAAAGTTTGAAATCTAAATTTACGTAAGGCACTTTTACAATCTGTTGGCGTTTCTGTGCTATACGGCAGTTTTACAATCTGTGCTAAGGAGCAATTTTACGATCTGTGTTATAGGCACACTTATGGCATGCAAAATTTTTATAAAAACATCATTTTTTTGACATTTTGATTAAATATGGAGGAGTTATTTAAATTATTGACTAAAAACGATTGTACAACAAAAATTGTTAGAGTAAGCTTCGGTAAAATATGATTGTTCTTTAACATTTGTTCTCAATACTGTTTTTTGAATATTTATTTTCTAGTGAATATACTACTGCAGGTACTGTTTTACAAGAAAAACATCTGTAGTATAGAGACATCCAAAAAAAACGCCATCAAAGTTGGCCGAGAAAAAAAAGATTTGGCCGAGAAATTGAAGTATTTCTATTCTTGATCGAATTTATAACCTTATTTACTTGTCAAGACCATATATATAATACTCGGAGTATTATATATATGGTCAAGACCGTCACATCATATGACAGCCATTGTTTATTTTACAAATTGTGACAGTCACTTGTCAAAAGTTTGCCATAACCGAAAAGCTTAGACATGACCGCTATTTCCATCTCTCTCGTTCATAGCCAGAGTTGATGACGTTTTTTTTGGATGTCTATATATTTATAAAGCAATCCATTCACATAATAGTTTAGGTATATCTAATAATAAGAAAATAAATACCTATATGTATGTGTAGGGGTTACCATTTAAAAAAATATAATAACAGATATACCTGTACATATTATGATATATATATTTTTTAGTCAGCTGGCTCCTACATGTCCTTATTAGTGTTTTCATGTAATGTTTTCCTTTTAATAACAATAAACAGTGATACGTACATTGCAGTAACAACCAAACCCAAACATTATCGAAATACCGTAGAAACCGACCAAATGACCTGTGTCTTGATCAAAATTGTCACACGGAGGTATCACTTTTTTGTTACATATAACTTTGTGAAGGGTGTAAAAATATTCATCGTAAAGGTCATTAATCTGCAATATGTAACTTAATAACGCTTAAATACCACTATTACTTAAATACCAAGTATGTTATACATATATCCTGTACATGAAATGAAATGGGGACTAAATCCAAGTGTTTACTTATCAAGGCTGCTATTTGAACAAAAAAAAGTACTTGAGGGGTGGCTTCTTAGGGGTTGTAAGACGTAACACGGATTTTGAGCTGTGATCAGAAGTAATTTTTCGTGCCATTTGCATTTTTTTTGTTCACGTTCGTATATTTAAAAATACCGGAGATACCGGCTGTGAACATTATTCTAGAACACCCGGTATATTTATTCAGAATACACAATCGTCCTAATTTGTGGCGTTCTGAGCAATTTTTTTCATTCTTGTTTGACTCTCTGCCTAACAGAGGACTACAAAGAAAAGCTCATAGCCTTGGTGAAGAAGGAGGTGAAGCAGGTCATGGAGGAATCGGTCACCAGAAAGTTCGTCCACGAAGAGAGCGGTTCCGTGACCTCTCTGTGCGCAGCCGTAGAAGCCTGTTTATCTCAAGGTACGGACAAACACTCACAAGTTTATTTTTTCACTCCTATAAAAAAATAAGAAGCCACAAATCGGGGCAGTCCGGTACTGCCGTTTGACCAATCACTAACGTTGTGCCACTCCCAGGTTTACGAAGAAGAGCGCTCGGTCTCTTCAAGACTTCATCAACTACCGCTCTACTGCACAAGATCGCCAAGCACAACTCCGAAGCGGCCAACATTTCGCGGAAGGTCCAGGACTTGGAGAATCTGGACCCCACGAGGAGATCGTCGAGCAGCAGCGACAGCCTGACCAAGCCCACGCTGAAGAAGAACGCGTCCCTACCCAACGTTACGCCTCTGCCGAAATACTTGTGGATCAGGTATGTTCGGTATGATCGACGACAGAACATTCAACTGTCGCCAGGTACAGATTATTTTGACCAATCAAATTTAAAGCTCAGTCCCCCACCGCCAATCTGGGGTCTGAGATTTAAATTTGATTGGTTGAAATCATCTGTAGCTGGCGACAGTTGTTGTTCTGTGAATCCAGCGTTAAGTATATCTGTGTGTCATCTGTTTTGCACAAATAGGAGGCGCTGGTCACACCCACTCGTTTGTTTACGAATCTACAGAAATCAAAACGAAAGACAGTGGCGTGCTGTTATGGAAGACCTTCAAGATTACGAAATAATTAGTAATATTAAATTTAGCTTCAGGCTTCTTCAGTTCATGAAATTTAAAAATGACGGAATATAAGTAATCATATTAAAATTATAATAAACAACCGAATAATATTAATCTGTGAAGAATTGAAGCTGTATTTTCATACATTTTATACCCGTTTTAATTTGTAAATGGCTAAATGAAATTGTAATCTGCAAAAAACATTGAGATCTTTATCATATAAAAAAACTACCTCCATGTTTAAATCGTTCATGCCAAGAAATTGAGGAGCATTAAGGAATTAATGAAAATACAAATAATTATATAATTTCTGTATCCTTCCAGATTGGCTCTGTTCGAAAAGCAACTGGCAAAAATAATCGATTATCTGGTGTCAAACGCTTCAAAATACTACGACAAAGATGCTCTAGTGGCAGATCCGGACTACGGGAGCATCCTGAGCTCCCTGCTAGTTGGACCCTGCGCCCTGGACTACTCCAGGACAAAGAGTCAGGATCACTTTTGGACTGATCCCCCTGCAGACGAGCTGGTGAGTGAAACTGACAGTAACAATGAGCATGTTCTGGACACCAAGCAGTCTTGAGTATCTTTTTTTTATCTACGGTACAGTCTTGAGTGCCTACAATCTGTAGGCATCTTCTGAAAAACATCATGACGAGTGGTTCTCGTTATTCTCCACAGGTGCAGAGGCACAGGATCTCGAGCGGTCACTCTACTCCCCCTTCGGTGCGTCGTCCCATCCTCAACTTCAGGCGCTCCTTGAACACCAGCTCGGAAGACTCGCTGGCCAGTCGGTCGGCTACCCAGCATATCGCCAAAGACTACGTGGAGAGCTTGCACCAGAACTCCAGGGCGACTTTGCTGTTTGGCAAGAACAACGTGCTGGTATTGCCGGTGAACGCAGACGTCTCGGAACCAATGCCGGGGTAAAAGAGCGCCTCCTTACTACGTTTCTAGCTTTTCTTAATAATAATTTGTTTCAACCTGCAGGTATTTAAGTCTTCATCAAACGGCCAGTGGTCTAACGATCAAGTGGACTCCGAACCAGCTAATGAACGGATTCGTTGACGACACTCAGGATAAAAAGTAAGCCAACTTTGTCAAAAATTAGTCAACTACAAATATAATCTCTAATAAAATTGCAAGATTATGAATTTAAAACTTAATAATTCATAACATTTGCATAATGGAGTTTTTGTTGTATTTTTTCTAGTATCTACTGGGATTATGCATTGCAAGTTCGCCTGGATGAAATTGTATATGTTCACTGTCATCAGGATAGTGAAACCGGAGGCACAGTTATATTGGTTGGACAAGACGGTGTCCAGAGACCTCCAATACACTTCCCCAAAGGTGAGAGGTTAATACAAAACTCAATCCGTAAGATAATAACTGTATTACACTAAAGATTAAGTAAGAATTTCATCGCAAAAATAAAAAATATTTCGTTTAAAGAAAAGACAGTAGATGGAGCCACTCAATACTCTTCTAGTCAGTATTCTCTCTAAAGTATTTCAGTATTTTCTCTAAAACTGTAGACAGAGACACTTGACGAAAGGTTCACACTTCAAATTTATATTTAACGAGAAATTAAATTATAATTTTTGCAATGATGTGATAAAAAGTGGTTGCAAAGAAACACTAGCAATCAGAATAAGAGTAAAACACGCATTTTTATAAATTACTGACTTCTTTTTTTTTTTTCGCAGGAGGCCACATGTTGGCATTCCTCAGCTGTATAGAGACCGGCCTTTTACCCAGAGGCCGTCTGGATCCTCCGCTATGGTCCCAGAGGTCGGGGAAGAACTACACGAAGCGTAGGAGGCCTCTTCCTGCCCTGAGCGAGACAGAAGAGACCACGAAAGATTACGTGTTCAGAATCATAGATAACAGCGACCACAAGGAAATACGTGAGTATTTTTTATAACTGATCCTATATGTTCCAGTAAAATATATAATTGAATCCAACCTACAATATTTATTAACAAATCATCAACTTTATCGCAAATATTTGTTTCAAAATTCACCATTAGATAAATATAAGTCGCGTCGGTCTGTCAGACCGAATTGAACCTTGAAGCTCAAGCTTTTGTGTTATGAATTCGTCAATATTTTTGTCCATATAGATTGTGCTGGGAATATTAAAACTACAGTATTTCTACTTTTTTACATTTTTATTTGGGAGATTATATGGTTTTCCAGATATACTGTTAACTGTAATTATGGTCATAATGTCAGGAAAACTACAGTGGCGGTTGGTGATATTTCAGTTAGCCATATCTTGAAAACGACGCATGGGACCCGCTTCACTTTTTAGGTGATGACTATTATACACCTCTTACAGAAAGGCTTTGTAGTGAAAAAACCGTCAGCAAAGTTTGCGAAAAAATTTCAAAAAAACTGCAGAACACCCTGGGATCTCAGTAACGCTCTGTGGATATTTGCAGTATTTTTTTCATAATCTGGAAACAAATATAAGGAGAGGTTTTTCGATTTGTTACAAAATATTTATTTTTCAAAAAGTTATGGCCATTTTAATTTTAATTTTGTAGGAACATTTTGTTTCCCAAAATTAAAATGGCCATCTTTTTGAAAAAAAAATATTTTGTAACAAATCGAAAAAGCTCTCCTTATATTTGTTTCTAGATTATGAAAAAAAATATACTGCAAATATTCCACAGAGCGTTACTGAGATCCCAGGGTGTTCTGCAGTTTTTTTTGGAAATTTTTTTGCAAAGTTTGCTGACGGTTTTTTCACTACAAATCCTTTCTGGAAGAGGTATATAGTCATCACCTAAAAAAGTGAAGTGGGTCCCATGCGTCGTTTTCTAATAATCGGTAATAAATCGGTAGCCATCGGTAATAAATCAGGCGCGTCGGTCTGAGAGACCGAAATATTCAATAATCACACACGTGCTCGCATCGATTTCTCGTTGCACGCTGATGATTATCGGACCAAATGAGGAAGGTACCGCGTCGGTCTGAGAGACCGACAGCGCCCACTCTAAGGTTAAATTAAAGTCGTCTGTTCCCCGAAGTGAGACGCAACGAGCTGATGGACACTCACGCGCCGCTGCCCACCAAGGTCAAGGTGCAGCTGTGCAGCACCAGCACCAGCTCGGACAGCTCGACGAAGAGCTTCAGCATCGAGCAGCAGACAGCGCCCGACAGCCCGCCCAGCGTTTGCATCCAGGCAGTGTGCGACTCGATGAAGCGCCAGATCATCTCGAGGGCCTTCTATGGGTGGCTGGCTTACTGTCGCCACCTGTCGACGGTCAGGACTCACCTCAGCGGCCTGGTGAACGGGAGGATAGTGTCCGGAGAGGGTGCCGGAGAAGGTGAGCTAGATGCGTTTAAAAGAAATTCGCGAAAACGAATTCTGCAATCAATCTAGAAAAATTCTTTAAGAAGGAATCGTCTTTTACAGGTATCACGCCAGAAAAGTGGAAGGAACTCTGTGTGGACGGCGTGGTGTCTGACTATGCGGAGGTCTATCGGCTCACGTATTTCGGAGGCATCGTTCAAGAGCTGAGAGGCGAGATATGGCCCTACCTTCTGGGACACTACAAGTTCGGTAGCACTTCAGAGCAGCGCAACGAGTTGAGCGAGGAAACTAAACAAGCGTAAGTTAAATGAAAACTAAATTTAGAATGTCTTCTTTTGAATCGTATGCTTTACTTTACTATATCTCAAATTATACTTTTAGCTACGAAAACACCATGTCCGAATGGCTTGCTGTCGAGGCCATTGTGAGACAAAGGGACAAGGAGAACCAGGCGCACGCCATAGCGAAGCTGAGCAGCGAGAGCATGTCGGGGGGAACAGCTGCCCCAGATACCGAGGGAGCTAAGTAACGAGGTCAGTAACATTTTAAAACTCACCTTGTTGAAAAGGTGCCAACCAATACTCCTAAACCATTTAATAAAGGCTCGATCTGGAAAATGTTAGCAAATAATGTAGCTACCCTCTGTTTCTAGGTGTTTGAGGACGACGGTGGCGCCACAGACGACGAAGAATCGTCGCCCGACGAGGACGAAGAAGAGGCGAAGCAGAAGAAGAGGAGAAAACGGATCGATCCGCCAAGCGGCCAAAACGGACGAAACAAAACACGATCAAATACGAGAGCGACGAAGAGGACGATGGAGGAGGTGGAACTAAGACAGCCAATCCTGAGAAGAACGACCTTGAATCAGACGTTAAAACAAATGAACCCGAAGATCGCGACGAGCGTACAAACGCTGAGAACGTAGAAGGAGATGCAAAATGTGAAAGTAGTGATAACCAGATGAATGGAAAAGAAAGTGGACAGTTTGAAGCGGAAAATGCTGTTGGCGAACCCTTGGAAGATAAGGAGAAGAGCAGTGAGTGTAAAGAGGAGGATGATGTTCAGATCAACACCAACGAGGAGTTGAAAGATTTCATCCACAACGTTATCGTGACCAATGCTAGCGTAGATATGAGTGGGCTAGGTAAATATTTAAATTTAGAGACAATTTTTCTCTAATCTTGTTGGTTTTGTCTTCAGGTACCGAGACTCCCATGATCAACAACTTAGACGCTGTCACCGAAGAGAACAACTCTTCTCTTGACACGTGCATCGAGACGCACGGGTTGGCATCTCCAGCGCGTTCCGCCTGTGTTTCCCCCGCTAGTTCCAACGGCGGAGTCTACACTGTAAGTTTGGGACGCTGTAATTTTCACCCAAACCTCTTTCAGTACCTAAAAATCCATTTGAATGTTTCAATTATGGAATTGCAAGTTATCGGCTACTGCTCACTACGCTGATGAACCCCAACAGGGCCTCAACTGGTTAGCAGTATAGCGTTCAGTTTCACAGAGAACGTCAGGCTCTGTGATGAGTCCTGATAAGAGAAACCTGCATGCAGTTTCCTAAAAAATACATATAATTTTTTGTTTTTATAGCAAGAGTTGCTGGAAACGTTCGGCCTCAACTTGCATCGAATAGAGAAGGACGTGCAGCGATGTGATAGGAACTACTGGTACTTCACTGAAAAGGAAAATCTGGACAAATTGAGGAACGTCATGTGCACGTGAGTGTGAAAAACTTTTTACTGTGACTGAGACATATTAGCTCTTATCTTCTAGGTACGTCTGGGAGCACCTGGACATAGGCTACATGCAGGGCATGTGCGACCTGGTTGCCCCCTTATTGGTCATCTTCAACGACGAGTCTCTCACCTATGCCTGCTTCTGCCACCTGATGGAAAGGATGGTGGAGAACTTCCCCAACGGTAACGCCATGGACTGCCACTTCGCCAACATGCGATCACTGATACAGATACTGGACTCGGAGATGTATGAGCTGATGCACGCTCACGGAGACTACACGCACTTTTACTTCTGCTACAGGTTGGCGACAAATCTTTCCAAAAAGTCATAATGTTTTAAATAAAAACCATCATCGAAGTAACACGTACATAAGTAACTCTTCTATAGGTGGTTTCTGCTGGATTTCAAGCGGGAACTGGTATACCCAGACGTCAATGCCACCTGGGAGGTCATCTGGGCAGCGCAGCAGGTCGCTTCCAGCCACTTCGTCCTCTTCCTGGCTCTGGCCCTATTGGAGACCTACAGGGACATCATACTCTCCAACGGGATGGACTTCACTGATATTATTAAGTTTTTCAACGGTAAGTTGGAGAAATACGAAACCATATCGAGAAAAAGTCCTTTTGGGAGTTCATAGTTACACTTTTATTTTTCCTTTCTTGAAATTTTGAGCCACTAGCGCGCCATTTCGATTTTCAGAGATGGCCGAAAGGCACGACGCCCAAGCCGTGCTGAAACTGGCTAGGGAGCTGGTGCTGCAGCTTCAGTTGCTGATAGAAAACAAGTAATTCCAGTAGATCTATGCACGAATAACCCAAAGTTAAAAAGATATATATTTATTATATAGGTTTAAGACTAGGTAAGGAAAAAAACGATCAAAACTTAGTCTATATTACGCTCCTACTAGAAAGGATGGTGGGCATTTAGGTAAATTAGGAGAAAAATATAATTTCTAAGATACAGCGTGTGGTCGCGTTCAGAGACGACCGCTTTTGAGGCAGAATAGTGTTGGAGAAGAAAAATTTCGCGAAAAGAAGCAGAAGAAGAGTGATGGAGAAGAAAAAGTTGTAGAAGGAAGTAGTAGAGGAGCGTCGGGGAAGAAGTAGAATGAAGCAGAAGAAGAGAAGCATAATTCTTTCGCCTCATGAGTGGCGGTATTTGATACACTTCCAGCTGTACCGATTTTTTGTGATATGAATACGATTATAAAATTTACCAAAGATTATCAGGAGACCTAATTGAGGCTGCAATCAGCAAATTATTCAACTGGTCGAATACAAGTAATTAAGAATGAGAGCCGAGTGCTCAAATTCATCAAATTGATCTGATTGCTGAATGCAGACTAAACTTTTTTTTATATAATTTGCTTTAAGGCAAAAGTAAGGTTTTTTCCGCCAGATTTCTTCTCTATAAAAAAAAAGCTACCTGCAGTGTATGTCTGAGCCTGATTACCTCATACTAATAAAGATTAGGGAAATATTTTGTAGTAAAGAACGAAAAAATGTGCCAAAAAACATACACAAAAAACATACGAAATAAATAGCAAGTAAGGTGATGAACAAATTCTAATTGATGTTATTTTTATATAAATGGTTTGTTTGGCTTACGTTCTCATACTATTTGTATATACTTCTGTGGCATTGTCCCCTTTGCCGTACCAAGGAGGCGTCAAGAGTGAACCGGCTTCCCTCTAGACGCTTCCCAGTCTGTAATGTGTGCATGTGATATATTTATTTTGTAAGAGAGATATGTTAAATTACATGTGATTGGATGTAGTAATCAAAAAATCAGTCCATTTTGCAAATAAACAAAGAAGGAATATGGAGAAGAGACTGAAAAAGTAGTCCTGGGAAGTACAAATTGGTACAAAGTTAAACTGTCCAACAACAGGTGATGGTATAAATGTTTTTAGATGAATACACTCCATATTCACATTTTACGACCATATACATATATTCTATTTACTATTATTTAGAATTCGGCCTCGTTATGGAACCGAAATATTCTTCACCCTGTCACTCATTCAATTAAGGAATTATACAAAATTTAAATATTGAGCCATCCAAAAAAAAAAACTCATTAAATCTGGCTATGAACGAGAGGGATAGAAATAGCAATCATGTCGAAGCTTTCCAGTTATGTCAAACTTTTGATAAGTGACTGTCACCAATACGTCTTTTTTTACTCGGCCAACTTTTATGACGTTTTTTTTTGGATGGCTCGATCTGACAACCATTATTTATTTAACAATTGTGACAGTCAATTGTTGAAAGTTTGACATAACCGAAAAGCTTAGTTATTTTCATCTCTCTCGTTCATAGCCAGATTTGATGAGGTGTTTTTTGGATGTATACTAATTTATAAGCTTTTGAAAAACAACCCCAAAAAAATGATAACCTAACCTTTAAAATATATGTCATTTTAGCAGTATACGAATTGAATTGTGTCAGACTTTCATAGCGAAGTCGAGTTTGAAGATAATTGTAGTTGTATTACGAGGCAGTGTCTAACATGCGACCAAGAATAGACATATATGTCTGATATTCAAACACGCCTTGTATTTTTAAACATCTATAACTCTGTTAAATCTGTAACTCTGTGTGTATATCACGCCAATGACCTACAAATATGGCCTGAAAAAATATATATGTATGTATGTTACCCCCTATCGCCATGATTACTATGATGTTACTAGGGTCTTTCCATTTCTAAATTTTCTTTATTTTGTTGTTATTTGTACCCCTAATTCTCGTTATAACTGGCATAAATGAAAAAAAAAAAATAGCTGCAAATGTAATATGGCTGATCTTATTAACCAATTGGGATTGCTCATTGTTTCTCTGTATGTGCTATCACTATGGCCTACATCAATCCTTTCAAAAAACGTAACGTTTTTAATAAAACGTATTTTTTACTATTAACATATATTTTATTACGGAGGACAAATTATAATGCACTAAAAGTCAATTTTAATAGTTTATTTTATGTAGTATTATAATATTAAGGTGCTATTTTATATATGGATTTTGTAAATAAGAGAATTTTTGCATGTTTTCGATTGATACGAAGAATGAAGAAAAACTAGAAACGGAAATACGAAAACTTATTTGCTGTTAAATGTTCAATTCATATTTTAGCCTTGTTGATCTCCTATCATATTTTATGGATCTAAAGTTTATCGTACAACGCCCGCATACAGGACGAACAGAAATGAAAGGACCGCCTGTGTAAAATAAAGGTAAAGAAATAAAATTGAACGCTGGTTCAAAATAAAATATTGTAAAGCAGCAGATATAATGGAAACAAATTTAAATAAACCCGATAAAACAAATAACCAGTATTCACCCTGTATGTTATATGTAAAATGCGTACGACCAAATCTATATTCTTGTTACGGTTGTTCTTGTTCTACAAAAGACGTTCATTTTCACTTTGTATATGTATTTACTTTTTCTCAAACACCCGGGAATATAGTTTGGTCGACACGTTTCTGAACACTCTGTATTCTCGTTGTATTTCGTGCCTTGCTTTCAATGTTTTACGTATCCTTTTCTTACTTTTATACTCTGAGATATTTCTGCGAACAGGCGGATCATACCATTGATTTCTCCATGCTATTTGACCCGATCACCTTGGAATGTTCGAGAAAAAGTCAGCACAAGATCGGTGATGTCACTGACCAAAAAAAAAAAACATCGTAGGATTTGAAAGTCTATTTTCACCCTGGAGCAAGTAATACCTTTTTTTAATAGATGATTATTAGTTATAAATAAATCCATACAAAAAAAAAAAAATGGAGTTCTAGATCGAAAAAACATTTTTTTTAAACAAAGTACATTTTTTATGATCTCTTTTATTTTAGATAACTTAAATCACAAATCTAAAAAGTCTTTTTTATCCCTTTTGCGATGATGAAAAAGGACCTATCGATTTTTTAAAGCACGTAATTTTATCCAAGGTGACTGGGTTTATATGTATGAAGTGCATCGAAGTGTACATAACATATCAGATCATCCTATCTAATATTGTTGTACTATAATAAACATTATTTAATATATCCCCGGTGTTTTACTCTCCAAAAACCTAGCAAAATATCTAAGTCAAGGTCAAATCGAGGTGCAGGTACCTACTGACAGGTAGGGTGGTTCAGAAGGAATTGCAAATACAACTACCCACAAGTGTCTTAATCTTCCCTTAATCCCTACCGCATTCGAGTCACCGTGTCGCTAGACTAAAGCTACGAATAAAACGATTATAACGGTAATCTAAAAAAAGTTCGTGAATTCTCGAACATTTATTGCAAAAACAACACCAACCAAATACAATCTATGTACCTTAACCTACAACTGGACGCTCACCTCGTCCGCAGCGTTCGCGTATTCTATCCCCGCATCTATGTTCTTCCTCAGCTCGGGCAGCGCGGCGTACAGCAACTCCTGCTCGTACTCGCTGAGCTCGCCTAGCCCCAGGTTCTGCTCGATGCCTCCGCTGCCCAGGAGGAGCGGGGTGGCGAAGTACGAGGCTTGGGTGACCTGCGACATGACGTAGGCGACCTCGACGACGTTCGCGTCGCCTTTGAGGGCCCTGAGGAGGGCGTCGACGAACCTACTGCCGGCGTAGGCCATGGAGAGAGTCGCCGAACCATGTCCCGCTTTGGCTTTCACCACCTGGAAGGGATCGGAGGGGGTTAGGAAGGGGCGGGGAGGGCGCTTTAGGTTGTTTCCTGGGAGATCTGTTGAAGTTTTGGTATTGAAGAGGATGGGGGTATTGGAAATTTGTTATAGCGAGATGGGTGAAAGGAATGGTTGGCGCTGAGATTTGCTTAGTTTGACTTCCTGCAGTCACAAAGAAAAACAGTTAGAGGTGGTTTGACAATTCTTTGTAAGTGGGAACGCCGATCCGTTTGGAAATGTATGTAAAAAGAAATGCAAAATGCCATTTTGCAATGCAAAAATGTTCCCACATTCCTTTCAATTCGTTCACTCTTTGATTGTAACATATACAAGACCTTTAATTCTTGATGTATCCCAGTCTATTTTTTATGGTAGACAGTAATTAACTAATCATGCGTTAAGGGGGTAAGGTAAATACAATTAGGTGGTCAAAAAAATCGATTTTTTTTTCTCTAAATCGTTAAGAAATTTCCCGTAGAATAAGCTCGTGAAAGTATCAGAGCGAAATTCGAACTCCATCTATTCTAATATTTAGAGAAATTACAAAAAACTATTTTTTTCGTCATTTTTCGAGAACGTCTTTTTCAGCGCGGAGCAGTTATACGAGAGCGGTCGGCCCTAGTGAAAGTTTTATCTATTGTATCTTACTTTGAAATACCCAAGGCCGGATTTGTATAACGGCCGTATAACAGTATGTAATGCCACGGCCGAATAACAGCATGTATGAAGAGATTGAAGGCCTTTTGTACGCCCCTGGAATCGCTGACTGACTCGTAAGTACCATTTTTGGGTATTCAAAACTTTAAACGAATTCTACTCAAAACATTTTCAAAATTGGCAACCACGATTACTCAAAAACTATTCAGACGATTTGGCTGAAACTTTCAGGGTTTCTTCTTTATACTCTTAGCTTGTCTGTAAACCTAAATATTTTGGAATTTTATGTTGCAAAATTTAATTATTAATGCAAGTGTCTGAAAAAATACGGAAAATCACCGGTTTTCTCGAAAAACTTCTGCCAAACGTTGAATTTTTTTTTTGTTTTTTGAGGTTTACCGACCAATTATATGCATTTTTAACATTAATTTTATTTCCTGGACTGTTACAGATGAAAATTACGACGTCCAAGTTACGTGGTTGCCGTTTTTTTTTTGTAGCTCCACTTTTCGCTAGCGTGCAGCCGCCTTTTTGGTTTCAAAAAAAAAAAAAAAATCTTTTTGAATTCCTCATTCTTATCTTAACAAATAATAACAAAGTTTTGTAATGATTAAATAAAACCTTCTTGGTAAAAAAAGAATGTTTTTAATGCGTAATTTTAGCCCGTCTAATTGTATTTACCCCCTTAAGCATCATAACATAGTATAAAACAAAGTCGCTTCCCGCTGTCTGTCCCTATCTATCTACTACCTATGTATGCTTAGATCTTTAAAACTACGCAACGGATTTTGATGCGTTTTTTTTTTTAATAGATAGAGTGATTCAAGAGGAAGGTTTATATGTATAATACATGCGTAATATAGTAGAGAAACACTGATAATTTTAGAGGTTTCTAATGTGATGTCGTAAATAAACACATTTTTTTGCGCTTGCATTGCAAACGCTGGCTGAACCCTACGAGATAGATAAAAATAATGTACTACAGTATTGTACACCTTAAAAAGGTCTACAAAAAGTCCGCGATGGTATATGTCTATCTCTTAGGGATAACCCACAATAACCATTTTTTATATTTCCGTGCGAGCCGGAGCGGGTCGCTAGTAAAATATAAAGGCGCAATCACTTCTATTTAGCAAAGTGTTCATTTTAAAAACACAACTCTATGGACACCAAATCTGGAATACACGAGGCCACTGCAGATTATTCCAACACATGCCGTTCTGTCAATCATCTTTCATTTGAGAGGAATCAAATAGACTGATAGACACTGTCAAAATACACGTGGTTCCATAAAGAAAATATTAGACTTTAGACCATGAAGGAATCTTAGGAAAGGGAAGTTGTCAAAAACCATCAAACTACCAAAAATTTTATTTTCAGCTCTTGTTTGCGCGCAATACTTGATATAAATATTTGTTCACTATAGGGATAAAAATAAACTGAACAACTGTCAAAATACACGTGTGGTTCGTAAAAAAAGAACATGAAAGGCAAATTCGGGGACTAGATGATTACATTTACATGATGCCAAAGTGTTAGGCTAGAGGTAGATACGTGACTGTCTTAAGAAATCTGATACTTTTAATATGCTCGTCGAGTACCTTTCATGCACAGATAAACATTAGCTTCTTAAACTTACCAATAAAGTAAAAAACATTACGAAATGTTCCACCGCTTACTATCCAAGACACGACCACGTCTCCGCCTCCAGCCTACCACCTCGCGAGACAAAAACAACAATAAAAAAGACAACAACCGCCCCCGTTACTGATTCGCGAACTTAATACCCTTCTCAATGTTCTTCTTCAGTTCCGGTATGGCTGCCTTGAGCAGTTCCTGCTCGAAATCGCTCAATTTGCCCAACCCCAAGTTCTTCTCGATGCCTTTCTTGCCCAGCAAGATGGGTGTGGCGAAGTAGGGGCCTCCGTCACGTCCGAGATGACGTAGGAGGGCTCGATGACGTTGGGCTCGCCCTTCAACCCCCGGAGGAGGGAGTTGGCGAAGCGGGCCCCCGCGAAGGCCATGGAGAGGGTGGCCGAGCCGGCTCCCGCCTTGGCCTTGACCACCTACAAGTCGGTAGATTGCCTTAATGGTCGTCCAAGCGACGTCGGTGGTGGAAAATGAGTGGCGATTTTAAAAAATGCGAGTAACCAGAATTAATGACCGATTAAAATCATGATAATTGTGTTTGGTTCTTATTTTTTTTTATATACAGTGCGGAAGAGCCAAATGGAATAAATTTAATATCTCAATTGTTGTGCATATTTATAAAAAATCCTGAAACACGTTAATTTTAGATTCAGAAAAATTTCATCCTTAAACTTCAACTCTCTTCACTTTTTGGGGCTCGCAGCCCTTATGAGTTTGAAATACCCTTAAAATTCTCAATTTTAAAAAGCTACGATTTTAAATTTGATTGCAAAAACTAACAGTTAACAACACAGATAAAAAGAACCTCCAAGTATATCAAAAACAAACCAATTAAAAAAGAACTCATCCTGTCAGCGCAAAAAATAGATTCTGTATTGTTTAATTACTCATAGTGCCCTTCAAATCTTTGGAAGACACTCTGGGCGCATGACGTACATGAATGAAGCGCACGGAATGGAAAAACCATGCCACTAACCTCGGTACCGGCCTCTTGGATGCGAACAGTTAGTGCTTTCAACTGGTCCTCAGGGAACGTGACGGCTGGGGTCACCCTAGAAAGCAGGGGGATGATGGTGATGCCGGAATGACCGCCTATAACCGTCACGTTGACGTCCTTGGGGTTGAGTCCTTTGGCTTCGGCGACGAAGGTGTTGGCGCGGACCGCGTCCAGCGTGGAGACACCGAACACGCGTTTGGGGTCCAATTTTCCTGCCTAAACGAGATAAGCTGGGTTTGAAAAAAATATAAGGGACCCAACTAACTCACCTTCTTGAGTACTTCGCAGGCGATCGGCACGGCTGAGTTGACGGGGTTGGTGATGATGCCGATGAGGGCGTTGGGTGCCACCTCGGCGGCCGCCTCTGCAAGGGCTTTGACGATGCCCGCGTTCATGTTGAAGAGGTCGTCCCTGGTCATACCTTGAAAGTTACAACGTAACGTTGGATAGTGTCGTGGTACTTATCTCAGGAAAGGTACTCAGAAAGGGTAACAGTTACTTCTCAAAATACTCAAGAAAAGGGATCTGGGTTACAAAGGAATAAGTTAAACGTGATATTACTATCAATATTAAGTAAATCGTAATCAAAGTTACATGAAGACAATTTTATATAATTCTTTATCAAAATTTGAAATGTATTTTATTTAAGTTCGATTAATTTCTGTCAAAATTATGGCCCAACCCCTTGATTCAAAATCATGTTCTATATTAATAACACAGTACTATTAAACAAATAATCAAACAAAGACCCCTTTGGTCTTGTAGGAAAGTGTAATACCAAACAAACAATCACGCCTTATCAGTTTACGATAATATGTTTATTTAGCTGATTCCAATTATCAATTTAAATGAGATATAATAAAAAAACGGTTAGCCATTATTTCGCAATGGATTAATCCTTATCAGGATACTCCTATGTCAAGGACATTTCTTACATAATCATTAAAAACTGATAAAAATGGTTGGCAAGAAAGCAAAAACTTCTGAAAATTTGAAATAAAAAATCCCTAACTGAAAATTAAATCTTTGAGGCTTACTACTAAATATGAACATTTTTTAGAATTACTAGACTGACAGATGGTAAAAAAATAACTTTAAGATTAATTTTGTTGGTTAGTTTGAGGAAGAAACTCTTCTGGAATGGAGTTGCAAACCTCAGCAAAACAACCGAATATGTCTTTCACTAATACTCTCGATTTAAAACTGTTTCAGTTTTGACCAAATCCCAACTATGCCAACATGATTAGCGTAACCCGTGCGTTAATTACAGTAAGTGTAGAAATTCTCGATAAATCTACACACATATTTATCCACATTTCACCCTCTGCTTTAATTTAAAAGAGATCGTGGCCCCACAAATTTTGCAGTCAATTAAAATTTAAATTTCCAAACCTCTTTCCTTTTTCTATTTGACAACAACTCACCTGGTTTCCTGGGAACACCGGCCGGTATGATAATGACGTCCGCATTTCTCAAGGCATCCTTTATGTTCTCGGCACCGTTAAATCTACAAAACATGTAAAAATAAACTAAAACATATACATTATATTTAAAAAGTGAACTAATCAAAATCTGTAAGATTTAACAGTTATTTTTTTACACGTAAAATCCTACATTATTTTCATTCCTTACCCTTTAACTTTAGCAGCTGTTTCGATATGGCTCAGGTCGGCCGCCACTCCAGGCGTATGGACAATATCGTAGAGCGACAATTCACTAACCAATGGATTGATCTTGAGGAGGAGGGAGAGAGGTTGCCCGATACCACCTGAGGCGCCGCATACCGCTACTTTGAAGTTATTCTATAACAAAAGGAGTTATGCAAACCACTTGCTTCTAAAAATAACCCGTTTTTTCTCACACTTCGTCGTCTAATCAAAACACCATACAATTAAAATACCAAGATTGTTTTTGCGTATTCTTTCGAGTATTCTTAAACTTATCATTACGTTTCACGCATTTAATGCATAATCAAACGGCAATTAGATAAGTGATGCTCTGGACGTCACAAATTGGCAAGCGAAAAATGTTTAAAGGAGCCACTAACCTGTTTTGTAGTGCTGAAGTTTCTTGCTGCCACCAGGGAGGGTCTTACGATTCTTGAGAACATTTTTTTCTTGACTTCTTTAAAAAATTTAAAAGATTGATAAAGATGACCTTCCGGTGACAAGAGGACGTTAAGTGAATTTTTTTCGCTGATTACGTGACCATATGACTTGCTGATGACGTCCTAGTGAGTGCAGTTTACTCTCCTGCCCCTCACCACATATCACTTTGTTCAGCTATCGTTTAATAGAGGGCAGGCACACCAAAACAGAAAATGTCGGTGGCTGTTACTGATTCTGACAGGTAACAGATGTCAGGGCAGGCATTAATACTGCTTCTACATTTTCTTCATTAAACTCAGTGGACGCTTAGCTCAAAACTGTTGAATGGATGAAAGAAAAAAAATCAGATGTTAAACGAACATTATCTTTAATCATTTTAGATTATTGCATTGAAATAAATGAGTAATATTTTTCTGTGCCATCTCTTGGTGACCCTTTTCATAAATGTTGGAAGTTGAAAGAATGTGTGAATATATGTAGTTCTCTTTAATTTTATGTATTTTCATATCCTTCTAGGAGATGGCGCCAGGCGTCGAAGAATTTCCGAAGAAGAAGACGGACATAAAATCTGCTAAACATTTTCCGAGTCCATGGAAGCCATGGAGGAGATACGGATATTCTCTTTTCTTCACTGAAAATATGTCTTCGGACAGTTCGGACGAGGACAATCTGGAATTTCTGAAGGAGGCGCAGGATAGCCAGTTTATAAACGATTCTATGTTCAGTGAGAATCCCGGTGAGTAGCGTTTTGTTTTCGTTAAACAACACGTAAAATTAAACCAATTTTCCGTAGAAAAGTCTGCGAAAAAACCCTCGGACGCTAGAAAAGAAGAGCTTTTACCCTCGTTAAGGACTTGCGAGGACGAGGACGGGCAGTTCAACTTTTTTAAAGGTAACGCCGGAGTTTCAAAACTTTGTAGCGAAAAAGCTCTCGAAGTTCCTGGACGCGAAGCTGAACAAGCTTTTAGTTGACGTGAAAGTCGATGAAACGCACGGTAAGAAGCGAGAGAAGAGCAGGGTAAAACTCCTGTCAGAGTCCAAACACTTTTTAAAGGCCTCGAAAGAGCAACCGGAGTTAAGTAAAGCTGTACCGGAACAAGTTAACTTAAACAGAACAGAAAGGTATAAGAAGCTCAAAGTTGACATACCAGAAAAACTGTTGAAGGAAGTCGCTGTGACCCCAGAAGACATCTTAAGCCGGAAGGAAGTAAAGACGTGGTCGAACCGTAGCAAAGCCCCCGTTTTTCGGTACAAGAAAAGTGAAAATGATAAACTCGTATTAGTAGGACCTGAGTTCAAGTGACCCGGTTCCTTAACAACAATCGAAACGCAAATCCTTCAAGACAAATGACAGTGTGTTAAAAGTGAAGGTTATATTAAGTCGTAGCGATGTCTCACATGCCCCCTTTCCGTCTCAACGTGCCAAACATGGGGCCAGACCTGGCCCCCGCCCCCACCACAAAGAAGAGGAGGAAAAATACTCAGCCCCCCATTCAGCCCCCTCCAAATGTTCAGGACTTGCTGCCGCCCCTCTGTCCGGCTATGGGGATACGATAGTTGCATCTAACCCGTTCGACGACTGCCCCAGCACCGTGAACAACGTCAACGCGATGAGGAATCCTCCTGGACCACCTATGGGGATGGGAGGTAAACTAATTTCATCTTAATAATTTAAACTTTGATTTTAATCGATAATTGTACGCATATTTTAACTAAGGCTAAAAAAGTGGACTGTTCTCTTGAAATAAAGACATAATTATTATTACTACAGAATCCCGATGTATGAGATACGGATTTGCAGGTCCGGGCCCCAACATGGTGATGGGCAACAGTATGGGCATGTACCGGCCGATGTGTCCCAACCCGCAGATGGGCATGGGGGCTCCGATGATGCACAGCCCCAATGCGCACCAGATGAGCGGGCCTATGATGATGAACGGGCCCAGGATGAACCACATGGGCCCCGGGCCGGGTTCGGGTCACGGTCCTCCACCGCATATGATCCACAGCCCGAACGGTCCGGGACCGGGGCGGGCCAATGGGGCCCAACATGAGCATGACAGGTGAGCAGAATGATGTTTATACATGACGTGAAAGACAAAAGAGGTTTTTTTTGTGAAGGAGGGTTTTTTTTATCAAAAAAGTCACTCAGTCTGATTTTTTTTTATATCTAATAACGGCCATAATTTTCTTCCATAGAAAATGACTAAAGTATCAGTGAAAAAAATGCTTTTAAATGATCGTGTGTTAAAAAAATACCATGTCATAGATAGCCACATAACATAATAATTGTTATTTTACTGCATATGTACAGAAAAAATTCATAGACTATACTTAACTACTTAATAAACTCAGTGTTGTAAGTCTTCAAATACTAGAAAATATTTGTAATTATTTCTACATTCTGAGAAAACGAGGGAAGGTTTGATTAATTTTTTTTATTAATTACTTTGATTAAAACTTGATAACCCATGATTATATTATAATATATAGTATAACTAATATAATAATAATAATCCTAGTCCATGAGAGTAAGAAAACAATGTTCGCAAGTGGCAACATTTTTAGCCTGACTAGGCGGGTAAATACTTCTCTTCGTTTCAGGCCCCCCAATGCACAGCCCCATCGGCAACATGGGCCCCATGTCGGGTCCCGGACCAGGCGCAGGCGGACCTATGGGCAGCCCCATGGGGCACAACGGGCCTATGAATGGCGGTGGCATGAACAACCCTATGAACGGTCCTCCCATGGGTGGTCCTCACCCAGCTCACGGACCTCACCCCCCGCATGGGCCCCCTCACGGACCTCACGGGGGCCCTGGGGGCCCTGGAGGTATGCCCATGTCCACTCCCAACGGCCCCATAGGTAAGTAGATGCGCTATAACGAACGTGTAAGATGTTAGCATCGTGAGGAGATGATTTTATGCCAAGTTTTTGCATTGTAGGGCCCCCGATGAACAACAACAACTTCATAATGTCCCCGATGAACAACATGTACTCAAAACCGATGCCCGTATCGGCCGGGAAGGTTTACCCCGCGGACCAGCCGATGGTCTTCAACTCTCAGAACCCCAACGCGCCCCCGATATACCCGTGCGGGGTGTGCCACAAGGAGGTGCACGACAACGATCAGGCCATACTGTGCGAGAGCGGCTGCAACTTTTGGTTCCACAGGTAAAATATTTTTCTTTGTCTACATCACAATTGAAATAAATCTATTTATACATTGATTTAAGTTTAAAATTGAATTAAAAACACTTTCAGGGGCTGCACGGGCCTGACGGAGGCCGCCTTCCAGCTGCTCACGGCCGAGGTGTACGCCCGAGTGGGTCTGCGACAAGTGCCTGCAGTCGAAGAACATACCGCTCGTCCAAGTTCAAGCCTTAGTATCCCCTTTTCGTCAGGAGCGTATGAGAAATCAATGAATCGGTTATTTCCGAACGTTTATGACTTTGATTTGCGTCGCCTTCGTTAGCTTATCCGGCGCGAAGGACCGATTTTGGTCCTTCGCGCCGGACGAATCGCGTTCGAATTTCGGTTGCTTCACGCGTTGATTTTACCGTCTGGAATTAACTGGTTCATGAAGCTGGTCGGGAACTGTCCGTCGCGTCTGACGGTTGGAAGGACTGTAATTTGGTCCTTCGAGCCGGAGTTGTCGTTTTGTTTGGGTGTCTCGCCGAAAGGGGGTTCTTAGGAGAAACTAAAATTCGTATAAGACTTAATTAAACTGTACATAATAATCATTAGGGTAAGTTGAGGCTAGATAACGGCGAATTTTATCCAGAACGAGATACTAAATAAGTAAAAGTCGTCGATATCTGGCAGGCGCGGCCTGCTAACTAAATGCCAGTTTATCTCGTTCCTATGTATGTACGTGGTCGGCTGTAAGTGATAATAAAAAACGTATTTTTAATCGAGATTCTGAAGATAATTATATTTTAGCAATTTTTTAATGAATCACAATTTTATTTTCCATTGCAATGTTTTATTGTATTTTTACAATTACCTTTTTTTTTAGTGACATTTTTAATGTATCTTAAAAAGTCGTTTAGCCCATTTTTTTACTCTTTATGTATTTTATTAAACTCGGCCGATCCTATGTAGAAGTTTTACTCGAAACAAGAGTTTGTACCTGTCAAGATAATTGTGTTTTAGCAGTGTGTACATAGTCCCCTGTATAAATTTTTTGCATCACTTTATAGAAGACATTTTTAATTGTTTCGGGTGAAATATGGTGAATGTGTCACACATTGATATAATTAGGGCATCGATTTTAAAACTTTTAGGTCCACTCTCGATGTATTTGTGTGTAACTGTTCCGGCTCGAGAGATCAAAATTTGGTCCTTCGAGCCGGATACCGTTTTCGAAATTTCGTTTCGTAATTGTTTCGCGTTCAGACTTCAAGCTCGCGCCGTTTTAGGTTATGTTCACTTTTGTCGTATTCGTAATTCTAACCATTAATGTTTGTATATATGAGGATACAGTGTATTAAGTGTTGTTTTACTACAAGGATGAGTGTTAACTGTACTAAGTGAAAATTGTGTATGTATGAGCCTTAATATGGTGTCAGAAAAAAAAATACGCATCATAGAAATTCATATATTTAAATTTATAAATTAAACTTAAATATCATGGAATTTGAGTTATAATAAAATTCTCATTTGATATTTTATTAATGGATGCCATATAGGGCTATTTTTGTTTAGGTCGACTTTAAAATTGTGAATTAAGTTTAAATGCAATGGTAGGATTTTAAGTAATGTAAATAAATAACTGAATATGGTAATGTTTATATAAAATACACGGAGAAATTTAAATTTGTTGTTTTTGTTTGCATTCTACAGCTCATTTCCGATTAGGTATCTTTATTTTCTTCAACGCAACCTATGAATAATAAATTACTCAACATTGTGGAACTTCTTCACTACCGTAAAAGCCTTGAAAACATTATTTGATCTGAAAACGCTTGAAATGTAAGTAGTTCAAAAGTATAAAAATTTAAACGCGTTTTGAAGAAGAAGACGACGAATTAACCTCAATATTTTATTTATTTGTTTATTATTCACATTGTTTTTCACGATTCTATTTTGTTTATCTATATTTTCGTCTATTTAAGAATTTTCGAATTTCATCAATGGACAAACTTGCTATTGTAAGATTAAATGAAATAAGACGAAACATAGCGTGCCTCAACATTTGTTGGTATGTTTTTGCAATTTTTTTAGGAGGCTTTCTTGTATTCGGCAGACTTTGGCGAAGACAACTACCTGCTGGCCAGCAGCAGTAGCAGCAGCGATTCGGAACACGAGTGCTGCTGCTCCGAGGAATCGGAAAAGTCGACGGAGGGGCAGAAACTGAAGAGGCCCAAAGTCGAGGGTTTTGCGGAGACGGCGGTACCGCAGTTCGATGACGTCGAATTCAAGAATAACTTTCACGTCAGTAGAGCCACCTGCGAGAAAGTTACAGGTTGAAATGTCTCTATATATTTCTTTTCACTCAAATTGTCGAAAAATCAAACATGTGCAGTGTATTCATCGTTCTGTCAGGCTTTGAATGGTTTAATTGTAATTTTCAGAATTGATATATGAAGATTTCCACAGCAAGCACAGAGGTGGCTGGGAAAGGATAACCCCTACGAAAGCCGCGTACGTTTTGCTGTGGTATCTGGCACACCAAGAAACTTTCAAGCAACTGTCGGAGCGGTTCAGAATCACACAGAGCTGTGTCTATCATATCGTAAAAGTCGGTGAGTAAGAAATTAAACAAATCCCAGTTTTTCCGATTGAATTCAGTATATATTTTGGATAAGACGTGATTAACAGTAGTCAAAATCGTGTAAGTAACATCTAATTTTTTAAATTTTTTGTCAGTCAAGTGTTTTTTTTGTTTTCATTGTTTATTTACGCACAATGATTCCAGCTCGATGGACCAAAATGCAGATTTTCAACTCTGATGCATTTTTAGAGAATTAATTTTATTGTCTTTCTGTTTTCAATGGTCTTGAAAGTTGAAAATTGTTTTTAATAATGTGCTATGTTATGTTGTAGGTTGCCGAAACTTGGCCAAAAAGTTGGACGATTTCGTTACGTGGCCTGAGCCAGAGCAGTATGAGGAGGAATCTCTTTCTTTCTATGGGATGTCCAAGATTAGTGGTATCGTTGGAGCTCTGGGAGTATCCCATATAAAAATATTGAAGCCTAAAGACGAGGACAAAAATTACCTAAACGCCAAAAATTACCACAGCATCGCAGTACAAGGTACTCAGTGCTAATACGACATACTTTTTTTTGAAAAAACTAAATACCTATGCCTTAGAATTTCTTGTCGCTTGAACTAGAATTTTACGAGAACAAAAATTGGATTGTATCAAAATTCTCATTTGATTTTCAGGAATTGTCGGTAGCGACTGTAAATTTATTGATTTGTGCATATGCGAGGGTCTTTAGAACCGGTGGAAATCTTAAATAAGTCAACTATACTGCCAAGAGTCCAAAGCGACGATTTTGGAGAATACTTCTTGGTCGGTAAGAATTTTTACATCTCTATTCTTAATGAACAACAAAACATATCCGTCTTGACTTGTTCATCTTGGTGCCCTGCACTGATGAGCCCCTACAAGCGCGAAACCGGTCTGTACTTTCCTAGGATGAACCCCTTCCTCCCTTTTTTTTGTGCAAACACTTCTCGTCTATTACTTCCAGGCAACATCTCCTATCCGAGCATCAGCTGGTTGGTGACCCCCTTCCAGGCCAACGGCGACCTTACGCCCGACCACGTCCGCTTCAACCGGCACCACGAGTACGCCCACAACGTGGTCTCCAACGGCTTTGGCCTGTTGAAGACGCGTTTCCAGAAGCTCAACCACCTGGAGAACAAGGACGTGCCCTTCATCGTGCACTGCGTGCAGGCGGCTTGCGTTGTGTACAACATCTGCGTGGACCTGGGGGACTTCTGCGAGGAGTACGTTCCCGACGACGGCATCTTCGAGTACGTCGCCGAAGAGGAAGAGGAGGGGGAGTCGGACGACGGGAGGAAGACGGAGGTGTTCACGTCGTTCCTAGAGGCCTGCGGTAGCGACGAAGAGGAGGATTTGAAGGACTGGATCGAGTGAAGTGCAAAACTGAAGGGACAGTTGCTATAAAAGTACTTTATTGGTTTTATAGTGTGTAAATATACATGGTATAGAAGAGCAACTAACTTTGGCGACGTATATAAAAAAATATGCGTAACCACAAAATGGTTTTCAAAGGTTTTGGCGACTTTGGAAGCTGAGTTAATTGATGAAATTGAACCCTATTACAAAATTTACCAATTTACATTATGGTCGAGAGAGCGTAGAATTTTATTATCCCTAGATTAAAGAGACTTACGGCGGCACTGACTATCTCAACTACAACGGAAGGACATGATGTAATGTCCTAATCATATCATAAATCATAAAATTACGCAAAGCAATGTTCCATTTTCCAACCCTAACTTGTTTGTTTTAACAAAAAAATATCGTATAGCTTATCACACTACATTTCTTCATATAAAATTAACTGAACGCGAAAGAAAGAAATGCTCCTCATGTCCTATACGATTGCGTCCTAAAAATTATTTTTATTCACTCCGAAAGGGTGCCGTCCAACGTGGGATCCAAAACGCTTAGCGCCGCTCCAACCAGATAGAGCGATCCCGTGATTAGCACGTCGTACTCCTCGTCATTCAGAAACGCCAGCGCTTCGGCAAAGGAAGAGAAAACAACACTCTCTTTGGGTGTTCCACCTACCTGCTGTTGCAGTTCTATCCACGTCCGTTTGTACTCCTCGCATCGCTGCAGCTGGTTGTCCGGGGTCAACTTGAAGTTGGTCGAGTCTAGAAACAATAAAGGTGTTTAAAAAATTTGTCACGATGCACTATTCGTACGCCACGTCCATAATTCCCTATTTAAAATAGAGCGCGACGGCAACCGACCTTCGACTTAGCTCGGAAGAAACACTACAGAGGGAGTTATGACTGAGTAAATACCTGGTGGTAAAGTGTGGAAATGTTATGTATGTTATTTGTCTACTGTAATATTTATAAATCATATTGAAGCTAAAAATTACCTGGAGTCTCTTTATAACCGACGTTGGGAATAAAAATCGCCAAGTAAAAATCGCACGTTAACAGTTCCTTCAGGAAGACGGCTCCATCTCTGCTGCCGGTCAGATTGAATATGAGCCCTTTTTTCTTAGCAGAGGTCTTTGTTTCGTCTCGGAACCAGGCGGCGCAAGTCTTCACGCTCTCCACGGTATGCGCGCTGTCCAAGAACCACCTAAAAGGGGAAATATTCGCTATTTGAATGTTTATTTCAAATGTTAAGTAAAGCACAAACAAAAGAATATTTATCAAGCACAATGTCTAGGAAATTAACACCTCATTATATTTTTCCAGCTGCTCAAAAACAAAATCAAGCAATGATACGAGATATTTAAGTCACTACAGTAATAACATTAAAGTTAACAGTATTGGAATAATAACCTTATGCCCTTCTCTTGCTTGATCTGGTAACGACCTGGCCAGTGGGTGTTGGTTATTGACCGTAGAGCTAATGCTAATGAGAACGGTTCAATAGTGTTGTCACGTTCTGAAAAAATTATAAGTAATCAAAAATATAAATAAAACCCTTCAAAAGCAATCAAATCTAGCTGGGGTTCGATGACAGATGAAAATTCTTCACCAAAAAAAAAACATTGATTGCGAAGTGGCTTGCCTAGTTCGACTACTAACTTCTCTTGACGAACTCTTCGCTCAAAGCCACGGCTAGACTCGCGTTGGTCCTTCTGACATGCTGGGGTATCTTCGAGAGGCCATCATCCATGGAGAAATTTGTGGCGACAACTGACAATGGGCACTGAAATAGCAAACATAATATGCAAACAAATAAGGAAAAAATTAATTGAGAGTAGGTTTTTTTGCACTGACCTCTCGTTCCTTGCTACGTTCGGTGAGAACTCCGAGTATTTCGTCGGACTGTTGTACGGTGAAAGCCGAAGCTCCCTTTTTCATGATACCTGCCTTGTGCCACGCAATGGAACTGACGGAAGACCCCAGCAGGGCGGTGTGATCTACGTTTATGGGTGTAATGCCCACAGCTATGGTTTTCCTAGATAATAAATATTCTTAATATATTCTCACCATAATGATAAATGGCATTTTGAAATCAAAGAAAAGTCAAACTAATTACATTAAAAAAAGTATATTGGGCAAACACAAAGATCAATTTTAATCAGATTCGACAAACATACAGCTCACTTAAAATGTGTAAACACATATAAAACATATTAAGATGATATATACGCTCACCTAATAACATTTGTTCGATCATATTCTCCTCCTATTCCCACTTCTACTATTGCTACGTCAACTTTTGCCTTCAAAAATATATAAAACGCTAAAACGGTCAACAAAGGGAAATAGAGAGGCATGTCATTTTCATTTTCCTGCAACAAATATTGCTTTGCTTGTATTGCATAACCTTTTATCATCTATTAGATGATAAAAATGTATGAGGATTGTACAAGGTATAATGAATGATGATCAAAAGCAAGCTACTTGAAAATATTGAATTATTAATTACTTTCTGACCATCCAGCATGTCGTACAACTTCCAAAAATTCTCCGCGAAGTCACTTTTGGAGATGGGCTTGCCGTCGATCTTTATTCTCTCCCTAACCTCCAGAAGGTGGGGCGAGGAGTAGAACCCTGTTTTGTAGCCGTGGTTGCGGAGTATGTTTTCGGTGTACGCGCAGGTACTCCCTTTGCCGTGGGTGCCAGTCACGTGAATGACTGACAGCTCGTCGAGATCTGTGAGAGTTATTCCACACCTAAAACGCATAGAGTACAAGAACTTCCCACTTCTAGGGATCTATAGCACTTAAAGGCAGATTATGTATTATATAGGTTAGTTTAATCGACTCCTGTTGATGCTAATGTGGTCAGTGAAACATGCATGACTGCAGAAATCATTATAAATTAGTATATCCTTTATATAATAAATTTATCATGTATATAAATTACAGTAATCATTATGTGAGCTACTCGCGCCTGTTTGAGTTCTTTGTGGCCTAGTCCATACCTCGAAGGTACTTTTCCATCTCCTTAATCTTATCCGTTTCAGCACCAGACGCTCCACTTTGATGTCTGGTTTGAAATTTATTTAATGTTTCAATCGCGGACTAGAAAAAATATAAAATACTTAAAATAATTCAGTTTAGCACTGGGGAGTGTAAGGAGAGTACATGGAAAGCGACTCTTACTTAAAAAAACATTGACTTATCTTTTTTACATACCAAATAATCCTCTGTGTCTGAAGGCATCGCTATACTTTAAGCCACAATGCAAGAACAAGTTAACTTTTTAAATGATTACCGGTGCCATACAAATACCTCGTTTTATTGACCGTTAACAGATAAAACAAGCATAAAGATAACAGTTTCGAGATAAGACATTTTTATCTAACACTCAGTATAATTGCTTATTGCATACTGCTCCTACTTTGTAAATTAATTGAATGTTATTACCGTGACTAATATGTACGTATATCTCAATATTACTGGTATTTCCCATTTTAATCGCAGTTGACCTATTACTCGGGTAAAACCATAAAATAAAACCGAACAGTACAGCCAAATGTATAAAAAGAAGCAATTAGGTACAATAATCAGAAAAATAAATTAAACTGCTTTTGACTTGTAAAACGTTTTCTTTATGGTTATGAGCACCAGACCCACACAACACACATTGATCGTCATCGATTATTATGAGTGGCTTTTGCCTAAATTCCTTACATATTTGTTTGGTGTTTTCGATTATCTCACTAATTCCCCATCATACATAATTTGTTCATTTGAACTCATTCAATAGATGAATGAATTTCGCAAGAAGAAGTAGAAGAGTATGTTATTTCTCCAACAAAAAGTATATATATTTTGTCTATGTCTCCAATTACATATGTACATAATTAACGCAGAAGGTAGAAGAAGAATTAACCTTAATATCGAAGTGTAGCGCATGTCGGAAAGTATGTACATATTATATTTTTCTCATATTTAATGTATTTTATTTCCTCCAAACTATCTCCAATTTTTAAAGGATTTCGTCTCAGTCGTATCTTATACTCTTACTCAAAAATGGATATAGTACAGCCACCTCAGACAGTGCACGGCATGACAGAGCTTGACAAAAGGCTCTTTGATAAGAAAGTACAGATAACCTGTCTCACCCTGACTGGCATAAAGGTTTCTCAAGTGCTGCCGATAATAAAGAAATATCTGTTCAAAACTGAGCACTTCAAGCCCATCCAGCATGGAGAGAACGGGGTGAACATATTTTTGAATCCCGAAGTGGTAAAGGAATGGTCTAGCTTTCCTACAGAGACACAAAAGGCACTGAAGGACTTAAACTTAAGCGAGGCTAACTTGAAGAGCGCAGACCACACCTTGACTTATGACAATTTTTCTGTGGAAGACGTTCTCAAGGCAATTTTGCCCACCGATAAGGAAGGCAAGTTACATTCTGACTCGATTTCAGTACACTTGAATTTTCTCTGTTAAGGCAATGTGTAATTAACCTATTTTATCTTCTAGGTACCTCAAGTTTCACAAAAGTAGGCCACATTGTCCATCTCAACTTACGTGAACATCTTCTGCCGTACAAGAACGTAATAGGTGAGGTGCTTTTCGATAAAGTGCCGGGGTGTAAGTCTGTGGTGAACAAGGTCAATATGATCGATAATACGTATCGCAACTTCAAGATGGAAGTACTGAAAGGTGTAGACGACATGCTGACCACTGTCAAAGAGAACAGTTGCACTTTTAAGTTCGACTTTTCAAAAGTGTACTGGAATTCCAGGTTATGTACCGAACATGAGCGAATAGTGAAGATGCTAAACCCAGGCGATGTTCTTTTCGATGTTTTTGCCGGAGTGGGACCCTTTGCTCTGCCCGCGGCGAAGAAGAAGTGCCAAGTTTACGCCAATGACTTAAATCCCGAGTCTTTCGACTGGCTGGTTTACAACGCAAAGGCAAATAAGATAGACGACAAATATTTTAAGTCGTTTAATAAGGATGGCGGCGATTTCATAAAGCAAGATATGAAAGAGTTATTACCGAATTTATTGAGGGATAAAAAGAATGTATATATCGTGATGAACTTACCTGCACTTGCCGTGGAATTCTTGAGTAATTTCGTGGGCTTATTGAGTGAAAGTGCAATACCAGAAACTGTGAAACCTCCAACAGTTTTCGTGTATTGTTTTGCCAAGGGCGAAGACTATAATAACATTGCCAAGAATTTGGTAGTAGACGGTTTTGGTTTCGATGCTAGTGATAAGATCGTTGAGCTCTTCAGAGTGAGAACAGTGAGTTCCATGAAGGAAATGATGAGGGTAAAGATACGACTTGACGGAGACGTGTTGTCGGGGGATGTCGGCAAAAAGAGGAAATTGGAAGATGGTTTGGATGTGGTAAACAAAAAGTATTGTATAAGGGGTGAGTCTTGAGTTTTTGAGGCTGATTTTTTTAATGGCTCGTTATGAAGTTATAAAGACTCACTTTGTGATTTTTGTAGTTTTTTTTTTGTTTCCAGGAAAGGATGGGGAAGAACAAAAAAATCAACAATGTGTTCAAGGTGGCAGGTGCCAAGAGTCTGAAACTCAAGGCCAAAGCTAAGGCTATAAAGAATGATCTGAAAAATGTAAGTCTTAAAACAGGCCATTTCAGTCAAAAATATTAGTTCCACTCCGACATGGAACTATTGTATAAGTGAAAAATCAATTTTGTTGTTTAAACAGAACTTTTACATGAATGTATGCTTCTAGATTAAAGTCAAAACGAAAATAAAGACCACCGAGATAGATAAAGCCTTGGTGTTACTCCAAGATAAAGTTCGGCAGTCTCCAGCGCCAGTACAGAAACCCGAAGTAAGCCAAAAGTCCAAATTGCCGACTGTAAATAAGGAACAAGCTTTGGAAACACAGAAGAAATCAAACGAGGCGATGGAAAATCTAGATAAGATGCAGTTGTAGCTCAAAACGCCTAACTTACCTTAAGTATTGTACATAACATAGTACATAAGTATCGTGATGTTTATATGGCACCTTCTTAAATAAAAAAAAATATAAAAATGTTTTCAAATTCGTTTTATTAAATTGGTACTATTAACAAATATAAATAAATACAAGGGTATGATATAAAAGTAGGAGAAATTTGGAACGTGTTAATTTTTTGGTAGGTTAAATCTAGAAAATTTAACACATTAATTTATTTAATTAAACACATTAATTATACAGGGTGTCCGGTAAGTATGCAGCAACCTAGGGAAGGGAAAACAAAAATAAAACGTTCTTTTATAAATAATCTTCGTATGGTGCCCTCCAACCGAGAAATCAGCCCCAAAAAGATATTTTAAACTTCCTTCTGGGGCCTTTCAAAAAATACTTTTGACAGAAGTTCTTCAAAATAAAAATTATTTTGCGGATAATCGTAAAATGACAAAATTATCGTTAGTTTCATCATATTAACTAATCATAGATTCAAACTACCAAAAAATATCTGCCCAAAAATGAAATCAGTATCAATAAGATGATTTTTATCCATAAAAAAAATGTCGCTGCAAATAAAATATGAAAATACTAAACGTATTTTTACAAAAACTTCTTTCATAACGTGCCAAACTTCAATCGACGCGTGGCACCGCGTAATTCTACTTGTATATCACCTGTATAATCGCATTTAACGAACCTACCCTACTCCTGTTTGTACACCTTGGCTCTGAGCACCGCCCTGTCCAGGATCTCCGAGAAGGTCCTCTGCGTCAGGTCGCACAGCTCGGCGCTCTCCTGTGATGCAATCTCGAGGCCCTTGCCCAGGTGGGCGTCGAAGTGGGATGCCAGCGAGGCCTGGGACTCGCAGACCCTCGCCAGCTGCACGAGCAGGTTAACAATGTCATCGATAAGAGGGGGGAACGCCTCGCTGATCCTCACTAACGCAGGCAGGACGGGCCTGAAGAGTCTCACTTTCGTTCCGCGCTCGAAACGCCTGCAAAGGGTTAATTAATTTCTCGTTACCATTTGAGTAAATACTTTTTACCGACCTCCTAGAAGGGCGTAAAGGAGGTTCAAGGCCATCACGCACAGGTTAAGACTCTTGGGCAGCGCGTACTGCAAGCTGACGTGGGACAGCAGCTGGACGCCGAATATCTGCTTGGTGAGGCTTGGTTGCTGCATCAGCTCCTGGAGGAAGTCGAGGCAGATGTGCATCGAAGGCACTCCCCTGATGACGACGTCCAGCAACTCGCTGGGATAAGTCTGGAAGAGCACGTCAAATAATTTTTTTTCCGAGATTCTCCATCGTTTTTGAGCATCCTATTCATATAGATTTTTTTTTATTACCTGAAAGTGCACGAGTTTGCACAACATAGTGTCCGCGATGAATGCCTGGTGGAGGTAGCTGCACACCAACGACCTTACCTCCTGCAACGCCCACTGTCTTCCTGGGATAATTTTATCCTCAGGGGTCTCCAGACACGTTTCAAGAAGAATCTGGACAGCAGCCGCTTCCTGAAAATACATTTTAAAACAAAAAATATATAAATTGAAATATTAGACAACCCTTAACGATATTTTTACGACTCTATGCAATGTATCATTAATGATAATTAATGATAAACAAAGAACAATTAACTATAAAAAAAAAAATATCAGTTTATAGTAAATTTTACACCCATTACTTAAAAAAATGCAAAAGTCCTTTCTTTAATACCAGGTAAAACCTTCAGAACGTAACTGTTAACGAAACTTAAAGATAAATACCTGTTAGCAACAATTCATCATGCAACAACTCATTAATGTATGAGTTTTGAATGACATTAGATGAAATTTAATACTCTTTTTATTTTTAATTAAGATAGCACTCACTGTGAATGTCCGAAAGGAACTGCTAATTTAAGTAACCTGTAAATTATCGTTAAGCATTAACGATAAAAATACCTCACTAACGATTTGTATGCGATAAAACCTCGAGACTTCCAAAATACCCCTGAAAATTCTAGAAAAACACGTGTACAAAAACAAACACTTTATTTACAAGACTTCTTGTGTTTTAAAAAATCGATCGGGGTCAAGCACAAGTCCTTATCACATACACTACAGTGGTGTAACTTAGAATTAGGCTTGACGACAACGCTACTATTCTCTTCTTTATTGACATCATCTTCCTCTTTCACTTTTCGAGCGCATTCGCTCTCGTGCTGCAAGATCCTGAACACCGAACACCCCATCTTTGTCTTGTTGCACTGCCGACACTCAAAGGGAGTATTAAATATCTCTTCCTCTATGCTACAGGCCCACTCCTCCTGCAACAGACAGTTGTAGACGACGTTTTCCGTGACGTTAATCCCTCCCAGTCTGGTATTCTTCGTTATATGGTAATCGTCGTCAAAAGGATTGACATCTAGCTTCTCCCCTCGCAGAAAGTAACGTCGTAGGTGTAGATCTCCTTCAGATCGGCTGGCAGCAGCCTCTTAACGTTGTAACTGACTTCGGTGTTGGTGAAGTTGACCAGGTCCTCCATGAAATAGAAGATCTCTTTTTTTATCCATCTCGCTGTTGTGCAACGGGTCTTTGAGCTTTGCTTCCAGCTTGTCCTTCCATCTCTTCCTCAGGGATATGGCTCGGAGAAGTAGGGTTTTACCTGAAAACAAGTTCTTCTTAACCCCCATTAAGATATATTTAAATAATTCTTAAAATTTGCCTGAACAATTTTGGTCCTTCGGGCCGGATGAAATAGCTCTAATATTTTGGGTCCTGTTTGATGGATCCACAAACACTTACTAATAATGTACTTACCTTGTCCAAAATAGGGCACGTCTATCATCAGGAAATCGTCGAAAACGAACTTGGTAAGGCCTCCGTTGGTCGCTATGGTCTTGGCGAAGAGCATCAACGTTTGCAAGGCTGGCATCCGCATAGTATTGACGAGGTACACCTTTTTGTTTCCAGTATCGATTGGTACACCAGCACCTGGTGCTTCTTGCTGATCGGCCGCTTGCTGAAGTACCCGGGAGGGGGGCACCTCCACGTCGTCATTGTGCAACTGGAGGATCTCGGGGTTCGTTGCGAAATAACTCATGGGACGAAGGAACACGTAGTTCTTCGTCTTCGTGTGGTAGAGTCTTTCCGATACGGTTTTCGAGGAGTTGAATTCATCTTCAACAGCTATCTGGGGATAGAGACCACTTGTGAGGATTAACTTTAGCATTGTGAGGTCCTTGTGACTGTCGGCGGAGGCTTCGTTCAGTAGCTTCTGCAATCTAGAAAGACAGAGTACTTGTAGTGGAATCTGGAGTGCCACAAGGTTCAATATTAGGGCCACTTTGGTGAAATACTCCAACTTTGATAGCAAAACATTTTAAGTGGATGGAAGCATCTATTCATAAAGATATGTCTTCAGATGCCTCTTATTCACTTAAAATATGTGAAAGAAATATATATTAACCACTTGCTCACCTCTTAAAGTCGTTCGCTATCCTGAACTCCACGTCCCTGATGTCCCCCGAGCCCCCCACCTCCTCTTCTTCCCCTGCGTCATACATTTCATACTTTAACTTCTTCCTCGTCCTGGACCTACCCTCGTTCCTCAGCTTATACCGCATCGACTTGAGCTGCTTAAGCTCCCCGTGCCTGATGGCCCTCTCGCCGCTGCTCAGTTCTTCGTCGGGCAGCTTCGAGAGCAACCCGGCCTCGGAGAGAATGTCCCTGAACTGCTCCAGCAGCTTGGTCACCTCGTAGAACCGTTGCTCTTCCAGACAGCGCTTCCTGGCCCAAGTCCTCGAGCTCTCCGACTTGGACTTTTTGCCGTGTGTCAGTCCCGAGGTTTGCTTCACCTCCAGCCACTCCTTGTAGAAACTGAGGAGGGTTATGGGGTCGCCGTGGTTAGATTCCAGGGGTCTCCTGAGGTCCTGGGCATCGGTGCTGCGGTACGCGGTCTGGGTGAGGGGGCTCTGAACGCTCAGCAGGGAGGCCAGGACCAGGACAGAGTCTACATTGCCGAATACGGTTGACAGCACGAGCATTTTACCTGCGAATGGTGTTTCACAATAAGGTACTGGCATCCTCAGAGACAAATTTAGGTTTCCGACCAAAGTTTTTAAACCCTTTCCTACCTCATATTGCGGTGTACTTTGTCAAGACTATATTATTTATTGTTATAATGAGACATACTAAAAGTATGTGTATTAATTTTCAATTGATTATTTCATATAAAAAGGCTTCAACTTGGCAGAGAACTGTAGATAGGATATTTTATCGAAGTAAAACACATTTTACCCTCGCTCTTATATTTGGTTTTCGTCTATCTACAAGAGAAGATAGACGCGAACGTGAAGAGAAAAAATTACTTTCTTGTGATATTAATAAACGAAAACCCTGGAAATTACTTGTTCTTCATGCTAGGCTCCGATGTAGAAGCAACAATCCAAAATTCGCCTTACCTACAGACAGATCTACCGGCAGCTGACTCAAAGCGTCACCGAGGGGGCGTCAACGCGAGGCTTTCCCTGTCCAGTTCGACGGCCCCTGTAAATTTCAGCTTCTCCAGGCTCTCCTCCAAGCTTTTAGTGGCCGGCCTTTCCACAAATGGGAAGTTTGATATGTCGGACAGTCCCAGCGACACCATGTGCAGCAGGAGCGAGTCCAGCGGCACCAAGTGTATCTCGGCAGGGGTGAATGCTTCGAAATTCCTGAAGTCTTCCTCGGAGTACATGCGGAAGCAGACGCCTGGCCCAGTTCTGCCCGCTCTACCAGCCCTTTGCTTCGCGCTGTCTTGTGAGATGTTGGTTTCGCTCAACTTGTTCACCCCCAAATTCGTGTTATACGACATCCTGTTCACTTTGCCCGAATCGACGACGAATCGAATTCCGTCGATGGTCACAGAGGTCTCGGCGATGTTCGTCGATATGATGCATTTTCTGACGCCATCTGGTGGATAGTCGAAAACCTAAAACACAGAAAATAAATGAAAAAAAATTAGCTTCAAACTGTGCTAAAGCTATTTTTGGTCCCGAAAAATTAAATTCTTCATTTACTAAAAACATTTTTCTGCATCTACTACTCCACCTACCTTGTCTTGTTCTTCCAGGGACAGCGTACTGTGCAAAGGCAAGACTATCCAGTTCTTCTTATGCTGACTGTACTCCGTGACAGCATCTGCTAGAGTAGAAATCTCCGAAAATCCATTGAGAAAGACCAAAACATCGCCTTTTTGATTCGGAGGGTACTTCTCGTCTATCATCTGCAAGATCTGCAGGTACGGACTGCAATCGAACCTGTCTCGCTTTCTCTCGTACGGGTCTTTCACTATGGGCTTATACTGGATCTCTATGGGGTACAGTCTACCCGGTACCTGAATCACTTGGACGTTCTCTTCCGCAAAATAATCAGTGAACAACTGAATGTTTATCGTGGCCGACATGAGGATAAGCTTAAAGTCGTCTCGTTTGTGCAACAGACACTTCATTATGCCTAGAAAACAGTGACAAACATATCTTCTTAATAATTGATTACTAAAATGTATTGTGGTAATTGTGTTTTAAGGTTATAATAAAAAAAGCTTCCCACAATAGATATTTTCGTTACAATGTGATAAAACTAAAAACATCCATACTTACCTATCAAAAAGTCACCATACAGATGCCTCTCGTGTACCTCATCTAAAATAATAACGTCGTATGATTCCAGTGTCTCCCGCTCTGAGGCCTGTCTCAAGAGCAACCCTTCCGTCATGAAAATAATATTAGTATCAGCCCTTTTCGTTTTCTCGAAGCGTATCTGATACCCGACGGTGTTCTTGTACTCTGACAATGTTTCATAAGCGACCCGTTTCGCCAAGCTGACACAAGCTATGCGTCTCGGCTGGGTACATACAATTTTTCGATAGCCACCCCCAGAATATACTGAGGTACCTGAGTCGACTTGCCGCACCCAGTGTCCCCAGCTATCAGCATAACTCTCGAGTCCTTTAATTTTTCTATTATTTCGTTCTTGTGTTGGGCAATAGGTAGGTCATTTTGAGCGGCTCTGAGCTTCTTGAGCTTCGCAAAACTGGTCTTCTGGTGGAAATCTTGGTACACCCGTATCGTCAGCAAGAAATCCTTGAATTTTTCCACAGATATTCGAACTCTTTCGCCTCTCCTGTCCAAAACTGGCAGCTTGTCGTACAGATGATCAGTCTGCTCGGCAAAGTCCACGTTCAAGGCTTTGCCTCGGTCTACGCCGGATTTTTTTAAAGCTTGCATTGTACGGTACTTTTCGTAAAACTTCCAAAAGTCTTCCGGATCGTTAACACTGGCTTGTTGTTCTAAGAACCGGGTTAACTCATGTTTGTAATCCTCGATTTTCTTGCTTTTGGGCGAAGTGCTCCTGTACCTCTTCTTGCTGGTACAAGGAGACCTCGACCTTCTTCTTTTGTATGACCTCTCGTCTCTGTCATTGTGACGTTTTCTACTGTTGTAGTCCATTCAATACGAACTCAATAGAGTTGTTAAAAGTTTAATTTTTGTATGCTGTATTTACGTACAGTTAAACAAAATTGACATTCACTGTTTTCAGGTTAAGTTCACTGTTGACGGAAAAAAGCAAACGTGAAAGCAGAGAAATTGGGAAGAACGTTTTGCTTCCCCACAGAAGAAGAAGATGTCTGGAGCATTTGAACTACAAATACCAACGCTAGAGCATAAACGATTTCATTGGCTATTTTTGGTAATGGTTTACTTTGATTGGTTGAAACTGAACATGTTTACAATGTTCAATAGATTCAAAACATGCAAACTCACAAAATACCGAGAACAGTTGAGAACTAGTTACAGATTGATAAAAAAATCAGTTTAAATTTACGGATTTAAGTGAATCGAAAAAAAATATAAATATGCATATCCATAAAAACATGACTGTATGCACCTTTTATGATTGTTTTGTTTTCCTCAATTTTTGATGAACTTTTTTTTTTAATCTTGTTTCAACCTTGTGAAAACCATTCTTTAACACTTTGAGTTTATTTTCCTTCATTATTTCAAGTATATTCCAGTTAAAACCCTAAACGCAGAGGTACTTAACGATCCATTTTTCAAGTAAAGGGCGCAAAAAAAAAAAAAACATAGCCTAATACTAAGCCATTCATATTTGATTTGGTTACAACAACTCACCTGCGAGGCAACGCAAGCCCTGCACATGTCGTCTCTGTCGCTCTCGTTCAAGATTTGGCCGGTGGGATCCAGCTTTAGGTTCGCTTGCAGGTGCTGCATTAGTTGGCTTCTGGAAGAAGCCAGGCTGGCACGGAGCACCCTCAGCACCACTGCATAAAGAGGTGCGCACCGGAACACCCTCTCATCGCAACGCATGATCTGAAAAGTGCACATGCCTCCATATTTTAATCCTTACTAACCGCTAAACTGGATGTTGGTTCCGGCGAGTAACAATTATTATTATTATTATTATTATTATTATTATTAAAGTAAGAATGTGTTACAAATATTAAGTACCTTAATCTATATGTATATTTCTTAAACAAAAAAAATTTTGATACAAAGGAATTTCTATACTTAAAACTACATATATCAAAATGCTACAATTGTTACAAAAACTAGATATGTACATTAATTTATTACAGTACATTATTATTTTTATTCTCTTACTTTTTTGCACCTAGGTGACTCAACACCTGTATGTGCAAGGAATACAACATAATTGCCAATAAAATTGGCAAACTACATTGAAGATGACATATATATATACAAACTAGTAAAACTAATGAAGAAAGATGCAGTCTTAACATGGTTACCTTAGTCACTATTTATAGGATACTAACTTATGATCAGTCTTCCTAAATATTTAATAAACCGTTGATAATTAATGTTTATACAATCTTTGCAGAGTTTTGAAAACTGCTTAGTATTTTTTACCACTCTAACATTCTTTGGGGAGTAGATTATAAAATTTTGGTCCTAGGTAGGTGACAAATCTTTGATTAATGTTTTTTGTACTATTTGGCAATTTTATATGTTGTTCTTGACACTTTGGTCATGTATTGATTTTCTACATATAATTTTAGTTCGCTTCTTTTATATATGTACGTACATACTTTACAAATATACAGGTTCTAATATTAAATATTTCTTTATTATATAGTAATTTTGTTGGGTATTTCCTTTTTTTTTATTATACATAGTTTTTAAAATACTATTTTGAACAATATTTAACTTTCTTAATGAATTCGTATAGAGACCACCCCACACCAGTATACCATATCGGAAGATTGATTCTATTAAAGCTTTGTAAATCATTATTAGTATGTTTTTATATAATATGTCTCTAAGTTGATAGAACTTATATATAGTTTTCTTACTCTATTTGTTACATAGTTAATATGATTTGTCCATTTCAAGTGTTTGTCTATAATAATACCTAAGTATTTTATCTCATTAACTTCACAAATGTTATGTAGATTATTTATTTGTATCGTGCTGTACTCAGGTCTATTATAATTTGTTACCGAAAATGCGATGTATTTTGTTTTTCGGCATTTAATGAGAAAGTTGGTAGTTATTAAGCCATTTTTTTATAATGTCTATGCCCTCAATTACTTTTGCTTTCATGCTCCCATGTATTTCCATTAAACAAGGCAACTGTATCATCTGCATATGACACAATTTTTTGCATGTATATTTAGTCCTAACAATGAATTTATGTATACGGAGAATAATATTGGGCCTAATACAGTGCCTTGTGGTATTCCCATTTTTACAACTTTTGGATCGCTTAAGTTATTCATAATTTTCACATGTTGTGTGCGATCTGTCAAGTAATTTCTAAAGACATCTAACACAGTGCACGAATTCCATAGTGCGATAATACATCTATGAGCTTTACATGATTCACTGTATCAAATGCCTTTGCTAGATCTAGGAATACTCCAATACATTTTTTATTGTTGTCTAAATTATTAGTAATTTCATTTACTACTTCATACATAGCATCCTCAGTTCCTAATCCCTCAACAAAACCAAATTGATTTTTGTGTAGTATATTATTAATTTTAAAAAAAATTTGTTAGGCGCTCTTTTAAACATTTTTCAAATATCTTTGCAAAATTATTTATTACACTAATTGGTCGGTAGTTAGATATTAAAGATTTGCTTCCCGATTTATGAATGGGTGTCACAACAGCAACTTTAAATTGATGCGGAACATGACCTGTTTTAAAGATGAGATTAATAATATGTACAAGGGGGATTAATATATGGCAATGAACCAATTTAATAATTTCTACTGTGACTCCATCCATTCCAGGTGCACTTTTGTTTTTAAACTATGTATGTGTTTTATTATCTCCTGATTAGTCACTGGTGAAAGATAGATTGATTGAGATAAATTGTTTATTACAAAATTGAAATTATGTTCTGGTTCTTCAATTTGTTGAAGCATAGTACTTCCTACTCCAACAAAGTAGTCGTTACAATGATTAGCCATTTGTTTGTGATCAAAAAAAGCTATGCCTTCATCGTCAACTAATTTAAGTACAGTGTTACCAGTGTTACTTTCATTTGTGGCTTCCGATATTATTTTGTATATAGCTCTTATGTTGTTTTGATGTCTAACACTTGCTTTTGTAGTAGTTATTTTTGTTTTTTTTAATAATGTATTTAAAGTAATTCCTGTAGTTTTTATATTCAGTCTCCAGAATATCTGTATGGTGTTCTGTAGTCTTCTTTTTAGTTTATCTCTTTTTTTTAATAGAATTTATTAAACCTTCAGTAATCATGGCTTGATTTTTTTGTTCAATTTTCTTTTATGTATAACTTTACTTTGATTTATTAGATTTAAGAAAATGTCCATAAATATATCTGTAGCTAGCTGTGAGTCGTCTGAATTCAATATTTCCTCATGTTTGGTTTTCAATCAATCTTTTAATTCTAGGTGTGTTTTTTTGTAAATTATTATTGTTTAGTTTTTTTCAGAATTTGTGTTGTTAAGTCAAGATCAATGCTACTGGAAGTGGTCGTTATATTACTATTTATTACATATGAGGATAATTTAAGTTTTTTATATTTTGCTTTTTTTGGACAAAAATGTGGTCTAGACAGGTTGAGTATCTTGGTTCTGTGTTGGAATTTGTATACGGTTCAAACCCAGTTTAGCTAATATAGATAAGTAATCATTAACGACAGCTTCATTTTTGTTTAATATGTCAATGTTAATATCGCCTAAATTATTTGGAGTTGATTCTTTTTTCATTGTCTAAGTAGCTGTCAATATCTCAATGGGTTTGTCGCTGGTTGGGTTTGGTCGGTATATGGTAATTATTTTAAAAACTATATCATTGGTGCTAAAACTTAGTATGCCAGGGTAACCCCATCTTACGTTTGGTAATTTTAAACATTGCGCCTATTGGTTTTACCAGTATTAAAACTCCATCATTTTTATTGTAATCCCTTCGTTATAAAATGTGGTATATGGGATTTGAAAATAACTTATTGATTCCAATATAAAACATTCACTTAAAATTATGACATTAAATCTATTAAAATTATACGTTTCAATAGTTGCCACTAGTTCATCAAGTTTTTCTTGGCTCCTGATATTTAAATGTATAACACTACATAAACTACTGTTTGTATTAGTTGTGGTTTTGAAGTGTGTAGCCTCTATAAATTCTCCACTATGGTCTTTTCCTAAGGGAGAACAATACATACAACAATAGGGAGAAACAATCGATACTCTGCCAATGTCCGTTTCTATAGCAACCGCATTGCCACCGCATGTTACACAGAGGCATGTTACGCGTTTGTTTTCCTCCCATCACTGTTTTTATTGTTTATGTTTATGTTTACTGTCGAAGCTTGCCGGAATAGTCGCTCTACTGATCAAAAGCCTCCGTTCCTCACCTGAAGGGGATCCTCTGCCACGTCTATCCTCGTCAGGCTGGAGAAGTCGTCCACCAGGTTCTTCACGGTGAGCACCCACAGCCTCCTGGGCAGCACGGTGTTCAGCCTGAACCACACGTCCCTGTAGAGGTCCTGCAGGTACCTGGGCACGTCGTCGGACAGGAATCTCCTGGCGTACTGCGCGAACGACTCGGCAAACGGCCAGATGTCTATCGCCTCCTGCTTGAGCAGGGTCTGCAGGAGCTTGGCGCACTTCGAGGGGTCTGGTCTCCAGCTCGTTGAAGGCCTCGACGACGGCCATTTCGCTCAGCTGGACGGGTTTGTGCTCGGTGCGCAACGCCATGTCGTCAAGCCAGTCCTCCACGAGGGTCAGGTGCGGGAAGTGGGTGGCCAACAGCTTGAGGAGAGGTCCGAAGAGGCCTGGAACCAACCAAGTGCAAAGTATTTAAAACCCGCCACTGCGTAGAGAGTATTGTTTTGCTTATTTCGGTCGTAAACAAGAGATTTAGTACGCCAATGTTTTTACCTGAATAAGAACTCTGATCTTTTTGCGCGTGGTGCAGCAGATACTTGATGGGGAGCTCCGACATGAATTCCGAAGAGTACCTCTTGATCTTCCTGCCGTTCGACGCAAGGACCTGTGCATTGTTCAGGCGACAGTCCTCGTACAGCAAGAGGTAATACAGCAGCAGGAGCTGCGGCGTGAGGCTCGTGTTGTCCACTACCACGTCCTGGCTTTCCGATCCCAGATCGAAGTCCATCGCGAAGATCGACTGTTTCTGGTCGAAGTATCTGCCAAACACGGAGCTCTGGAACACCTGCAAACGAGTGGTTAGTTCTCGTAGTCGTTTAGTGAAATGTCAGTGCAGAACTGACAAGATATTTTCTTAGTAGATTGCTAAAAATTCAATATAAAAAATGTGTCGTCGGATACACATAAAGCACGTATTGCTGGCACTGCAACTGCTCATGAACGATAGAAAACATTTATTTCTGACACGGTGAATCATCCCGAGTTTACTCAGTCTTTACAATTTCTCGGAAAAATCCGTAACAAAAAGTATGTGGTCCAAAATAATTAGTAAACACCTAAAAATAAATGAATTTAAAAAACCAGGATACTAATAAGGAAAACTGTCGTTTTTTTATTCACATTCTATGAATGAACGAGGCTTACCTTGCGTATTTCATTCTCGGTGAGGGGCTTGTTCGCCTGCTCAGTGCTCTTGACATTCGGCAGCATGATGCTGTTGACGTAGACCTCGACCAGCATGGGCAACACGGGGTGAAGGGGGCTGACACTCGTGCAGATCTGCTTGTATATCCAGTTCTTGATGTTGACGTTGTGCTTGGCGAAAGCACGTGATTTCAGTAGCTGGTGGATGCAATGGACCGGCAGGAAGCCTTCAAGCAAAGGGAATAAAGAAGAAATAAAAAAAAAACTTCCAAAAAGGGATGTTACAATGTAATTTGCTAGCCTAGATATCTGTTATTTGCTTACAACTTACAAGGTAGCAATCAGTATACATTATCCGAGTAAACTCGGGATGATTCGCTGTGTTCCACGGAACATTACAAGCTTAGTAGCTTTCCATGTAGTCCTGGAATGTATCCGTGACTTCCAACCTCTACTTACTAATATTAATTTATTTTATAAATTCAGTCTACTTAATTTTGACTAACTATAACGCCCGGCACGTCTCTGAATCCAACACTACGACGTACCTGTCATGTTGGCGCTCAACGAACTAGTGACGGGCACCTTAACCGCGTGCGCCGTGACCACCTGCTCGGTGAATATCTCCTGTGTGAACACCTGCTTCATCCTCGTCATGTTGTTGTGGCCGAATGGCGATCTTCATGCCCAGCGTCGCGCACACCAGGTCGCAGATGGCGCTCAGCTGGTTGCTGTGGAAGTGGATCGCCATGAGCAGCAGCATCTCCCCCGAAGGAGGCCGTCACCCCGCTGGCAGACTCGAAATACGCCTCCTCCTTGACCAGCCACTGAACCTGGAAAGTCAACAATTGGTTGACAAACAGGGTTGCCAATCTTTTTTCACACTCGACGCGTTTATTATTGCTTTAATCATCTCCTGATGATGCCAACATGGTCGCTGAAACGAGCGTTCATGGTTGTCTCTACACCGAAGCTTCCAATTCTCCACCTGAATCTCTCCCTTTACTTACCCATTCGATGCTACGTCTCTCGTGCTCCGGCAAGGACACCAACGACGGACAGGCGATGAGCATGCAAAGGCCGATGGACACGAACCTCACCCCGGCAGGTGTTGGGTTGGGGTGAGAGGTTAGGAGCTGAACAATCAGGTTGACTTCCTCGTCTTGAAACCTGCAATTAGTTGAAGTTCTTACCACGATTTCAACGACTACCCATTCCTAGATTTGCTTAAAATATTGTGAAATAAAGAAAAACTTCCTCAAAGTATGCCAGGGAATCAGTCCCACATGTTTTGAGTTATTATTAGAAATGTCAAGTACTGATGTTTTTACAAAAATTTGTTAAAAAAATTACATTACTGGCATTCAAGGCGTTGATTTAATTCACAGTTTACTTCACGACAATGCAAAGGAGCTTCCATTTTTCTTATTGTGACACCATTCAAGAAGCAAACGACGAAAAGTTGCATGAATATTCCGTAAAATCTACTTGTCCCATTTCTGTATTGTATTTTAAAATTTAGGACACCAGATAATAAAACAACTACTCATTTATTAAAGCAACGACGAGTACATCCTAAAATTGTACTTACTTTATTGCAGCGATGCCCCTTAAAGCACAGTACAGCCGCAGCAAGGCGGAAGCCTGCACCACCAGGCTGTCCGGAAGTTCACCTTCCGGAGATGATTCGATGATCTTCTGGAGACGTCTCGACAGCTCCTCTCTCAGCTGGTGCAGAGCATTGCTCGACACTTCCCCCTTGCGTTTCTGGCCAGTGCGGATGAACATAGCTATCCAGTTCCTGAAAAGTGCACAGCAATTTACTATCCGTCTCTTTTTTAACATTAACTTTAATAAACTAAAGGTTAACTATGTCAGTTTCTTCCAATATACAGTGTTGTATATCTCGAATATCTCTTTTAATACTGTAATGGTATCTTATTGGTTAGAGGGAGGGGTTACAAACCAAATTGCTCCAATAAAAGGTACACCCTTTACAGTGGCTCCGCCCACCACATTATTTATTTGCCAATGGGTATCCCCTTTGCCCAGCTCCTCCAATAAATGAGACCAGTATCAAAGATGTGCATTTGTTGACCTTGTATACCATATTAGAAGATTCAAAAAAGAAACTGACCAACTTATTGCTACTATTACTATACTACAGACCTTATCGTTTGATCGTTGCCGAGCAGCAAACCCGAAACGAAAGCCACCATGTCGCCCTCGTCCTTCTCGTCGCCTCCATTCTTTCCGACGTGCTCCAGGGATAGCGTTATGGCCAGCGCCGGCATCCTGCACAACTCCACGCACTTGCTTCTGATCGTGAGCGCCTGCGAGGGGTTCATCTTGCAGAGGAGGGAAATGGTGTTGGCCCTCACTGCGCTCGAGACGTTCTCCTCCTGCTTCTCTCCGCTCTGGATGAGGTACGTGCAAACTGGAACAGAATCGGGGTCATGCAGATGATTGTACCAAGCACAGTTTGTTCTACGTTGACTGAATGTCTGATACCTTCTCTGAACGAGTCGGGGAAGTTTGCCACCAGCCGGCAGATGATCGCAGGCCCATTGTGTACGTGCAACAGCGTCTCCGTTATGCCAGCGATGCTCAGAGTGGTGGGTAGCTCGGCCAGGGCTATGCAGATGATGTCGGCCAGCTCCTCGGCGAATATGTCGTTGTCGAACAGCTCCGAGGACTTCAAGTACGAGTCGTGCTCAGTGGAGGCCTCGCCCTCCTGTATCTGGGACTGTATGTAGAGCAGTTCGCCTAGTAGGATGCTCAGGCGTCGGGTCATGTCACTGCGCTCGTATTCCAGCGCCATGCTTGTGTTGGATAGGTTGCCGATCAGGATGGAGTCGTTCTGAACCGTGTTACCTAGAAAATGTCAGAATAGTAAGAATAAATGTTTCACTGGATTCTCACAAACAAATTATTCGAACCAAATGATTTGTCTTAATAACTTTCAATAAAAATCTTTGTTGATTGCTCAGATGGCAGATAAAGTTTATTTCAACAGGTTTAACATGTATAGGCAATTTAATCCAGATGATATGTTCCTTCTGGGACATCCTACATCACCAGCTACCTTATTCTACACTGAGTCTACTATGCACCTTTCTGTCTGAGTTGCTGTTCCTTCTTCACGTCGATCTCCAGCTTGTGGAAGTCGATGGATAGCAAAGCTACTATCGAGTTGACCAGTTCCATGCCAGACACGATGGTGAGGATGTTGACCTTCATGTTGGTGCACTTCTTGGACGTGTCCAGAGGGGAAATCAGCCCCATCCTGACGAGACACGGCAGTACCGGTCGTATCTCTTGTTCGGAGCACTGGGCCAGCTCCTGCATGTCCACATGTTGAATGGCGCGAAAGACTTTGGAATCCACGCCTGAATACGAGAGAGACGTTTTTATTTTTTAATATATCTCTCGTGTAAGCTGTATACTAACCTTTCTTAAAAGTCATATCGGTTTTATAGGTTATATTTTTATTTGGGAGATGAGAACATAACCCTGCAAGTCTTTATTAACTGGGAGACTGTGTATTTTTACATTTAGTCTTATATTTCTCTATCTCTAGAACTGGGACTGCATGTAAAAGCAGTTTTATTCAGTAAATTCAAAATCAAGCAACTTCTCGTCACTAACAACTTTTAAATTGCATCCGTGTTTTATTTTCATAACGTCAAAGATTAACTAATCTTTGCCTAGCATAGAAAAACCTCAGAATGCACCGATAGTAAGTCGGTTGTTATCGGTTCATGTACCGACAAATTGTGAAAAATGGACTAAGTAAGTAGTCTAAATGACAAATGACAACGTTTGTGATGTTTCATTTCAAATTTGTCGGTTTTGACTTTGTTTGCATGCGTTTTTTCTGTGTTTTGGTGGTGTTTTTTGTGTTCACGAAACAACATAGTGGTTTCTTTTTATATCAGTGTTGTGGACTCTTAGTCTTAGGTGACATGAAGAACTTATTTCGTAGTAGGTAGAAACGTGACAGGAACAAAATGGTTATAGGCTATTATGGGTTAATAATAGCTAATCCAAATTTTATTTACCGCTCCTCTCCAGAACAAATAATTTAAAATGACAAGGTAAGAAGAAGATTTTGAAGTGAATACAATAATTTTTATTGTAATACAATTTTAAGATTTTCCTTTGCAAAAATATTTAATTTGAGTCGTCATTTAACAGAAATCGCATTTTTTCCATATAATATCTAGTTTAGTTTCTCTACACGTATATGTAGAAACCATGAGTCTTATCTACTGTGGTAAAAACGTTAATAATAAGTTTTTTTTATTGAACAGTCGAATGAGTCGAATGTGCCTAAAATGGCCCTCAATTTCTATTGTCCATACGTAAATTAATTTTTAAATTTGGACACGCTATTGCCATCTGGTAGAATTTGTCAAAGCTTTGGTTTAACAAAAATGTCGGTAGATGGCGATGGTTGTCTACGACGATTTTGGGAATTACAAGTAACTATGTAAAATGATTTTCACTTTCAGATCTGTTACAGATCTGAAAGTGAAAATCAGATCATTTACAGATCATCTGTAAATATGACTCACGTGTGATGCCTCGCATATTCTAACAAATTCTTAATTTACATTTTCCAAATGGCATCGGCAATTTAGTCCACCTTATTTACATTTAACGAAAAATTATTCTTCCTGCGGTTTGCAAATGTTAGCAGTTGAATCTTCAATGCGGAAAAAAAATCAGATTTACACATAACATTTTAACTTTAGGTGTTGTGACGTTTTTTTTTCCACACACGATTCTTCTTATCTCAGTATATATAGCAAAAAAAATAAGAAAAAAAATACTTATATATATAGGTATGTACACGTATATACAGTCTGGACAAGCTCCAACCTCACAGGACTATAGCTGGCTGCCGCTAGCTTCAGTGAAGACGGGCGGGGTTACTAGGTCAACAAAAAATATCAGGGCGCCACGTGGTTTAAGCCAGCCAAGTACTAGAGATAAAAAAAACTATAAATAAATTAGTATCAATAAACCACGAAAGAGAAGGAGGTATGATCTTATTACTTTTGTTGTTCCAGATTCTCAAATAACATAAACAAAAGAAATTAAATAACTCATATTAATAATTAAATAAGACTCATATGGTGTATAGAATCCCTTGGGCCTATATATTCTCAACATTAAGTGTACATAACAACAACAACAACAACAACAAAAATATGTACAGTTAAACAGGGGTGAGATATAAAGAGAAAAAAAAAATAATAGCAAACATATAAATCAGAGATACCGCGATATAGCTATATCAGGTGCACACTTTTTCTATCTTAATTTTTTAGGATTCTTAAATCGAGCACACAGTAAATCATAAAAACAAATTCCAAGGTTCTTCAATAATATTCCTATAAGCCACAAAAAAAAGACACGGAAATAGCAAATATAGGACAAACTTGCGTGACTCCTGGCTGGATGGAACCGTAGGGCGTCCTAGGCGGAGTAGCTGGTGCCACAACCCGTCTTTAGTTATCTCACCAGAAGCAGCCAACCCAATCTCCTCCAAGGAAGATGCAGAGCCAATCTGGACCCACTCAGGCACGATCTATTGGACGAGGAGAGAATGCACGCTGTGACGTAATCCCGTTACGTAGATCCTTTATTTAGACCCGTTACATAGATCCTATACGTCGACTGTTACGTAAATCCTTTACGGAGACCCGTTACGTAAACCCGTTGCGTAAACCCTAAAAGACATTGCTATTATACTAACTGACCAAAAAAAAAAAAACAATAACATAATGACTGAGGACATCACATTTGAAACTCCTAGAAAACATATTAGACTCGTTGACTTACCTTCTTCGGAAGGGTTGACGTAATAAATTTATGGAAGGCGTAGACTATGAATCCCCAAACAGTGGGTGCGATTTTCTATATGCCAAAACCAAAACCAAAAAGAAAATCACAATTGAACAGCTTGGAAAATAATCCTACGATAGGTGATTGCAACCAAAAATCACATCAATTTCCAGCCGTGGCGTTTCCATCTACGTCTCACACACTCTGTCCAGGATTTATTGTGTTAACAAAAAAAACAAAAAAAAAAACCTTTTATCGTCAACGAGGAGTTTGTTTGAATTTTTCACACCAGATGTCATTCTGACCTTAGAAAGAGTGAAAACTAAGACAAAAAATACGAAATTTAACTACCCAACGACATAAAATCAACATTTTTATTTAAAACAAACATATATTTCGGAATTTCCTTCTCCACACCAACACACTGTAGAAGTCTATTTGACCCAACCATAAATTTAGCCATTCACACCTAGAGGTCACTATGCGTTCTTTGCAGAAGTAATAAATATATCACCTTTATAATGCGAAGTTCTAATTAAAAACCTATATACACTAGGCGACAAAAATGAACCGTTACAGTGTGTATTTCATACCACGTTTTACTTGGGCCACTCTATATTTCTGTCATTGCGACATAATGGCCTGCGTTATCAATGAGACCCCTTGCTTACACAACATTCCAAACGGACAACATGGTCCTGATAACAAGATTATCACGACGCACACGACAAAATTCGTCACTTGGCGACTTCATGTAGACCTCGAGACAATGTCTTGTTTAAAAACGGTAACCGGTTTGTTAAGATTTACCGCGAAAAGGTCGTACTCTAGCGATGCCAAGGCCGAGGTTACTGCCCTCTACGATTTCCACCTGGAAAACGGCGGAAAGATAGTGAATTTCGGGGGTTTTCTATTGCCAGTCCAGTACAACGACTTGAGCATTGTGAATTCGCACCTGTTCACGCGAAAAAGCGCGTCACTATTTGACGTATCCCACATGCTTCAGACGGAGATACGCGGTAAGTAGCTCTATAGGTACCAAATCTGGCAAATGAGGCGAGCAAAAGAGATCAATTTTTTAAGGTGAAGGGTGTATACCGTACTTCGAATCTCTCTGTACCGCGGACGTGGGGGGTCTGAAAGACAACGCCGCATCACTAACCGTTTTCACCAACGAAAGCGGGGGCATTTTAGACGACCTCATAGTCACCAAGGTGAGCGAAGATCACTTGTATGTCGTATCAAACGCCGCCAGAAAGGAACACGATAAAAATCACCTGCTTCAAGCGCTGGTAAGTAAAAAACAAATGGGTATGGTCAACGGACTAGCCCGATTTGGTTCCTACAGATTTGAAACTAAAATTTATAAGGTGAAACGATTAAATTGAGTTGTTTTTTTATTCAGGAGGAGCTCAAGAAGGCTAATCCGTCTACCGATGTGAAAATAAGGTTCTATGAACCTTTAGAGAGAGGTCTTTTGGCGCTGCAAGGCCCCAAAGCTGCCGAAATTCTGGGGAATGTTACCGATGTCGATCTGTCGAGATTATATTTTATGAATTCGACGGTTGGTAATGTCGCTAACATAAAGGACTGTAGAATAACCAGGTCAGTATTTCTAAATTAAAAATTTAATTGCTTGGGGGTGTTTTTCTATTCACCATTGGATCCATCAGATGAATCAGGTTCCATCTAAACCGTTCTTTTATCGTTTGATGGGTTTATGATCGTTTTTCGTTCTTTTTTATTGCTGGTGAATTAGCGTTGGATGACATCTTAAACTTACTGTTTTCCACCGACGATTTACATTGACGAAACTGATCCATTCCATTTACTACAGAACTAAACTTTACGTGATATATACAGGACGTCTATATGTTCCAGATGTGGGTATACTGGCGAAGACGGCTTTGAAATATCCGTTCTAGCTTCTGAAGCTGTCACATTAGCCAGAGAGTTGTTAAGCAATGAGAAAGTAAAGTTAGCGGGGCTAGGAGCTAGGGATTCTTTAAGGTAAAATAATGCACAAAATTTTGCACATACTACTTGTATGTGCAAAAACAAAATTGATGAAAACAATAAACTGTTGCAATTTATTAAGAGATGTGTTAAACTTATCCTGTTACTGAACTGTTAACACTGAAAACTTTGTGGGCCGCCGCGCTGTTTAGCCAGCTTTAATTATAAGTACTATCTTTTGTTAATGAAATATTTTCGCAATAGTTAACTCAGCAATATCCCAGAAACATTAATTTACTAATTTAACAACAATTTGTAATTAACCACTTCCCGTGTTTTCGCTAGGTTAGAAGCCGGGTTGTGCCTCTATGGGAACGACATAACTATAGAGACCACGCCAGTGGATGCAGCCCTAACGTGGTTGGTATCTAAAAAGAGGCGGGAGCAAAGAAATTTCCCAGGCGCAGAAGCGATACTAAAGCAAATAGGGGAAGGTTCCTCAGTCAAAAGAATAGGTAAACGGCTCGTTAATTTGTAAAATAATTAAGTATGAATATTAATGAATAATTGTATTTCAAGAATACAAAAAAACATAGACTTACTTATGCATTGTTGGCAAATTCATATCTTCTGTTAAGATATAGGTAATTAATTGGTTAGAAGGAAGGACTGTAGACCAATAACATTACATCCTTCAAGATGGCCCCACCTACCACTCTAAGATATGTAATGTAATTGGTTTGTAATCCTCTATTATCACAGCCAATTGTCTTTAACATATATGTTAGTATGTATGTTATAACATTTGATATCTGTGGAATATTTTTAGAAATATTGTGTTGCATTTTTAGGAATATTCCCAGACGAAAGCTGCTGATTGTTGTATGCATTTTTCCCATGTAATTTTATTTCATATTTTGTTTTATTTAGGATTAGTTTCTGAGTCTGGCCCACCCGCTAGACAAGGAGCCGCCATCCTTTCTGAAGATGGTCGGGAATTGGGGAAAGTAACGTCGGGTTGTCCATCCCCTACTCTGGGTTATAACGTTGCTATGGGTTACGTCCCTACCAGTCACAGTAAGACTGGTACTAAAGTCAGCCTGAAGATAAGAGATAAATTGTACGATGCAGTCGTCGCCAAGATGCCTTTCGTTAAATCCAACTACTATACTAAACCGAAATAAACTTTTTTGTTGCTCCCCTTTGCCTTATTTGTTTGTGTCGTTTTTGGTCTTGCAGGGGAATTAATATCAGAAGACGTATAGAGCAGCGGTTCTCAAACTGTGATGCGCGAAGTCTCCCAAAGTGGTAGCAAGCAGACAGACAGACGTTATTGTATTTACCTAATGGGTTTTGGTTCGGTGGTCGTCGATTTATTTACATTGCACATAAATGGTATGGGAAAAAAGTTTGGGAATCGCTGGTGGAAGAGATAAGTATACCATTTTACCGTAAAAATGTATTTGAAGTTATTTTATCACCGCAAATGGCAGAATAAAGCCTAAAAAGAGTGAGTGGACACCCAAAATATGCTGGTACGCAATAGATAATAAAAATTAAAAGATAAGAGATAAGTTGTACGATGCAGTCGTCGCCAAGATGCCTTTTGTTAAATCCAACTACTATACTAAACCGAAATAAACTTTTTCATTGCTCCCCTTTGCCTTATTTGTTTGTGTCGTTTTTGGTCTTGCAGGGAATTAATATCAGAAGACGTATAGAGCAGCGGTTGTCAAACTGTGATGCGCGATGTCTCCAAAGTGGTAGCAAGCAGACAGACAGACGTTATTGTACTTATCTAATGGGTTTTTTGGTTAGGTCGTCCGCGGTTTATTTGCATTGGACATGAATAGTGCGGGAAAAAATGTTTGAGAACCGCTGGTGGAAGAGGCAAGTACACCATTTTACCGAAAAAATATATTAGAACTGATTTTATCACCGCAAATGGCAGAATAAAATCTAAAACGAGTGAGTGAACACATACAATATTATACGCAACAGATAATAAAAAATTACAGTAATATATATATACCTTTATTCTTCATTTAAAAGAAATTTTTACAATTATAATTTAAGATACTATTACATAAGTTAAAGCCTCATCATTTATATATAATTAAAAATTCATCATAATCCTGGAGTGTTCGAGCAAAATGAACAGGACATGTTTTGATAGGGTCCCGTCAATTTTCGAACACTTCCTGGGAGAGTGTAATAAAACAGGAAATATTCATTATATTCATACCCCACATATAAAACTGAAACTCAAATTCTAAGTTATTATTTACAGCAGTATATGGGTAAATATCCATAATTTAGACTATATCCTTATTAATACTTAAATTCTTTGTCTCAAATTCACAGTTAAAGTACACACCTATATGCAAAAAACGTTTTAAAATGTATTTACAGAACAAGTGGTGTTCATAAAAACCTTGCACTAAATTAAAAAATGTAAAAATCATATGACACTATATATAACAAGAAACCTGTCAACAGAAAAACACCCTTAAATAAATCCCCTTTGTTCGAACAAAACAAATGAGAATATCGAACATTTACAACAGTAACTTTGTAAGCATAAATCGTTAATAGACCAGCGAAAAAGAAGCGGCCCAAGGGTAATACCTTGGGTCGCCCCTTATAACTCCTGTTAATAGTAACATAAGGCGCTATCTGACTAATCATAAGTTTGGTACACTATGTATGTAACTAATGAATAGTCGCTAAACATATATTTTATCATAATCTTTTATTTATCAACAAAATGGCGCAAAGTAAGTTTCTGGAAAATATAATATCGTCTCACAGTTTTCCGTCATATACTTTCTTGTTATTAATTTAATTACACGTAGTTTAATAGAATGAAAGACAATACACTTGGTTAAATAATGATAGACCATCTCTGTGAACTGTTATAATAGCAAAAACAACATGTAAGTTTTTTTAAGGTGAATATTATTATCAATACATTAAACTAAGGTGTTCGAAAAACAGTGGCATAATTAAAATTGCACAGACCTATTTATACTCACATGATTTTTTTTAAAACACGTTAGTACAAAGAAAAGTGATGATAATACAAATTACTATAGAATGTAAGGTTGTGTAGATTGTACTTGGAGCTATAACTATCGTATATTTGTTGCTAAAGAGAGACATATTAAAATCATTACAAAATATCCAACTTTTATTTTTATGGTTCAGTAACAAATCATGCTATGCCTAGGAAAGTTTTCCATTTCATTTAATATTTATTTGTTTATTTATTTATCATGTTTACTTATTTTGGTTTGTAATTTGTTTGTCCAAGTGTAAGTAATTTTCAGTTAAGGATAATTATTGATTATCAATAAGGTTGTAAGAAATAGAGTACCTAAATTAAATATATGTACTATGTAAGTATATATTTTGATGTAAGTACAAGATTATGGTGTTTAAGAACGTGTCAGTCCATATCTTTGCTACAACCTTATTAAAAAAAAAAACTAGCTAGCGTTTCGTGCACAACCCTAGGATCGCCGATTTTAATAATTTTAGGACACACATATTATGTAGATAGTGCGCACAAGATTATTATTTTTTTGTAACGAGTAGATATTAATATACAGGGTGACCGGGAATTTAGTATACAATGTAATACTAGATATTCCTCGACATAAAAGAAACGACTTAGGGCCAAATTGCCTGTAGCCAAAGTTGCTTTGTTTAGCCGCTAGAGGGACTCCAAAAACTTTAGTTTATATGGCTTTTCTTTATGGTGTTTCTATATTTTCAAAAGTGGACTATATAGAACTAAAAATATGCATTTATAGGCCTAAATCCATATCCCAAAGGTGGTCAAACATTTTCCATAATGTTGAAGCCCTCTAGCGGCTAAACAAAGTAACTTTGGCCATATCCAAGTTGGCCTAAACCGTTTTCTTTCTCGTCGGGAAATCTGATATTACGTTTTACAGTCAATTCCCGAATAACCTGTATAATATAGGTATTACGTATGGACGTTTTTCCTAAAAATTACATTTTATATTTATTTATTAGGTACTTAAAACCAATACAAAAATCTGCTAAAAATTCTTAGTGTACACTACACACCCAAAATTAAAAAGATAACATCGCATAACCGTGGGCAGACGCTGCGACACCTAGGAGCAGACTTATGAAGTATCACCGAAGTCGGATCATGCGCAGTCATGTCAGTAAGGCAAAATTATGAAAATGCGCCTTCTTATTGTCTCCTGCTCTTTGGTTGTGTGTGATAAAATTGATTACAACCGACTATATCCGACCAATAAAAACAAAATTTACCGAAAACCTTGCAAAAAGGTAAAAACAAACGAAGATTCATAAAATTGAAAAAAATATGTATTATGTAATGAGTGATTATTTTATTAAGTGGCGGGACCAGTATTTCGAATAAAAAAAATTGGAAAAATGAGTTTTTTGTTTTTTTTTTGCTATAAATTTTCAAAAAAATTAAGATAGAAGAAAAAATATTGCCAATAAAATTTTGCACTTCGTATCTTGTTCTACAAAACACTTATATCGAAAAATAGGGAGGTAAGTTTTTTTGTAGAAATACGTAGAAATCTTTTGACAAGATTTAAGATGAAAGAATATTAACAATATTTCCAATAAAATTTGTATATCGTCTACAATTTGTATATCGTCTACATTTATATCCAAAAGTAGGCAGATAAGTTTTTTGTAGAAAATGATACGAAATACAAATTTGATAGGATATATTTTTTCTATCTTCATTTTTTTGAAAAGTTATGGCAAAAAAATATTTTCGAAATCCTTTCGAAAAGGAATCGGATTGTTGGATAGTATGAATTTTCAACTATCAAAATCCAAATTTTCGTTTTTTATTTACCTTTTTGCAAGGTAAAGCTTTACGAGGGGGTACCCAAAAATAACCGGAACAGCATTGCCGTGGGCGGAGCTTGTGTAGTACACATTTCTGCCGCTAGGCGTGTATAGGGCAACTCATTGCCAGTTCAGTGCCGCCTGTGTTGTCGACCTGGCTTGTTCTATTCATCTGCAGTGATTGTTTTTGCTAGCGCTGTTTTGTTCTTGTTTCGTTTTTTATGATAGCAAGTTTAAGTGAACAACGTGCAGATGTGAAATTTTGTTTTCTACTCGGTAAAAATGCTGCTGAAACTGTTTTAATGTTGAAAATAGCTTACAAAGATGGCGCTATGGGAAAAACTCAAGTGTACGAGTGGTTTGCTCGGTTTAAAAATGGCGACATGTGGATTGATGACAAACTTCGTTCTGGACGTCCATCAACTGCCCGAAATGACGAAAATGTTGAAAATACTCGAGAGCTTGTGCTCGCAGACCGTCGACAGACAATTGAGTGACAAGTGAGAGACAATTGAGTCAAAAAAGACCCGATTTCTGGTAGACACAAGACTTCCACCACGACAACGCACCTGCACACATACTTGTAGCCATCTCTGTTCGCCAGTTTTTGACTAAAAATGGCATGGTTCCGCTGCCCCACGCACCTTACTCGCCTGACCTGGCTCCGTGCGATTTTTTCTTATTTCCACGCATGAAAAGGGGCATGAAAGGACACCGATTTGACAACATTGAGAAGAGGTCAAGAAAAAAAAACAGGGAGGAGCTGTCAGCCATTTCTAAAGATGACTACAAAAAAATGTTTCGAACAGTGGAAGCACCGGTGGGACAAATGTATTAGTTGTAATGGAGAGTATTTTGAAGGGGATAAGGTTGTTTTGTAAAAAAAATTGAAAATATATAGCTTTTAAAAAAATAATTCCGGTTATTTTTGGGTACCCCCTCGTATATCGATCGGACCATACGTTCCCACTATTAGTAATATCCACAGTATCCACGAAATCCGCTAGCCGGCTTTATCGTGTCGAAAAAGAAAGCTGGCACCTGCAAATTCTCGTTCCGCCGTCGCTGTTGTGGAAAGAAGAGACCCTGACGAGCGCGCGTCCGAAGTGAAGGCGAGAGAGAAGCGGCGCCCTCTCGCGGTCGCTTAGCCGGTCAGAGCTGCGGGTGCCGCCGGGGCGCCAGGTGGCGCTGCCTGCGCGGTGTCGGGCTGCGCGGGCGGGGCGGCCGGTACGACGGCCGCGGGAGCGGCGGGGGGCGGGCGCTGCCGCGTTTTCCGGCATGAACTTCACTGCGCATCAAACAGGGCGTGAGTACGCGTGACGGAACGATCAGCCTCTCTCTTAGGCGAGAAAGATTTCCCGTTCGTTGTCATTCGCAATCGAAAATCACACATCCGGATTTCGATCGTATTAGAGGAGCGTCGATTCAGGCGAGTCGCAACAGGGACGGAATAGCAATCGATAGGCTACCCACAGCAACCGCATGTTACACGGAGGCCCGGTTTTGGTTTGTTTTCATGTCGTCAGAACCTAATTTCTAAGGCCCCTCGGTCATTTTCGTGAAACGTCAGTGGATCGTATGTTAATACACGTTAAGATGAAGAGAAGAAGTGGTATTGTAAAAAGTCATTCATCTATACAGGATGGGGAAAAATACACATTTTTGATGCCACAATCGAAAAGAGCGGGAAATTTCACGTTCAGATATGTATTCAGATCTGAGGTCAAGGTGACCTCTATGGGTTGGACAGAGGTCAAACTACAGTAGCAAGGGACGTCAAGTAAATTTACATATTTATCGTTGAAAAATTTTTAGTCATATTCCTCGTTTCAACATTACCCAGGAACAACGACATGGACGTAGAAGAATTTTGTTCCATTCGGGGTGCTTTTTCAAGTGAGTGAACTTGCCTCTCACTGACCTCTGTCCAGCTATGTCCCCATTTCTCGCTCTTTTCGATTGTGGCATCAAAAATGTGGGTTGCCATTACAAAAAACAAAGTTGACCTTCAAATGACCTTGATATTGAGGTGCAAGGTCAAGTCCAAGGTCACCATTGGACTCCTCGTTGAAAGTTACCGTAGGGGACGACCTTGATTTTTCGTTTTGTAACCAATTTCGCGGAATTCATAGGTGTTTCCATACTTTTTCCCCACAGTGTATAATTGTAGGTATCTACAAGCTCAGAAAATATTAATTGCTATAAAGGAGTATTAAATAATGAGCCATTAAAAAAAAAGTCATCCGATATGGCTGTCACATAATGTAACAGCCTTGACGATTAAATAAGGTTATAATTTTAAGATAGAATAGAAGTCTTTTTCTTGCTTGGCCAACTTTAATGAGTTTTTTTGTATGACTCGTTAGTTTATAACCAACGAGTCATTTTGCCAGGTGTCAAGCATTTCGCCAGGTATCACTTTTCTAACGAGCCAAAGTCGGCCGAGAAAAAAAATACATATTTCCATTCTATCTACAATTGATAACCTTATGTAATTGTCAAGGCTAATACATTATGTGACAGTCATTATTTATTTTACAATTATTGCGACAGCCACTTGTCAAAAGTTTGACAACAACAAAGTTTCGCTTTGGGCTTCGACATAACCGCTATTTCCATCTCCCTCGTTCATAGCCAGTTTTGGTGACTGGCTATGACTTTGGACGGCTCTTTATATAATTGTTCCCTACTATCGCTTTGTAATAAAAGTGACCTGAGTTCGACTCTGTTGCGACTCGCCAGAATTTACGTCCTACATATTCCATCAGTGTGATATATCTGAACGACGAATGACGAAGAACAAGCATATCGGCTGGGATACCTAGGAGGTATCCCCGCTTTAGCTCTCCTGGTACGTACACTAGATGGCAATGCCTCCTAGGTAATAATACCACATACTATCTGGACCCAGCGCTACAGACAAACCCTTGAAGGCAAGTGGAGGTCAGGGCGAGGTCCAGACTCATAAGCTCATATATAAATCTGTAGTTGTTAAATTACTGAGAGGAAAGAATTTTTGTCATGCTAATTCAAAGTTATCAAACCTCAGTTAAAACTTAATCATTAAAGAAACAGCATTATGTAACTTTTATTAAAAAGACACAAAAAGTCTAAAACAATTATAAAAAAAAGATATATAGCGAAGTTTGTTAAGTTTCACGAAATATAGTTCTGTTTTCCCTGCCACTGTGTCCACAGATACGAGGTGTGTAAATTAAGTAATGAAACTGGCAACGTAGCGCCCGATCTAGCAATACTGCGGAGACGGGACTTGGAAGGGCGGCAGGTTAACATGTAATGCACCTTCAGTACATGTTTGAACTTGTTATAGTCATTTGTTTGTTCTTTGTGACTGTTTTCGTAAACCGTTTTTTTCTAGTGCGTTTAAAAATGAGTGACATTAATTTTGAGCAACGAAGTGCTATCAGGTTTTGGTTCAGACTTGGACACAGCGCAATGGATACTTTTGCAAAACTTCAACACTCCTACGGAGACAGTGTTTTTCAAGAGCCCAGGTTTTTCGGTGGTTTAAGGCATTCTCAGAAGGAAAAGAGTCGAGTGAAGATGAACCACGCAGCGGAAGGCCTTCATCTTCAAGATCGGATGAAAATGGCGATAGAATAGGGGAAGAGTTAAATTTGAATCACACCACTGTTCATCAGATTTTGACTAACGAATTGGGGATGAGAAAAATCTGCGCAAAAGAGGTTCCAAAAAAACCTTTCGCAGGAACAAAAGGACATCAGGAAAGAAGGTGTCTTGACTTTTTGGAATCGACTGAAAATGATCCACATTTTATGGAACGTGTCATTACTGGTGATGAGACTTGGGTGTTTGAGTAAAAGCCGGAAACCAAGCTCCAAAACATGGAATGGCACACTTCAAGCTCTCCAAGACCCAAAAAAAGCAAGAATGAGCAAGTTGAAGATCAAATGCATGCTGATTTGTTTTTTTTTTATAGCCAGGGAATTGTCAACAAAGAGTTTGTGCCTCCAGGCCAAATAGTAAATCAACACTTTTACATAGAGGTTGTTGAATAACTTCTTTTTCTAAGTCAACATTTAAGTAAACGAGTTTTTTGCCAGTAAAGATATTCCTGTGGCTCCTCAGGCTCTTCAGCCTCCTTATCCGCCTGACTTGAGTCCTTGTGACTTTTTTCTCTTCTCGAGATTGAAAAATCACTTCAAGGGACGTCATTTTGGGACCATAGAAAACATTCAAACGGCTGTAACCGACCAGCTGAAGGTTATTCCAGTATATGAGTTCCAACACTGCTATGAGGAATAGAAGAACCGTCTCCAGCGCTGTGTGGCTTCCCAAGGAAGTTATTTTGAAGGAGACAATATTGAATTGTAATTCTATTCGAATAAAAAACCAATCTGTCTCATTACTTAATTTACACACCTCGTTTATTTAGAAAGTATAGTTTGTCCTTTGTCTGATTTGTATTTTGCACATACTTCAATATTTGAAGAACAAAACTTGTACGCCAATTGAAAGCGATGAATTAAAATAACGTTTTGATGATAAATGATTCTTGGGAAGTCAGCATCAAAACAATCTCCAAAAAATTAAACAAACTTTATCCTACAGTCTAACCAACAAATAATGAATACGTAACTTTTTAAAATTTAGGGCTTTGCCGACTTAAACCATCTTTGATATAAAACATAAATAAAAAACGTTTTATGAATAACATTGACCTTATTCCTTGTCAATTCAGATATTAATCTCAAATGTATTCTGGACTTTATAGAATGATACAAAATGGAAGATACGTAAATAGTAATCACGACCTTGAAAGCTTATACATAAGTTTTTTCTCTGTTTTGTGTTCAACCTGTCTGTCTTTCAATGTATCTCAAATAATGTGATGATAATGTAATGTCAGGCAAAAATTGTAGTAAAAAAAGTAAGTGTAAAATGTAACTTGTAAGAAAACATTGCAACTTGTAACATGCAAGAAAAGAGGAACGAAAATCTATACCTTCTTCGTTTTTCGTCTCCATGCGTCTTCTTCATTCTCCATCCATAGGCGGACTTCCATTTATTTTTTAATTTGTCTTTAAATTTCACTCGAGATTTATCGAACACTGGATTTTGGTAACCCAAAGCTGGTTCCCCCCCCTCTTTCGTTTTTCAATAAATCAACCGTTAGTGCCACATATTTTATTAAGTCGAAATTTTGGAATCTTACAATCTTCAACATATTAAAAAAATGCTACAAGGAAATCATCCCGTTGTTGATGCCGACAATTCTGCTAAACGGAATCTTTTTTTAAGCGATATTTTTATTCTATATACACTTATAAAACATCTTCCTCTAACGGGGGACATAAATTTAAACTGAAATTAGCCTGAATATGGGTAACTTACGTCTAATTTATATACATATTCAGTACCAGTATGTTTTTTTCTGAGAGCCGGCGCGATCAGAACAGAACGTCCTCTTCGATGTTGGAAACGGAAAGTGAAAGTTGGTTCCTCGCGGAGCGATTTGGCGCTCAACGTGGGGCCGACCGCCTTCTGTTCCGACCGCACCGCCAGCTAGTTTAAATTTATCCCAATTCGTACAACTGCCTCTACGTAACTAAAAACGGAATATACATTGACATTTTTCGCTATATCTTACACAATTTAAGTTATCAGATAGTTCGTTTAGATACATCGGCTGTGCACCCCTCATTTTTAATCGAAAAAATCCAATCTCATTTCCTCTTCGTTCGTCTCGTTCTGGGTGTGTTTTCCGGAGAAGAAAAAACCGCCGATTTTTCGTCATAAAAACGACCCAATTTGAAGAATTTTCACGGATCCCTCACGTGTTTTGTACGTTTGCCCCGCCTATTTTTTCCTATCCTTATATGCTTATTGTTAGTTTTATAATAATATTGGTTTTTGGTGTATTGTATTTATAAATGGTAGATTTTCTGTTTTTGCCAATCATTCGTACTGTAAAAGAATCACAAAGTTCGTGAGTTATGACGGCGTTTTCCATCCAAACGTACTGGGTGGTTCGGATTCGAGTACATCTGAGGGTGTCTTGCTCATGATAAAGGTTATATAAGATTATAGAACTATATCATTTCCAGTTCAAACAGTAGTGTGATATTTTTTTTTGGTTTGGGTTCAATTTCTGCAACCAGTAGCGCGCCTACAGGATTTTAACATAGCTTACGTGACACTTGTGGAATTCTAAAACTTTTTTTAGCCATAGATTGTAACAATTAATGATTAAATAATATCTCTCAAACTTCTCAAAGTATCAAAAATCCAAATCTCAAAATAATTTTTTTTGTGATTATAAACTCAAAGCGGTTATTTGTATTTAGTGTTTTTTGAACATAATTTGAGTGAACCAAATAAATCAATATAAGTACCACTATTATATTTTTATCATTTAACTTGACTTTCAGTGTAACATTTGAATTGGAACCACCCTTTATTGGGGAAAATGCTTTGTTTAGATCTTACAGCTGGCATGCAGTCATGCTAGAAAAAAGGGCTTTCACGTTATTCCTTAGGAGGTTTTAAATTTGACTTTAAAATTCACGTTCCACAACTGCTTTGTAGAAAAAAAAATATAATAACGCGAATTGACTCCTTTTTAATATATTTTCAAAAAATTTGGAAATGTCTACAAAGGTCTCACTGTTCAATAAGTTTGGTGGGCACCTAAAAATCATCTTTTTTCTAAAATTAATTTTAGTCCTTAAGCAAAGTGGTATTTTGTGTTATGCTAATTTGTAGGTACTCAAAAACTCTTTATGATTTCAATTTAATTATCCAATGTAGGAATAAAATTATGTTTTGTATATGGCAGGCTTTATATATCTAATAAATTGTATGGCTTTATATAGCTAAATAAGTCTTTATAAAAATATATCACAATATTTTTGATAAGGTAAACTGAGAAGCTGCTAACCTACTAAGACTTGATCGCATGCAAAAACCAGAAAAAATACTCTTTTATAAACGGCATGCAGTTTTATCACATACTGTAAGTAACGAGAATAAGCTTTATCAGTTATATTAACGAATATCTATCTATATTCGGAAACATGGAGTTATAGTCAGTCTTGCTTTCAACTTATTTGACAACATATTCAACTACATTTTATGAAATATCTGAAAGTACGATAGTATATTTCAGAAACAACATTTTCTTGACTTATAAGTAGGGTTGGCTGATCGTGCCGCAATGCAGTGGCGTGCGGCGGGCAGTTCATTGACCACTCGTTTCGCCCGACTGTCTGTCAGACTCTAGCATTATTATTAGCGTGTTCGAGGTAGTTATGCCATGGGCGTCTGTATTACACATTGATAATAAAATGTCACACGTGTAAACGCTTAAAAAACTACCGTTTGCCGACAAAGTGAATAAAATCATCGGTGATTTCGAAGATTTATTTTACGAACTGTAGTCTCTCAGGAAAAACTGCGGTGTAGGGACAAATGCGATTGTGACCATCACTTAAATAGTGTGAAATATAAAAATAAAAAAGAGGGTATGCCCTGAGAACCCAGTTTATGTTCGAATTACTTTTAATGCTAAGAGCCTGTGATGTACCCCTGTGTGTTTAGATGGAACAACGGGTTAATCTCAAGTTTCTTGTTAAACTGGGGAAAACTTTTGCAGAAGCTTATGCAATGTTAAAAGAAGTGTACGGGAATGAATGTTTATCTCGCACACAAGTTTTTTGAATGGTTTAAACGGTTTAAAGAGGGACGTGAAACGACCGAAGACGATCCGCGCCCCGGACGGCCCTCAACGTTAAAAACATTGAAAAAATTGGTAAAATAATCCGTGAAGATCGTCGTCTAAGCATTCGAGGGCTTGCTGAAATTACAGGAATCGACAAAGAATGTGTTCGCCAGATTTTGCATGAATCGTTCAACATGCGCAAAAATGGTGCCAAAACTCCTCACTCCCGAGCAAAAGGAATCATGAATGAACATTTTCGTTGACATTCTAAACAACATTGACACTAATCCAGGCTTGTTAGACGCGGTGACACTGAAGGGGACAAGATTCGAAAGTGTGGAAGCGGTTAAAGCAAAAGCGACGGAGGTTCTGAACCAGCTGACAGAAGCGAACTTCCAGCACTCCGTTTCAACAATGGAAAAGTCGTATGGAGCGGTGTAGAGATCGCCAAGGGGAGTACATTGAAGGCGAAAAAGTTGCTATTGGAATTGGTAACGAATAAAAAGTGTTATGACAGCAGTTCGGTTATTTAATAGCCACACCTCGTAAATAGCGGACAAAGTAAATTCGTTCTACAAGCTATAAGTGACGCAATAAATGAGCCAGTTAAAAATAAGTTCGAAAGTGTATTAGAGAAAGAAAACGGTTTTACCAAATTAAGACAACTTTGTGATTGTGCATCCACAGATCCATTAAGTGAGTGCAGAGTATTTTAATTATTGTCTTAGATCAGACATCCAATTAATTAAGAGGGTAAGTTTTACATACATATATGGTTATAAAGTGTGAATTTATTGCTTTTGTAACTGTTTTTAATACTTAGTTTATTACATGTATTATATTACGGTGCGTACGCCTATGGCCTTCGGCACATTTCGGCCAACCCTACTTATAAGTTATTATACCTCCTGTAGTAAGTTTAAGAATACAACAGATCAAAGTTACCTATATTATTATTAAATTAAACTGTATTCTTAATTACAAAATATATTAAAAAAGGGTGAACTTACACTATGTGACGCAAAATGATATTGAGATTGAGATGAAGGGGTAATATTTTTTTTGGCAGGGGGTGATCTACGACAGAAAGACAGACAGAAAGCCGATACACAAAAACACAAAGGTCATTCAAATTTACCGAATTTTTGGCCCACGAGTTACATGAAGTTCACTAGAGAAAAAAAATTTGATTAAATTTAGATCTCTGTATATTCGTAGGACAAATCAAGTGGAGTAACTTTCGGCTTTGAATGTTAGTCTGTTGGTTTATTTGGAAGCCGAACAGATGGTGTTGTTGTATCGTGTGATACGGGTACAAAAAACAAAACAAAAATATTAATTTGGATAGATATATATCTAGCAATATGTATTAATATGATTAGAGAAAAATACTTACTGACAATGATGACTAGTATAACGAAGACAATGACACCCATTATTATCATCATCTGTAAAAATACAAAAACTTTAATTCACATCCAGATAATGTTATTACAAGAGATGTTACAGTGCTACCATCATACGAGGTGTGTAAATTAAGTAATGAGACTGAACTTGGAAGGGCGGTAGGTTAACATGGCGGTACAAGTTTGAACTTGTTAGACCCATTTGTTTGTTCTTTGTGACTGTTTTCGTAAACCGTTTTTTTTCTAGTGCGTTTTAAAAATGAGTTTGACATTAATTTTGAGCAGTAAATCAACACTTTTACAGAGAGGTTCTTGAAAAACTTCGAAAAAAGGTCATGCGTCTGAGACCAAACATCAAGAACAACAGGATGGCGCATCACGACAATGCGCCTTGTCACACAGCCATTTCAGTAAACGAGTTTTTAGCCAGTAAAAAACATTCCTGTGGCTCCTCAGCCTCCTCATTCGCCTGACTTGAGTCCTTGTGACTTTTTTCTCTTCCCGAGATTGAAAAATCGCCTCAATTTTTAATTATTTAAATTGAAGTGCAATATTGATTGAATACAATCCATGAAAGTTAGCGTTAAATGCATAGAGCTCATTTATTAAAAAACAACTTACCTTTAAATTTTGTAGCCAAAACTTTCTTTTTAATTTCCCGGCCTGTTGTTCGAACTGTGAAGCTCCCTGTTGTAGAGCATCTGCGAATATGATATATTTTAATTGATGTTAGATATAATAAGAACATTTTAATGTTGGACATATTATACCTATACCTGTATGTACAGTGTTGGCCTGTAGTCCTGCCTTCTAACCAAATAATTACTTACGTATTACAACTTATAGACCGAAGATCTGACTTATTTGATACTATACAGAGCAGTTGTAGTATTTCACCTCAATTTTTCTTCATTCGTATTCGAATTTTTTATCCATCGGCCACCTACCTGCTCTATCGTCGAGTTCCGATAGTTTCTGGTCCCTCTCGAGCACCTTTTCTACGTTAGTCTTCATGATGTCCACTACCTCGTCGACCTGCGCCTGCGTCTGCTGCAGCCTCTTTTGCGCCGCGATCTGCTGGGGCGTTCTGGGGCCCCCTACTATCTCCCCCTCGCCTCCGCCGCTGCCGGCGGCTGGGGTCAGTGCATCCCCTGCGGACCTGAAGAAAGAACAGCTCGAATTTAACGCGTCGCATCTAGATGGCCGTGGAGCGGGGTTCAGTTATTTCCGACCTACCGGACAGATCAACTACAAGCGGCCCGATGGACCTATTTCAATACCTTTTTGTTCAAAACAGTGCTGTGTACCGCATTGTTTCACTATTACTATTATTACAAACATTACTATTATATTTGCGAGTATCTGTTAAAATTTGTAGATACCTGATAAAATATATATGTAAAACGTTACATTAGTTATTTGTCCAGTAGGTGCATACGTATACATATGTATATGTACATATATGAATCGAAACCATATAAAACAATGTTGTATAATGTGCTTTAATGATTTACCCAAGTGGCATATAGAGACGTATTTATTTATCTAAATAATAAATTGAATACATACACTCGAACCCCTCATAAGTCACCTTCGCTTAATTCACATCCCCTCTTATTTCACCACGTTTTCCCCTATTATGTCACGAAACCGTCCCTCTTAAGTCGCCGCCTGTAAAAGTTTTAGAACCACGTTTGGAAATTGGATTCTCGCATGAATACAATTTTTATTGAAAAAAATGATTGTGTAATACATTAAATATGGATACCTAACCTTTAAAATAGGTTAGGTGTCTTTTAAAAATATTTAACCTCTAAAATATTCATTCAAGTGGAAAATTGAACTGTGTCACGCACGACTGGGTATACTTACGTTGATTTTTCGTTCAGTTGGCTCATTTTTCGTTATAACAAGTGCTGTGGTATATCTCCAAATTTTTCTTTTTGCAGCTAAACACGAAAAAGTTGAGGTTATGATCGCGACTTAAGAGAGACTAAATTTCGCGACTTAATCGAGACTGATGCACGGATTTGGTGACTTAAGAGGGGTTCGAGTGTACTACTCGAGTGGCTTGAATATACGACTTCCAAATGAGTTGCGCCTACTGCAGAATCGTTCAATTGTTTTTAAAAGACATTGCCTACCGAACAAATGACCTACTCAGGTGATTTAATCAATTTTTTTGGTTTAAAGAGTTTATTAGGTACGTATTTTTGTTAACATAATTTGTACTTAATTAGAGTACATTAGTGAATAATGTCTACTAATTTTTATGAGACGAAACGTATTTAAACAGAATAAAAATCTTTAATATTGTAAGGTACCAAAGAACTCCCTTCATTGAAAATTTCTGTTTCATTTTTGCCTGAAATTAAATATGATGTGATACGGAGTTCGTGACAAATTCTCTAAAAATGGCGTGCAAGAATTTGAGAAGTATCTTCAGTTCCTTCGAAAATATTTAAATTAGAGCAAGAATGTTCTCCTTCAACAAGATATTAAAACGTCTTGCTACATATGTAAAATATATGTAATCAATCGATTAACTACAACTCCCATTTCTTGAGATTCCCTTCCAATCCCGGAACTATCGTTAGGCAAACTCGTCTTGGAATCAATCGCCTATCGGAAAAACTAACGTCTATACACAGAAAAACTTCCACTTACATGTCGGCGATGCCTATACAGAGAGGAAATTTCCAAAGACGCAAAACTACTAGCCTTCTACGTCTTCATCCTCTAAAAATAAAAGCACACAGGAACTTGAGAGTCTTCATTAAGACAAAAATACAACTCAATATCGTTCATATCTGACCTCTGTGACGCATGCGCGATATCAACTTCACACTAAAATCAATTTTCAACACCTACTTTTCGTAAACGAATTTGTTTATCTGTTATAAACAAACGAACGATTGTTCATAGACGCAGACACTGCGATTGCATGGTAATTTAACGAAAGTATCCAATGAATTTAGTTCTTTTCCAGATTAGGCAGATTAGGCCTCAAAAATTGTCATCGTTTAAAAAAAAAACGGTAAAAAAGGCAGCCGTGCGTATTAAAATTGAAAATAATTGCAATACATCATTGACCATATATAAAGTTAGGTAAAATAACAATAAAAGACAAATTGTAAAAGAACAAACGAGGAGTTTTCGTAGTTTCAAACAGGGACTGTTTTTCACACAAATATACTATTCTTATATATTATCAATTAAGGGCGGATGATTCCGTCTTTAATTTTAAGAAAAAACACCCAAAACCCACATTTTTCTTACTGTTCCCCTATCGAAAACTACTCGTAGAGGCCCGTTTCGCACCCAAGGGATCACGCAAGCCGTTTAAGCGAAAGCCAAGAAGCCACCAAGCTCTACTTACATGTTCCTCGAAATCTATTTCAACTTATTTTTAAGGGGGAGAAACACCACTAATATAATACGGAGGGAGATGTGATTCCGCCGTGCGTATCGATCGTGACGTCACACTGGCGCGGCGCGCGCGCGAATGGCGCCTGGGTGAAGCGCATTGTGATAGGTCAAGTTCCATTAATAAATGACTGTCGGTACGGCGGAGCGCGAACGCGCGTGAAATTTGAATTTGCCGCGGGCGTGGGCGTCGGGTGGGGTCCCATTGACGTGTCGGCTGGACAAGATGCTATTACAAGGGTTATTTATATAGTGCAACGGCGTATTATCCGTTTTTTAATTATATACGGATTAATTTTATTTGCAGGTTCTTTTGGTTGGGGTGTTAAAGACTAATTAAGTGGAAATTGAGTTGGTAATTAATGTGGATGTTTGGTGATTCTCTTTTTATAAGTTCATCTGTGATTCTTTAACATATCAAAGTTATTTTTTAGCGAAAAAAATAACGACGAGATGGATGTTTTGATGCCTAGGTTGAACGACTTTCAGTTAAGAAAAAAATTGTTATCTCAATACACCCAAACTACATACATACGTTATCATAAATGATTTCATTGGGTATTTTTTGAAATGGGTTACTTTGATTAGTTGAAACTGAATCTTGTTTACAATATCATCACGAGTAATGAAATATGAGTGTGGCAAATTTACCAAGTGTGCCCCTTTTTACTGAACACCAGCGACCTCTAGAAGAAGATGAAATATCGCAAATCAGATCATGCGCGATCAAATAGAATTTATCAATTAACGAAATGTCTCTTCTTGTTATTCCGTTTTCTTTGTTTTTCTTTCATAACAGTATTATACAAATTTAAAAATAAAGGAATTAAACGAATATAAATAAATGATGATAAATACCGTTTTTAGATGGAAGTGTATTTTAATTGTTGAATTATGATAGAAATCGTATAGTATACAACAAAATCTCTGTTCCAAATACCTGTTTTTGGCAAGTGAGACTCGTATATTTATTGAGTAATAAGAATGTATGTGTTTACTAGGGAACATAAATTTGATTTATGCAACTGTAACGACATCGCCAGTTAATTTTTCTGGTATAGTATCACGGGATTGTGATGATGTCGTGGTATTTCCGTGACGTCATCACAGACATGCGATCTGGTCAAAATATGGATGCTGTATGGTCCAGTTTTATAATTGTGAATTAAAAGTTCCGTTACAGTCAGCAACGAATGTAGTCATTAACGTAGAACATTAATTCTGAGAATTTTTTGTACAAGAGTATTGATTTTTCGCTTCGGATAGGATTACAACTTGTGAAATTCCGCGACTGATAAGCTCAAGTCGAAGGTGATATGTCGATTGTGTGAAAAGATATCGCTGAAAAAGTAATTCATAAGTAAGTAAAGAATTTCACAAGGTGTAATCCTATCAGAAGCAAAAATAAATCAATATTGTAATACAAAAATTTTCAAAAAGCTTCAAAAAGCAACCTCACGAAAGTATGAATACTTTCGTTGCTGAATGTAAGTAAAGAAACATCCAAAAAATAGTAATTGACACTGACGTTACCGAACCTAAATACAGTCCTGTCATGTAATAAAAAGTTTGTCCCGTAGTATTCACTACATTTTCTACATTTTTAATACGAAGTTTCGATATAATAAAACGTAGGTAATATCTTTGTTATATCCATCGACTATTCGTAGTAATGGGAACTATATGTAACTGTCAAAATTTATATTCGTTGAAACACGAGCAGCAGATTTATTGCAGACATCATCCAACCTATAGGTTATTAAAATATTCGTCCGGAATCAGCCTAAAACCAAACCCCAGTGCTCCGGAGGCGCAAACGGCGATCTGAATGAGGCAGGGGCCTCACCTGCGGCCATTAAACCCGAGAGAAAACTCACGGCTGCGAATCAGAGTCAAGGACGTCGGCCTAATTCTCGAAACTGAAGTGACTATTAATACGTCGTCCGCCCGAAATAGCCCCGAATCCTCCCAAACAAAAGGTCTATTACGCGCTTTTTACTTCGGCGCTGGGTATTTTTAGCGCCGCGTTTTTTCGCCCTGTCATTTTTCGCACGGCCGTCGAAAATTTTGACACGACAAAGTGGTCGAGAAGTTGTAAAATGTCGCTGAAACCGCGAAGGGTGGACTTCAACGCCACTTGGGGGGCCATCAGGGAGACCATCAAGGGCGTGATAACGCTGGACCACGTCGCCAGGACCGTGTGGAACGATCGATTCTCGTGAGTACGGGTTTTTAGGTTAGGTCAGGTGTTGACACTTCCAGGAATAAACCACAAACATTGCGCCGTAACAGCTCTATATTAAAATAAAAAAAGAACTCTGAAGACCCACATTTTGACGCCCGTTTTAAACTATTTGTTATAAGAAAAAATTCTCTTTAAATAGGCAACTTTATCGCCTTTTGAAATACTCCCTGTCACCTTGGTACGTTGGCTCATTTTTTTGGAACCGTTTGTTGAAACAGGCAGAGTATTTAATTTCTCGAAGATTGTTAAATAAGATAATTGGAGAGACCAATGGCGAGAGTTCAGTTTTCCCAGCGTGGTGGGAACCATATCTCAAAGTAGTCGCCTTTATAATATACTGTCGTTGATCTATATATTTTTTTTATTGGTTTACATACCCTTTTTTTGCAGCGATGTGTATTCGTTGTGCGTGGCCCATCCCGAACCCATGGCGGACAGGCTATATGCCGAAACGAAGCAGTATCTCATCGACCACGTCGCCAGGCTGTTGAACAAGGTCCAGGAGGACGGGGAGCAGAATCTAGTTAAGAATTACTTCCTCTACTGGTCGCAGTACTCCGTCGGTAGCCAGTACTTGCACAGCCTGTACCTTTACCTCAACCAGCAGCACATCAGGACCCAAAAGCTCTCCGACGCCGAGATTATTTATGGTAGTTCTGATTCCTCCGGAGGTAAAACATCCCATGTACTATTACTCTTTTTTTCAGCTGTTTGTTAATGTTTATGTTGGGGATTAGAGAGTTAATGGGAGTGGAACATTGTTGTAGATGCCCTTTTGCTCTAGTGCCATTTGTTTGATTGAATTTGATATCAGACCCTTATATCTTACCTAAGTAATTATAGATGGAGTATAATAAGAATATAAATTAGTATTATATGGTTTATCTGATGGCTCAGCTCACCCAAAAGAATATTTTTACACTCTTACCTCTTTAGGCGAGCAGATGGAAATAGGAGAGCTGGCTTTGGAGGTGTGGCAGTCAGGAATGATTGCCCCCCTAGGTCAGAGGTTAGTGAAGCTGCTGCTGGAGGCCATCGACCAGGACAGGGCGCAGCAGCCCCTCAGCATACCCATAGAGGCCGTGAGGGGCACGATACTCAGTTTCGTAGAGGTACGTGTTTTTTTAAAATATCTATTGTTACTTTCACTGGATAATTTTGTCTCGAAGGTTCAAGGGTACAGGAAGAAGGGGCAGCTCCAACTGTACCAGGAGCTGTTCGAGGAGCCGTTCTTGAACGCCAGCGGGGAGCACTTTAAAAGGGACGCCGCCAGGTTGTTGCAAGAGAAAGACGTCAGCCTGTACATGGAGAAGGTCAAGGCGAAGATCGAAGAGGAGCTGTTTAGGGCCAGGCGATTTCTGCACTCCAGCTCGTTGCCGAAGGTAGGGGTTTTTCTTTTTGCAATAATGCGACCAAATAAATAGATACGCTTCTGCTGTTTGTGGTTTCAACAAGATGTGACACTTGTAAATTAGGCGTAACTTTGACGAGGATATCTAACGGAAATATGTCTATATATCTGAATAGGTGGGGGTGTGGAATGGCCACCAAGATCTCCAGACCTTACCCCGCTAGATTTTTACGTAATAAGTGTTTAAGTTTAAACTCTCCTCTATAGAGTGTCCTATGTAGGCTTGTATAGTAGTTTATTTTTTTACCTTATGTACAATCTGTATATAACAAATTACAAATATCACGACACTCTTGTGGCCTAGGTATCTCACCGATGCGAGACGCACATGGTGGCCGAACACCTGCAGTTCCTCTACAGCGAGTGCATGAACATGGTGCAGGGCGAAAGGAAGAAAGATCTCTCTAATATGTACGATCTCCTCAAGAGCGTTCAGAACGCCATGGTCGTCCTCGTGGACACCGTCCTCGACCACATAAAGACGCAAGGTCTAGCGGTAAGTACCTCTGACATCGCTATATCTCCATAACCTCGAAAGTTTGCTTTGTTTTAAAGATTTTTGTGTCATGAAGCAGTAGTAGTAAGACATTTTTCGTAGACCACTGTTTATTAGATATTTTATAGGACTGTTTCTCTAAAATTTATCCAATTAGATATCGGTAATTATAAAAGTGATGTAATTATTTTACTGAGTACGCCAAATATTATTTTACAGGCTTTAGGATATTGAGATAATGTTTGAAATAAATGTTGTTTGGCCTTGTAAAGTCTACAAAGTGACACAGACATCAGCTTTTCATTTGTTTTTCACCTTGAAGATCACTTGAAGGTCAACTTTGTTTTTTTTTTTTTTAAGGAAACGTATTTTTAATTACATTATAATGTTTATAAAAAAAAAAACACTTTGACCTTGACTTTATAAAGAAAGCACTTTGTCGACATTTCTCTAGGCCATCGGCAACCTGCAAGGCGAAAATATCCACGTCCACTTCGTCGAGAACCTGCTCACCGTCTACAAGAAATACAAGCAGCTGATCCAGGACGTCTTCAAGTCCGATCAGAACTTCATGGGGGCTCTGGATAAGGCGTGCAACTCTGTCATCAATCACAGGCCGAACCAGGGCAGGTCGCCTTGCCGCAGCCCCGAGCTCCTCGCCAAGTACTGTGACACGCTGCTCAAAAAGTCCAGCAAGGGCATCAGTGAGTCTGAGGTAACGATAACAAAAGCGGTCAGTGAAGAAGGGGCTGCTACCCTTTTTTTATTCTCAGCGTGCTGACGAAACAGGTTGGGATTGGGTGAGCTCGCGCGGTCCAAATTTTCTGGAAAATTTCTGATTTGAAAAATTTACGAATGGAGAAATTGTAAGTCGATTAAAAAACAACTTTAGTTCTGTCATTTTTTTTTTTTTAGGTAGATGAAAAATTGGCGGAGAGCATAATAATATTTAAGTACATCGACGACAAGGACATCTTCCAGAAGTTCTACTCGCGCATGCTGGCGAAGAGGCTGATCCACCAGCAGACGCAGAGCATGGACGCGGAAGAGGCGATGATCAATAGACTGAAACAGGTAATAAAATAAAATCGAGAGCAATTTATTTTCAACGGAAGTGTCCTTGCAAATTGTAAGTGATTATGTAGCTTGAAAAAAAAAAACACCGAAAAGCCAGACCAAATATGAGAATTTTATCGTTAAATGGAAAGCTACTATATTTTTTATGATAATCTTGTCATGTTGAATGTGAGATTCAAAGTCGACTCTTACGAAAAAATAAACGCGACAACGTAAACGCGGTAGTTGATATATTCAGTGATGACGTAAGAATGTAATTTCTCTAATTATGAAGATATTTTAGAACTTTTACATTATATTCAGAACAGTTTGACAGACAATTTGACATTTTACGAGATTTATCAATACGACCTGCTGGTCGGTAAATATATTTTCTGCGTATTTCCTCAGGCCTGTGGCTACGAGTTCACGAGCAAACTTCACAGGATGTTCACCGACATGTCGGTCAGCTCGGATCTGAACAACAAGTTCAGCGCCTTCCTGAAGCAGGACAACATCGATCTCGGCATCAACTTTGGCATATATGTGCTACAGGCTGGCGCCTGGCCCTTGGGGCAGGCGGTTGTCACCCCGTTCGCCCTGCCGCAGCAGCTCGAAAAGAGCGTACAAATGGTGAGTGTGTAAGAGAGGTAACGTTAGATAAAAAATTTGAAAGAGTACTAGAAAACTTTGAAGACTATGATACTTTAGTTATCAAAATATTATCCATTTTTATTAAAGAGAAATGTCTTATATCGGCATTGAAAGCGAGTTTTTTCAATTTCCGAACGTTCTTTCATCCTCCGTTCCAGTTCGAGACGTTCTACCACCACAAGTTCAATGGCAGGAAGCTGACGTGGCTGCACCACCTGTGCCAGGCGGAGCTGAAGCTCGGCCACCTCAGGAAGCCGTACGTCGTGACCGTGCAAACCTTCCAGATGGCGGTGTTGCTGCTGTTCGAGAACGCCGACTCGCTGACGTGCCGCGAGATCAGGGAGACGCTGCAGCTCAACCCGGATCAGTTCCAGAGGCACGCCATCAGCCTGGTCGACTCCAAGCTGCTGCTGTCCGACTCCGAAGTAAGATTAATCTCGGTCGAGCGTTTGACGAACTCCGTTCGTTTAAATTGCGTTGGTTTTCCGGTAGGAACTGACGCCAGACGCGACGCTGCGACTCAACATGGACTACTCCAATAAGCGGACGAAGTTTAGGATCACGGCCGCCGTGCAGAAGGAGACGCCGCACGAGGTCGAGCAAACGATGAACTCCGTGGAAGAGGACAGGAAGATGTACCTGCAGGCGGCCATCGTGAGGATCATGAAGTCGAGGAAGGTGCTGAAGCACAACCTGCTCATACAGGAGGTGAGTATGTATATATTGGTGACCATTGGAGGACTAGTGAATATCCGGCTCGATGGACCAAATGACCAAAACGTTATGGTACATGATTTTTTTTTTGAGAAAACGTCTAATAGGTGCTGGTTGTGGAATGCTGCTGAAGGATTTTCCACGAAAATGTATTGTAGAGGTTTAGTTTGTACCTTAAAGTTTGCCCGCAGGTTTATGCCCAGTCGAAGGTGTCTTTCGCGCCCAGCGTTCAACTGATTAAGAAGTGCATCGAGTCGCTGATCGACAAGCAGTACATAGAGAGGACCCCGCACTCCAGCGAGGAGTACAGCTACGTCGCCTAACCGATCAATGATTAAGTAATTGTCTCTTGCTAGTTCATTTACGATGGTGAGTTCGATACTTGTTTATTTTGTTTTTTTTTTCTTCTTTCAATCATCTATTTTTGTAATTTATTATTTATAACTTGTACATTGTAATAAATGGAATCTTTTTTTCCTAACGTCGACTGTCGTTTTGTCGGGTCGGTGTTCGGAGACGTCTGAAAGGCGTCACTAGACGATTTGGAACCTGCTGCATCTTACCGTATTACCGCCTTCGCAAAGTAATTTACTATGTCGGACTGTCGCTCCGAAAATGCCGCAGTCGACAAGGTTTTCTTAATTTACAAACTGCAAAAGCAGTCTAAACGGCACGAAAATCGTGACAGTAACGGAAATACTCATAGAAAAAAGTCCCTTCGGGATCGTAAACTGTCTTGCCGTCTGTTTCATCTATTCCAGGCTTTTTTCGACGTGTGTGGTACTTGTTTTTTTTTCAATTTAGTAGCGTTGATGTAGCCTAGAAGTGAGAGAACTTAACCTTAATTTGATGACAACATAACCTTAGAAAACTCGGACTTGCAAAAAAATTTTGTGTTATCAATAAAGTCGAATCTGTCGGAAGAAGTCTGGGAATATGTAACACAACTAAACACAGAATTTGTGTGTATCCTGTACTAAAAAAAAAAAATGTGGAAAAGTCTTGTACTATAATTGTAAATAATTAATTTTAAGAGTTGTTGTCTAGAAGTTATTACTTTATATCCAGATTGGAAATAAATGTTTTCTAATAAAAATGGCCTCTTATTTCGTGTTTCCCGGGGGTTTTAGGTATCCGGTAAAATGTTTCGACACTGATATCACCATCATCGGGAATCAACACTTTTAAAATCACACTTTTTATTGTTTTATAAATATGTAACAGAAATATATACATTTATAATAACCATTTGACCTTTAACTGTAAATATATAGCTTCGTTACTATCTTCTCAGCCAGTCTACTAGAAGCTAGAGAGGTCTTTATTAAAAATTTGTTCCGCTGAGTTCATTTTTGATCATTGTATTGACTATCTGTTGGGAAAATATCACCCGTGAACTTCTCGATACCATGTACACCTAGTTTGTTCATTCTGAAAAGAAAAAGATGGTAGAAATTCACTTACAAATTAAAACGTACGTCCCACATTTACTGGCCTCCGTCATTCATACGATTCCTCGTGGGCTTCAGAGTGAGTAGATCGGGGTCTATTGCTATGTCACTATGTGGGGGAGATATCAGACCCAAATTGGTGTCCATTCTATCGCCCAGATCTTCGTCCAACAAGATGTTCTCCTCTATCAGGTTGGGCTGCAGTGAATTAGTGATCCTGTCTAAAAACAATGAATTTATTTAGTAATAAGTATTTTGGTTTTCAAACATATTAAGACCATCTTACCTGCTATTAAAATTGTCTCGTTTATCCTGTCGTTTAATTGACCATCATTGACAACATTAGCTGTTGACTGGCTGTCCATACTGCTCGTGTTGTGATTTGCGAAGGAAATGGGCCACTCCAGTCCCAAAAAAAGGTTGGAGGCATTGCTCTGGTCTGGCGAGGAAAAATTCAAGAGGGGACTTTCCAGAGACCCTGTACACGCTGAAATATGGATTAATCGTTTTTATAGTGAGTTACAAAACATTTTTTACTTTTAAGATAAAACGATATCACGTTCATAAAGATGATTAAAATAAAAGTCGCATAAGACCAGCAAGTGATTCTGATTAGATGATTAAATGAAGATATACAGGGAGATTCAAATTTATTGAAGATGACGTCACAAGAGGTGGTCATTGAAAGTATCAAAACTTATTTCCAATTATCAAATTTACTTTCTATTGCAATTCCAAAAAATGTCATGGGTCGGTGCAATGTTAACATAGCCTTGTATGGCCTTGGACAGTATCACCAACTGTGTAATCGCACAGAACTAATCTGTGAGACACAAATATTTTTATGATGCAGCACGTTTATCACTCTGGCGTTCTCTGGTATATTATTTGTTGTGGGTTACTATTACTTGAGCTGCCAGTAAAAATATTCCATATATTTAAATCATTAAAATCTTCTTGAGTCCTTCAAAAGTTTTGTCAGTTTTTTAGAACAGTTTCCTATTATCCGAGAATAAACTCGATTTTACAAGTTCCAAGAAAAAACGTTCTAAAAAATTTGAACGCGTAACTACATTTTGCGCATGCGTTTGTAGTTCCATTTGGATGTCGAACAAGTCTTTTATGCTCATTCTACATTTGTATTGTATCTTGTATATCCGTGGTCGGGGTTGTCAAATTTGTAAACAGTGTAGGTTATGTTTCGTCTTTTAGTTGTCAATTGTATTTTTAAATTACTACTGTTTCATTAAATTAAATATAGTTCGTGATTAGAAATGGCCCCAAATGAAGAACGACTTTGTAGGCTTTGTCTAAAAGAGACAAAGAGCGATTTCCTGGCGATAGAAGGTATTACTCGAGAGATGCTCGAGGCTGTTTTACAGAATATAGTAAGTTGTATTCGGTCGGTTAAGTTAGGCGTTATGTGAAATTCCTATTTTAGGATTTGTCTTTGAGTAAGGACCCTGTGATGTGTACAATTTGCGTACACAGAGTTCGAGATTGTTTCGAATTTAAATCAATGTGCTCACGTACAGAAGAGCGTGTAACTGCTTCTACAAACGGCTTAGACAGTACCAAAGTAGATGTAGTAGAGGTGGCATACCTAAGCAATAATCAAAATGAACAGGCAGTGTCCGATTCCGATCATTCCATATGCCGCTTATGTATGAAGAGGGTATATTGCATCGCCTTGGACCTTTTAGATGAGGATTTCATCATGAAAATGGTCCCCAAATGCATTCCGCAAATAGTAAGTACAAGGCTTTTATCTCTATTGGAATAAACGTGTCAAATTTTTTTTTACATCAGAATCTGAGAATCACCGCGAGACCTATGTTTTGTGAAGTTTGCGTGGAATCTTTGAACGATTATTTTCATTTCATGTCGAGCTGTTACGATACCGAGGAAAAAATAAGTGAGCATCTCAAATTTCAAGGAGCCGAAAGGGGACAAGTTGATTTACGCAGCATACACAGGATTCCGGTAAAAAATGATGCCAATTACAATATTAAATGTCAAAATGATACGGCAAAGAGTGAATTTAAAGATGTACATTCATGTGGATATCCAGTAAAGTTGGAAGACGAGTTGATTATAAAGAACGAAGATGAGGTAGTGGAATTTAAGGAAGAGGGAAACAGGTAATTTAGATATATAAATAAAAATAATTAAAAACATTGAATATTAACCTACTATTATTTTATATCTGGTTAAAATGACTTTTTATTATTACTAAATTTGTATTTATAGGCTTATAGAAGAATGGCTTGAAGAAACGGGGTTTGAAGTAATACGTAATCCGTTCGACAAAAAACATTACAAGTGTAAAAGGTGCCCGTACAAAACCAAATACAGACACATCCTGAAACGACACTCTTCGAACCACGCACACCCTTCTCAGCTCCCTAAATTGAAGTGCTTGTTATGTTCGTACGAGGCGAGGCGCGAGCATAGTCTGAAGAGACATATGAAGGAGCACAACTCTTCAGCGACGATATACAAATGTGTGCTATGCACGTTTAGTACGTTAAATAAAACCACCTTCAATAGCCACCAGCTCGCATAAAGAACCTTCTCAAACAGAACTCTTCAAGTGTGACAAGTGTACGTTTGTGACGAAATACAAAAATAACCTCAAATATCACGCACTGACACACTTGGATCTCGCCCACAGACAAACATTTCAGTGTTCATCGTGTTCATTCATGGCGAGGAGTATTACAGGTCTAAAGTATCATACGAAAATGCATGATCCTTCGACAACAGTTCACAATTGCAAATTGTGTAACTATTCTACTGTGAACAAACACTTGTTTAAAAGGCACCTGTTGCTGCACCTGGATCCCTCGAAATTAGTACTTTTCAAGTGCGAGAAGTGCACATACGCAACCAAATATAAAGGAAATCTCACGTCTCACTCACGGATACATACGAAGCACAGCATGGGAGCCTCAAACACCACATGAAGTTACATAATTCCTCATTTCACAACTGCATAATATGTATTTATACTATGTTAGACAAGATTAGCCTAAAAAACTCATGTTGTTTCATAGACACTAGTCGCAAGGATTCAGAAACTAGTACTGAAAAAGTGTGATGACTGCAAAGAGATCTAAGAAAAAGATTTGCATGGTAATTAATGGTAATAAATAAATGAGACGCTTACAGGTTATATCATGTTTTGAACACAAGTGCCTAATCATATACTTTATCTGCTACTTCCTCAAGAGATTGAAAATTTTGATTTGTTTGCCTTATATTGAGTATGAACTGGATTTACTTCAAAATTTATTACTTTAATAATACAGTTATGAATTGGGTTCCCTTTTCCCGTTTGATGTCAAATAAATATGTACTTTTTACTGTTTATGTATGCAAATAAACTAAGTAATATTAAACGTTACCAATAAATTGCAGCATTAATGTATTCTTTAAATTGCTCTACCTTTTAGTTTTTTAAATAATTTGATTCTATCAACTATGTTTACTTGAATTACCGCCTAATCTGAACAAGTATATACATTTCAGGTTAAAATTTATCATTGCTAACATTTGTAACAAAGTATAGGGTCTTCCACTGTCGTCATACGATATCCGAGCCTACTTCTCAATGGTCATAAAGATATTATTCCAGCTAAGACATATTACTTCTTTTGTATAAGATATCTGTGGTTCGAGCTCGCTTCTGTGTTTTGTTTTCAATTGTCATTAAATTAAGGTTATGTTTCTGTTGTTCGTTTGAAAAGATCACGGTATTTTTTTTGTAAAAAGTTCATTATACATCTCATCTCGTCTGCCAGTTATTTATCAATTGTAATTAAGAATGGCCTTAAATGAAGAACGTCTTTGTAGGCTATGTCTCAATGTAGCAAATTTTGATTTCCAAACAATGGGAGAAGTTGCTCCTGAAATGTTCGACGTTCTTCCTTTAAAAATGGTAAGATTTTTTAAAATAAGGCCTATGTTTCTAATCAACGTTTCAAGGTAAGTTGTAGTAAACATAAGACTGGATCTTCTAAAAGGCGTACTGTAGGAAATTTACCGATCAACTTATTCTAATGGTCGTTTTTAGCCTTTCAGTCATTCCACATACTTAATTATACATTTATAAATTATAAATTTATAGTTTATAACATATAGATATATAATCAAATATGTGGAACGTTGGAAAGGCTAAAAATTACTCTACATCTTAAGTAGCTCTCAAACAAAGTGGCATTAAAGTCTACTCGATATTTCACAGAGTATGTCATTAAATTAGGTGTATTTTAGGACTTGTCTTTAAGCAACGATCCTGTAATGTGCAGAGATTGCTCCTGTAGTATTCGTAAGTTTTTCAAATTCAAATCCATGTGCTCCCAAGCAGATGAGGATGTAGTGTCTTCTACAAAAACTTTAGACAGTCCTAGAGTAGATTCAGCAGAGGAAGTGTATTTAAATGAGGATCAGAAATCTGACACAGTACCCAACCCCAATTATGACATTTGTCGATTGTGCATGAAACATGTGCAGTGTATTCCTCTAGGCATTTTACATGACGAGTTCGTTAATGAAGTAGTCCCCAAATGTGTTCCAAATATAGTGAGTATTCTTTAAATTTTGAAACTGTAATTTCACGAGTTAGGTTTAATTTTAATAATCGTTTTATATAAGAACGTTCTTTTCAAAGGGTTTGCAGAATTTATATATAAGTAAGTGTAGTTATAAGACCATAGAAAACATGTTTTTTTTTTATTAGGATATAAAACTCGCCAAGAAACCTATGATTTGTGAGGCTTGTGTGGAATCCTTAAATGAATACTACAGTTTTATGATGAATTGTCTTGATGTCGAAGATCAAATAGAAGAGTATTGTAAATCTGAAGGAATTGAGAGTAAACAAGTAGATTTATTTAAATTACAAAAATTTATTTCAAACGTATCGGATTATATCGATGAACAGGTCAGTGAGGCTGTGATAAAAACTGAATTTGAAGATAATACAAGTGAATGTCCAGTAAAGTTGGAAAACGAATTGATAATAAAGGACGAAGACCCAACAACAGAATATGAGCAAGACATAAACAACAGGTAATGTAAAGAATTGTGGAAAACAGTGTTAGAGTGGACCTTTCAGTTAATAAATAATCACTATATTAGAAGCACTTAGAAGTACAGTTTTCATTTGTTAATACAAAATCAATAAACCCTTGAAGCAAATTGTAAAATTATTCTTTAGTAACAAACAAATTTTAGGTTTTCAGACAAACCAGATGAAGATATTGAGTATGATGTTATCTACCATACACCTAAAGAAAAAATGTACAAATGCAAAAGGTGCCCCTACACAACCAAGTACAGATATCTACTCAAACAGCATTTCCTGAGGCACGTAGACCCTTCTCGAAGACCGACTTTCAATTGCGACAAGTGCACCTTTACGACCAGATACAAGAACTACCTTAAGTACCACTCGCAGATACATCTAAACCCTCTCCAAGGCGAAACGTTTAAGTGTTCATCCTGTTCGTATGAAGCAAAGCACTTGACGGGCCTCAAAAAGCATATGAAAATGCACAACGCTTCGACGGTGATTTACCAGTGCAAGTTATGTGGTCATAATGCAGTACACAAATCCAGCTTTAACCGACACATGTTGAGCCATTCCGATCCCTCACAAACTGAACTTTACAAGTGCGACAAGTGTACTTTCGTAACCAAATACAAAAACAACCTTAAAAATCACTTGCAGACGCATCCGGATCCCTACGAGCAGCAAGTATTTAAGTGTCCATCGTGTTCGAATCGAAGCGAAGCGTATGACAAGCCTTAAATACCACATGAAGATACACGACTCGTCAACGATAGTTCACAAGTGTAATTTATGTACTTATACTACGGTAGACAAATCTAGTTTCAAAAAACATGCGTTGGTACATAAGGATTCGTCTCAAACGGAACTGTTCAAGTGTGACAGGTGTACGTTTGTCACTAAATACAAGAGTTACTTGAAAAACCACTTGCAAACACATCCGGACCCCAATCAGGAACAAATATTTAAATGCACTTCGTGTTCATACGAAGTGAACCGTATAACAAGCTTCAAAAATCACATGAAGTTGCACAAATCCTCAACTGTATTTCACCAGTGCGAATTATGCGACTATACCACAGTAGAGAAGTCGAATTTTAAACGACACCTGTCGACTCATACTGACCCTCCGCGGATGTCCCAAAAACAGGTTCCTAAAAATTTTAAATGCCACAGATGCGAGTTCGCCACTGGGTACAAAGTCAACCTGAAAAAACACCTATTGACGCACCTAGATCCTTCTCAACGAGAAACATTTAAATGTCCGTTATGTCCAGCTGAGTTGAGAGCGGAAACGACACTTAAACGGCACATGAAGGTGCTTCACCCTTCGGTAACAGCCGATTAAAAAAGAAGGAGGCTTTAGAGCTCACTATGAATGTTTTTTGTAACTGTCAGATTTTTTTTGTAAATGTGTGTACTGTAATATAAAATATAATGTACTCAGCAGCTAACGGTTTGTCCCCTCACTTTTTGAAGGTTGCATAAATTCTGATTATTTTTGTATCATAGTATTGATTTTTTTTTGCTTCAGAAGCAAATAAAATTAATATTGTAGTACAAAAATTATGAAAATTTAAGAAGCCTTCAAAAAGTGGGCATAGGAAAACTTTTGCTGTTGACTGTACGTACATTAAAAAAAAACGTTATCAACTCTCTGAACGAGAGAGATGGAAATAGCGGTCGCGTCTAAGCTTTTTGGTTATGTCAACCTTTTTTTCGACCAACTTTAATCACGTTTTTTCTAGATAATAAACAGTTGTTAATTTGCGTGTTTTTTTTTCTTAACAATCAATAAATAAAAATAATGTATCAAAAATTATTTTTTTAAGGTATGATGAATTACTGTAAGAATTCACTTTACATAACTCTTTCAAGACCATTTCATTACAAATACACACAATTGAACACACTGTAAGAATTCACTTTACATAACTCTTTCAAGACCATTTAATTACAAATACACACAATTTAACACACTGATAACATTCCTTAATTTTAGTACATTCATTGTTCGTCATCAGATATATCGCACTGATGAGACTTAATAAGATCGAAATCCGGATCTGCTATTCTTAACGACGGAAAACAGTGTACGGAAATTATTCTCAAGGCCAAGACTTCTGTATGATACTGCGAAATTAATATGTATAGGTTATGGAAGATTGATTATTCGGTGGCTTAACCTTAACTTTTTTCTAATTTTTGGTAATAAAAATTACATATGTATGGACAACCTGTCATTCCAGAGTAGTTCAGATACGCAGTGGTGACATGGGAATCTTTTATTTATAGAGATAATCTAATTGCACACAAATGACCTGTTGATTAAAATTTAGTAACATTTAAGTAAGCTTCACTCATAGATAAAGGAATTTATTGTCTCTGGCTTCACTAATACCGAATAAATGCCGAAAAAACGTTCCACGCAAACTCTCGACTGTCAATTGTTTATTTTTATAGAACGCCTAATATTTTGCAACTTACGCCATTGACGTCATCAAGCCGCACCACAGACTAACAATCTAAGAATCGGATATTATTCTGTGACGACAACGCTCGATGATTCATTTAAGTATTTATTTGTTGGACTGTACAGGTACAGACAATGCAAAATGCAACAAACAAATAATTAAATGAATCATTTCCGTGATTAAAATATTGAAATTAGGTTAGGCAATAAGCAGTCAATTGTTTAACACCTCAGTCGTTTTTTGTTTTATATATATGGTTTCTTTAAGTGCATTTTATTAATATTTATTGATATATTAGTGAACCTTTGTTGAGTTAAAATTTGAATCAATGGGAGAAAGTTAATTTTAATTGACTGTATATATTAAATGAAGACAATCGAGACACAGTTTTGCAAGACAGGCTATATATATGTAGGTATGTTCTTAAGTTTTTAGTGTTTGTTACTTTTATAACAGTGTGAACGTTTCATTCAGCACAAAAAAATGGAGCCTGCGACCAGCACAAGTGTGGAGAACAATAATACTTCGTGCAAGGGCCATAAACAACTTGAAGGGAAAACGAAAGAGATAGTCACAAACGTCTACAACTATCTGATAAAGGCAATGCCAGAGCCGATGGCACTCGATCGCTGCGAAAGCATGACGGGTATATCATCATCCATGGTATACAGACTTGTTAAAGGAAGAGAACTCCCTGGCAACGTTCAAGCACCGAAGGTGGACTTACGTGGTCGCAAATTGATGGAGCTCGAGGAGGACCACAAGCTGGCCGTATGGCGCATGGTGCATTCTTTCTATTTCAACAACGAAATTCCAACTCTCGAAGGCGTATTTGCTAAGATACAAGGGACCGAAACGATACCCCAAATGAGCCGTAAAACTTTGCGGAGACTATTGCACAAGCTCAACTTTCGTTACGTCAAACATAATCGAAAATCAGCAGTAATAGAGAAATCTGAGGTAGTCACCTGGCGGCACTCCTACCTTCGTTCCATCGCAGAGTTCCGTAAACAGAACAGGAAAATATATTATCTAGACGAGACATGGGTAAGTGCCGGGCATATGGCAGGAAAACAAGATACGACAAGTGTTCGTGCTGGCAAAGAACACCGCCTGATTGTGATGCATATAGGAAGCGACGACGGCTTTCTCAAGGACAGTAGCCTTATATTTTCGTCTAAAAAGACCGGAGACAACCAAGAGGATATCAACGCGGACCGCTTTGAACAGTGGTTCGAGTCCGTATTAAACCACGTCCCGGATAAGTCAGTTATCGTAATGGATAACGCTCCATGCCACAGCCGTCGAAGTGAGCGTATTCCGACCATAAAAAGCCCCAAAGACGAAATGCAACAATGGCTTCGAGAGAAGGGAATCGCATACGACGATAGTGCAGTGAAAGCAGAACTGATTTCCCTAATCAAACAACATCGAAGTAAATACATGCAGTACGTTGTTGACGATATGGCACGTAGGCGTGGTATAACCATTCTTCGGCTACCACCTTACCATGAACTGAACCCCATAGAACTAATATGGGTACAAGTAAAAGAGTATGTGGCAAGGCACAACGTTACCTTTAAACTGGCCGATGTGGAAGGTTTACTAGACGTTGCTTTAAAAGAAGTTACGCCACTAGCGTGGCAGATTGCCATTAATAGGATTTTACAGGAAGAACAACGAATGTGGCAATTAGACGTTAACAGTGATATTCTTGTCGATCCGCTTGTAATTCATTTGCATGCCGATGAGTCCAATGATAGTGACAGTTCTGTATCTTCACGGGAAGCAGACTTGGCCATTTAAATACTGATTTTCAACTGCATTTTTTTTTATTTTTAACTGCATTTAAGAGCTACCTAACAGTCTAAATATTTACAAAACAGTGGAGTCAGAACATACCTGGCATGCCTTATAGTTGTGACACTATTTAGTGGAGTTATCGTCAGATATGTTCAGTGTAACCAAAGTTTAAGTTAAATTGGCAATGTGCGTCTACTTTTCCAATAAAGCCAGTGACTGTTCAAAGCGGAGAACACGAAACAAATGTTTTTACACGTTCTTGTTATGAAAATCTTTCTGGCAATTTAATGGTGGGTTCATGCAGAAATTTTTAGTAATAAGAATAAGAATAGTAATAGAAAAAAGTTAAACCTTCGTTTTATAATGACCAAGTTCATGCAGTAATTATAATTTTTAGTAATAATTTTAAAAATTAGGATTTACTGCATGAACTGGGTCATTATAAAACGAAGGTTTAACTTTTATTCTTATTACTATTCTTATTCTTACTAAAATTTACTAAAAATATCTGCATGAACCCACCTTAAATTTTGTCCGGACATTTTGTGGCCTTATCTTCATATATTTTATAGGTTATATTTGTTTGTAACCAATAATAGCTCTCCATTTACAAATTGAAGTGAACCTGAACACGAGTTGATTCCGAATCATTTAATCATCTAAACTGATCATATGCGCATTCCATTTACACTTGTTTAAATGATTATGATGCGATTTATTCAGAATCCCCCTCACACTTTAAGTTCCATTTTATTATATTTTCTTCGGTTCAGGTTCAGAATGATATCTAATAACTTGATAAACTTTCCAAATCTATTCAATCATATCTAACTTACACTGATAGTTGCATCATCCAGCTGATAACTTTTATTAATCATGGTGGTTTTTCTACTGTTTAATCATTGTTGCCTATAATTATAAACAACAATTTTATAACTGAATCAGATCAGTTCATAATCAGTTTATTTTGTGGTTAAATGGAGGACTGCTTATATCAACACGAACATACCTTTAATTCACGATACACCCCGTACCTTTAATTCGCATCTTCTTTTGTCAGAAGCCAAGCGACAAGATATTATATTGAGGTTATGTTATAATAAATATGAAATGTCATATCATATGATTTCGACGTTTAAAACAGTAAAAAAAAGTATCTTAAGATTAGTGTTATTTACGATGTTGATTAAGGGAAGATGATTAAAAAGGCCTTATTACAATTGGATGCTTGAAAATTTTCAACGTCTATTGGTTCTTTTCTGATGGTCCTGTGATCATCGAAAGAAGACGCTTATATATATCACATGTGGTTGACCATTAGAAATGGCGAAAAATGAAGAACGACTATGCAGGTTGTGCCTCAAGGCATCAGACGACTTCGAGGCAATAGGTGAAATTTTCCGAGAAATCTTTGACGTTCTGTTACTGAACATTGTGAGTACTTTGCAATTTGTAAATTACAATATTCAGGGCTGTGATCGTATAAAATATAGTGTCCTACATTTTTTTCATTGTATGATACATGAAATTCAAAGAACTCTGTAAAATCCCAATATTTGTCCATCCCAAATAAAAACTATTCTGTGGGTACTACTTACATGTTACAACCTGATAGTTGCGTTCATATTTCAGAACGTTTCTTTAATCAGTGAACCAGTGATGTGCTCAAATTGCACAGACAGCGTTTACAGATTGTTCGATTTCAAGGCTACCTGCTTGTATGCGGAAGACTGTATTGTTCCGTTTATTGATACAATGGATGATACCAAAGTAGATTTGCTCAATTTAATCTGCTCGGATGAAAATCAGGAAGCAGGCAGTTTAAGCGTTTCGGGTACGTGACGTATGCCGTTTGTGTTTGAAAAGGGTACAATGTATTGTTTTGGAGTCGTGGGAAGGGGGCATTACGAAAGATTTAATCACCAAGTGTCTTCCAGAGGTAGTAAGTATCAAAGACTTCAAATACCTAAAATATTCCATGTGTATACATAACCTAAAAGAAAATTCAACTGGCTAATAACTAAAAATTACCGCATGATCTGTGTGACCAAATAGTTTAGTTAAGGATTATATCAATTTGTGTATAAAAATTATGTCTAATTAAAAGTGAAATCTTGAAAACAACTTTTAATTTCTGGTAGAACATATTTATAATTCCTAAACGAAATTTTCTCATCTATGTCAGGATCTAAATATCTTCAAGGAACCCATGTTGTGCAAGGCCTGTCTGGAGTCTCTAAATGAGTACTACAATTTTATGGCTAATTGTCACGACGTCGAAGAGAGAATAAATAATTACGGTAGATCCAAAAAAGACAACGGTAGAAGAATTAAGGTAGATGATGTTCGAAGTTTCAGTGCCCAAAGTGTGCCTGATTATATCAAAAAATACCACAGCGGGAGTAAAAAAAATCAACGTAGAGGGAAGAATATAAGAGATAAAATAAGATTGAAAAATGACAAGAATAAAGAAGGTCTTATAAATAAGGAACAACAGCAGGATGGCAGGTAAAGTAAAAAAATTGAAGAAGAAATTATTTTAGATACTTAAAAAACAAGTAATAATTTGTTGTAAAAAAAAAGTTTTCAAAGAAAATCTGCAAAATACGTTTTTGTTGTAAGTTTTGTAATGCAAATGTAATTTAGTCCTTGCTACATTGCCAATTTTTGTTTATTTAGATTCAAATAATAGCATTGTAATTCTATATTTTTATATACAGTGAGGTCATAAAGCTCAGAATAAATTTGGTATCCTCTTTTAGGAAAATTTGTCCAGAAAATGCTTAGACAGATTGATTTTGTTTTTCAAAAAGATACATTTTTTCATTAACTGTCATTTCCAAATACGTTGAGAAATATTAGTTGCCATTTAAAAAAAATAATGATGACAGGAAAACAAACAACGATCTGGAAATTAAGTTTGTTGAAAAATCTGTCCTTTTCAAAAAAACAAAATCGACCTGTCCAAGTATTTTTGGTTAAATGTTTTCCAGAACAAGATACCGAGATTATTCAAAACATGACCTCCCTGTATGAAAATTCTACAGGGTGCTCAAAATAGGGGGTCAAACTTAAATAATTTTGTTCTTTATTAAGTTGCTTATTTTAAATAAAACATACTATATTTTATGTTTACCTGGAAACCCCCAGATATAAATTTTCAGCTCCCTGTTATTTATAGTTCTCCCAAAACGTTTAACAGGCCTTGTCTTGTGAAGCACCCTGTATAAATTACATTCTAAAAAAAAATAAATGCAAAGTTGAATGACCACCATCTTATTTTAGTGCCTGTGACGACTCTCCGCAAGAAATTCAATATGAGCTCAGCCAAAATAGTAATGGTGAAAAAATGTACAAGTGTAACAAATGTATATACATAACTATGAAGGGCCATCACATCAGAAGGCACCAGCTGACCCATCTAGACGTTTCTCAGCGACAAATCTACAAGTGCCCGTTATGTTCATTGCAGATGTGCAGAAAATACAGCATGAAAAGGCACATGATGACCCACGAGCTGTCCCGGAAGATTTACAAATGCGACTTGTGTGAATTTACCACACGAAACAAGTGCTCCCTCAAGGGCCACATGCTGCGCCACACCGACGCCACCCAAACAGAACATTTCAAGTGCGATAAGTGCCCTTTTGTAACCCTCAGAAAGACGAGTATTAGAAAACATGTGACGGTGCACATGGAGGCCCCGAAGTTGCCCTATCAGTGCTATATATGCACTTTTGGCTGCCACGTTAAAAGTATGCTCCAACGACACCTGCTGCGCCACAGCACCGATGTGTTTAAATGCGATCTCTGCGCGTTTGAGACAAATCGGGAGGTTAACCTGAAACAGCACAAGACTCGAATCCATACGAAATCAAATGCGAAAGCGAAAGCGAAAGCGAAAGTTAAAAAATTTGAGTGTTCCCTATGCGACTACAAAGGGTTAGAAAAAAGGTACCTCGACCGGCACATGAACAGGCACAAGAGCGAGGAAGAGAAGAAGATCTATGTGTGTGCCATCTGTTCTCTGCAATTAGGCAGCAAATATTATCTCAGAGACCACATTCAGAGGAAACACGCCGGGGCCTCGAGAAGTACCTAACGTTCTGTATATCTCTCCTCGGAAGATAATTTCTCAGCTTTTGGAAGATAATACAAGTTAGGTAAAGCTTGTTTTAGGTAGTTCCTAATTGCATGTAAATATAGTTTGTACAAAATAAAAACCGACGCACTCTGGTAAATCAGTGCAGTGATACCACCACTCATGTGAGTATCAGTGTTATGTTGAAATAAAAACTATAATGGAATATTTGATTTTTTTAATTTCGCGCATGACATTCGTTTTTATACAGTTGGCGGCAGATCCGAAGTTGCCATGTTTTATTACTTGACATTTGTTGGCTGGTTGTGGGATCAAATTTTAACAACTTTACACTGAGAAATGTTATTCTGAGAATATTCTGGTATTGTCAAACATTGTGGACTTACCTGGCAAATTAATGGGAATGTTAATGCTGGCTCCTTGTACGTTGATCCCTTTGCCCGTCGACTTCTCTTGTTTCCTCCACTTCGCCCTCCTGTTCTGGAACCACACCTGGACCCTGGCCTCCGTTAGATCAATTCTCATCGCCAGTTCCTCACGGAAAAAGACGTCAGGATAGTGCGTCTTATGGAATGCTCTTTCCAGTTCCTCCAGCTGATAGTTCGAAAAGGTCGTCCTGAAAGTTAAGCAGACTTACGTTGAGACTTAAGTCTACTTTTTAAATCCCGATGCTACCATGTTTTCGATCACTTTAAAATCTGAATTTCATCACCAGAACGAATCAGTTAGTATTTATATAATCCTTTTGTCTTCTAAAATACGCGCCACTGTCATGCTTTAAACAAATGAGTGGGGTAATACTAGTGCCTCCTATAGGAGCAAAATAAGTTAGTTTAGATAGCCAACTTTATTTAATTTCAGCTTGGTTTTAGATGACGTGTGCTGCCATCTTACAACGTCTGTTCAGGGTTGTTCAATCTAAATTTTCTAAATTCAATTAAATATAAATGGTTTATGGTAAAATAAGCAATAGAAGGTTAACTTAAAAAGTTTGTGGGCGTCTCTTTTGTTTTACTAAAAACTGTTGTTTTATATACACACACCGTCAAAAGTCTTGGACCCCCGATGTTTTGTATTAGTAAATAATTGTTTTTAAATATCGTATTTGTTTTTCAAAGTATGTCTTTTCTAAATGTATTTTTTGAATATATCAATAATTTTTAAAGATCTAGTTAATTAAAAAACAGTGGAGAAAAAAATTTGCAATTTTTAAGAAAATTTATTATGACACAAATTAAAAAAACATATGTTTTAACAAAGTGAACTACTTTGTTAAAACATATGTTTTGTTACTGTTACTGTTTGTCAGTAACATGTTAACACGCCACGTGCACTGACACGATCAAACGGTTGATAATTTCTTGAGGAATATTATTCCATTCCTCTATTGCTGCTGCAGTCAACTCTTCCGCATTTTGGGGTGGGTTCATGCGTTTGTGAATTGCTCTAGAAACAAAATCTCACATGTTTTCAATGGGATTCATATCTGGGGAGTCAGCTGGCCAATCTAATCGTGTAATATCTCCCTGTTCAAGTACCTCTTGGACCGTTCTTGCGCGATGTGGCCTTGCGTTGTCGTCCATGAAGATGAAATTGTTACCTAATTCGGCGTGTAGGGTATAAATTATGGGTCTGACAACACTTTCAATATAAACTTGACTTGTCATATTCTGATTTATGGGAATTAACGGCGTATGGCGATTGAACATTTCCTCCCATTCCCTGCCTGGAAATTTTTTTTTTTTGCCTATTGTCATCACTCACTAGTCCAATTCTGGTTTCATCTGTGAATAAGACCCATTGCCACTGCTGCAAAAGCCAATCACTACGCTCCCGTGCCCACTGATAGCAGGCAGCTCGATGTCGTGGTAGTAGAGTGGGTACCCTTAAAGGCCTTCTTGCACGTGAATTTGCAGGATGGAGTCTTCTTCGAACTGTAGAGGTTGATATAACAAAACGAAACGTACCTTGAAAGTGATTCTTGAGGGCTGGAGCTGAAGCACTTCGGTCTCTATGGGCATATTGAACCAAATAACGATCCTGCCGTTTATCTTTTTTCCACTGTCCCCAATTCTTGATACCTAAACACTATTCGAACAACAGAAGATCTAGGAATGTCTAACATCTCGGATATCTGATGTTTGGAATGTCCAGCATCATGCAAAGCAATAATTCTTGCCATATTAAAAGCAGATATCTTCACGTCCTGGCATTATAATGAAAGAAAAGTATCAAAGTTGCTTTACTAAATTGCATATTTAGCAAAAATAAAACTGATGAACATAAAAAAAAATTACAATCAGCAATATTTTATCTTGCAATTTATTTGATCTTGTTTGACAGCTAAATAACTCAACTTTGTTGCCTAGTAAGGAAAACAAAATAAAAATAGTCCAAATTTGTAATATACAAGGGGGGTCCAAGACTTTTGATGGTGTGTGTAGATAATTATCAAAAAAGGTTAAAGAGCTGTCTCAACTTTGATTGAGGGAAAAAATAACAGTTAAACTGTATTTGTATCAGTTCAATAAAAAAAAAAAATGAAAACAAACATTCCTTTTGTGCAAAACACTAGCTTTTTATTTCTAATGACAAAAAAAGGTCTGTTTTTTGTGGTATTTTTGTACACACAGGTTTTTAATGATATAAGTGGACATACCACTTGGTTCAACTTTATTATTCGTGCTACAAATCATACTTTTACAATCATTTTCCCCCAAAATTTCTTGCATTACCTTCGAAGTTGTTTTTTTTTCTATGTTTGTAACCACCCCATTGTACAATATCATTAACCAGGAAAAAATATATAAATATATACCCTGTAATGCTTGCTAAACCTTTGTATTAAAATAATTCGGTCAATAACAACAATAACAATTCTTTAAAATACCACGATAAAAACGTTAGGTCACAACAAAGTTACATTTAAAAAGTCTTACGAAACACTACAGAAAACTTCACGATACGTCCAGCGAACGTAACGTATCTCACCGGCTCCGCCACCTTGTACTTCCAGTCCCCGTAGATGGACAACTGGAATGAAATGTCCGAGATCACGTCTTCGTTGATGATCGATATAACTCCACCGGCCTCCTTCTGGTCGAACGTGACGCGAAGAATGTCTTTCAGCGGCGTCAACCAATAAGACACCGAAGGGTGGTGCAGATATATCTCCGTCTGCGAGTTGATCAGGCTGTTCAGATGCCAGTGGCGCTGCAGGGAAACCAGGCAGCCCCTGAAATTGCACTTCTTACTCGGGCACTTGTACCGCCTATGCTTGCAGTCCCGCTTGTGGGCCAAGTAGTTGAACATGTTCACCCGCTGGTTGCACTCCGGCCACTCGCATTGCAAGTAGATCCTGTGCAGGTCCGTGTCCTTGTCCCAATCATCCAGCGTCTTGCACCTGGGGCAAGTCTTCCCGATGCATTGCGAGCAAGCGACGTGGCAATTGGGGCACAAGTACGTCTCGAAAGTCTTGGGCTCGTTGTTGCAGATGCAACAGCGCAGGAACAACTTCACCACCGTGCACAGGAACAACCTGAGGTCCTCGGAGTTCATGCTCTTGATGGCATCGACGTAGTTCTTGAGCTCGTGATAGGAGAGCACTTTTTCCAGGGTGTCAGCGCGTACCACGGAGTTCACATGACGTCTCTTGAAGTGGTAGACCAGCTGGCAGCCGTTGCCGACGAGGGGGCAACAGGGGCACTCGAAGTTCTTCCGGAACCTGCAAGTGTTTTCGTGCTCCTCGTACTGGTTGTTGAAGGGGATCACTCGGTTGCAGCCCGACTGGTAGTGCACGCATTTGAAGAAGTAGCGTTTGGAGATCGTGTTGTACAGCGAGTGGACTGAGTTGTCAGGTGCCGGGCAGCGACCACAGACGCTCCTACCGTCGGGGGGACACCACCACGGGGCCCACAGACAAGTAGTTTCCGCATTCGGTGCAGAGCAGGTGGTCGCACACATCCTCTGGGATGGCGACGGTCGATTGGTAAGGCATGACGTGAGTGTGAGGCATGTCGCACGAATTTACAAAATTTTGAGGAAAAAAGTTAAAACGACTTAAGTCTCAGGCGGCCGCGGCAGCAAAAAATTACGGTAGATGGCGCAGGGCTCGTTTATGTTTCGTCGGTTGGCCGCTAGAGGGCGCGGATAATGAAGCAATAGGCGAATTTTTGCTCAGTCACACTGAACCGCAACTACATACATACAACTTTATGTACTAGAGTTAATTTGTGCAATTGTAACGACGTCACCAGATACTTAATTTCCCGAGGGCAGTGCTCTAGGATTTAAAACATGGCGCGGGGTTCAGATCGTCTTCAGACTCAAAATTATTTCGCTGCTGCTGAAATAACGTTCGGTTGGAATCTTAGCCCATATAAACAAGGTTGTTTTTATGTTGTTCAATAGATATGTTTTTGTTGTCTATTATGTTTTTTTTTTCAGGTTTTGAAATCGATAGAAAGCTACCTATTGATAATACATAGAAAAAAGGTTAAAAGCTGAAGAGCAACCACAAAAACCCCAACTGAAAACTCGGATGGATTGCATTTAATAGTCATTCATTTATCATAAATTCACCGATATATTGCACTGTTCTGCATTTTGAAAGATTTAGTCAATGAAAAGTCACTCCCTTAAGATTTTTTTTTTGAGTTTCTTGCATCTACTATAATGTGCTGAATTAAAATATGAGCTCGTTTTTTTCCTATTACCCATAAGTTTTTAGAAGGGAAGAAGAATATAAAATATGAGAAACCCAAACCGTAAGCATCTAGTGAATTTTCGAAAAAAACAAAATCACTTTTTTACAAAATATAGGACAGTTTGTATCGAAAAAAGTATAATACAATCAATAAATTATTTTGTTGTAATAAAAAACAACATTTGGTGTAGCCACTCTGCAGTCCTGTATGTAGTGCAACAACTTTTAGATCGGCACATTTGCAATCAATCAAAACATGTTGATATTCTCTAGATTTTGCTACGTGAAACGACAATTTACAGTACAGTGAAATTATCGAAATTACATTAGTTTGGCGGGGAGGATTTTAATGCAGAACAGTGTTATTATATTTAGATAAGTATTCGTAGTAAATTATCAATTTATTATTTTCGGGCCGGTGAATAAATATAGTAATCGCGTGAACAGCGTGTGCTTTACTTGTGCTATACATGGTGTCACACTGCCGTGGGTAATGTGCCAATATTTCAACGAAATATCTCCGCATCGATGAATTGAGCGAAGGGATCGTTAGAGTGGCCTACTAAGTTGCCTGACCTAACCCTTATGGACTTCTTTTTGTGGGGTTATTTAAAACATAGAGTATATGTGTATGAGTGAGCTCAAGAGTATAGAAAAATTAATAAATAAAGTCAGATTCAACAAATAATATTTGAAATGATACGTTACCTGTATCGTCTTTGTTTACGTTTTGCACTGGAAGAGTTACTCGGGCCATTTTCCTCTTCGTTGGAGTTGTAGCTTTGAAGCGACTCTGTGTAATCTGAAATAAATGATTCCAGTACACAAATATGTACTTGAATCAGTGCGAAAGAGTTAACAAAGCTTCAAAACCGGCACGCAATCTATTTGGATAGCTCTGTTCTGGTATCTAAATTCACGAAATTATATTCAACAAAAAACACTACTGTGAGAGAAATTTTGTTGTATTAAATCTAACAACATTCGAGTTTTGCGAAGTTGTACTAAGTGTGGTGCTTTATAAGAGTTTGGTGCTTTGTGACCCACTCATCCTGTATTTATAGAGACTAATTGAGTTTCTAATAAACTGTTGAAATTATATAAACTGTGAAAAAAATATTTGCGCCTTTCATTAGTTTAAGAAATGAGGGGAGGGTTTTATCTGAATCTTTTAGGGCCGAAAACCCCAATATCTTTAGATTGCATGGACAGTATACGAGGTGTGTAAATTAAGTAATGAGACTTGAGGCATTTTTAAAATTGTTTATTCGAATAGAATTACAATTCAGTATTGTCTCCTTCAAAATAACTTCCTTGGGAAGTCACACAGTGCTGGAGAAAGTTCTTCCATTCCTCATAGCAGTGCTGGAACTCATATACTGGAATAACCTTCAGCTGGTCGATTACAGCCATTTGAATGTTTTCTGTGGTCCCAAAATGACGTCCCTTGAGGTGATTTTTCAATCTCGGGTTGTAAAAAAAGTCACAAGGACTCAAATCAGACGAATAAGGAGGCTAAGGAGCCACATGAATGTTTTTACCGGCTAAAAACTCGTTTACTGAAATGGCTGTGTGACAAGGCGCATTGTCGTGATGCAACATCCAGTTGTTCTTGATGTTTGGTCTCACACGCATGACCCTTTTTATTTTTAAAATCTCTCTTAAAAGTATCTTTCTTTTGGCTGGAGGCACAACTCTTTGTGACAATTCTTATAAGTAAATAATTTCTTCTTCTGTTTTTTTTTTTTTTATACCCATTATATTATTTAATAAATTTTATCTATAAATTTTTATTTTTTATTTTAACATTTTTCAACTTTTTAATTCTTTTTTTATTTAAACTCTTTCTTTAATCTTAACCACCAAAACTTTTAAAAAACTTCTCCTACATTTGAATTTTCAAAATATCTTCTTTCAATCAGAAAAAACCTATATCCCCGTTCTCAAAATTACATATTTAACTAAAAACTTTAAAAAAAAAGAACAAACAAATGACTCTAACAAGTTCAAACTTGTACTGAAAGTTACATGTTAACCTACCGCCCTTCCAAGTCTTTGCCAGTCTCATTACTTAATTTACACACCTCGTAGTCCAAAACATACAAGGAATGTATTAAAGAATATTTAAACTAGGTAGAGCTCTTTAAGCACTATGTAACAATATACAGGCTGTCGTATTTTAAATATCAAAGTGATGTAATGATCTCACGTAATATTCTGCATATCTGAAAATGTTTTTATACCGTGTTAGCTTTTAGTACCTTACAACTTTTATATAAAATATTTCTTCGTATTTCGTGTAATGCTACTTTGTCGCACTAACGGGCCGCCCTGTACGTAAGCGGTGAATAAATCTAATTAGAACGTCCTTACCGCGGCACTTAAAATTAAATTAAAATGACGAACACCGCCTTAATTCAATAGTTAAAGGGGGGCGCGGACCCTAATTCGATTTAGGGTAATTCGATTTTGTTGATTTTCAAAGTTTACCGACACAATCACGACTCCACTTACCGTAATTCTCGCCGTTTTCGCCCTCCTTGTCCTCTGGAGGGAAGGCGCCCAACAAGCCGTTTATCGTGTATCCCCCGGCGTTGGTCAGGTTGTCCATCGTTTCCGCGATGTCGTCTTGGATGTCCTGGTCGTCGGATAGATTCAATTCCATGACCTGAAAGAGGTTCTTGTAAAGAGGGTCTGAAACGTTTACCTTTTCTTCCGTCGGATGTCGAGAAAAAAAAGTAAGTGCTTGTAGCCGTAGAATGATGCGTGTAGAATACATTTTTAGCGAGGAAAATAACGTAGATGTAAATACAGGGTGTCCGGTAAGCCACCAGCCGCCGCGCCGTGTGAAATATGAATACGTATTTTCACAACGGAGTTTGGGACCCACATCATGTTTTAGGGGTGCTTACTGGACCTAGTAATTCAAACTAGACCTAGTTATATACATGGCTATGGACGTATTTGTTTACTTAAATTGAGCTAATAAAATTTGGAGGGTGAAAATAAATGGATGTAAGCTTCTCTACTAGTGGTAACAGGTGACGTAATCGTTGTAGTTGACGTCACAGGACCAATTTGCTCAGTAACTCTAAACGGGACCCTATGCCAAGTGATACATCGTTTAAAAGGTATTTAAAATATATATTCAGTCATACTAATTTGTGTTCAGGGTAGTTTTGATAGATTAAATAAATAAACACTAAAAAGTTTAGATTAGCATTTAATAGAGATTCAAGGAGCAGCTCTTATACTAAATGTTAAAAATGAGCTCCTTCTACTTCCTGACAGTAAAACATCCTATTGCTGAACTCTTGTCGTACTTCTTAAATTAGAAAATCCTTTAATTTTATTTTAAGATATCTAAAATTTAAAAACGTGGGGTCCGGTGACAGCTACCCATTCTATCGACCTGTCGTCCAATCTACCACGATATTCCTCATCCCGATAACGTAATGCTGCACCATAATAGTGTGCAGAAGCATTGTCTTGTTGGAATACTATTATTTGTTATTTCCAAGATACCAAATTCATCTGGACTGTCTTCCAGAATTTCTGCCACTGTATCACTTTTTTTGTCATTAGAAATTTTTGATCGACCAAATGGTTTGACATCATTAACGCTACCTGTTGTTTCAAACCTATTTAGCCCTTTTCAATACCTTTCAAACTCATTTAAAGTTATTGGTGACTGTGACGTCATTTATGACGATTACGTCACCCGTTACCATTAGTAGAAAAGTTACATCCGATTATTTTCACTCTCCAAATTTCATTTGTCTAACTATAACAGTTCAAAAGATACGAGGGAGGTGGGCACTTTTGACTAGCACTGTATATTTTAACATTTACATTTCGGTGAGTGTATTTGTCGCTATGTAAGAGGGAACTATGACTTACAGATAAATTACATAAATTAGCGTTCTTTAAGATGTTTTTTTCTTATTGATTCCAATGACAAGATTATAATCTAAAAGCTGTATTGAAAATAATAATTATTTCAATATACAATACTTTTAAATAGGTACATACGAACTTCTTTTGCATTTGGAAAAGGTATTCCTTTTTTTTCTACAAAGTTTAGCTAATAATGCAGCAATTCTCCAGCTTTATCTCTCTCTTTACATGCACTTACCGTGAATACAGTCGATCCTAAGAAAGTCGGGGGTTGGTATTAGGTTTCTAGTTGCAGTCTACTGGAGAGGAGTTTTGGTTAACTTGATGTAGAGGGTAAAAGACGATGTAACTACTGCTCTAACTAAGGGAAACCAACGCTTAGTCGTGTCTACCGTTTCTATAGAGTCCGCGCTTTCTCTTCACCTAGTTTGTCTAGCTTCGTGCAGGTATAAAATGTGCCGCTTTGTCTGGAAGGTGAACGGAACGAAAAGTCGGTGAAGCCGTAGAAAACGGGCGATAGATTTTTTTTAAAGCCGATTTTCTCGCATACACGAGGTTTCTTCATATAAAGAGGATGTGTGTATAAATATTGAAATAAAATGTTTACCTAATAATCAGAGTTGGCCGAAATATGCCGCGGGACATAGGCGTACGCTTCATAATATAATACATGCAATACAAGAAAAGTAACTAATATTTAGGTAACATTTTACATACAAGATATGTATACAAAAATTCCCTCTTAATTAGCTTGACGGCTTAGCTTGGTTAACAGTACTGTCACGAACTGGAGAAGGTTCGTAAAAACTTTGTAGCATCATATAAGTTTCTGTAGGTGTCTCCGAGAGTCTTGCTCGCTGTGGTGAAAATATATGTTTATACGAGGGGGTACCCAAAAAAAAAAAACAGCATTGCCGCGGGCGGAGCTTACTTAACTATAGCTGCCAGGTCAGTGCCGCCTGTGTTGTCGACTTGGCTTGTTCTGTTCATCTGCAGTGATTGTTTCTGCTACCGCTGTTTTGTTCTTGTTTCGTTTTTTATGATGGCAAGTTTAAGTGAACAACGTGCAGTTGTGAAATTTTGTTTTCTACTCGGTAAAAATGCTGCTGAAACTGTTTTAATGTTGAGAACAGCTTACAAAGATGACGCTATGGGAAAAACTCAAGTGTAGGAGTGGTTTGTTTGGTTTAAAAATGGTGACATGTCGATTGATGACAAACCTCGTTCTGGACGTCTATCAACTGCCCAAAATGACGAAAATGTTGAAAAAATTCGAGATCTTGTGCTCACAGACCGTCGACAGACAATTGATCAACTGTCAGAGATTAGTGGGTTATCTTGAAGCTCGGTTCAGCGAATTTTAACTGAAGATTTGGGAATGAAAAGGGTTGCTGCCAAGTTTGTTCGCCAGTTTTTGACTAAAAATGGCATGGTTCCGCTGCCCCACGCACCTTAGTCGCCTGACCTGGCTCCGTGCGACTTTTTCTTATTTCCATGCTTGAAAAGGGGCATGAAAGGACACCAATTTGACAACATTGAAGAGGTCGAGAAAAAAACCAGGGAGGAGCTGCCAGCCATTTCTAAAGATGACTACAAAAAATGTTTCGAACACTGGAAGCACCGGTGAGACAAATGAATTAGTTGTAATGGAGAGTATTTTGAAGGGGTAAGGTTTTGTAAAAAAAATTTGAAAATATATAGCTTTTAAAAAATAATTCCGGTTATTTTTGGGTACCCCCTCGTATTTTGACAATGACCGTTCGACAATAAGTAAATTTTAGTCAGTTAGGAAAGTTAGGCAAACCAAATTTTGAATATATCTTTTGAATAGAAGTTCAGTACACACACATGAGCAAGGTTCTAAAACCAATTAACCATCTTCTCACTTTTCCAGACGGGGTAAAAAAATAAAGAGCACGCCTTGAACAGTGTATATTTATATGTATTTCTCATAGGTATATATTATATGCATATATAACAGCTAGGCTACTGCCGAAGAAAGGAAACAAACCAAGAGAAATCATGGATCTTGCCCTCAAACTTACTGGACTTCCAAAAAGGGACGCTTTAATCTCAAACACGTTTCTAAAAAAGTAATCTCATCAAGCTCGTCAACACCACCATCCAGATGGCAGCATCGTGCACACATAATCTTCACTCATTTGTTTTCTTTCTCGCAGCATTTTATATATGTATTATATCATATAGGATTCCAAATAAAACTATGTATAAAATAAAGATTTCACATAGAAAAATAGACAATTTCAAATTAACATCACAATTACACAGACATTTACGTAAATAATACGGGCTTGACCGTTTGGAGATTTATCATTTATTAACGATATGCATGTTCTGAAACTTAAAAGGTTCGAGATTTGGCAGCAAACAAGCCAGTCAAAAAAGATCAGAATGCGTATATCAGTTCAGCCTTAGCGCCGCATAGTCTTTAGCATCAGATTCACTGATCTTTATACTAAGATTTATCATTTATTAACAATATTCATGTTCGTATACAGATCAGTGGTCAGATAAGAATTTAAAATATTCTCAGGTTGCGTTATTAAAGTAACCATAGATTCCTTATGCCCAGCATACTTTATCCGATATAAGCAATGTTATCGAGAAAACATGCATTATATGCAACAGCCTTTATTCTTTTATCTGACAAAATTATTGGTAACAAAGGTTGGTGCTTTTTAAAACATCCACTGTATTTTTAGTTTGTGCTTTTTCATCTCTATCAGACGCACGTTTTATAGACATCCAAAAAAAACGACAACGTCATCATATGAACGAGAGAGATAGAAATAGTGGTCATGTGGAAGCTTTTCGGTTATGTCAAACTTTTGACAAGTGACTGTCACAATTGTAAAATAAATAATGGCTGTCATATAATGCCACAGCTTTGACAATTAAATAAGGTTATACATTTAAGAATAGAAATACATCTTCTTTTACTAGGCCAACTTTTTTTTTTTTGGATAGCTTGATACCACCCATTAATAACTTTTTTTTAGCGAGGTAACAACTGTAATAAATCACAACATAACCTTTGGGTTACGTTATTCAAACAAACGAAAAACAGATAAGAGTAAACCTACTCTGTTAACCTCTTATTTAATACCACGTATATTGATCTGACTCGCGAAAAAAAAGCCTTGTATAACCTCTTTAAATCAATCGAGGCTGGCGTTCCTATAATCATGAACATCGTCATCGTGAAAATGAATGTCGCAAACTCGTTTAGATCCATAAATTTATTGTGTTTATGCTTAAATTACGAACAGCCACGTAACATAGCACCGAAGCTTTGGGATTACAATAAATATGGCCGCAGGTGCATCAGGCTTCATCCAGAGAGTAACGAAGCGTCGACTTATGTGAATGGACTACCCCAAGAGTTTGTAACTCAAAAGTATGATTTGAATATTTTGTTTTACAATGTTTTTTTAATCGGTCAATATCTCGAAAAGTACATTACGCGCCTTTTTGCTATTTTAACACGTCATAGTGAACAGTACAAGGAATCACAACTGACAAAATGGTTTAATTCGGTCCAACAGTTTTTTTTTTCTGTAAACAAAGTGAGGGCTCAATACATTTGAAACCCTTAATAGTCAATCGACTAGCTTTCTTGCCAGAATCCTATATGCAACCACCAATACACCCACATATACTTTGACTTAGGTATAGCGAACATTACCAGCTAAAAAAATGGTTCGCAAAAAGGCAGATGGTTCGTTGGTGACCGCTTGAACACGGATCGGGCATGTTGCAGCATCCGGACCTATGGTTTGGCACACGTGGGGCTTAACGGGAGGAGCATATGCGCAGAAACGCTTTGTCGTATAAAGATGGGCTGTCTTATTCTGTATATAATGTCTTGAGTTTTGTGGGTCCTGGGGGGCTGTGTACCGAATGCATTACAGAAATAATCGTAAGTTGTTCCCAGGGTGAATAATAAAGACGACCACCCCTTCACCGCACAGGATGTCTAGAGAGGAGACTTCAGCGGTTACTCGGAGTCGATGTCAATTCAGCGCAATGAAAACGAAACCTTCAATTTGAGGTTATGAGGAAAGGAGTACGTCACTCGGAGGATAGCCTCAAGACTGCGGCTCATTATACATAACCTAATCAAGTAACCTAAAGCACCTATAGGGTAGGGCAGTTTACATGCAATTTGACATTTCAAAAACCTTAAATTTCGCATCCTTCGTTGTTTGGTTCTTAATTTAAACCTTTTTAAAACTAATTTTTACAACTAAGAAGTATTGGCCCAATTTTAAGCTTTAAACTTATAGTTTTTTTTTTTTTTTGACATTTATTTCTAAAATAACCTCACTTTTTTCATTAGGACGTTATTTATTTGTATTTGGATATATGGCTTTAAATTGGGAATTTGGAAGGTCTATATCTCCCCATATTCAAATTACCCATATTAATAATTTCTTTATTATATTAATTATATTTTATTATAAAAAAGACAAAAAGACATTTTTATTCATATATCTGAGTCCTATAATAAAATTAGACTTTTATTTATTTAAAAAAATCAAATATTTTTCCATTAAAGAAAGTAAACTTCCGGTCTGGGATAGAGAATTATATATAGATAAAATAATCTATTTTTATTCTAAAGAAGAAGAACACTCACAAATTTTATCTCTTCAATAATTTTTTTATCATACATACCCTTCCTTGCATTTGAATATGCAAACTTATTAAATAAAAACATGCCGAGTTGGATTGAAAATAATAGCTGGAGTAGATTGGTTATTTTAAACACCCTTACATAAGAACCTTTTTTAGTTCTCTTTCAAAAAAAATTATTTTTTTTGATAACCTTCTAGTGTGCTGCAAACATGAATTACCCTTTCACGATAAACGGTATTCCCACAGTATTACAGCTCCAAATAAATTATAGAAAAAGTAGACAGTGCTGTACCGAGGCTTACATCTTGCATTTTTCTCCCCTTTTTCTGATAATCATTTTTTGAATATTGTTTGTTTTTTAAAAAATTTTCCAATCTGGAAAATCCAAAATATAATCCCGATAAAAATTTTTTTTAGAAATATGGACCCATTTCACTTATAATTTTTTAACAAATGGAATAGTATTTATCATTTCCACCACACTCACCAGATAATGGACATTGAATTTATGCCCATTCAAAACGCGTTGAAATGTTCTTTCAACATTTTATATTAGCCCATAACCATTTATGAATCAAATTAATCGTAACCTTATCTATTATATTCAATCCATCTAACATTATAACATTTGAAAAACCAGGAATATCCTATAAATAGTTATTTTACACAATGATTTTACTGATTTGGATTATAAAGAAAATGAAAATAGACTTTTAATTTCTTCTATTCCTATATTCTACTTCCGTTTTAATTATTCCATATTGAGATAGATTCATATAATATAACTAATTTTATCCGTCTGAAGATAATTCTTGCCAAATTTGTAGGTGAATTATTAAATGCAATTATTAAATATTTACTATTAGGGATAGGCAAAAGTAAAAACTTTTATCCAGAAACTATAAACCATTGCCAAAGCTAAAATCAAGAGATAAAAAAGCAAATAAGAAAAAGGAATCTCGAATACACCAATACAGAAAAAAAAATCGAACTAAAAAAAAAATAAAAAAAGAAAATCTGAAGAAATTAAGTCTGTACAGAAATTTAAAACAAAAGACGTAAAAAGAACTCCTTTTTGATTTATTAAAAATTTATTCTAATTAATTTTATAAAATTTAGAGATCTTCTAACAGACTATTTCTATACTTTATATTATAATTTTTGAAATTTACTTTTTGAAATTAGGAATTATAAATTTAAATTTTAGTAAATTTTTAAAAAAAAACAAATTATTTATTACCCCATATAATATCACTCTAGAAAATATAATCATATAATTAAATATATATTTATTTTTAATATATTTTTTATTTTATGAGACTATTAATAATATTAAATAAAAAATTTACAATTTAAGAAATTAATTAATAAAAAATTCCCTTCTATCTCCAATTTTTCATTTGAAATAATTAAATATTTTACAATACTAAATATAAAAGCCAATACCCCATTCCCCACGTAAGTACCACACTTGAGGCCTACAAAAAGGACCACCCCAAGACTTTGTAGCTCAAAAATATGATTTAGATAATTTGTTTAACAATTTTTATATAATCGATCAATATATCGAAAAGTACATTACGCATCTTTTTACTATTTTAACACGTTATAGTGAACAGTACAAGGAATCACAACTGAAAAAGTGGTTTAACCTGATCCAACAGTTTTTTTTTTCTGTAAAGAGTCAAAGTGGGGGCTCAATACATTTGAAACTCGTAGTAGTCATTGACAATATGCAACCACCAATGCGCGGATGCTACGTTATACCGGGTTGGCCCATGTTGACTTAGGCACAGCAAATTTTACCAGATAAAACAAAAATCTATGTGGAAGCGAAGGCGGTGTGGAGTGGGTCATGCAGATGATCCGCTGGAACCTGGTGGGGTTTTACGGGAGGAGCATATGCATAGAAACGTTTTGTCATATAAAAATCCTGTATATAATGTATTGAGTTTTATGGCTTTCTGCGGGACTGTAAACAAAATACATTACAGAATTAATCCTAAGTTGTTCCCAGGGTGAATAATAACAACAGCCACACCTTCACACACAGGATGTCTAGAGGGGACTTCAACGGTTACTTGGAGTCAATAAGTTAAAAATTGTCATCAATAAAAAGCTTGTTTTTACTGTTTTTCAGCGCAACGAAAACGAAATCTTCATTTTGAGGTTATAAGGAAGCACGTCACTCGGATGACAGCCCCAAGCCTGCGGCTCACTATACATAACCTAAACAAGTAACCTAAAGCACCTATAACGTAAGTACCACACTTGAGACCTTCAAAAAGAAAAAGTTACAACACCTAAAACGTGACAGGGTCCGTATTTTCATCTCACGTTTACTTTTTCCATATAAATACTTTAAAACTTCACGATTTTTCATATACACTCTGTAGACTAAAAATACTTAAGATTCGCAAACGTAAAAGATGACAATACAGCCCCGTCTATCATACGTATAGATTTTTTTTACTGAGTAGGCGCCGCTGGAGCCTATTCGGATGCGGCAAGTGCTATCTCGTCTTCGGGTAGCGACTCTCTTGTAGTCCAGCTCGTTCACCATGTACAACACCATGATGCCGTAGAAGACAGCAAAGACACCCATTAGATTGAAGATAATACCCTCCGATATGAAGTCTTTGTAGTTGCTGTCCCTAAGAAACAAGAAATCCTGTTGGGTGAAAAAAACATACACATATGTTTCAAACGTAAATTCTTAATTGAGAACATAATTTTTGACAGAGAGCTGATTTGTTCTCTCATCTCGTCCCATTCTAATATCATAACTTACATCATAAAAAACAGATATGTAATATTTCAGTAAAATTGACATATAATGGGTGTATCAGTTTTCTGACAGTGGGATTATTTTGACATATTAAACATTTGAATAACACATATGATTTCATAAAAAATTGTTAAAGTAGGCCTTGACAATGCAAATAAGTCCAACTTCGACACTCTCAAATCTGAACAGTTGCCACTTATGTAACAAACATTGGTAATGAATTATCCTTTCTGCGGCTACATCTAATGCTGAAAATATATGAAGATATTTCACAAGTACTTGGTGTACGCCTACCGATAATATCCCAGAGAGAAAATACTTACAGGGTCCATATAACTTTCTCGGTTAAACCAGTCATGGTCGTGGTTACTGCCAACACAAAGCCGCCTATCCCAAAAGCGGTATGGACAGGCATCAATGTTTGGCGCATCGTCTTCGACAGGCCGGGGTACAGAAAACTGATGAATCCCGACAGAAACTGAAAAAGGATTAAGTCAACAGAAGGTGTTAAATGAAAACTAATAATGGAGACTTTGTTTTTGAGGAAAACAAGTTTTTTTATGAAATAAAAATAAAGGGAAACAATTTGTCAACATTAAAAGTAGCAAGAAATATTGAATAGACTAAACAAAGAATTTAAATCACTCATTACTCATACTGTGACAAAACGCAAATAATAATTTGTCCTAGGTTTCACGTAGACTATTGACATCTCGTGGACCATTATAAATTATCAATGAAGTTGGCACTGTGTGACACATAGACAACTCGTGTAGCACGTGATGGGAGTTGTCTAATTTTGATTTGATTGCAGTAGTCCGCTGTCAGTTGGTATTGTACAACCTCCGCTATATGTGATACTTTGAACAGTGTAATATAATTTCATAATTAAATATGGCAAATGTGTGAAAGGCGGTCAATTTTGTGTATTACATTTATGATGTAATAACGCCTTTGTGGTGCATCCCGCTTCTACCAGCTTTATTAATCAACCACCTTTTTTATCTCCAAAGCCATGAATAGAAAGGTTTCCGTACTTATTAACGTTAAGACGACGAAAGTTGCCTTTTAAGTAATATCATTCAATTATTTAGTTCATAAAAAAAGTATATAATTTTGAGCAGCCTTTTCTCTGAGCTGCTTGTTGAATAGTAAACAACTAAAAGACAGGAAGGTTGAAATAATTAGATTTAAATTCCAACTGATTTTTTTTCGTCTCAGTAACCGTAAGTTCGGTAAAATTGATTAGCACAAATACACGATGAATCGACAAAATCGATTGACCTCAGCTTTATACACACTTCTAAAACAGGCGTGACAAATCTAGTCACGGTACGATAACCGTAAAAATCGAGCAAGTTGGTAACTTCCTATAGTGTTGTTTTCTTCCTATATTAATATTATTAATCAATAAAGTCATTCTTTTTCTAAACTGAAAGGTGCTAATTTATTTGCCAAGTTGCTGTAAGAGAATCACTTCTTGGGCCTCAAACGAAAAGGTTACAGGGGACGACGAAACAAAAATGGTGTAGCACTGTTTTTTCTGGTAACAGGGTTGGAAATTTGGTACAGATACTCTCCATTAACGCCAAAACATTATTTTTACATCCTACCCGTGCGTTTCGCCAACCACATTGGCATCATCAAGAGTTGACTAAAGCTAGTTAAAAAGCGATAAGGTCATGGTTGTTTCCTTTTTACCTGAGCTGCAAAGATGATGATGGTGATCAGTCCGATCCACGAGTGAAGAGTATAGAGGTTAGGTATTGGCTTTTTGGCGAGGTTGTGTGAGTCGAAGACAGCTTTGAGTCCCACGACGGAGAGAACAAACGCCGAACCGTGGAGCGTGGCGTGCAGAATCTTCAGGCGCTTTTTGGGGGCGTTGCGAAAGGTTCTGTATATAAGGATGGCTGCAATGACGACGAAAATTATAATTTATCGTAGGCTGCATTTTAAAAGTTCAAATTTTACCGTTATTTGGTGTCAAATTTAGGTTTAAATCACATAATGTGAATTTGTAAAAAAAAATTTTAAAACAGTTCAACTTTTGATGTTGGAAGTAAAAATACGTACACTGAGAGTACAGGAAGACCATCCCCAAAACCATGAGGAAGGGGTGCCAGTTGAATTCGTGACTCGGGTCGGATTGCTAAGCGAATCCGCCCCTGAAATACAAGATCCAGAACAACACCAAGATGAGCAGTCCCACCCCCATCGACGTGGTGAACGTGTAGAGGGTTTGGTAGTGCTTGGTTTTCTGGTGTTCCGCTCTAGCCTCCATTTCGCTGGAAAATAAAAAAAAAAACAAGAGAATAATGTTTCCCTTTCCATACAAGTACCCGAGATGTCAGTCAGTAAACCAGTCCTTACCCAGTGCAAAGGTATTTTATATGCTTTACGGTTTCAGCTATAACTGGATCTTGTTGTACACCTCTTTTTATTTAATTAAGGCGTTAACACTTAACGGAATTCTTGATAATACTGAAATTACAATGTTCAGTTATTTAGATTTGAACTGTATTCCTTAGCAAAATGCTGTAGATTTAAATGTATGTAAATTTAAACGTAACAGGTCTTAATGATCAAATTATCGTATTTGTCAAATTTAAACCAACTATAATATTTTGTTTACCAGATAAACAATAAATCTAGAAGCAAATTGTTAATTTCAATAATCTAGGTAATACAGCATTTTCAGAATAAAAGCAGGAATACAAAAAAATGCTGTTATACTGTATACATTTTTTCATTTATCTATTTTAGTTTCTCCCAGACACATTTCTTAATTTACGATATTGAAGTGTATTTTTTTTATATAAAATACTTAGCTACTACAGCAAAACACTTCATTTACATACAATAGCAATATGGAAATGTTAATAGAAATTATTTACCAAGAAAAAATCAGTGAATAAATATGAATATTTCCACAACAAATTTACCGTGAGCAATTTACAAACGAAAGAGCATATGGATACTTTTTCACAGTAATACGCTTAATAGAGTATAGAATTTTTGGACCGTGTCGCGCTTGCTTGAAAAAAATATCCAATATCAAGGCAATTATAGATAAAAAAGGCTGTTATCTACTGTGTGAAATACAAAATGCCGTTGCAGCTATCTGTAGTAACGCCGACGTACGAAAAAACGAAAATTTGTCGGTAAAAAAGCTCGCAACTCACCCCAAAAGTCCAACAGATTGTTCTTCGTGTTCGGACAGCAGAGATTCTGAACTCATTAGCAAAAAACATTCAACAGGTCCGAAGAAATCAATAGATTTTCTCCCACTCCAGAGAAAAAGATTAAAAAGTAGGTGAGGACATTAGGTAACTTTCGCGTTTAGAGGCAAAAATTGTTTTGGATTCTACATTTTAAAAGTTGCGAAACTTAAAGTAGGGCGCCTACTGTACGACATTTTGGGCTTAACACCTCAAAAAATTCATGAAATGCGAAAACACAGTTTAAAGTATTTTATTTTAAACTGTGGCGAAAATAACATGACCCTACTTTTGATGACATACGATATGACGTAGCTATGTGGACGATATTAGTCAAATTTTAACGTTACTCAGAAGTGAACGGTTATGTGAGCAATGGCGTCGTTATTCATACGACCTCAGACTGAGTGTTCTTAAAGCGGCCTTTACAGTTCGCAATTTTTCTTGCTGTAATTTTTATTGCGCAAAAAATTTCGGTGCCACTTTACAGTTTACAATTTACATTGCTAATTTGAGTTGTCAGCCACTGTTACCAAAACCACAGTTTTAAACTGTGCCAAAACCAAGAAGACTAGAACTAAGGAGACCGAACTCGTTCGGTATGATGGGCTCATATCTGTCCGCCTCCAGAAGGCGCTGTAAACAGTTGTGTACATATTCGACGTCACGTGATGAGCAGCGGACCACATGTTGATAGGTTATCACGTTATCAGTTCTACAATGTCCGTTCAAAGCAAAGTTTATCTGTTTCCGGGTTACGAATGATCCGTGTTTTATTCTGCTAGTGTGTATTTGGATACTAAGTGGCACCAAAAGTAGAATTACATCAGCGTCAACTAAGAACAAGCCGAAAACTTGTGTTAGTCTGATTTACATACATCATCATGTCAATCATGAATGAACTAGAACGTTCTATTCAATGTGGGACATCTTTATCGTCTCCGACATTATCTTCGCCGTTATCGGAGAAACTAGTTTTGTCAGAAGACGTCTATAATCACCTGATTTGCACGGAATGCGGTAACTACCTCTCCGTAGGCCCGGTCATGGTCACTCCTGATGGTGGCATCATATGCGGTCGCTGTCCCAAGCCTCAGAACGCTGCAGTGTCCTTATATAATAAAGTCGTTGGAGAATACTTTTTTAAATGCACAAATCACCACAACGGCTGCCAAAAATTGCTCCAGTTCGATATTCAAGTCAATGTGCACGAAAACGCATGTAATGACAAGAAATATTTCGAGTGCCCTTGTTGTCCTTTCTTCGGGAACGGTTGCGAGTTGCTCTACCACTTTAGGAAGCTGCATGTAAACGCCGTAGTACTGGGAGACACTTTGGAAAGAGTACTTTCTTACCACAAATTGGGAAACTACGCTAACGCCATCGCCAGTACGAACACTGATGACCTTAGGCTCTTGTTAGGTACCACAGTGAAGATGTTTTCATGTTGTTATGTTTGTAAGAGTGAACTGAAATATCGTGGAGGGGTCTACCTTTGCCGAGGCAACCACCATGTAGTGTGTGTTACGTGTACTTGGAACAACTGCCCCGAATGTAAGACGTTTTCGAATTGGGACAGCAAGACGGCATTGCATCGAATTACAATGGACTGCGAGTGGTACGGGTGTACAAAATGGACTGATATCTTCAGTTACATGCGGCACAAGAGGGAGTGCAAATTTAGACAGTACAGATGTCCAGGTGTACACTGTAATTACGTCGGTGACTTGGTACAGCTACAAAATCATTGGCACTTAAGTCCTCTTAGAAATTTCCAAAATTATACGAACAAACCATGGCTTCGCCTCACTTCAAATTCATTTTGTTATTGTCTAACGCCTTCGAATGACATTATTCGAGTTGAATGTTACAGACAAGATAAGGGTGTTTCCGTTTTGGTTACCAGTGAGGATGTGATTTCAGAGTGCGCTCTTAATTTGGCAGTGAAATATTTTAAAGCCACGAACAACATAGCCGTCGAGGCAACAGAGTTCATTTGGAAGTACAAAGTAGCGGAACGTGCTTGGTGGATGTTAGTCTTTCCGCATTTCATCCAGGAGGTTACCCTCGTGTTTTAGATACCTTGTTGTTAGCACATAGTGTTAACCAAAGTTTTCTACAAATATAAGATATAAACTTGGATTTGCTTTTTTTTTCAATCCGTTTTTTATTAATTCTATAGTTAATATGCCCTCTTTAATTATTATCAAGTTACGATTCATACTCTCCTCCTAAAATCATATTCTTATATATTTAAAACATGTTTTATTATTTCTACGAAATTGTTGCACGATTTTTATTACTTTTTCCGCAGTTATGAATGACATTCTGTAATATTTCAGTTAATATACATTACGTTATTCAAAATATGTTGTAAGATGCGTAGTTTTTCATCTGGATAGAATTGAAACCTTCATTTAACATGCGACCCAAACATTTTAGGGGTTCATTATTAGATATAAATTATTATTATAAATAACTTTAAATGAAACTTGGATTAGAGATGGATCTCGATCTGTAGTAACATTTTTATGTCACCTATAATTTAATAGATTTCTGAGTTAAGAGGAACCGATGTCACAGTTTAAGCACTATATTTTTTTTAGAAATACCTCTAGATTCTTCTCTTGTGTATTATCAGTGGATTGATATATAGTTAAGATAGTAAAAAAAAAAAATACATTTATTACAAAATACATCTGGACAACACAATACGTTTATTTCCATCTGACTTTTTATACGAGTTAAATTAAGTTTTTATTATCCTGTCCTAGTGGAAAGTGGAAAAGTTCCCAGAAATTCTTCAGATTTTATCTTTTGCCTCTACCTGATTTGTCATTTAAGGGATCCGTAAAAAAAAAAAACTAGTTTTCTTCAACATGGGCGTAAGGTTTTTGGACGATATAATCGTAATTTTGTTACGTACACAGGTTTCAACTCCTAAAATGTTTCAGTTTGAGTGAAGGTGAATCAAATATGCACACAACATATGCCATCTTCAAGTTTCACTTGTTTATTTCCATCCTACGCCCGTCTAATCCTCGAAGCACCTTTCTAACTCTTTCGGTTATGGACGCCAGTCATGTGCTGCTTAAGATTCGTCTTCCTCTTCGCTCGTAATTGCAGAGGCCGCACTTGAACATGCTTATCTCGGACGCCGCCTTGTGCACCACCGTGTGCTGGTAAAGGTTGCACTTCCTCTTGGTCTCGTAGCTGCAATGCTCGCACTTGTACACCCTCACCTCCGACTTCTTCCTGTGCACCAAGCTGTGCAGCGTCAAGCTCTGCTTGTTCTTCGTCTCGTACGGGCACTCGCCACACTTGTACATGACGAGCTCCGAGGCGCTCTGGTGGATCAGCAGGTGGGTCTTCAGGTTTTTCTTGAACCTGCTCTGGTAAGGACACATGTCGCACTTGTGCATGACGAGCTCCGAGGGGTCTTGGTGCGTGATGGCGTGCCTCCTCAGGCAGATGCGCTGCTTCGTGACGAAGGGGCACTTGTCGCAGGCGTACCTGAGGCTGTCGTCGTGGTTGAAGAGGTGCCGCTTGAGACTCTTGACGTTCTTGGTCTCGTAGGGGCACGCCTGGCATTTGTACATCTCCACTTCGGAGACGTCTTTGTGGAGCAAGGCGTGGGTGGAGAGGTACCACTTGTGCTTGGTGACGTACGGGCAGAGGTCGCATTTGAAGGTGGGTATCTCGTCCAGGGGTTTGTGACGGCGAGAGTGCTTGGTGAGGTAGCGTTTCGTGCTCGTTTGGAAGGGGCATTCGGGGCACTTGTACAGGAGGACTTCCATGGAGGGGTGCTTGGCGTATGTGGTGCTGGAAATTGAAAGAAAACGCACTGTGATGTGAAGCTGTAGGTGGAAGGGACCACAAAAACATTTGCTTTAATCAAAGTAAGTTTGCGACACTGATAATGAGAAGATAAGATGACGCTGGTAATGAGAAAGCTAGCTTTCATAAAAAATTATGGAGTATTTTCCGAATAGTAGTTTTCTTCCGCAGTGTAGAGAGTATCGCTTGTGGATGTTTGCCACTCATCGTAAATAAAAATGAATTTGGTGCAAAGTTTAATAGTAGATTTTAATTTGTCAGATAAAGCTGAAACAAAAACGCTTGGGATATCTATTCCAGACTTATATATATTAAAACATTGTCTTAATAGAAAATTCAATTGAGACGTTTATGTAGAAAGAAATGCAAGCATTTGTGGTTGCGATATACAGGTAAAAATGCCCTCTTTTGTATACCCTTCTTATTATTTGCAGTGATGAAACATTATTTTATTCTATCCATCTCCTTGATCCTATTTTTATAAAAATGTGAAGCTTGAAGGAAGTCTGATTGATATATTTAAATACCTTTCTGTAGCGATAAAGGAACACGTATTGCATTTGTATAGCACACCGTTGTTAGCCTTCAACTGATTATCATAACAATGATGCAACCTGAAACAATAATAAATTCTTTATATAGCCCTACAATTCATTATTTTATCAAAAAATTATTACAACTATATATCAAACTAAAAATTCTCACTTACATCTCGCATTCATTCTCATTTATTTTAAAATCTGTGTGTAAATCAAGATGATCCAGTTCCGATAAATCTTCTTCCTTTTCTTTGGAAGTATGTTGCCTAATTTCACTGCAACTTTCTATTTTGACTGCATTTAAAGCACCACGGCCAATATTTTCTGCTTCTACTACATCTTTATGTCCATGGTCAATGTTTGCAGGAGGCAACTCTTTACTTTCGTACTTCTGCAGCATTTGCCGTTCCACTTTGAGACAATTCTTTGAGAAATCCACGTAGATTCTCAGAGCGTTGTGACAGAATTCACACAGCATTGATTCTTCGAACGCTGCTATATACTAGAATTACAAAAAAAAAAATTAATCAACTGAACCAATAAGCCTATAGTGAACAAAGCCTGAGATAATTCAATCAGCTTTGCTGTTAAAGCAAGTTCCTTCCATTTTTTTTGGACATACTGAAGAATATGAAAATCTAGAGTAAGACTGTAGAAAAGGGTGTAGAAAATTAAAATTCTTACCAGCTCAAATACAACTAAAGCTAACGAATCTCGAAGGGTAACTATTTCTTCCTCCAGGCTCTTCAAATTTCTAGATAAGTCGCCGTTGACTTCCCTTGCACAAAACAGACAAGTTTTATACTGTTTACCATTGGTTATTCCTATTTGAACGGGTTTCTTCATAGAGAGAGAAGCATCTCTGGTACTCTGGCAAGTAGATACTAGGTCGAAACATGTTCGAAGAGTCGCGGCACAGAATTTGCACATTATGGCTTCTTCGCTCAACGAGAAGTCCTACAAAATTGTGCGGCTTGAGGTATGTGTTGTTAAAGTATTGTTAAACTTACTATTTTTAGACGAAGCGCATTTAAAATACCCCTGCCGACGTCGTCTATTAAATCGGAATTGTCGGTAACATTTAGACACAGCCTACAGGTTTTTTCCACTTTGTAACTCATTTTTTTATTTAAACGTAAATAAGACATACAAAAACTCTAAAACATATTTAGGTCTTCTTCTTCGCTAATTTCTTCTTCTTCCAGGGAGTTAAGTGTAGTGTGTTCCTTTCTTTTTCGCCAAACAATCCAATGTATGTAAATGGTGAGTGAAGCTCATAGGAGAAGAAGCAATATTTAGGGTTATGTTTACACCATAGATAATAGAAAGTAGAGCGTACATGACGCACGAACGTTTTTTGTCTTTTTTTATACTATGGTTTATGGTGTACGTTAGTTTGTTATCATAAATTGAATTGTTTGTGGAAATAAATTAATTTACAGAATTTAGCAACGGAAGATATTTGAAACAAAATGAGGAAGGAATAATAAAAGGGTTTGAAATTCGTATATATCTATTATGCACTACAAATATGTTTTCTTATTGTTTCAACATCATAGTTTGCATACGCTGAAGCAAAATTCTTTCTTTACTATTTGTGATAGCAACATGCACTAATGGTGGTAAGTAGTGGAGACAATCTATTTGACTGTTATAAAAATGTGTCTCCTATGATGAACTCTTTTAAAACGTCCAATAAACTAACAATTTTTTTTTATGGTACGTTTTACTTTTTATACAATGCGTCATATGAAGTTGTATACACTGATTCACCTGCAAACCCCGACTATCCTTCCACACTCTAAAGACAAAGTAAAATTTCAGTGTCATCAGCGACAAAGCCCAGGCTTTCCATACAACTCAAATCGAATCTACTCATCGTTGCCAATTCGTAATCTTTATTCATTTTTGCAGGGCGTTTCCTTCCGCATTCTTACTCACCAATCTGAGTACACCACCTTCGTTTATTATCATCAGGTCCTGAGCGACAGTATTGGGTTTCTCTGTGACCACATTGTGCCCCTCCATGTGTCGCTTGAAGCACGACTTGACCTTGGTCTCGAAAACGCACAAGACGCACTTAAACAATGTCCCCTTCCTGTCTCGGTGCGTTTTGAAGTGGGTCTGCAGGAAATCCTTGCGTCTAGTCTCGAAGGTGCACGTATTACACTTGTACACTCTTTTAGGATCGTGGGTCAGACTGTGAACGGCTAAGTTGTTCTTCTGTTTCGCCGTGAACGGACACAGGGGGCACTTGAACTCCGTTCCATCCATGTGGGATTTTCTGTGGGAATTGAACTTTTCTTTGCTCTTCGTTTTATATATGCAGGAGTTGCATTTGAACACTCCTCTTTCGTTACGAAAGGGTTTTGTGTCCTCGTCGTCGTTTTCTTGCATGGAATTGGCGTCTTCCGTTGATTTCTCGTGCGATAATAGGTGGGTATTAAAAGATACAGAATCCTTGTTTTCATAATGGCATATATCACATTTAAAAGCATTGACTTTTAACACTTTATCGTGTGTTATATCGTGATATTGAATAATATTTCTTAAATTCGTCTCAAAATCGCATTTTGTACATTTATAAACTGATGTCTTAATATCACTTTCACACAGTTGGCATGGGTTATTCAATTCTGATACAATAATCTCGGAAATTTGAGTGGGGATACTAAAATTTGGGTTTTCAATCTTACATTCACTATTATCCAGTTCGGAAGGTTCATTTTCTATTGCAGAGCATTCTTTACTATGTTTCCGTTTCTTTTTTTTGCGTTTAGGCTGATCAGACTTCTCTTTCTGCTTTGGTAACTGGGAATTGAGACGTCCGTTCTTTTCTCGATATCGTTCAGATATTTCTTCACTGCTAAAACGCAAAAAAATGCATGTACTAATATACACTGTTGGCAAAGTCACATCTTCTGTTTATAAGTTGATGTAAGTAATTCATTGGTTAGAGGTAGGAGCTACAATAAACCAATAAAATTACCAATAGACCAATAAAATTACACCCTTCATGGTGGCCCCGCCCACAAAAATATTTATTTGTTATCCAACAGATGACTTTTGAGAAATTTTGCTTACCTTTTAAAGTCTTTCGTTTTTTTTTGTACCAAATATTCTTCACCCACGCCCTCTTCTAGTTCTACTGAAATTGATTCCACACCATCATCTGCCCCACTTTGACCCTTACAAGCAGTTTGCAGACTAGTTGAGTCATTATCTGTGATGATACCGTTGGTTATCATCTCAATGTTCTCTCGTTTCTCCTCACTATCGACTGTGCAATCATTCAGATCCTTATTAATAGGCACCACATAATTTCCCAATTCTACATCATCCTTAGATCCATTTTCTACTTTGGACCTATCTTTTTCCACCTTAGCTGTATCGATATCCCTTATTTTAACATCGTTTGCAATTTTTTCAAAGGTAGGGCTGTCTAAGTTAATTGTAAAAACACTTTCCACTTCCATATTCTCATGAGGTTCTGCTTCAAGATCATTTGCTTCAATTGCTGTCTCGTTGCCACCTTCCACTTTTACGTGATCACCGCTCTTATGACTAATAGACCCATAATTCGGTATGTTTATTATGACAAGTTCATCTAGACCTTCGTCTATATCCATAGCGTGCGTCATTTCTTCATCATAGGACTCTATGCTGATCAGTATGGGGTGATCGTAAGTCTCCGTGGTTCCCATCAGGTCTTTTTCTATGAATTGCATGATATCTTCGAGTTTTATTTGTGTCGTGTTAGGTGTTATGCTTTGCGAGTACTTTGTGATTTTCTGTTCAACTTCCGAACAGGTCCTCCAGAAGCAAAGGTACCTCTCCAACGATTTTATGCACGGCGTGCAGATCACGGGGGCTAAAATCACGCCAAAATCCTGAAACGTAGGACGCTTATATTGTTTTTAAGGCTTTTGTATTGCTTCAAGTAGAAATACACCTTTATCTACAGAGGTCGTAGTACTCACCAGTTCTGGTAGGCATTTCGGCAGCATATCCTTTACCAACGCCATGTTTTCCCCAAGAACGCTCAGTGACATACAAGTCTCCTGTTTCATGCACTTGAGGCAGAACCTGCATATCGAGCCGGCGTCTGTTTCACTATCGGTGCCGGTATTTTCGCTCAAATAGACCTCCTTTAAGTCCAGCACAGTGGTGTTGCTCAAGGCTGCGAAAGCGGCTATTATTTCCTCCGTTTGAAGGCACGTGTTCTTGAATTCGAAGGCATTGTCCAAGTTCCTGGCGCATCTCTTGCACATTACGGGTCGCTGGGTTATAGATATGTCCTAAAAAGTGAAGAGTTTAACGTAAGAAGAGCAAGAAGGTTATCGACATTTACCACTTCCAGAAGTAGTGTGAAGAAGCATTGTTTTTTCGACTCTACCAATTCTTCGTATTCGTATTTCGTTTTTGTAAGGCACAGCCTGCATATTTTTTCTTCTGTGTTACTCATTTTCAAGCATTTTGTTCACACAAAGCAAGCGAGTCAATCAATAACAATCGTATTGATCCGGGAGTTCTCATAACCGCACTTTCAAGATTAATTCTTCTTCGTCTTAGTAATTCCAAAAATAAAATTTATAAATACACTCGAACCCCTCTTATTTCTCCTTCGCTTAATTCACATCCTCTGTTATTTCACCACGTTTCCCCCTATTAGGTCGCGAAACCGTCCCGGTTAAGTCGCCGCCTGTAAAAGTTTTAGAACTACATTTGGAAATTGGATTCTCGCATGAATATGTACAATTTTTATTGAAAAAAATAATTGTGTAATACATATATTATCTTTAAAATATTCATTCAAGTGGAAAATTGAACTTTGTCACGCACGACTGGGTATACTTACATTGATTTTTCGTTCAGTTAGCTCATTTTTCGTTATAACAAGTGCTGTGGTATATCTCTAAATATTTATTTTTGCAGTTAAAACACAAAAAAAGTTGAGGTTATGATCGCGACTTAAGAGAGGCAAAATTTCGCGACTTAAGCGAGGTAATGATGCACGGATTTGGCGACTTAAGAGGGGTTCGAGTAGTATTTTGAACCATGTAATAATATCATTGTTAGTTTGAATGTTTGTGAAAAACAGAAGTTTATTGTGAAATATACTAATAAAACGGTTCACTGTACACGGTTCAAAAACGGTATTCAATCGTCTCATTGGATTTTTGTCATTGGAAGGCATACTTTTTTTAATCTATATATTTTGGGAAGAAGTAGGCAATATGTACACGCGAACCCCTCTTAAGTCGTCAAATCCGTGCATCATTACCTCGCTTAAGTCGCGAAATTTTGCCTCTCTTAAGTCGCGACCATAACCTCAACTTTTTTTGTGTTTTAACTGCAAAAAGAAATATTTAGAGATATACCACAGCACTTGTTATAAGGAAAAAATGAGCCAACTGAACGAAAAATCAATGTAAGTATACCCAGTCGTGAATATTTTTAAAAGACACCTAACCTATTTTAAATCAATAAATGTATTACACAATCATTTTTTTTCAATAAAAATTGTACATGTTCATGCGAGAATCCAATTTTCAAACGTAGTTCTAAAACTTTTACAGGCGGCGACTTAACCGGGACGGTTTCGCGATCTAATAGGGGGAAACGTGGTGAAATAACAGAGGATGTGAATTAAGCGAAGGTGAAATAAGAGGGGTTCGAATGTACACTCAACATCCACATATCCGAACTCCAAATTTCCGAACTCTCGATATTTCCGAACTTTTTCTCACGATATTTCCGAACTTGTACTTCCACATAACCGAACTTGTCGCTGATTGGTTGACGACAAAAAACCGCGAAATTTGAAATGAGAAAAAAATGTAAAACACAATAATGCGATTGTTATCAAACATTTCGATTGTCACAGAATTCAGCAAAGAGGAAATCGCCCTCCCTCAGCAGCACACCTGAGACAAGAGTTCTTCTTTGTACAAACCTGTGAAAAAACACTTCTTTCAAATGGCGTATCATAAGTACCGGTGCACTTTATTGTGTCAATCCGTCCACTCAATTTTCGTTTTTTTCAGTTTTTTTAAAGTAAATTTCTTTTTTCCAAGAATTTCTGCCACTGACGATTTACAAATATTGTACATCTTACATAGATCAACATTTTTAACACCATTTTTTGCGAGATTTATCAAATCCAGCTTTTGCTCCAAGGTTAGCCTCTTAGCAGGCTCTTTTCTCTTGCAAATAAACAATACAATAATGTTTGTTTTGTATCACGGTTTTCTTAAAAATACATATTTTCTCATAATTTTTCATTTCAGTTTTAAATTATTATAGGTTACGTCAAAAAAATGTTGAATAAAACAAACCTTTACTTTGAATTACAAAATAATTACCTGCATCACTCTCTCCTTTGCACCTAACATTTTTTTGTTTAGAAAAACGTTCTTTTAATAACATGTACACATGTATGTATGTATTACATTTGCATAAAAACCTCGAAAAACAAAGAAAAGTACTAGAATGTGCTAGAAAAACCCTTTGCGCATGCGCCAGCAGTTCGGCAATTCCGAGGTGACGAGAGTTCGGAAATGTGGAATTCTGCGGAAAGTAAAAGTTCGGAAATGTGGATGTTGAGTGTAGATGATTCGCAGAGAAGAAGACTCTTCTTCTTCATCTACTACATATTTTTAAATACAAAACATACCACTAAAGTTACATATATCCATCAAACTGATTTATATTTACTAATTACACCTTAATTGTTATTATTGGTGAGCAACATGAAATAATTTTTGCGCATTTCAGTAAACGTTTATTTGTATTTAATATTTGAGATATTCTTGCTTTAGCTTGTAACAATGTTAAATTATATTTACATACATGTAGTTTCTACATTTATATATTAATAATAACTATAAAATAATTATTAAAAATTACAATGTAATAACAATCATAATTAAGTTTTTGGTGGCGTACGATGTATTTTTGGTCGAGACTCAAAGGCACAGTCACATGTTTTGTCTCCACATATGTTGCACCGAGATCCTGTAAAATAACCAACGTTATAAATATGATTTTTAAAATACACATAGCTATTTCTGTATCTATTCTGTTAATCTTATATATATATATATATATATAAAAAAAACATTGTTAGGCAAATATCAGAATTTATCACACCAGAACGATTGTGTGGAATGTTCTCTTGCATTTCTAGACCATCCTCTGTTGACTCTTTCTACAAAGTAAGGAAAACATTTTGTTAAAAATTATTGGCTGAAACATGTCATAGTTACCACCTTTACGTATTTCGTTTTGGCAACATCCTGACTTCTGCAGATATTATCGATTTCTTCAGCGATTTCACTGCATATAATGTCATAACAGCCACAAGAGTACCTGCTTCTATCTGGGCTACACTTCAGACACCTGAATAATTGACACCAACTATAATAACCCATTGCATTAAAAAAAAAACTATCCGAAAAGCACCTCGTAGCTGACTTAATTTAATTTTTTTTGTGTGTTACCTTTGGTATACGGCAGTAGCATTGATGAAGTTTGAAATTATTGTAATAATTGATTATTAGGTGTAAATATTTTATAGTGAAAACACTTGCCAAACATGTGCGGTATTGTTTTTGCCAAATATACAATATATTATTTAATAAACCTGTTTGCAATTTTACCTACAAGTCTTACTCCCGTCATGGATGCTCTGGCAGATTTCGAGATAGCAGAAGGATATTTTTGGAAAATCCTGCACACCACGTGAGGTTGTCCTCTTTTTATCGTCTGTAGCAGTATGTTCTTTGCCTGGTTTTCTGCCTAATCTGCTGAAATTGTGTTGCCTTGGAGCTCCAAAGTTTGGAGCCTCCCTTTTTAAAAGACCAGTATCTGCAATTACGTGGAATTGTTTTTTAAATTGTACTCTTTATGGGTTTTCTTCATGAACAAGCGAATTAAAAAAAACTATAAGAAGGAAAAGCAAAATATATAAAACAATTGAAAGAAATAACCTGCTTTCTTGTGCACTGTTTCTGCATCTGGCATTTCTTCCAATTCTCGCTCCAAATCTGTATCTAACTCAGCTTCCAAAACATCATTTTGTTCTGAGAATGCATCATCATCGCCAATAAACAATCTTAGTTGCTGCGCAAATCTCACACTGATGATGTATCTCAGCTGACGACGTATCTGTTCATTATCTGTTCCCTAAAAACAGAAAGGGGTATTGTCTAGCAAGGGCAGACACTGTTGTTGCATGATAATACTAATATGTTGCTCTAACATACAGTATGTTGGTTTGTAACCTAGCTGTTGGTTTTGGATACAAAAATGACCTCTTCTATCTTTAGTATGTATAGCAGTTTTTGTTGAAAAAAAAATATGATCACTGTTTTAGATTAAATTGTTTCAAATATACCATTTACTTACCTCGGAAAGTGTAGACAAAATCCTATCCAGGCTTTGCTTTCTTGCTTCCACGTTGATGTCACTTTGAGCCAAAAGATTTAACAGAGTGCCACTGATATAAGGTACGTAAGAAGCCTGGGGATTTTCTAAAAGCTGCCTCAACAAATTGACGACCTAAAATATAAATTTACAATGCACTAACAAGATAAAGCAATGTGCTGGTAAAAAAATTTAAAAATTGCATTATCCTCGTATCAAATCAATTTCAAAAATGATTAACTGACCTTTTTAGTGTTTGCCCCACAATAACGTTTGCCCTCTTCATCTGCACATAGGTTCATGAGCAGTGCCAGGCAGCTTTCTAAGCAATACAGGGAAAGTTCTCCATGGTTTTCACCAAGAAACTCCACTAGGTAGTCCAGAAGGCCTTCCTTAATCTGCAGCAAGCAAAAACAATTTCTAAACACATTCCTATCTTCTTCATAGTTACCATATGAGCTCTAGCTTGTCTTTGAAGAGAGATCTTCTGTAAGGATGCAGCTAGCATAGCCCTGCATGTCTGTGTGCACTTTTTCATAAACACTGGCACTAAGATGGACTTTAATAATACATTGTCTGAAACAAGGAAGCATCTGCCTCTTTGGAATGAGGCTATTGCATTTATTAGACGGAAAACTTGTTCCTGAACAAAGAAAAAAATGTAATTTATTGTTGACTTACAAATTAAAAAGTTGTAATACAATTTGTACAAAGAGCAAATGTTTACTGAAACTATTTACTTTTAGGAGGGTTGAACCAACTTGAAGCATAATCTCGATTGAAGGACACTTCCTTTTGATATCCAACACATCTTGCAGAATATATTCATCCAAAATTTTAAGTGCTTCGTGCTTATCAGTCTTCGTCAAATCCTTGAAAGTGATGCTTTATGTTGAGCAACGAATTGAGGATATAAAATTCACATACGTACCCTTCTTAAATCTCTTAAAATGGCGATTTTCTCTTCATCAGTGCCTTTCCTAAGATTATCTTTAATGCTATCAAAATTCAACTCTGTTTTATGTAAACTTTGGAGTTTTGAGCTGGTATTTTCGTTTGGAACATGAGATGATTTTGGTATTAGATCATCCTCGGTTTGCAGTAATATTCTATTTACATACTGATCTTGGCACAATACTATTGGTGTTTGGGTCTGGGTGGTACGTGTGGCGGGGGAATTCCTAGGAGACATTTTGAATCTAGGCGACTGAGTGACCTATAAATATTAAAATATTAAACACGAATATCAACAATGTACTTAGTATATACCTACTTTGGCAAGAATAGTTTCAACGATTCTGAAGATCTCCTTACGGCAAGGGGTACAAGCCCTTCCCCGATTCACAACAATCTTCGGCTTCCCTTCTAGAACTATCTTCAGTTAGGTACTGTACTGTTTTGGTCAAAACTATATCCAAAATATCCCTAATCTCTCTCTCAGTAATAGACACTGTTGGAATGTTTTCTTCTTCGTTTTGGCACTGAACGTTTTCCAAGTCTAAGTGTTCCACTTTCGGAGCTGGAAAATACAGAGGTTGTTGATGAAAATAAGAGTATCAAAATAACTACTCAACTATCTTTGACTCCATGTCTCTCTCCTATAGATTTTTTCTTAATCACTATTCTTAATATAATAAATATGTGCAAACTTTTGGCCAAAATATGTACTTTTACTGCATTTCTAATTGTCAAACAGTATACAAAGGTACAGTATACAATACACAAGAATTAACTGCACCATTTTTGGGACTGTTACCTTCCTGAGTTCTTGTAAGTTCCAGGCAGTGTAGTTGTTCATTTCTGAGGTCATCGTATTCAGCTTCGTCTAGTGTTGATTTACCTTCATGGTGTTCTCTCTGAGATACAAATAAAGATGGATATATAACGTTGCATTGGTCCAGCACATTCTGAAGATTTTTCGTCTGACCCATTATGTTCTGTTGGAGGGCGAGTGTTAGCTCTGAAGTAACAGCTGAAAGCAAACATGCTTATTTAATAATTATTTTAGGAAAATGTACATTTTAACGAATTAAATTTGTGTGCCTATAGGTGATTGGACAAGTGGGTGATGGCACTCATACTTCTTTTAATGAAAGGAGATACATAAAATAATTCTGAAAACTGGATTTGTAGATTTGGGTAAGTTGTAAAACTAAAGAGAGCTTTGAATAACATACCATCTCATTTATTTTATTTATAATTATGTTGGTGCTTTCCATTATTTTAAATTTGTGGTTATAGAGATTTGGGAAAACCCATAGATTACTTACGAAGCTTGTCGTGGGTGACGAAAAGCCCTTGAAAACAAGATGAAAAAATGGAAAAAGAAAAATAAGATTTTTAAAAAATTTTTGATTGCCAAAAAAAAAAAAAAGGGGAAAACCCCCCCCCCCCCCGGCACCCCTGAGACAAGGGTTCTCCTTTGTACAAACCAGTGAAAAACCTTCTTTATTTTAGCGGACTGCTAAATCTAACGTCATGATCCGATTTTTTAACACATTTTTTGGTGATTTATCAAATCTAGCTTTTGCTCCAAGGTTAGCCTCTTAGCAGGCTCTCTTTCTCTGCAAATAAACAGTACAATAATGTTTGTTTTGTATACGGTTTTCTTAAAAAACATATTTTCTCATAATTTTCATTGTTTTAAATTATTAAGGTTAGCAAAATGTTCAATAAACAACTTTAAGTTGCAAAATCCGTGCATCATTACCTCGCTTTTTTTTTTTTTTTTTTTTTTTTGGGAAAATTTTTTTTTTTTTTTTTTTTTCATTTTTTTTTTTTTTTTTTTTTGGTAAAAAACTTTGAAAAAAAAAGAAAGGTATGGGTTGGGGCGGGTAAACCCCTTGGGGGTGGGGCGGGCGGTTGGGTAATCCGGGGGGGGGGAGAGTTCGGAAAGGGGGAAGTCTGCGGAACGTAAAAGTTCGGAAATGTGGATGTTGGTGTATTAAGCGTCTGGGAGGGGGGGGGGGAAAAAAGGGGAAAAAAAAGGGAAAAAAAAAAAAAAAAAGAGGTTTTGGGGGGGGGCCAAACCCCAAACCCCTGTTCCGGTTTTGGGGGAAACCTCGAACCCCCCTTGAGTCGCCAAATCCGGGCATCTTTACCTCGCTTAAGTAGCGAAATTTAGTCTCGCTTAAGTCGTGATCATAACGTCAACTTTTTCGTGTTTTAGCTGCAAAAAGAAATATTCAGAGATATACCACAGCACTGTTATAACGAAAAATGAGCCAACTGAACGAAAAATCAATGTACGTATACCCAGTCGTGCGTGACAAAGTTCAATTTTCCACTTGAATGAATATTTTAAAGATTAAATATTTTTAAAAGACACCTAACCTATTTTAAATAAATAAATGTATTACACAATCATTTTTTTCAATAAAAATTGTACATATTCATGCGAGAATCCAATTTCCAAACGTAGTTCTAAAACTTTTACAGGCGGCGACTTAACCGGGACGGTTTCGCGACCTAATAGGGGGAAACGTGGTGAAATAACAGAGGATGTGAATTAAGCGAAGGTGAAATAAGAGGGGTTCGAGTGTACTTCAAGTCGCTGCTTCAGAATTACAAAGTTTTATGTTACACACAAACAATTTTGAGATAAACGCATGTTGGTGGCAATTCACTTGGCGTAGCGTATTTGTGTTTGAGTATTGCTGTATTTGTCCAAATATTGTCCTGATTGTCCTGATGTATTCGCAAATATTCCAAACATGTCATCCACACATATATCAAAATACTCAAATATGCCAAATATGTTTGAATATTCAGAACCAGTGAATACAGTGACGGACGTGTTGACAGCGACAGCAGCTTATTACCTGAATGCTTCTTATTACCAATACATGTTATATCTACATAAGTACAAAGTTACTAAAAGACCATGACGAACACGGCGCTGGTGGAACCAAGTGTGGACGGTTACCGCAAATATTCGCCTTATTTGACTTCTTTGATGTGTGATTGAAAACTAGAAAATAGCTTCTCTACACATCGCCGTTTTTGGGCAAATACAACAAATATACGAATACGCTACGCCAAGTGAAGTGCCACCATAATGAAGAGGCATAGTTTTCAGTTCAGAAAAAATCCTATAGTTCTAAGAAAAGAGAAATAGAATGTGTTCAATTACTCGTTTCATTCGAAAACGCTATTAGATCCCTTCTATTATGTACTCTATGGTATTATTTCTAAGGCATCTGACAGATGACCGTTGACAGAGTTGTAAGTGAAAGGTTATGAGGTTATCTATCTTGACATCGTTTATATAAATAATGAATCATGTTTTACAATAATTGGCTGTGACCAGCGTACTCTAATCCTTCTTAGAGTAAGCTAATTTTTGAAACCCACAAAATCCAGTGCCCTATAAGGACAAGCATTTTTAAAAAGGTAGGTACATTCGTTTAAAACAGTTTAGTACTCTTCAGTTCATTGTTAAGTTTGACCTTGTTTACCTCTGTAATGCGTTTAATTACCTTTATGACAGTAATTTAAATAGAATTCGCAACGTGCAATTGACAAGAAACGAAAACGTTTATGTGATGGTTTTAAATGATTTGTTTTAAATTTAGTCCAAAAAAATATTGAGTAATATAAAACACTACATTGAAATTACGTAGGCAGGACTTCTTTATTCCTTTATTACTAAGATTGTGCAATAATATTCATCAAATATTTTATCTTCTTAGAACTGCCATGGGTTCGAAGATTGTCATACCCAACGAGAGCATCGAATCCTTCAGGTGCTCCTTGTGCCAAAACTACCTCTCCGTCCCACCCGTGATGATCATCACTAAGGACGGCGAGCAGCAGAAATGCGGTAGGTGCCGGGACGTCAGGACCAAGCTGAACGTCAGGAACAAATTCTACGAGAACCTCGTCAAGCTCTCCTCATTCCCCTGCATCTACCCCAAGTGCGCTGGCAGAATTCAGTGGGGAGACGTGGAGGACCACGAACGCCTCTGCCCTAACAGGACCGTGGCCTGCCCCATTTTCCTCCACAACTGCGACGAGACGGTCGAGGTGTCCGACTACAAGTCCCACTGCGTCACCAAGCACCCCAACTTCCTCTACTTTGAGAAGTTCGTCTACAACGGCATCAAATTCGGCTTCTATTACGTGAGGATTCTCGTGAAGCACGAGCTGCCCTTCTTGATATATGTCAACGCTGAGAAGGACGACTTCTGGATATCCGTGTTGTCGTTCTACCCGCTGATGACCGAGAATTGGAAGTACGATGTGAGGCTGTCCTCCGGAGAGACCGGGGGGCCCTTCCTCCTCTACGAGAAGCAGGAGGTGATACCGTACGACGAAAAGGAGCACTGTTCCAGGTGCGTGCTCGGCAGCTGCGAGCTCAAGTACCACCCGTACTCAAAAATGTATCGCATTGAACCGGAAGATGTCAAGACGACCATTATAGACGCAGAGAAAGCAATAAATCTGTTGGAAACGGAGAGTTTCCTGTGTACCGTAACGTTGATAGACGACGGCAAGCTGGACTACAACGTGGAAAAGCCCGTCAACGACATCTGCCTCGATACGAATATCAAATTGATGCGCAGGATCCTGCAGTGTCCCATCTGCATGGAGTACATGGTGGCCCCTATTTACACGTGCGCCACGGGGCACGCTATCTGCAAGGCTTGCAAGCCCAAAGTGGAGAATTGTCCCACGTGCAAGGCGGAGATTAGCACGACGAGGGTCTTCGCTTTGGAGGAGATCTCTGAGAACGTGGAGATACCTTGTCAGTACACGGGCAACGGATGTAATTTTCTGGGGAACGTAGAGAGGATTTGCAGGCACGAAGAGGTGTGCTCAAACGCGCCATAGCCGCAGTTTTACTCGTACTATCGTAATCTTTTACTATTTTCGATGTTGAATGAGTTTGAATGTCGTTGTGAAGGCTGAGGAAGAATTGGGGAATATTTTTTTTGGGTCTCCTCGTTTAAAAACAAACAGAAGTTGATTTGGAAATGGTTATACGTTTTATTATTTGTCTCTAGTGCAGCTTTCTTTTCTTTGTTTGGTTCACATGCAAGTCTAAAATCGAAAATACAATTGATTGTCAATATGTTAAAAAAAAGACATATTTAAATGGTAAAAAATTTGGTAATTTTTTTTTTACTCTTCTATCAGTATATTTACATATACCCAATATAGTTGTGTTTTGTTAGATGTTATGCAATTGTAAAAAAAGAGATTCTAGCAGAATATTTCAAGTTTCGTTATGTCAAAAATGTGGCCAAAGTAAGTTAAACGGACAAAAAAGTTTTATAGATTAGTAACATATAAATACGTTATAGGATCCAATTAAAAAAATATATAGTTTTTAATGCGTAGTTATTTTCAATTCAAAATTACTTTCTTTTATTAAATAACGTAATTAATAAGTCAAATTAACCGACATATATTTATCAGCAAAATCTCAGGAACTTGAGCATATAAAATAACAAAGTATCCTATTTTCTTTATTATGTTACATTAAAATATTGACACCGCAATATCTGTACAGAAAACATTTTAGTTTTGACCCCTCCGTTCATAAGACAATAAATAGTGGAACTATTAAAACACTCTGTATGTTGTAGAAATTTTCGGTTGATTATGAGACTGTGATGTGTATGTGTGTTTTTTTTTATCTTAAATCATTCCTTTTTATTTGTTCTAAAATTGATGTTCAAACTCGATGTGTTAAAATATTTTTTTTTTTTGTTAGTTTAGAGACAATTTTCTTACAATATAGTTTTGTAGTGTTAAGCTTTTTTGCATTTACATTAAATATATATCGGAAAAGTATGGTCCAATGTCTAAATTTTTTTTTTGTAATTTCGAAAATCGAGAATAATAAACTTTGAGAAAAACGAAAAATTGGAGAAGTGAACCAGGGCATTGATCCATATTATTCTACATAGTGCAGGTTTTTTTAGAACTTTTTATATCGTATTTTATTATTAACTATTTTATTAATTATATATTATACTCTAGAATTATGGATTATCACATTTATATATAATATTTTTTATACTACAAATACATAAGTAATTCCTTTTTTTCAACTGCCATAATGGTTTTTATTATTAATTTTTGATTATAGCTATATTTTTATATTGTTGAAATAAGTAATAAATAGTTTTACTTTCTTCGCTTACTTTCAGTTTAATCCAAAAATTCTGTGTCCCCTTCACATTAGGCTATTATAATTAAATTAGCTTTTGGGCTATAATTAAATTAGGCTTGATAAAGAACTGTGTACAAGCATTTGACCAACAATTATTGTAGTACAACAGTATTGATTTTTTTTGCTTCTGATAGGAATTCAGCTTATGAAATTCTACGGTAATAAGCCCCAGTGGTTAAAAGTGTAGTATGTGATTTTGTTTAAAATATTTTTTTTAAAAAAAAAAAAAAAAAAACAAATCAAGCGAGACTGAGAAAGTGTGTGTCTGATGACTGATGACTTTCGATGCTGACTTTTAGGTAACGTTGCTTTAGTGTAGGTACTAAAGTGGTACCAATTTGAATATACCTTACCTATCAGTTTTCTATGGTCCTTCTGCAACTGCCGAAACTTGCCTTTAAGGGATTTGAGATCCTGCAACTCCACGTCTTTTTCCGCGTTTTCCCGATGATCACCGTTACTCATTGAGGATTTTCCAGGCAAGTATTTAACATACACTTTTTTATATGCCTGTTGTTTTTTTTCTATTTAACCGAAATCTCCAAATTTTGGCAAAATAATTTTTTACAGAAAAAAAATGGAATGATCCATCATATATATTTCAATTTATAGAAAGTTAAGATCTTAATTTCAGAATGTCTTACAAAATATTTGCTGTTAAAAACAATTATCACTACACCCTGTATACAGGGTGTTTACTTTTATTTATGTGGATAAATTCACTTAAAGTTAACTTTGACCTAACTGTGGTAGACAAAAAAAAAACTATTCTTATCATCTACTTTTTTTTCTTGTAGGGGCATATAATTATTAATAACCACCTACATATAATAGACAGAAAATATTATTTTTCCACGACAGTTAGGTCAAAATTAAGTTTAAGCGATTCCAGATAACATTTAACTGTCTTGACACAATTCTATGGCACATGTACGACTCATCCTATAGCGGCTCTTAAACTCGATATTTTGCACAACTTTAATATCGCATAGAAAGTTTAAATTTTGCATATGAGGGTTTTAAGGATTCCTAATTAACGCTATAGATTCAGATTTTAAATAAAAAATCCCTAAATGGTTATTCAGGGCCCTTTAAATAAAAAAAGGTGTATAGATTATCTTGAAAATGAGGATTTTATGGATATGTATTGTTCAATTTTTGGATTTTATGGAGAATCGGGTATGCACGAAAAGTAATTAAAAAAATATTTAAGACAGAAATCCGGTTGAAATTTCTCATTACCCAAGTTCCATTAATTTCAGTTGTGACAGAAAAAACTACGGCAATTATTCAATATGATTGATTGCCATGCCACCGGCCACTACGATTAATAAGATACCCGTAGATAAAAAAAATTGTAATCTAGTTGTCGCGTGCACTCTTATTATTAACCTATCGTTGGCTGATGTCGCCCGATCACTAGCGATCCGTTTATTCAACTGTCTTCGTGGCCGCCTCGATTTTACTGAAAGAATAAAAGCTGGAAACTTGGCGACAGTTCGAAAGCGAAGATATGGAGCGATGAGGGCTGGTAAGAATAGAATTCGAGATTAAACCGGATCGATATGATGTGGCCTACGGGAATGCCAAGTTAGCATGTTCACTTTTTCCACGGGCGGGTAACGTAAAACTACGGATCGACAGTCGCCGAGTCCCAGCTACAGATGATTCTAACCAAGGTTCAGGCCCAAATTTAAATCTTAGGCCCCCACCGCCAATCAGGGACTTGGGATCCGTCGTCAGCTACAGATGATTTTAACCAATCAAAATTAAATCTCAGGCCCCAGGTTGGTGGTGGGGGGTTTGATTGGGTAAAATCTTCTGTAGCTGATGAATGTTGTTATTCTTTGAGCCCAGTTTTTAATATGTTATAGTTACTCTTTTCAAAACGTATATACGACGATTTTAACCAATCAAATTTAAATCTCAGACGTCAGATTGGTGGTGGTGGCGTGAAATTTAAATTTGATTGGTTAAAATAGTCTATAATGAATTTTCTGTCAGATTGTCTCCGTTTACATTCAGTCGTTTTCATTACCCTTTCAAATTAAGTTTTTCCATTGCTTCCAATCCGATATTGTTAACTATAAATTGCTGAATTGACTACAGCCATCAGAAAACAATCAAAAGCATTAGAAATGTCATATTGTAGTATTTTTTACATTTTCGAAAAGCATTTGATTGTTTTCTAGATTTTCAGATATCCAAAGTTATCTGAATGACAAAGCAAAGGAGAAACTTAATTTGTTATCACTAATTTTAAGAGCTGAATACAAAATTCTATAGAGGATGTTCCCATTTAAAAAAATGTTTTTCAAACATATTTTGAATTTACATATAATTTTTTTTACGAGAAAAACAACGGAAACAAATCCCCCCAGAAGTTTCCCCATAGTTACGCCACTGGGCGTCGCGTGCTCCAAGGTCCTTGCTGCCCCTGTTTTAAATCTCGTCCTCAATTATGACGGCCTGTATAGTTCGTAAATCAGCAATTCATATTAATCCCCCAGGGGAGAGGGTAGTCTCTGTACCTGTTGGTAACAAGATACATATTCATCGTGGTGGAATGGGGCCAATTCTACGCTTGCGAGATAAATCGGTGATTGTCACGCAAACATGCCACGAGGGTCGTTTATTGATAATTATACAATTTTCGTTTGATATGCAAAGTTGTACAAAATATTTTAGGCGTTTTGTTTTAACGTAGCGAAAGCCCATTTAGTTTAACTCGCCGAAAACCACTAATCTGTCAGTGCATTGATTAACAAACACTATGAACATCTTTTCTAAAATGTCTATTAAAAACAGTTAGATTTAGTTTGATTATTTGTTGGACATAGTAAATGGTACAACACATATTTCTTTTTTTGTTTTTGAACTGTAGTAGGTAGTAGTAATGTAAACTAATATTTGGGCCTATATTTTAAATGTTAGAATTTCGTCCAACGCGAGGAACCCACCACGCTTGTTTGTTGCCCATCACGCTCTCTCAGGATTCGCAGAAGAAGAATATGTAAAGTGGGTTTTTGGTTGTTATGTTGTTTGTAAAGTGGGGTTTGGTTGTTTGGATGTTATGTCATAGACAAAGTATAAATATATGTATTATACTTTATTTTATAAGTATATACACTTTTTTGTTGTTTGTTTTGTATCGGTGGTGATCTTTTTTGCCAATAAACAGCAGTACACCGATTTGATTGCGCAAAATGGATATTAAAAATGAAAATATTTGCAGGATCTGCCTTAAACTAATAACCGGGGAGGTAGAATTGATAGAGGAAACGAAAAAAGAAATATTTATGGCTCTTTTCTTGGAAATGGTAGGTTATCAGTGTTATTATAAGATTCTTACAATATTTATCACATATGCAATGATATATTGCCACTATATTCTGTAGTGAACCTTCTTTAAGGAGTTAAAAAGCTATTGAGCAAATAATGATATGCTTTCATTTTTAGAATTTCACCAAATGTAGGGAACCAACCATGTGCGACTGTTGTTCCAAGAGTCTCCATGAATCCTTCACTTTCAAAGCCTCATATATGAGGGTGGAAGATCAAATAGCCTCGTTTTCCTTGCCCAAAAATGGAGAGGCAGTAGAGTTGTCAGAGTTTTACCCCAGTGAAAGTGTCGGCAAGCACGATATTTGCAGATTTTGCCTTCAGCTAACTGATAAAAAAGCGTCTACGCCTCTAGATGTACTGAACGAACATGTTATTTTGGCTAAAGGCACAATGGCTGCTTACTTTCCAGAAATAGTAAGTTTTATTAACTGTGCCAATTACAATAAACTCAAATAATTACAATATTATTTTACACTTCTACTTCTTTGCTATCAACGCCCGGCAATCAGCTAATAATATATGATTCTTGTAGAATCTGCAGGCTACCAGATCTCCCGTCATATGTGAGCATTGCCTTAAGTCACTGCAGACTCACATGACATTTAGAACCATGTGCTGGGAGGTAGAACAGAAGATAAAAGAGTTCTGTAATATTAAGGGTGTAAACGAGAAGAATCAAGTGAAATTAAGTGAGGTAGTGCAGTTCTTTAGAAGGATCACAAGCAATCATCATATCGAACAAACGGACTCTGTCAAAAAAGAACAAATGGTGGAGAATGACCCTTCGTTTTCCCCTGACATCCCTAACCCCTATGGGACTGTTAAGGTAAAAAATGAAGACACGGACATAGAGAATCAGGAATTTGAGGTAAAAAAAGGAGACAGTGAAACAGTCCTAGCAGACAGTGCCAGGTAAATTCATTATTCTTTTAACATTTAAAAACGAGTAAGTATGTTTTATTTACAAAACAATAACTGAGTCATTGTTAAACTATAGAATTGTTGAATGTACTTTGTAGTGTTTTTCAATAAACTGTTTCATTTCAGCCTAGAACTCGCAAATAGCTTCCCCTCGAACACAAATACTGCTAAGCAATTTCGGTGCGAAATTTGCAAGTACGAGCACCACCAAAGCCACTTCCTCGACCGCCACATGTTAACCCACAAGCTGTACACCTGCAAATTCTGCGTTTTTGAGACCAAACAGAGATTCAACCTTCTTCGTCACCTCAGAACTCACGTCTCTAGTAAAACTGGCCCCTACGACGTGGTATACAAATGCGAGATATGTACGTACGAATCTAAAGAGCGGCCGGACTTCGACAGTCACATGATAGGTCACAGGGATCCTAAGGACACCACGTATAAGTGTGACCATTGCACATTTGAGGCTAAAAAAAGGTCCAACCTTGAACGTCACGCAAAAACCCACAAAAAAGTTACAGGAAGTCGCCCATTTCAAATGTGAATTTTGTCCATTCAGAACGAAGGAGAAATATTCCCTGAACAGGCACCTGATTACGCACAAAGATCACTCCGAGATCACTGTGTACAAGTGCAACGTATGTCCTTACGAGGCAAAGAGGAAATACCATTTAAAGAGGCACGTAGCAGTTCATAACGGTAGCAGCGAAGTGCCTGAAGTGAGTCTCTACCAGTGCGACCACTGTAACTTCAAGACCAAGCAGAAGGGTACCCTGAAGCGCCATCTCAAGTTGCACCTATCAACTAAGAGGCCTTACAAGTGCGAGTTATGCTCTTACGATACTGGGCAGAAGTCTTACTTGGCGCGTCACATGCTGCTGCATTCGAAAACTGCCGAAGGAAAGGGGTACAAGTGTCATCTGTGTACTTATATGACGAACCAGAGGTTCAACCTCAGGAGACATTTGAAGGTGCATGGCAACGCGTAGAACGATTTGCAAAGTACAATATGAGGTTTCTTTAAAAGGCAAACATGAAATTTCTAGGCTGTTGTAAAATAAATATTATTTATAATCCAACATCATTCATTTATGTAAACACAAACTGGGGTTCACTCAGTCAAACAGAGATCAGGAAGGGGAATAACTGATAGATTTCCCGGGAATTACCGGTCTGGAAGTCAGAAAATAACTATGTAAAACGATAAATTTAAGTGGTCATGGATATTTCTTATTTTATTCTATTATTTTAAAATAGTCACCCAATACGGTAATCACGCAAAACCAACCAAATTCATAACTTCACATTCAAACTGATATTAACTGAATTTAAATAATCTTCCTCGTGATCAGTTCAGTTACTATCAAATTGGGAATAGTCTGATGAGAATAATCTGATATTTGTAGCAAAAGACAAGCGGCTAATGAATCTTCTTTCTTCTGTTCCATCCCTTTACAGAAGAAGAAGACATTTTTAGGTTATATGTGTATTTTATAGAATTTCGACAGAGTAAACATGTTTTAGTTAAAATAAACATCGCAGTGATGTGAATACTCGAATATTAGATTTTTTTAAACTGTCTCCTGTGTATGCGAAGATGTAAATAACATGGAAAGTTTTGACCCAAAAAACGAGCACCACGCTATAGAACAAGTTTTCGTAAAATGCGAATCGAAAACTGAAAGAGCCGAAGAACCTTCAGAGCAGAAAAGAACTAAAGTAGACATAAAAAGCGAAGTTTCCGTAAAATCGGAACAGGAAGATTGTTGTGGGTGAGCAGAAATTTCAATCTTAATTGGACATGTTTGTCATTGGTATTAACTATTGCACAAATCTCTTTAATAGTATAATCTCTGTATTACTAATTGTCGAGTTGGTGACTGTTTACTTCACAGTTTTGTAAAAATTATGTTCTTTTAAATTGCTGTTTCAGCGACGAGGATGCCCTCCCCCCACTTTGACATCAAGCAGATGCAGAGCATCCTTAAGGCCCGTATGCTCTCGGAACAGACGGCCACCATCGAAGACATGAGGAGGAAAGAAAAGCCCAAGGTCCGCGAAGTAAAACCGAAAATCTTCCACTGTAAACTGTGCCCTTTCACCTCAGACTGTCGTCGGGCTATCGTCAACCACACCCTCAACGCGCACAAGAACTTTGCTACACAGCGTCACTCCGCCGCTTCATTGATGATGTACAAGTGTCGGAGGTGTTGTTTCAAGAGCACCCACCTGACCACGTTACGGATGCATAGCAACTTGTGTCACAGGGAAGCCCTGGAGCTGCTCTACAAGTGCAAGTTCTGTCGGTACGAGACGGAGTGCCTCGGCGTGATCAGGCACCACACAAGGATCCACACCGCGGGTCTTGCCAAGTGCTATTCTGTTACTTATCCATTGAAGTATTCAAATTAAGTGACTGGGCTGGGTAATTGCAGTCGTTTCCTTCGTAAAAATTCCTTTTTTACAGAAATATTATACGTATTATGAAATTATGGCGTGAAAACTTATACTGTGTAAATAAAATTGATAACCCATAAAATAAACTTTGCCGAACATCACTTTTAACCACTTAACACAGAAATGAATTTTTGCACTCAACGAGTCTTTCACCAATCATGTTGGCATCATCAGGAAATGATTAAACTAAAATTAAATGTAATTATCCATCCTATTTATACTAAAGTTCCTTAACAATTAAAGTAAACAGTAACTGTTATTCTTTGGTTAGCTTCTGGTTAAATTAACCAGAACAGTGGACTGTTAGGTCAATTACCATTTTTCATGCTACTATTACGTTTCACAATTTCTATGCTTTCTCACTCTATTGTCTGTCACATTTCTTTTATAATTACTATAATAAGTATGTTGAGCAACACAAGGCTTCTATGCTACCATATTTTAGTTAGAGACTCTGTACTTGATTTGTTGGTTTCTGACAAATAATGGACAATTGGGGTTCAAAACCTAAGGAAAGCCGAAAGTAACAGTAAAGTAAAAGCCTTTATAACACGTTTATTGTTGAATTTGAGATACTGAATTTATTATGCATTTCAAAGGGATAAAGGTCTCGTTTTGCAAAAAAAAAAGGTGAGAGAAAAGTATACACCTACTTTTTGAAACAAGTATTTATATCACTATATACCTAACAATGATTCAATCGTCATCCAATCTAACATCTCTCTTGAGTTATAGATATTTCACAACGCTTAAAAGTTTGTTTCATTGCTAAACCCCAGATGTTCCATTCCCGTTAACCCTGTGCCCTTTCACATGGTTTTTAAGGGACCTCTTGTACCTACTTTGAAATGGACACGAGTCGCAACGATACATCGTCACTTCAGACGCGTCCTTATGAGTCAGTCTGTGCGGTTTGATGCAACTCAGATGCTTAGTCTTATATTCGCAGTCCTCGCATTGGTACATCGTCACCTCCGAATCACTCCGATGCACCAAACTGTGCTTCTTGAGCCAATGCTTCTGCTTGGTCTCAAACTCGCAGGTCTCACACCGATACAGCGTTGCCTCTGCCCCCTTATGTTGGATCAGCACGTGCTTCTCAATGTACTTTCTGTATTTCGTCTCAAAAGCACACATTTCACACTTGTACGTCGGCACGGTCAAGGAGGTCTTATCTTGATGGGTAGAGACGTGCTTTATAAGGCTACGTCTGTATCTCGTTCTGAAGTCACAATGCGCACATTGGTACGTATTTACCTTGGCAGGATCCTGATGGGTCAAAACGTGATTGTTCAGAGTATCCTTCCTTTTGGTCTGGAAGTTGCACACTTCGCACTGGTACATTTTAGCGTCACTAATATCTTGATGAACAAGCTGGTGGGCCCTTAGCTTCTCCTTATACTTGGTCTCGAACTTGCACGTTTCACATTTGTACATAATCACTTCGGAAGCCTCCTTATGGACTAGGGCACAGTGTTTCTTGAGGTACTGCTTGTGTTTTGTCTTCAGATTGCAGATCTCGCAAGTATATACAGTCTCCTCGTGAACCACGAATATGTGGCGCTTGAGGTAGAGTTTTATGTTTGTCATGAAATCGCAGTGTTCGCATTTATACGTTACCTCTGGATCTTTCTGGTGAGTCAAAACGTGGTTCTTGAGATTGTATTTGTACTTTGTCTTGTGGTCACACAAGTTACACTCGTACATTATGGCTCTAGAAGGGTCTTTGTCGCCAAACGGATGGCTTCGCACTACGTGAGTAGTAAGGTACTTTTTCTTGGTGGTCTTGTAGGGGCAGAAAGTGCATCTGTACTTTTTCGTTTCAGAAGAATCACCAGATTGGCTAGTGGTGTTCTGTTTTTTACTGTGTTGCTTCGGTGTCCTTTGTTTGACAGCATGTTGGTTAGAAATGTGTAGGGTCAGTTTTTCCTTAAGTTTAGACTTGTAGGTACAGATTTCTATGGACTGTGGTTTGAATGGAGACGAGAAATTGGAATCTCCCTGGCTACTAAAAAATAAATAATGATTAATAAAAAATATGATTTGATTTATTTTAAATTACATTTTGTGATCATCACTGCTCTCTTCTTTAATTCCAAATTTTTTAAGTTGTTGGTCTGAAACATCCTCAGTTTTTATCTTTTTAGGTCCCACAATACAATTTTCTACTGCAGCATCCTCACAACTTGCTTCACTTTTTAGCACAAGTTGATAAGGCTTGTCAAATTCCATTTTGCTGTTATGACTTGCTACTTCATCTTGTAGACTTTCCATTTTACATCTTCTGGCTGAACATATTGTCAAGAATGTAGAAAAGTCTTGCAATGCTTTGTGACACTTTGGGCAAAGTACGGGATTTTCTGTGAGATTCAAATCCTAACAGATGGATAAAATATAAGTAACTAACACACAACATTAACAGGTAACAGATAAAAGGTAACGAGATCCCAGAAAGGGTATCAACAACCATTGGTAGTGTTTAAGAAGTGTTATAAAAGGTTTGTATTCCTAATACTTACTAATTCTGGAAAACACTGAGTCAACATGACTTCTTCTCGTGTACCATTTTTGGTTTCATCTTTTATGTAGACAGAACAATTAGACTTTGTTAATTCTATACATAATCGACAAACCATGTAATCTGCTTTATCTTCATTTGTATCACCATTTTTAGTCACATATATATCCAAAAGGTTCAGTTTGATCAAACGATGATTGGTAGCAGAGGATTTAATATATTCTTCTGTATCAAACCATGAAGATTTGCAAAGATAGCATTTTTCAAGACTTTGTGTACAACCGGCACATATATGGGGTTCAGGATCTCCTGAAAGATCCTAAAACAACGTAGCAAATTACCGAAGTAGAAATTTATCGAATATAAAGTACACGAAGACACAATAAAATTTAAAATGTTAGGTACCAGTTTCAGAAGTAGCTTCTCAAGCATTTCCTTTGATAATTCGTCAATTGGTTTCGAATTAGAGTCACATATTTTGAGACAGAGCATGCATAATTTTGGTTTCTCTTCATGCGAAGCTTCCATAGTCAATTATTATGTGTTGTATATAAAAAAATAAGAGGACACACTTTAATAATCAGAGGTTAGGTTCATCATATGTATTTACAAAATGAAAGGTCAATTCTTCTTCCTCTTGTTTATACATTTGTTCGAGCAGTAGAATTTCAGGGAGTTTAATTAAGTAATTAATTGCACAGTTTAAAGTACATATAGAGACATCCAAAAAAAACGTCATCAATTCTGGCTATGAACGAGAGAGATGGAAATAGCGGTCATGTCTAAGCTTTTCGGTTATGTCAAACTTTTGACAAGCGACTGTCACAATTTGTAAAATAAACAATGCCTGTCATATCATGTGACAGTCTTGACAAGTAAATAAGGTTATAAATTCGATTAAGAATAGAAATACGTCTTTTTTTTCTCGGCCAACTTTGATGACGTTTTTTTTTTGGATGTCTCTATACATATGTGTACTGTGGTAATTGTAACCTTGTGAATCAAGGTTCTTCGAGTTGTAGATCTAATTTATGTGGGATAAAAAGTTTGTCCCCTAATTGCCAGTTGGTACAATTGAGTGAATGGACGACTGAAAACCACAACATGAAAATTTGATTTGCTGTAAAACAAAATGCAGTCCAAATAGTTCACAAAGTTATTTAAACAAGTTGAATGAATTCATCAACTTATTGTCGGTGTAAATCTAGTATAAGGTGTACGAAGCGGACTAACTTTGTCGTCTTTTAGATACTCCTGTATATTAAATAGATATTAAATATTTAAATGTCGCGTCCGGCCCCAAACGCCGATAAATTACTAAAAGTAGTGGAAGGTTTGCCGAATCTCATAGTACACGGATCTGTGGTAGTTTGCACGGTGTGTGAGAAATCTTTGTGTGTTTGGCACAAGCAACACTGTATTCACCATCTAAAAAGCCGGGCACATCAAACCAATAAGCAGCACGGAATTCCTAAAGCGCAGTTTTTTTCACCATTTGTGTGTCATGTTTTGTTCCTGCAATCTGTCCTTTTCTACACTTAATAATGTGCATTTTCGGAAGTTTTGGGACAAATACGTGCCCGAGTGGGAACTACCCAGGGCCAATTATATTCGCGAATACTATATTCCGCGAGTGTATAATATAGTAATGGACAACATTAGGAAAGACTTGATAAAGAAACATGTATATGTTACTGTTGACGAGACTACCGACCAACACGACAATAATGTCGTTCATGTTCTAGTCCGTGCTTTGGACTTAAACGGTATATCGGCACCTTACCTGATAAGCAGTAAACGAGTTGATCAAACTACGGCTGAAACAATAACTCATATCGTAGGAAACGCTTTAATGAACGTTGGTATTACTACTGAACAAGTCCTTCTGTTTGTGACCGATGCAGCAGCCCACATGAAAAATGCCGGAGTTAGACTGAAACAAATATATCCACATATGGTTCACATAACCTGCTTAACGCATGGTCTTCACCAGGTAGCGGAGGAAATCCGCAAACAGTACCCTGCTGTCGACAAGTTCGTATTTGCGACAAAAAATCTATTATCGAAAGCATCGGACCATAGGCGAAACTTTAAGAGGGCCCTTCCAAATATACCGTTACCTACCGATCCAGTTTGTACTCGATGGGGGGACTTGGTTAAAGTGTGTGGTGTATTATGCAGAGCATTATGAGGAAATCAAGGGGTTTTTAATAACTTTAAATCCACATGGATCGAAAGATGTTGCGACCAGTCAGAGATACTGTCAAGATCCTGACATTTCAAGTGATATACGAATGATTTCAGAACGTTACAGTGTGCTGGTCAGTGCAATCGAGAAGTTAGAAAAGGAGGTTACGTCGTTGAACGACACATTAGCTGTTGTGGATAGTGTTAAAAGCTCATTTAGTGCACATTTCGATAGTCGTAGCATAGTGATTCAAAGAAAATTGCACCGTGTATTAAATAACAATCCTGGATATTCAACAATGTGCCGAATTCGGGAGGAATTAATAGAGAATCATGAAAGTTTTCACAACAAATTTTATCGGTATGGACCTCTTACGTGTGTTGATGTAGAACGGTCATTTTCTACATACAAAGCGGTGCTACGGCCAAACCGTATGTCTTTGGGTGAAAAGAATACTGAATATATATTGGTAACGATGCAGTATTATCAATCTTTGCGACAGCCCCATGCTTATTAAATCAGAACATCAAAACTTCACCAGCACCACATACTTTGCTGGGAAACTTCGGTAAGTTTTTTCCCTTTTATTTTTTATGTTTACCCTACCGGATTGTACTAAAAAAAAAAAAATAGCAAGTATGACCCTGATATTCACAGTTCACCGTACGATATAGTCAGATAGATACTCTGAAGATTTCCATTTAATGCGAGTTCAAGAACTTTACTTAATATTACGTAATATTTTTGGAGTTATTCACGATTTTTTGAAAACTGCCATTTTACTTTTTTCAGCGATATCTTATCACACAAGCGATATATCATCTTCAACTTAGACTTATTAGATGTAGAATTTCTCAAGCTGTAATCTAATCAGAGGCAAAATAATAAATGTTTACAAAGTAACCAATCAATAACAAATTATGGGTTGACTAGTAGAGGAAAATAATTTTCCCAGGATCCCAGCAACCTGGACAACCGGAAAACTTGAAAAGTCATGGAATTCAAGTAGTAAGGGAAAACACCCTTTAAAATTTTCAACATAATTATGGGGCCCTGTATTCAGATAAAAAAATTGAGAGTAGTAATTACAATCTGTAAAAATTTATTAAACAGTAGAGAGATAATGAAAACAGTATAGAAAGAACAAAAAGTAAATATGGGGCCTTTTCCCTTTACGGTCAAAGCCTTTTTTTTTTGGCGTATTGCCGCCAGCGTGGTCACCCCACTGTTCGTTCGCTGTGTGGAGGTGTGGTTGGGGTTGTTCGGGCTGTCCAATCGATCGTTGAAGCCAGGGAACGCGGGGTTGTTGTCCGAGGGTTGCTTCTGGCTGGGAACAAAATGAGGTTCTTTGAGGGTTGTTCCATTTCAAAGGGCACACACTGCATGTACAGTCAGCAACAAAAGTTTTCAGGTTGAATTCTGATAATTTTTGTAATATAGTTATGATTTTTTTTTGCTGTTGATATTAAAGCTTGTGAAATTCTGCCTCTAATAAGCCCAAGATGATGATTCATTCATCGGGAAGATAAGTGACACAACTAAAAAAGCACAGTTCTTGGGAATATGCAAATGAAATTTGTATTATTTTTTTGCTGTTATTTCTAAATACCAAGTACTAGAAGAATTAATTTAAAAAAGCAAAGACCATATTAACTCCCCTTATGACACTTTTCCAGGAGAAAATTACGTAATTTAAATACATTCTAATGGTATTACTAGAAAATCTGAATTTTTAATTTGTGTCATTGTTCTTCCAGCTGACGATTGTGTGAAAAAATATTGCTAAAGGAGTAAAATTTCGAGTTACAAAACTGAAAAAAAAAAAACAAGTTACCTACATATATTTTACACTGGTAACTTAATGCTGTTTTTAGTTTTTTTTTTTTAAGATGGGAAGGTATTAAAGTACTAAAGTACGAAAAAAAATACTTACCCAGACATTTTTTTTTTGCACTATACACAGACAATGAAAATTATTTACTGAGTCATGGGTAAATATGTAATGTAAAAAGGTGGGTTAGGGACAGATATTAACTGATATTTTGGTGTTGTTTGTCGTATTTCAGTTTTTATCTTTTTATCATCCCCTTATCGTAAATGTGTTTTTAAATGATGTGTGTTCGGCAGTGTAATTAAAACAATTAAAGATCCTAAATTTAAATCCAAATTACTAAATTAACAAATTACTGACCTGTAAATTGTCGTATCACGTAGCAAAATCTAGAAAACATCAACAACATCTGGAAAAACGCTCTTAATAAACCCTTGTTAGAGCAGCAGAAAATGTATTTACTTGCTCTGCACATAAAACTATTATACTGGGCTTATAAAACATGTTAAAGCCTTAAATACAAAATGAAATGCTTTTCTTTTTTTAAGACGGAAATTGGCGAGTATACATTGTATGTATGTAAGTGAGGCAAAGCTTAAAGTAGGAATGTTCGTTTGACTGAACGAAACTTGAATGAACGAAAATTTGAAACTACACTTTCGAGAAAAGAAAACAGGGTGTGGACTGCCCTCAAAAATGTATGTAGCAACTTCCTAGGTAACAAGAAATCGGAGAACTACAAAGATATATGTAGTTGAAGTACTTATTATTCAATCTTACAAGGCGTTCGGTTGCAACATGTCACTTAAGCTGCATTTTCTTCACTTCCATTTGGAATTCTTCCCTGACAATTTAGGTGCAGTTCAGACGAACACGGCGAAAGATTTCACCAGCAAATTGCTCAAATTGAGAAGTGGTATGGTGGAAAATGAACCCCAAATATTTTAGCGGACTACTGTTGGGTCCTCAAACGTGAAACCGATCCCGGAAAATACAAGCGAAGAGACAAAATAATTTATTGATTGTATTATACCTTTTTCGATACAAAATGGCGTATGTTTTGTGAAAAAAATGGTTTTATTTTTTTAAATCCTCAAAAATTCATTAGATTGCTTATGGTTTGGATTTCTCATATTTTATATTCTTCCCTTCTCTAAAAACTATGTCCAAAAAGTTAGCAGGTCAACTTTTGCAAATCGATCTCGCTATGGCAAAAACATTGTAAAAGAAAAACATCTGCCGTAGGCTTCATTTTATGAACGGAAAATTTATTTATTCGGAAATAGACTCCCAAAAATAAATAAAATTCCCGAATATTAATAAATCAAGTCGAACGGCAAAATCTCAGCCAGAAAACTAGTCGAAAAAATAATTTTCCAAGTGAAACACTCGTTTGCCCTGCTGAGAGTCCTTGATTTCGAGGTTTTTCTTTTATTACTATCAATAAACAATTAACGACAAAATCGCACTGCACTCTTCACGATTAAATCAAACAAGTCGAACGGCAAAATCTCAGCCACAAAACGAGTCGAAAAAAAGAATTTTCCAAGCGAAAATCTCGTTTTCCCTGCTGAGAGTCCTTGATTTCGAGGTTTTTTGTTTATTACTATCAATAAACAGAACGACAAAATCGCACTCTTCACGATTAAATCAAACAAATCGAACGTTAAAATCTCAGCAAACCTCAGCAAATTTTTTTCTTTTACGGTTAATTAACGGCTGCGGGCAAAAAAAATAAAGGGCAAAAGTTGACCTGCTAACTTTTTTGGACACAAAAAACCCAAAAAAATATTAGGGAGCAACAAAAAATCTCAAAATGCTATTGTAGGAATTATAAATCTGAAAAGTATTTATTAAACGATATAGAGATAATGCAAAGAGTATAGATAAGATAAGAATGACAATAAGTAGGTATATTCATGGGCATCTCTCTTCAACGTCTAACCCTCTACGGCTAAAAACGAGCCCTATTTCTTTTTGTTGCCGGCGTCGAAATTCTTCAGGTTGTTAGTCGGCCCGCCAGTGGCAACCCCCCACTGGTCCTTCGCTCTCTCGTGCTCCCTGGGATTCCCCGTCTGGTGGTACTTCATCTCGTGATAGCCAGCGTGTATCACCGCCCTCAGCGTGCTCTGCTTCGGATCTTCGTACCCACCCCAACCCAGCGCGCTGTCCAATTTATTGCTGAAGCCACGGAACGTGGGGTTGTTGTCCAGGGGTTGCTTCTGACTGGGAACGAAACGAAACTGAAATTTTTTTATCCGATGCAGGGAGGGGGTTCAGCAATAAAGCAGGCATAGTTTGGAAAATTACCGTATCTAATAATTACTAAAGCCGGCAGATCCGGGCGGCGGGCATAAAGTTTTCGCACATCTCAACGTAAATAACAGGGTAAGTTTAACACTATCTCTTTATAAATTGCAACAGTTTATTGTTTTCATGAATTTTGCTTTTGCACATACAAGTAGTAAGTAGTATGACGCGTATGGTTATGGCCCGCCGCCCGGATCTGCCGGCTTTACTAATTACTCCGTCCTATTAATATCTACATATAATGTCCAATTAATATGTGTCCAATGAATAGAATTTGTTCGGTGAGTATAAAATGTTTTAGCTATATTTTTGCCCACAATTTTTCTTCGTAGCGAAGTAATTGTACTATGGCAGAATGGTGTCACTAAAGCGAGATACAGAGCCAAACGAAATACCGTTTTTTGAAAATTTGTTTATTTGTGCTGAATACCCTGTATAAGGTATTGAAATAAAATTGTGTACAGAAGTATTTGAGATACGGCTATAAAAATTGCCTAATAGCCAAAGCCAGTGTTCCACACCCAATAATCAAACAGGAAAAGCTGCCAGACCAATTAAATTTTAAAACTGTTTGGTTAAAAAGAACTTTAACTAATCATAACAGTTTTGGATAACAGTGGAGTACACTGTTATCCAAAGAAAAAATTGTAAATCGGTCAATCTCCTCTAAAATAAGAGGGTTGCTCCATTTCAAAGGGCACACACTGTATGTTCAGTCAGCAACAAAAGTGAATAAAAAGTTGTATTAAAAGAGAGAGAATTATACAAAATGAGTAATACGAAAAATACAAATACATGTATTAGAAATAAGTTACCAAACGGAAAAAATCAAGTTATATTTTACATTGGTAAGTTGGTGCTGTTTTAAGTCTTTTTTTAAAATATTTGGAACCTATTAAGGTACTAAGGAAGAAAATACTTACCCAGACATTTTTTTTTGCACTATACACGGTCAAAGAAAACGATTTACTGACTCTGCTGCTACAGCTTTTTATCCACTTTACCCGAATGATTCGCATATATTTCGGGTATTCCCTTATCTGGTAATACACAGGAAATATGCCGCCTACTTTAATTTAAGTAAATAAACTACGCTTACGAGGTGTGTAAATTAAGTCATGAGACTGGCAACGTAGCGCCCGATTTAGTAACACTGCGGAGACGGGACTTGGAAGGGCGGTATGTTAACATGTAACGCACCTTAAGTTTGAACTTGTTAGAGTCATATGTTTGTTCTTTGTGACGGTTTTCGTAAACTGTTTTTTTCTAGTGCATTTTAAAAATGAGTTACATTAATTTTGAGCAAAGCTATGCTATCAGGTTTTGCTTCAGACGTACACACAGCGCAACGGATCTTTTTGCAAAACTTCAATACGTCTACGGAGACAGTGTTTTTTTCGGCTTTCATTTTGTCGATTGAATACGGGATATTGTGCGTTCAGATCGTCGATTGACGACAAGAATGATCGGGGAAGAGTTAAATTTGAATCACACCACTGTTCATCAGATTTTGACTAACGAATTGGGGATGAGAATAATCTGCGCAAAAATTGTTCCAAAAAACCTTTCGCAGGAACAAAAGGACGTCAGGAGAGAAAGGTGTCTTGACCTTTTGCAATCGATTGAAAATGATCCCCATTTTAAGGAACGTGTCATTCCTGGTGACGAGACTTGGGTGTTTGAGTACGACCCGGAAACCAAGCGCCAAAGCATGGAATGGCACACTTCAAGCTCTCCAAGACCGAAGAAAGCAAGAATAAGCAAGTCGAAGATCAAATTCATTGTTTTTTTAATAGCCAGGGAATTGTCCACAAAGAGTTTGTGCCTCCAGGCCAAACAGGAAATCAACACTTTTACAGAGAGGTTCTTGAAAAACCTCGAAAAAGGGTCATGTGTGTGAGACCAAACATCAAGAACAACTGGATGTTACAGCCACTTCAGTAAACGAGTTTTTAGTCAGTAAAAACATTCCTGTGGCTCCTCAGCCTCCTTATTCTCCTGATTTGAGTCCTTGTCTTTTTTTCTCTGCCCGAGATTGAAAAATAACCTCAAGGGACGTCATTTTGGGACCACAGAAAGCATTCAAACGGCTGTAACCGACCAGCTGAAGGCTATTCCAGTATATGAGTTCCAGCACTGCTATGATCAATGGAAGAACCATCTCCAGCGCTATGTGGCTTCCCAAGGAAGTTATTTTGAAGGAGATTCGAATAAAACAAAATTTCAAAAACAGTCTCATTACTTAATTTACACACCTCGTAGTTTTCGTAAAAATCATTTTTCATGAAATTTTAATAAAACAAAGTTCTAAATCAACATGAATTCGTTATTTTTTTTTAGTTATGTGTGGCCTACAGACAGAGCCATTTTGCATTTGATCCAATCGAATACCCTGTACATGTGAATAAAAATGTGCAATAAACGCATTTCCGTTATAGCGAATGGATAAGAAATAAACTCATATTAAATTTCGCTGAACACTGAAAATTGCCTACACATATATTTTCTATAGGCATTGGTATATTGCCCATTGTGATTGTATTATCTCAACTTTTTGCGCCTACTTGGAGCTACAAAAACACTGTCATAAGTAAAACTAGAGATTAGCTCAAGATCAGAAAATACCAGTTCAAGCAAACTATCTGTTAGTCGACATGCTTTTAATTTTGTTATTATTCGTTTTGTTTACTGTAATGCTTTAAACAAAGGAAATATGGACATCAAAAACGGTAATCCTGGGTGAGTATATTTTTTCTTTGCTTTTTTTTTTTGTAAGAGGGATGATATACTTTTATTATAGTTTTATGAAACATTCTGTATAATGTAATATAGTTTTACAACTAAATTTAAATAGATTTTGATACAAATATTTTTACAACAATTTAAACTTGAAATCATAAGGAATTCCAAAAAAAAGTAAGGGTTTTAATCTTTAAAAAGTGTATGTCTACAGTCAGCAGCGTAGGTATTCGTACTGTTTTGTAATATTTTCGGGAGTTTAGTTCACGTTTTTTTGAAAACATTTTACCTTTTTAGCATTTTATCTTTTCAAACAATCAACATAACACGTTCACCTTGGGCTTATTAGACGAAGGATTTCACAACCTGTAATCCTATCAGAAGCAAAAAAACATTATTATAATTACAGTACAAAATGATCAAATTTAAGCGGCCTTCAAAAAGAAGAAAAGAACACCTGTGTACGCGGCTAACTGTACACATTTTAGAACCTGTTTTTTAGTGTAGCAATTTTTCTCGAATTATTGTTTTAATTTTTTTTTGCTACAGGATTTGATCGGTGCCTAATAATTTTTTACATGTTACCAATAGCAGACCACATGTCACATAAAAAAATGTATGTACATATTTAACACAATGTAGAAATTATTGAGAACAGAAGGCATAAAAAACAATTCTGTTTTGCATTTTTTTTTCAACCCACAACCTGCTGGTTATTGTAAAGAATATGAAACACTGTTTTTTGTCCAATTCTGTTACTCGTAAAAAACGTACTTGAATAAAAAGGATGGCGTTGATTGTAAAAGTACTGTACAAAAATTGATGTATTGAGGATAAAGATAGAGATAAAACATGTAAAAATATTGTTATTTTGTCTAGAAGTATCAAATATGACTGAAACTTTTTTTTTCTATCTTTCAGTGGTCCAAACCAGCCCTCGGATGTCAAACTGATTGGGAATATTGATGTCGGTGAGAAGCCAAACAAAATTTTCCTTCAACTCCACAGCTTCTCAAAAACTTCATCACAGGGTGTTACCTGTGATAGAGTACTTTTCAAAGGGTGTTTCCAAGAAAAAGCATAGATCGTCTGGGTGATAACATTTTTTTTAATGTCGTAAATGTGAAATAGATTTATTTGTTGGATTGAGATAATTTTTTTGGAGATTTTATAAAAATACTTGCACCAGTGCTGATCTGAACTTGCAAAATGGCAGTGACCTGTTAAATTTCGCATATATGATATTGATTTCGTTTTAGAAAAAAAAAAAAATTTGAAAATGCCAAGTATGGATTTGTTCAATGTATTAATTAAAAAAAAAGTATCTTCATCCAAAAAGAAACAAATATTTTAGCGTATAAAAATTTCTGCCAAAAAAATAGTACAGACTCATAGTCTTCAACTATATCATACTGTATTTTATGTTAACCCTTTTATTAGTTATTATGATGCCCTATTATAGTTATTATGATGCATATTTGTGTATTGTTTTGTATTAATTAATGTAATAATTGTTTTTGTAATACTTTTCCACTTCTCTAAAATAATTATAATACATTTCTATATTTGTGTTATTCTCCTTCTTTGAGGACCAGTAAGTGTGCGGCAATAATGTAGGAGCATACAAGGGGGGGGTACAAATAAAACTAGTTCTTTATATAATTTTTTCTCCTCTCCAGGCCCTCCTATCAGGCCCCAAAGAGGTACCTTTAAATTTACTTTATTGCCAAGAGTATTAATCTAACTAACTGAGCTGTTTTAGAAAACAAATTCTTAAGATAAAAATCATGAGAAGTGAAAGAACGTCACACATAACTCTAAAAATGGATGGAATATCCTTATAGAATTCGCTGTTTTATCAAAATATTAATTAAAATTGACATGAACTAATCTTATCAGAAGTAAAAAAATACTACTCTACAGATTGTCGGATTTCTTGGACATTTTACTAAATAAAAGACACTTCAGCAGTTTCAGTATTTAGAGATAATTTAACTTAACACAACCCTATCTTAATTCAATCCTGAAATGTGACCTGGATATGCACGCTATCGTCTGCTAGTCCAAGAACTGTTATCAAACAACCAGCCACGGAGAATGCAACTTTCAGAGTGGGTAATTCGAATAATTATGAGAACATCTTTGAAGAAACCTTTTTTACTGACGAGGCATAGGTGAGACAAAAAATGAGAATGTGGAGCTCTGAAAATCCACATTTATTTATAAAGAAGTCTCAGCATTCTTAGAAAGTTTGCATGTGGGCGGACATGTCAAAAAATTCGTTAAATAAACTGATTTTTTAAGTGTACTTCAGATTTCGGTGAAAAAAACGACCAATTGCTTACTTACTTTTATTGACAACAGTAGTAAACCATGACCAAACTATTGACCAAGCTACAAAATGTTCTTGTATGTAACGCGATAAATACAATTTTTTATAATAAAATGATAAAAAGAAAAGCAGACGTACACAAACATAATACGCTTTAGATTGTGATACAGTTTTAAATCGGCCAACCTATGAAAGAAATATCTTATTTCATTTATCCTACAGTGTAGTGTTTCTATGAAAACTACACTCTTAAAAAAATCCAACTGCTTAAGACCAAAGGGTTTGTTAGAAGATAAAATGAAAAAAAAAACACAGACTTCAATGTATCTCAATCGCATTCTTAAGCACTTAAAATAAAAAAATATGTATCGAAATACGAAGTCAGAGTTGATGAAGGAAAGGTTTCTCACGAGCTCGAGTTAGGTCGACACAAATAATGCCCAAACACTTTTTTTTTCGAGTCTACTTAACTGTGAATTCCTGGTGTGTTCTCCAACGCTACAAACTCCTGAAAGTAAAGAAACTAAATGTTCATTCTTTCACTTTCTAGATTTCAAGCGTGCATTTTTTTCCCACGAGTTTCATCTAATCTGCTAAAACCACAAAACAGCCTGTTCATCGAGTTTTATATTAATCAAAGTAGTGACGTCAGTCGGTAAATTTTATGGAATTAAAAAATTCAAAAACACTTTTTAGCATTCATCGCGCGGTTCGCCAATCATATTTGCATCATCAGGAGGTGATTAAAACTAAAGTGAAATCATCCTCTTTGTATTAAAGTTCCCGTTGAGGTTGACCGACCCGTGAAATTTGGAGTTTGGCGAACCGTAACTTGTGTCCTTATTTATTAACCTGAACAGCGGGCTGTTAGCCATCGGCTCATCTATTCCTGCTATTACATTTGACAAACTACACACATTCGAATGTGTCCAACTGTATACTGTCTGTTACATTTGCTATTATTTTTAAGCCTGCAACGTCTATCCTATGATTATTGTCGAAAGCATTTTCGGTTACACAAGATTTTTCCATTTTAACATATGTTAAGTGACCTCATGTTCTTTGATTCAAGTTAAGACTGATCCTTTTGTTTGTCCAAAGTTTTTGTAAATTATCATTGGAGGTTATTTTTATTTGGAGAAACACAAAAATAAACTACAACCAATTAAAACTAATAATGTAACAGACAGTAGACAGTTAGATGCATTGGAAATTGTTAAACATAATAATAGCATGAATAAAGACAATTTTGCCGATACCTAACAGTCCACTGTATTTGTTAACAAACAAGGACAAAAACAATTTTCACGGGCCGGTGAACTATAGTATAAAAAGGATAAAAAAGCAGACTTAAGTGAGAAAGATATCCTCGTTCTTTGTTACTCCCACTTCAAAAGTCTCGTATTCTCTCCCATTAACATATACAGAGGGCAATAGCATGAAGGTATCGCAACAGTAAGTAAATTTAACTTTAAGTTTTATCTCCCGATAATGCCAATATGGTTGACGCAACTCGTGTTGGGTGCAAAAAGCGTGTCAAGTGGAAAAATGTGAATTTGTTCCTATGCCACTTACGTCAGCAAAAAACTTTGCTCTGGAGAAACCTCCCCCCTAAAAATAAACAATGCCAAACTGCTGCCAGCAACTTCAAAACCTCCCAAACGCTTAGCTCTGGACGGGATCGTCCACGGAATTCTCCCCCTCCAGCACCCCGTTACTCCTAGTTTCCTCTTCCTCATTCTTAATCTCCGGCACGCCATCGACCTGCTCTTGCGCTTGCGCCTTCTCCCCCGCCGATCCTCTCAGCTCTTCCATGATGTCCACCACGTCGAAGTCCTCCAGGATGTCGTTGATGCCCGAATTGCAAGGGCACTTCTTTATCTGCTCCTTGATGCCCTCCAGCAGCGAGACGCCCAGCTTGCGGCTGGTCTCAGGCAGGGCCAGCAGCGTCTTGCACACGTCGCACTCGACGTCGCCCGAGATGTCTGCTATCTTGCGCTTCTTGGCGACGCCGGGCCCTGCGTAGGCTCTGCCCTCGTCGCTGAGCGCCACCTTGAAGGTCACCCTGTCCGCCTCCAGGATCTTCTTCACCGAGTCCACCTCGAACTTGGTGGTGAGCGCGCCGTGCAGGTCCTGCGGGGAGCTGTTCTTGTAGTTGAGGGCGTACTTGTGGTGCTTCTTGATGCACTTGCCCTCGAAGCAGTCCGCGCAGTGGATGCGGCCATTGAAGGGGATGATCTTTTGCTTGGCTGAAGGCAGACAGGAGGGCAATGAGTAACAAAGAAAACTTACTCTGACGTACATACATTTCTCTCCCTCTCTCTCTCTCCTTCCTCTATCTCCCCCTCGCCCCTGTCTTTCTTTCTTCTCCTCTCTATCTCACTCTCCTGCCTCTCTCTTTCACATTCCTCTCTCTCCCTCTCTCCTGTGTCTCTCTCACTCTCTCTCACCCTCTCTCTGTTCTGTCTCCTCTCCTGCCTCTCTCTCTTATCCTGTCCCTCTCGCTCCCTCTCTCTTTCTCTGCCCCTCTCTATCTCTCGCCTGTCTCTTTCTCTCTCACTTTTCTGTCTCTCTGTGTGTATGTGTCTCTCTCTCTGTGTGTGTATGTGTCTCTCTCTACTCCATCCTCACACTGGCCCAATGGCCCAAATAATGAACTTGAAACTAATAAGAAAACATTTCGGTCCACCACATACCTTTTATCAGTATTCCGTTGTTGGACGTCAGCGCCACGAAGTACTTGATGTTCTCGTCCTCCAGCGGGTCTATCGAGTAGACCCCCACCCCTAAGAAGGCCTCGTTCTTGTAACAGAAGACCAGGTAGGGCTTCTCCTTGCATATCAGCAGCTGAGGCGAGTCGAAGTCCGGCTGCTGGGTGTCGAAGTTGGCCACGACGATGCTGGACGACTTCTGGAACTTGTGCTGCCACGTGAAGTGGGCCACGAGCTCTCGCACCAGCACGTTCTCATGGCAGTCCTTCTTGGGGCACAGGATCGTGTGGTAGGGGCAAATCTAGCGTAAACGACCTCGATTAGAAGCACGTCACACACAAGGTCCGGTGGCGATTAGGACTACAGGGCATAAGCTTACCTTTTCGTGGCACTCCACTTCACCCCACGGAATGCGCTTCGTGCACTTGTCGAAGATGCACGGGAATGTCATCAGCTTGGCCACGTCCTCGTAAATGACGTTCCGGCGCTCCTGTTTGTTGTAGGTGATGAAGTCGCACCGACCGCATACGTTCTTGCCGTTGTTGCCTGAGACTATGGGCGCCACCGAGAGGTAGCCCCCGCACACTATGCACTTCAGGTTGGTGGCGAAGTCGGCCGGTATCTGAACGATGTCCTCGGATGCATCGTCCATGACGGGCGGTTCTGGGGAAAATATCAAAATAAGCTCATCGGTCAGGCACTTATTGATACGTTATTTATGTGACTAGATTTCAAGTTTATATTGTATCGTGTTCTGAACTTAGAGTATACAAATTGACATTTTAAATGTATGTTTCTGTACTTAATCCCTGGATCTGTTTCCAAATTGGGCCTTTTTGCCCAAATAATTATCGCCTAAAGTCTAAACTGCGCCTTCAATTTTATTGTCTTCGGCATCTAACTTGTTTGAAAAAAAAACTTTAGTGGTTGTATGCGACTCGCATATATTATAGTGCCAATTGTGTTTGTCCCAATTTTTAAAATTCTATTTCTCTAACTTTCGACATAAAACATGCATATAAGGAAAAAAAAACAAACAAATAACATACCAATCTTCGATACTATCACTGAGTAACCTGTCGATAAGTTTCCTTCTATAAAACGTTTATTTCACACTGTCTATAACTTAAAAGTGATGTATTTATGTTGAATTAGTTTTTAAACAGTTTAATACAAAACTGCAACTAAATAACAAACGTCAACTGAACGTTAACCGGTTATTAAAACAATATTGCTCTTCTTCGTCTTCGTCATAATTTGACTAGAATGCAATGAGCACTTGCGAAAATTGGATCTAACTAGTTATTGAGATTTTACCTGTGCTTTTTTTTTATTAATATTTTTACTCTCATTGGCCAAGTAAATAAATATAATGATATGTACTCTGATATCAGATTAATGAAGCACACCTATTTTTTTTCAGAAGGTTTATTATACATATGAATAATGTAACACAAGATATTTTAATTCATCATATAATATGAATATCATAATCACCATATTATAATAATCACTTCTTTAATAAAATCAGTGGTTCTTTGTCTGTGTTATGGTTCTGTGCCATATTCGTATCCGTATAACATAACAACATAACAGAAATAAATGTTACTATCAACATCTGGTTTATGTACTTAACCTTTTTCTAGTTTCTCTAACATTGTTTTTCCATTTTTTTTTATCGAACAGGTATGTTGATTAAACGAACTACATTATTTTCATTGGGTCTTTTTTACAGCCTCATTCGCAATACTTTTCTTTTCGCAAACTATCTTGTTTACCAAGAATTTTTTAACCTGCTTAGCCATGGAAAACAAGTGAAAGTTCTCAATTCTGCCGTCAGACAATCAATAAAGCTTTAATCGAGACAGGCTGTTCAATTTTGAAGATACCAGTTTAAGAGTTACAGCCTGATTCTGAAAGAATTTGCCTTTGTTCTAAATTTTTCGGATCCAGGAATGGCAACAGACTTGCTTCCGAGACGTAAGACAAAATATTATTCAACTGTTTCCCGAAATCTCTTCAAGACTAGGTGGCCTGCTTGATAATTCGCTGTTGTAATACATTACCGACTTTACCTCCATATTTACTTTATTATTCCAGTATGGAGGTAGAAAGACGGATAAACACACCGTCTCCAGACACCCTCTCAACGCTGAAATGCTCCTTCTGCGACTGTTACCTCACCGTGACCCCCGTAAGCATCGTCAACTTGCAGGGCGACGCATGGAAATGCGGCAGATGCTTCTACGTCAAAACCGAGTACAGCGTCCCCGCATTACTGTACGAAAAGATAGCCGCCGACATGACATTCCCCTGCTCTTTCGGATGCGGCGCAGAACTGCCCTTCTACGTGGTCAGGGGACACGAGGGAGTGTGCCGCCACCAGCCGATCAAGTGTCCTTGCGGCGAAACGGTGCAGATGCGTTCCGTGGTGTCACACTTCCACAGGGAGCACCCGGGCCGCATCAGCTATGCCAGGGTGGTAGTAGAGCAACCGGGCAACGGCAGGCTGGTGACTAGGCTGCTGCTGACGGGCAGGTTGGCTTTCTTGGTGTACGTCCTATACGAGAGACTAGCGGAAATCAAGGTAAGTCTAGTGTATAAGCACGTGTACTGTGCGTTTCCAATGTATTGAGCCCTCATTTTGAGCGATTACAGAACAAAACTGTAGGACAGTTATTGAACCATTTTTCCGCATATGATTTCTTGTACTACAACGTGTTAAAATAGTAAAATGGCGCGTAATGTACTCTTCGGGATGCTACTTCCAACATTCCAACAAGTCCCAAAAAGTAACTGTCGACATATGGAACATTAACATTTTTTTGTCAAAGGAAAAAATCTGCTTCTTTCATCAAACTATTTAGTTTCGGAAAAACTGAAAAGCTTTTTCTGAACTGAACTGAATGCACTGAAAGCAGTGCATTCTTTATGCGTTATCAGGTACGGTCAGTGGCGTACGTATACATTGGCGAGAAATACACGCGTACATAATTTACAAGGCGCTTACAAAATACGGTTTATATATTAATTATCGTTGAGTTGTATAGTGCCGTTGTAGCACACTTTCCGGACCTCAGTTATGTACTATTCTTGTAGGTCGGGGTGTACGCCCTGGGGGAAAACTACAACACGTACGAGGCCCACCTCAAAGTCACCACCAGGAGTCGCTCATCCCAGGTGACCATACCCGGCAGGAGGATCCGCAAGTACTGCCTCAGAGACAACTGTCCCGACTGCTTGCTGCGCACCTGCCAGATAGAACACCACCGCTACTTCGACAGGGACCGGAACTCGCCCGACAACGCCGCCTATAAGGCCATGAACTTCAGGGTGAACACGCTGTCCATCCTCAACGTGCTGGATCCCGCCTACGAGGACCTCACGCTCATCGTCGAGATATCGAAGCGGGACGCGCTGGAGGAGCGCACCACAAAGACCGAGTGCGCGCGGAAGGCATGGGAGTGCCCCGTCTGCGAGGGCTACCTCGTCGGGCAGGTCTACGTGTGCCCCACCGGCCACAGCTTGTGCCGCAGCTGCAAGCCGAAACTGATGAAGTGTCCGCTCTGCGAGGTGAAGATTGGTGACAGCAGGAACTTCACGCTGGAGGCCATAGGGGAGACGGCAGTGGTGGCTTGCAGGCACGCGAGGAGGGGGTGCTCGTTCTCGGGGAGTCTGGAAGAAGCGGTCGGCCATGAGGGCGAGTGCTCTTGGGAGGAAGAGGAGGAGAGGGTCGCTGCGAAGAAGAGGAAGACTAACGCGTGAGCAAGCAGGTGAGGCGGTGCCGCTGGGTATTTTAATGTCGTCTCGTTACATCAATTTAAGACAAACCCATCGTCAGATTTCGAATTGTTATCATACTATAAGTGCCACACAATTGGACTGAGGAACAGTGAGTCATACTCTCAGGTCAAGGGGTAGACAAATTAACTAATAGGGAAGTCGTTAGAAAATCCAACGTGATTTTTTTTCTAGTTGGTGAATAGGTTGGTGAGTCATTATTCTTTTATTAAAACTAATTTTATAGGCCCTGGAAGAAAACAAGGAATTATCCCCGATAAAAATTCATGGCTGTTCTCCTTGCCTGAATTGTATTTATATTTTTACAAGAAATTTAATTGTCATTTTTATTCAAATTATCAGTTGAAATAATAAAAATATTTTTTTCAAATGTGTTTTTTTCGACTCGTTTCTTGGATATATTACTCAAGCATGTAGAATATTGCCGCCTAAATTGGTACAGTACAACCAGATTATCTTTGCCCATGAATTGCGCACAAAGAACGTAGTTTAAATGTATAACCTTATTTAATTGTCAAGGCTGTTATATTACGTGACACCCATTAAAAGTCAAAAGACACGTCAAAAGTTTGACGTTTTGTTTTGAGCTTCGACATAACCGCTACTTCCATCTCTCTTGTTCATAGCCAGGTTTGTTGACTTTTTTTTTGGATGGCTTTTTATAAACGAAAACCGTGAACAGTGTTTTTCCTTACAATTTGCCACCCCTTTAAAAAAGTTTATTTCTTGAGAAGAGTATAAAAAAAAGATAAATACAAAAGCAGAATTTTTTCCGAAATATTTGTTCACCAGTAAAACAAGACTACATATTGTAAAAAAAAAAGGTTAACTTATGTTATTTTTTAAACGGATCACCCTATATATCGTCACACACTGTGTTTGGGACAAACATTTTAGAGTTATTTCACTTAAAAAAAAATACGTTTAGTTAGCCATGCCTGGCGATTCGGAAATTATCGCACTAGCCATGGTTCACTATGGAAACAAATATGTAATTTTATTTAATGTATTTTAACCCTAAGCTTTCTGTAACCTTTTTTTGTTTTCATAAGATGTCATAGTAAAATTTATTTGTTTTGTTCTCCATAGTGATCCATGGCCAGAGCGATAAAACGTTAAATTTTTGTGTCGAATCGTCACACACAGCTCAAAATTGCAGCTCAAATATAGACATATTATATATTTTTGGAATGTGACAGCTACGTATATGTATGTTATTAAGCTATTACTGCTTTAAGCACATTTTTCCTGTTATTATTTTACCAGTATGTAACATGTTTATTGGTAAAATATTATTTTATTATGTACTATGTATGTAAATATTGTTTATTACTCTCTCAAAACTCATGTTTGCTAGGCATTGCACCCAAGTTGAGATGAATATATCTGCCTCCTTGAACCTTCGGGTCGAAATCGCAAATGTGAAAATAAAAGAGGAAATAATGCAGAACATTTTATTTGTATTACTGAAAACTACATTGTAAAATAGTGTATGAATAATATCAATCGTTTATTTAGGTAAATTAAAAAAAGCTTAAGAATTGATTACTGAAATATAAAATTCACTCAAATATACTTTTTCTAACAGGACTTTAACTGGCTTTGTCGCTTTCTGCTTAAAAATTTTGTATTTTACACTTCTACCTGTAACACGAAATTGCATGTAATCTGAAATTACATCCACATTACTAACTGAAATAATATATCCTTGGTCTTTTATGGAGCTAATGAACAGAATATCGTTATTTGGAGTCAACCAATAATAAATAGATTCGTTAAAGACATCAAGCTTTGGTCCTGAAATGAGATTATTCAAGTGCCAATGTTCCTTTAACTTTGCTAAAAGACCCACAAAAAGACAATTTTTTTTCGGACATTTATACTGTCTAAACTCACAGTATTGTTTGTGAGATAAGTAATTGAAAATGTTTACTTTCTTATCACAATCGGGCCATTCACACCATAATAATTTTGTGTGCAATTCTGTGTTACTATCCCATGTAACAACTTCACATTTATGGCAACGTTTTGTGCAACAGCTTGCGCAGGCAAGATGGTATCTCGGGCAAAGATACACTTTACCTTCTATTTTGAACATTTTGGCGCAAACACAACAAAAGGAAAACATCTTTGCTACGGTACATATGAAGAGTTTCAGATCATCGGCATTCATCCTTTCAATGGAGTCAATGTAATTCTCGAGCTCGTGGTACGTAAGAATTTGTTGTAAGGTGGCTCCTTTCACTACAGAATTTACGTGCATCTTCCCAAAGTGGCAGAGCAACTGACAACCGTTCCCAACGAACTGGCATGAGGGACAATCAAAATCCTTTTTAAACGCACATGTTTCTTCGTGTTCTTTTACATTATCGTTAAAGCAAAGTCTCGGTCGACATCCAACATGGTGATTGACGCATTGAAAGGACCTTTCTTTGTCGGTTTCGTTGTACGAGTACTCCGTTGAGTTTTTGGGCTTTGGGCAGCGACCGCAAACAAGATCACTATTGGGAGATACCATAATGGGTCCTACAGATAGATAGTTGCCGCATTCCATGCAGAACAGCGGTTTGCCGTTAGCTTTTGGCAAAGCGAGCTGAAGTTGGTTCGACATTATAACGTAGTAGCACAGTAGTTATATGGAAATCGTACTTGATAGGCGTTGGCGTTATACGCTGATAACTGCAAATATGCTGATATCGAGAAAACACCGGTGACCGACACGTTGACAAATATGGCGATTGCAGGCCTGCAGGGTAACCCCGTGGCATTCTATGCCCCGTGGATGTAGTAAAGTCCCTAAATTATTGACCAATCATCAAACTTTAAAGGTCGATGCGTCAATACACTCGAACCCCTCTTATTTCACCTTCGCTTAATTCACATCCTCTGTTATTTCACCACGTTTCCCCCTATTAGGTCGCGAAACCGTCCCGGTTAAGTCGCCGCCTGTAAAAGTTTTAGAACTACGTTTGGAAATTGGATTCTCGCATGAATATGTACAATTTTTATTGAAAAAAATGATTGTGTAATACATTTATTGATTTAAAATAGGTTAGGTGTCCTTTAAAAATATTTATGGTGGGTTCATGCAGAAATTTTTAGTAATAAGAATAAGAATAGTAATAAGCATAAAAGTTAAACCTTCGTTTTATAATGACCCAGTTCATGCAGCAAATCCTTATTTTTAAAATTATTACTAAAAAATTATGTTTACTGCATGAACTGGGTCATTATAAAACGAAGGTTTAACTTTTATGCTTATTACTATTCTTATTCTTATTACTAAAAAATTTCTGCATGAACCCACCATTAATCTTTAAAATATTCATTCAAGTGGAAAATTGAACTTTGTCACGCACGACTTACGTATAACGGTATACGTACATTGATTTTTCGTTCAGTTCGCTCATTTTTCGTTATAACAAGTGCTGTGGTATATCTCTAAATATTTCTTTTTTGCAGCTAAAACACGAAAAAGTTGAGGTTATGATCGCGACTTAAGAGAGGATAAATTTCGCGACTTAAGCGAGGTAATGATGCACGGATTTGGCGACTTAAGAGGGGTTCGAGTGTACTTGGCTTGAGGCTATTTTTCGCCAGTAACCAAAAAGACTAGAAGATGAGTATGTAACAATTTGAAACAAGGTTATCAAAATTATTTCAAAACTTAATTGACAACCTGTAACTAAGGAGGGCATGGGGAATACGTCATATGTAATAAAACATGTAATAACATCTTATAATCTGTTAATCGATGCATTAACAAAATGGATTAACTGTTTGTCTTATTTTTATGAAACTTATGGCAATCACTCACAAAAACAGTTATTATTTTAATAATTGTCATATAAAAAACCTGCAAATTTTTGTATCTAGTACATTAATATTTTTTTTACACATTTCCATGATTATTTGATGAATAATTATGAATAGATTAATAGAAATAATCCTCAACGAAGTGAGGTTACGTTGCCATTTAGAGATTACCTATTTTTTTATATATCTCCTTCGTTTTGGCCTAACTGTTATCCATAGTCACTGACAGGCAACATCAGACAAAGAAAGAATAACCCAAAGGTTTTAATTTATTAGTTGTTACCACTCAAAAAAAGCCTTTTGTTCTTTGGTTTTCCTTATTGAAAATATTCTATATTTATTGGTTTTCCTCATTGATAATCTTATATATAATGGTGGGTTCATGCAGAAATTTTTAGTAATAAGAATAAGAATAGTAATAAGAATAAAGTTAAACCTTCGTTTTATAATACCCAGTTCATGCAGTAAATATAATTTTAGAGTAATTTTAAAAAATAAGTTAGAACTGGGGTCATTATAAAACGAAGGTTTTTAACTCTTATTCTTATTACTAAAAATATCGATGAACAAAATATCGTGTCACGGTGTTTGTGGTCGCATTCCTCCGAAACGGCTCGACGGGTTTTTATAAAAAATTTTATGTGTATATTTGGTAGGTATGAGAATAGGTCGTAAAGTATATTTCATACCGCTAGGTGATTAGGGTGTCCCTATCTAGAAACATTTTTTCTATGTTTTTGACAATTTTTTTTATTTGGCATCAAAAAAATACCTATAAACCCAAATTTTCAAAATGGCATAACAACGTTTGCCGGGTCAGCTAGTATTCTATATTCTTTGGTTTTTCCCTCCGTTAGTAAGTTTTCCCCGAGAATCGTAATTTATAATGTTTTCAACCCCTCTCAGATCACTTTGACCAGAGATCAATTTCCAGATGACATTACCCCCCCCCCCGGGGGGGGAAACAAGGGGGGGGGGAAAGAAGAGGGGGGCCCCCCCCCCCCACCCCGGCCCCCAAAACCTTTTTAAAAAAAAAATTTTAACCCCCAGAAAAAGAGGGGGGGGGGGGGGGGGGGGGGGGGGGGGGGGGGGGGGGGGGGGGGGGGTTTGGGGGGGGGGGGGGGGGGCCCGGGGGGGGGGGGGGGGGGGGGGCTTTTTTTTGGGGGGGTGGGGGTTGGGTTCTTTCCTTGAAATAGAAATATTACTGCCTGTATTTAATTCCAAATGAACGTTCTCAAGTTCTTAGCTATCTGCAGTTTTAATATCTAAAAGGGACCGTACACGATCAATAATACTGTCACTATTGCACTTCAATAAATAATGTCAGTATTTCATCAATATTCAAGTCACTTATTTTAAACCTTACATGAACAGTATTACTGTCAATATTTTACCTCAGTACCAATCTAACAGGCAACTGAGTCTACAGTGCTTTATACATATGTATACCCGTATTCTCGGCATATACCGTGTGCGTAAAGCCGACATCGGCCAGTCATGAAAAAAGACAAACAGAAGTGAGACGACAGATAAGAAGCAATCGCACACGCATCGAAGGTAGTGAGGGAATAAGACCGGCCCTCTCACCACCTGTGCTTGTTGATAGAACGAGAAGTGTAGCATTTGTCCTTTTTCACAACTGGCCGATGTCGGCTTTACCCAAACTGTATATCTAAAAATGAACGCGAGAAAGAAAGTCTGCTTAGCTGTAATTTTAGCAATGACAATGAAACGTCGTATTAAGCGTCGTGTGTGGATGAAAGAGTGGCTGAAAAAACGTGAAAAGTATTCGCATATTATGTTGTTAAATATGACTTTAAGAACTAAGAATTAAGACGATGACTTTAAAAACTATTTCCGTATGAATGAAGAAATCTTTAATAAATTATTGCAAATGGTTTACCCTTTCTTGTTTTTTAATCATTAAAAAACAAATATTTGAAAGGTGTACGTGCCAGATGACTATTATGAGAGCATTGTGTTATATTTAGAGAAATCTTACACAGCTACTTAGGTAAGTATGTACAGAGCACATCCGGACCTTTTAGACGAAATAACTTTTTTTAATTCTTTTCTATAGTTCGACCTGACTGTATTATTTTTTTTGCGGACATCTGCACATGTGGCTTCGGGTTTTAATTTACGATAAATAAATAATAATTTATCAAGTGCCACATTTCTTTTAGTTTTATTCATATAGTGCGGGCTTTGATTATTCCATAATTCTGGAAGCGTTTCAAAAAGTTAAGCGCTTTAAAAGCGTTTTAAAGTTACGAAGGTACTCATTTTTTGTACCTTCGTCACCTGTAACTTCGATTTCATTTATAGTTTCCTCCTCATCTTCACCGTCTAGGAAGTTTCCACCGTCGGCGTCGCTCATTTTTACTAAAACCTGTACAGACGCATGCAAATGCTAAACATGTACTGAAGCGCACGCCCTACACGACATGCTACACGATCAGTAATATTGACAGTATCTCCTCTCTTCATTAATACTCATGCTTGAATATCAAAATATCCGGATCTGCATCAATCCAACAATCATTCCATCCGTAATTTGCATTACACGTTCAGTAAAACAGTCATTATTTTTAAATATTGACAGTATTATTGATCGTGTACGGTCCTTATAAGATTGGTCGCATTAATCACACAGTGTGATTTCTGAGCGATCAATAATCATAAGGTATCAAGTACAAATATTTAAACTATCAATCACCGATTGCATATCAATATATCATAAATCTTTTCTGCTACATAAATTGTCGGCGGATAAGTGAGCGATTACTACGTATCAGTCAGAATTATGGCGTTCGAATGTTTTGCTGCAGGGAAATTAATATTTCAGCAAAGCACAATTTCAGATTTTGTCTAATGCGTCGAGGGTAAAGTTACTGTTGCTGCACTGTAAACATTTTATTGTTTTCTAATAAAGGTTTTCTAGTAGCTATGGCCAATTTACATGTTTAAAGTCGTATTTGAAATGAATGCAAATATTAAATTTGAAAACAAAACGAAAAACGTTTTCTGGTTTGGTTTCTGGCTACGCCCTTGTTTCCAACGAAGTAGTGGGTACGTCGAAAAAAAACAATTTTACCTTTAATTAATTTAGTTATTTATTTACGAAATTCATGTTTTTGATGTCTTGGTGACAAATGCATTTGACAGAATATGGTTTACATAAATTTGGTATTGATATCTTATTATATAACAGATGTTTTTGTTTTATTTTTTTTTATATTAACAAACATTATTAAAAGCAGTTTAAATGAATTGGAAGTGTCTAAGATACCTTACAGAATGACCTGAAACATAAGGTGCTTTTTTTAAAAACTATCTATAGATACTAAAGTAAATTTTTCTTAAATATATTTGGGAAGTATCTTAGTTACTTTTTTAAAATATATTTTTCAGCTCTTGCCTTAAGGATGTACTGTGTTTCGTGGGCAGAATGATATTAATGTCTAAAACAATCTGTTATACAATTTATTTTTAGTGTAATTCAATTTATAACTTTACAAAAAACGGTTAAACTATTACTTAATTATTGGCTATTGGCTATTATATTACTGTCATGCGTCTGATAAAAATATTGTGTAATAAAAATATGGAAGAAATGAATACTTAAAAACAGGAAATTAAATGCTAAAGTATGCAGTGGAATTGGACTGTATTATTCAGTTACGTTTATAAACTAGTCTTCTATAAGCATAAGGAGTGTTTCATTTTTTGTAACTGCTTTCTCAAAAATTTTCCTATTTGCCGGCTATTATCTGCTGTAATTTTTGTTATATGAATATAATTTCATATAACAAAATATTTTATATATATAAAACAATTCAGTATTGGTTCAATATTTTCAGTATTGGTTCTTCCACATTGTTATTATTGCAGTAATAATTGTCCATGGCCCCTTTACAAACTCCTTAATTTGAAATAAGAATTACAGACAAATTACCAGTATGAAATTGAAAGTTTAGTAGAAGTATTAGCCACAAAGAGAAATTTAACAGGCTCAATCACCTTGGAATTCCACTTTTTTATGGTTTTTTGGTCATGGTAAGGAGGATTAGATTTCTTTTGTACAAGAGATGTATATGAAGCTACCAATTTATTGTAAACATCTAAAATAACATCCACATTTGCAACTGATATCTTGAAATTTTCAACAGTTTCATAATATAATTGCTTACAACCAACAAATAAAATGTCATTAAAATGTGTAATCCAATAATAAACACAATCTTTTTCTAAATGAATTGTTGTTTGTGAGCCCTGAAGATAGTTCAGATGCCAGTGTTTTCGTAAAGATGCTAGATTACCACTGAATTGGCACTCTTTTTTTGGACACTTATACTGTCTAAATTGACATTTGGCTTTGTGCAACAAATAGTTAAAAATATTCATCCTCTCTGTGCAGTCGGGCCATTCACATTCAAGTAAAATTCTATGCAATTCAGTATTATTATCCCATAAGGGCAAAGAATGACACATAGGGCAAGATTGCTGGAAACACGAAGAGCATACAAAATGATACTTTGTGCAAATGTACACACACTGGCCTCTACCCAACGATTTCTTACAGTTACAACAAAATGAAAATATCCTTGCTGCTTTATATATGAGAAGTTTAAGTTCGTCACTAGTCATACTCGCGATAGAATTTGCATAGCTGCTTACATCATTGTAGGAAAGTACTTGTGCCAAAGTGTCTGCAGACGTAAAGGAGTTTACGTGCAGCTTTCTGAGGTGGTACATCAGTTGGCAACTGTTTCCAACAAAAAAGCAGACTGGACAGTCGAAGTTTTTTTTGTATCTGCACGTTGTTTCGTGTTTCATGGCTTCGTCGCCAAAGTGGACCAATTGTTGGCATCCAGCGAAGTGATTGACACAATTAAAGGTGCACTGTGCGGCCACTACATTGAACAGGGAGCTCACGGATTTATTTGGCTTGAGGCAGCGACCGCACACGACTTCCTCTTCGGATGAAACCATGATGGGGCCTATAGACAAATAGTTTCCGCAATACATACAAAGCAGATGATCATAGGCATCTTCTGGTAAAACAATTCTCGATTGTTGCGACATCTTAATTTTGTTTAGGTTGAGCAGATATATTTCAACTTCCCGAATTACAAACTACAATCTACTTGTACATTTCTATATTCGTTTTTGAATGCAAACAGCAAATTCTGACATTTAATCGTCTTATCTTATCAGGCTTATCACTTTTGTCTCAACTGAACTGAAATTAGTCTCAACTGAAGAAGAGTATACGAAGGTACTTGAAGAGTGCGGAGGGTTCTGAATAAATCACATCATAATCATTTAAAGAAGTTTAAATAGAAGGCATATATGATCAGGTCAGACGATTAAATGATTAGAAATCGATTCGTGTTCATTCCAGTCTGTAAATGGAGGACAACTTTGTGTGGACGACTCGGGGAATTTTAAATTTTACATTACTAGGGACATTCGTTTGTAGTGTCTCAAGTAGAGATGGGTAGTTCGCGAACGAACTAGTTCAATTGAACTATTCAGTTAAGGGAACGAAATGAATCGTTCCCCTACGTCGAAGTAAATAGTTCGCCACGAACTAAACATCGAATAGTTCGCCACCGCCACGAACTAAACCTCGAATCTCAAATACGGTTTCATGGCGAACTATTCACTGTTCAGTTCACTATCCGTCTGGACGGCCTGAATCGGAACACTTCATGCTATTGCCGTCTATTAGTAAAACATGTAAACACTAAATCTGAATCGTTTTTTTTTCCATATATTTATTTAACCAAATCGTATTTATAATTTATTTCTAGGGTTTTAGATCTTTTTTTTTAAATAGGTATATATTTTTTAATATTATTTTTTGTTATACACATTTTATTATTCGTTATTTTTACTTTGACACCTCATCTAATTTTTGTATATTGTCAATATTTTGTAATTACTGTATATTGTTCAATATATTTTTTTAATAATAATTTTTAATATAAACATTTTTAGTTATTTCCGTTAGTACCTATTTGAGAATGCGCTTATCGGAGTGTTGATGAAGAGAACAAGGGGGGGGGGGGGGGGCGATCGCCCCCCCCCCCCCCCAAAGGGTCAAGTAAAAACCAAAATACTCGGAATGCGGTTGCCGTTGCCTGTAATGACCTTTTTTTTTTTTGGCTTTTTTGTTTAATCTGCAGCGATCGCCCCCCCCCCCCCCCTCAAAGGGTCAAATAAAAACCGAAATACTCGGGGAATGCTGTTGCCGTTGGCTGTAGTGACCTTTTTTTTTTTGGCTTTTTTTGTTTTATCTGCAGCGACCCTCCTCAAAGGGTCAAGTATATGAATATAATTTCTGTCGTATTTTCAGTATTGGTTCTTCGACATTGTTATTATTACAGTAATAATTGTCCATGGCCCCTTTACAAACTCCTTAATTTGAAATAAGAATTACAGACAAATTAATTGTATGAAATTGAAATGGGAAATTTAGTAGTAGAAGCTACTGTGAGAAATCTAACAGGCTCTACCACCTTGAGCGTCCAACAGTCTGTTTGTGGGACATTGTAAAAATGTTGAGTATCTACTATACAGGTATATGAGACGGCCAATTTATTGTAAACATCTAAAATAACATCTGTATTTGCAACTGATATCTTAAACCTTTGAAGAATTCCATATCCTTGCTTACAACAACCAACAAATAGAATGTCCTTAAAAGGTATAATCCAATAATAATTACACCCTTTGTCCAAACTAATTTTAGTTTGTGTGTCCCAAAGATAATTCAAATGCCAGTGTTTTCGTAATGATGCTAGATTACCAGTGAATCTGCATTCTTTTTTTGGACACTTATACTGTCTAAACTGACAACTGGCTTTGTGCAACAAATAGTTAATCCTCTCTGTGCATTCGGGCCATTCGCATTCAAGTAAAATTCTATGCAATTCAGTATTATTATCCCATATAGTCAAAGAATCACATTTATTGCAAGATTGGTTGGAACACAAAGAGCATACAAAATGATACTTTGTGCAAATGTACACACACTGGCCTCTGCGCAACAAATTCTTACAGTTACAACAAAATGAAAAATATCCTTGCTGCTTTATATATGAGAAGTTTAAGTTCGTCACTAGTCATACTCACGATAGAATTTGCATAGCTGCTTACATCATTGTAGGAAAGTACTTGTGCCAAAGTGTCCGCAGATGCAAAGGAGTCTCTGTGCAGTTTCCTGAAGTGGTTCATCAGCTGGCAACCGTTTCCCAAGAAAAAGCAGGTCGGGCACTTGAAATTTTTTCTGTATCTGCATATTAATTCGTGGTACTTGGCTTCGTTTCCGAAGCGAGCCAATTGTTTGCATCCATTGTAGTGATTGACACACCTGAATGTGCACTGTGCGGCGACTACATTGAACAGGGACCTCGTGGATTTTTCTAAAGTTTGGTAGCGACCGCACACGACTTCTCCTTCGGGTGAAACCATGATGGGGCCTATAGACAAATAGTTTCCGCAATGCATACAAAGCAGAAGATCATAGGCATCTTCTGGTAAAACAATTCTCGATTGTTGCGACATCTTAATTTTGTTTAGGTTGAACGTTAGGTTGACTTATTTCAACTTCCTTAATTACAAACTAAAATCTACTTGTACTTTTCCGTATTCGTTTTTGAATGCAAACAACAAATTCTGACTTTTAATCGTCTTATCAGGCTTATCACTTTTTTGATAAAGGAGCTAGATTAAACGAATGTAAAATGTAATTCTTTTTGTATCGCTTAATTTCATAGATTATTTCATGACCTTGATGCACATATATTTTACTAGATAAATAGATAAACATTTGTCAATTTGTATAGGGGTACGAAATTATACTCAACTGAAGAAAAGTATAGGGAGGTACTAGAAGAGTGCGGAGGGTTCTCAATAAATCACATCATAATCATTTAAAGAAGTTTAAATAGATGGCATAGAGGATCAGTTCAGATGATTAAATGATTAGAAATTGCTTCGCGTTCACACCAGTCTGTAAATGGAGGACAACTTTGTGGGCAACTTTTAATTCACATATTTGTGGTGTACGAGTATTCTAAATTAGTACTGGACGTAAATTATTTTTACTGTTTGAAAAAATTCGTTATTTTAACTTGTTGAAGAACACTCGCCGTATGCTTGCTGACGGCTTCCTCTTTAAGCTGTCTGAGAGCAAGAATGTGCTCTAGTTGGACCTCGTTTTCTTCGCCCATTGCAATCCCACCGAGAAACATTTTATTGCATCTTCATGACTAATTTTTGGCACCGACTGTGACTCTGAATCTTCGTCTTCGCTACCACTAGGAACTTCTTCAGTCGTGTTTACTTGATATTTATTTTCGGTTTCCTCAACCCACTGAAACATTTCCTCATCTGTCAGTTTTTCTTTGCAGACTACAGTTAACATGTCCAAAATGTTGTCGTAACACTCCCGAGTTTGCTGTCTCAGTTCATGTAACGCACTGAGCGAGACACTTAGGTCTTCCGATTCGTAAACTGTATCATCGAAATTTCCGGAAAAAATTTTGCTCCAACACTTTTCTTGGCACATCGTCGGCACTTTCTCCCAAGACTTATGTAGCAAACAAACTGCATCTTTAAGGGTGAGACTCTTGATGCATTTTTGAACGTCGTCCTTCTGATCAACCATCAACGACAAAACGTGAGCTAAAAGACTCCTCCTGTATTGCAACTTGATCAACCTGATCGCGTTTTGGACAATCGGCTGAACTATACCAGTGCAATTTGGCGGTAGAAACATGGTGAAGATCTCGCTGTTTTCGCTTATAAATTCTTCCCTCATTGCAATGACTTGGGGCATTGCAGATTAACAATAACGCCTTCTCCGGGAGACTCCGACTTTTTAAAAATGTTCTTACTTGCCGCAGAAAGGAATAATGAAACCATTCTTTGAGGATCTGCGGCGCCATCCGGGTGTTGGGACTAGAGGTGTACTCCACTGGCAAGCTGGCATTTTCAAATTCCCTTGGGTTTTTAGATTTCCCAACTACTAAGAGTTTCAGCTTGTGAGTGCTGTTACTGTTAGTGCAAGCCAGAAATGTCAATTGTTCTTTGCTTAATTTACTGCCTGTTCCCACTATTTTGTCGGGTAATATTTTCCAGAAAAGTCCCGAACCATCAGCGTTGTAGATCTGGGTGGGAAGAAGACCGTTTTCCCGAATTGTTTCCGACAGATTTCTGACGAATGGAGTTACAGTAGATGTCTTGTTCAACAGGTCTTCGGGGCAGATTTTGAGATGCCGCAGTCCGTGTCTTTTCTTAAAATTTTCAATCCATCCCCTGCTCGCCACAAAAGTGTCTCTGCCATAGTGTTTCTGGAACAACTGTCGCCCTTTTTCCGCCAAAATTTCATACGACATTCGCACGTGATTATCTCTTTGTTTAACGAACCAGGAATACAGCTCGGCCTCCATTTCGGGATACTCGGCCTTCTTCAACGTTTTTCGGCTTCCTGGTCCCACATAACATTTCTTAAGGAATCTAAAAAAATTTTTATCAAGCGAGTGAGAAACTAAGAAAAAAAAATATTTTACCTTTCAATTTTCGCGCTGTTTCTCTTAATATCAGAGATTGCTGATGTGCCGACGCCGAATTCATGAGCTAATTTCCTCCCACTTATACCGCGTTTCAGCTTATCTAATATGGCGGCCTTTTGTTCTATCCGTAAAGTAACGTGTTTACGTTTTCCCCGTTGCATGCTTTTTCTACAGACAACAGTAACGGAAAAGAAAACAAGGTTAAAAGATACTGGAAACACAATGTTTTCTAGTAAAATATAAATAAGCCAAAGGAAAATCCATAATTAGATGGAAAATTTGGTGGATTCCAAACTTTTGTCACTGCAGTGTCGAAAACAGTTGAAAATACTGGTTGTTATGCAACAGGAAGTGGTGAAATATTTTTTACATTTAACTTATGTCAATTTCAACTTTTTTACAGTCTAAAACATCTAAACAAAATCTGAGGATCTTAATGACAGTCTGCAGGATAAAATTGTTGGGTTTAGAACACAACTTGGTTTGAGACTTCATGTTGTACTTTATAGTGATTTTACTTCATTATTATCACCTTTGAGGTAGTATGATGAGCTTGCGTTTCAATCTGACAAGTTTCTAGCTGATTGTATTCCCATAACTGAAACATTGGTACCACTGGATGAGAACTGTTGTCCATTCCAGCTTCTGGAGAATCTCTGTAGACAAAATTGTACAGGTTGAGGCTGTGGCTTCAGCTGGAACACACTGGTTCTATCAAGTTGATAACCCTGCCAATGGCATTTAAAAATTTTGATCATCACAAAACAAATTTGCCACAAAGGAACATATTTTTCTGTTTTGTAAAATAATGGTATTTTGTGGCAAATGAAAATTTTAAGACATATTGGTGGAGTTGCCGTTTTGATAGAATCAATGTGTATATGCATCCTTCTTCATTAAAATTGCTGACAATTTTTGAAAAACCAAAAAATTGATTTAAAAAAATATGATTTAGTTCAGACTGGTTTCGGTGGGTACTGTATCAATTTTAGCAACATATATATTTTTTTCATGTATTTTATACCTGTTCGAATCATCATTTTCGACTTTTACATAAACTTCTTCGGGTCTAATGAAAAACTCCTGGGCATCTCTTTCTAACTCTTCCGTATTATCCGATAGTATTTTAGGGAGTTCTATTTGCTTGATAATATTCTCAATAGTGTTTTCGTCTTTGGTGTCGCATTCTAAGCTCATATCCTTTTTATTATCGGTACATATGCTTGTAAACTCGAAATAAGTTTTTAGGAGAGCGTGGCAAGACAAACATAACACAGGATTTTGGGTGATGTTGAGATCCTATTTTAAAAATAAAGTCTAAATAATAAAAAAAAACAAGGTATCTCACAAAAATGTTTAATATAGAAATAATAAACTTATTAAAGCATTTCTTGAAATATCTTAACTACACAGGAAATTTCTTCTATGTGCACTAATGTCAATGGTAAAAACAAATGGTTTTCAATTAATCCTTATATTATTTCTTATCCGTTTTCTATCGTGATTCACAAAATATTTTTCTCATATGTAATAACTTTATACTTACCAATTCAGGAAAGTATTTATGAAACAATATCTTCAGCGCTGTTCCAACTTTACTTTCACTGTTTAAAGAGACAGAAGACTCGTAATCTACCAAATTTAAACATATTCTACACGCTGTATGGTCTTTCGATACGCTCATCTTTTTTTATATCTCCATTCACAGCCAAATAAATTTCTATCGGGTTAGAAGGGAAATCCTCTCCTGTGCTCGCAAATGACTTTATAACTTTTTCTGTATTTAGACAACGTGACTTTAACCGACTACATATTTTAAGGTTATCTGTGCAGTTTGTGCATATTACAGCATTCTGGTCTACGGCAGACAAATCCTACAACAAATCCACATCGATTTAACGTCTCAGTATTTTTTTTGGTCTCCGTTTTTTGATTTCTCATATGAATCATGCCGAAATGCAACTTACAGGCCTTAGCAAGAGGTGTACGATTGTTTCCGAGGTATTTTTGTCAATTCCTGAAAAGTCTTTGCTGGATTGATGACACAGACCACAAAACTTAATCCCGTTTTCAATTCCATTGTCCATTTTCACAAGAATCGTCAATTAAAAAAAATAATACAATACGTAAAATGTTTATAAACCATTTCTGTTTGTTCCAATTTGACAATTCTTCTTCGTCTGAGGTTTACAGTATGTCACATACCAATTTAGGTTATTAGTTGGGGTATTCTGTGGTAATGTCATAGATATTATGTAGAATGCAGAGCTTTGCAAAGATTTCAGCTAAGGGAGCTTGAAGCCCTAAACCCTTACTTTTGTGCATCAGTGTTTAAACGGATAAATATACCATATGTGAACTAAATTCTATTCTCCAAACGTAAAGAGAGGGGTGCATTAAGTGAAACAGATGCAGACGTTGCCGTGGAATTGCACAGATCCGAGAGTGCTACTTCCACAATCTGCTGAGTGGGATGTGCCCGTTTAGTGTGGCAATTGTATCCGTCTTATTCTATCCTTTACTTAGGTCTTACTTCCTTTCATTTTTCCTTGCTGGCTACTAATTTAGAAATACATACGGTATGTACTAAATATGCAATTTGAAATTGGGATTTTAAGTTTTTAAAAGCTCTTCAAGAGTTTTTGCATTTTGAAAGGGATGAAATTCCTCCATCAGTGCTTAAAGCCCTTTAAAAGAGCTTAAATTACTATATAAAGTGGCTTGAAGCTCATTCTTTAAATTACCAATTGTAAAGCACTTTTATAAAGTATTTTTTACACAGAAACAAATCAAAATGTTTTAAGATTTATTATATCTTAAGAAATAGTAAAATAATATTTAAAAAAACACATTAATTAACGAAGATAGAAATCTCGTTTTATTTATTTATCGTACAGTTTTTGATATTTACATATTTTTTTTCGCATCATGTAATCGTAACAAATTATTATAACACTTGATTATCATTGTCAACCTTGGTAAGCAAGCCAAACAATATCGATCCATTCACGTCATAGTCATTGTGTCTCTTGACAGACTCTCGATGAATCAGCATGTGCTTCTTCCAGCTGCTCTTACGCTTCGTTTTGAACGGACACGTCCCGCAGTCGTACATTTTTATTTTCGAGGGATCCCGATGAACCAGCATGTGCGAAACGAGCTGACTCTTCCGCTTGGTCTTGTACTGGCACAGCTCGCATCGCATCACCTCGCTCTGGTGACTCGACATGTGTCTCACAAGCTTTCTCTATGTTTCGTTTTCAAATTGCAAATTACACATTCGTACAGTTTCACTTCGGAAATATCCTGATGGATCAACATATGCTTCACGAGGCAAGACTTGTGTTTCGTTTCGGGTTGCAATCCGCACACCGGAGCATCTTGGCTTCGATTGTGCTTTGGTGGACTTTGGCGTGCAGCCTAAAGCTTGATCTGTGTCTTGTTTTGAATTCACATGCCTTGCACTCGTATACCTTTGCTGCTGAATGATCACGGTGGACCAGCACGTGGGCCCTCAAGCAGCCTATATACTTGACTTGTAGTCACACTCCCCACATTTGTGCATTTCTACTTCAGAGGTGTCTTTGTGGATCAATATGTGTTTTTTAAGGCTAGAAGCATATTTTGTTTTGAAGTTGCAAACTGTACACTGCATGTTGGCGATTTCCTGGTGGACCAACTTATGCGACTTCAGGCTAACTTTATATTTTGTCTCAAAATCGCAATCCTCACACTTATACATCTCCAATTTAGAACCGTCTTGGCGGTTTGAACTGTCGGAGTGAATCAGCATGTGCCTCTTGACGGTCGATTTGAATTTCGCCTTATAACCGCATAACTTGCACTTGTGCTTCTTTTGGTCCGACACATCCTAAAGAACAAATATCAAAGTACTGCCTATATATTTTGTTGAATATAAAATCCCAAATTTTGACATTATACACAGAGCGACAAATCAGGTGAGCCAAAAACAAGGGCAAGATAACAATGAAAGTGAAAAAAATGGACACTTGTAATCTAATGACATATGAGATATCAAAGTTCGAGTTTTTATATACAACAAATGCTATTTCCAGAGAATGACATGTTATTTACCTTTGACAGAGGTTCATCGAACTGAGTTTTAGTATCTGTTTCGTAACTTTTAGGCTCATGGCATTCATATGATTGTAATACTGGCTTTGGTTGAGAACTATTGACAATTGCAATTTCAGAAGTATCTCTATAGACAATACTTTGAAGGTTAACATTGAGGTTGTAGTTTGTTTCAAACACGCTATGTTGAAACGATGCAATGTTTGCAATTTCTGCCGAGGTTAATTCAGAATAAGGTTGGAAACTCACGTCGGCTACTCTGAAAATTTTTTTAATAATTAATTTTTATTACTATATTTTTGCAACAGAAATAAATAAAATACTTATTTTACCTGTTAGACCCTTCATCATTTTCTACCGTCTCTGTTTTAATGCAAACTTCTTCCGATATAATATATTTTTGGTCATCTGTTACGTCATTTTTACATTTCAGTGTGTTTAGTGACACCCTTTCAGGAATTACTGTTTGTTCAATTTGTCTCATATTGCTCTCCGTTTTTATTTCACATTCTTCACTCGTATTGTCTTTACTATTCACACAGTCTCTCATAAAGTTGAGATAAGTTTGTAAGATTGAGTGGCAGGGTAAACATATCACTGGATTCTTGCAGATGTTGAGATCCTATTTAGAAGAAAACTTAAGAGATTTGGAATTTATCAAGAAAAGGTCAACAACTAATGAAGTTCTAGGATATCAATAAATCAAACAAGAGTTCTTGCAAATCATTAAACCAAAAAAAGGAGAAATAATTTTTTCTGTATATAAATAATTCAGTTTTACTTAATTTTTAAAGTACCAGACTCTTCTAAAATTCATAATAGCTACCCTCATCGCTGCATCTTTTAGAATAGTACAAAATCATTGCAAAATAGTTTTCGACACTTCCATAACCAACTTTTAATACACATGTAACAAAAATAAACGTGTTTTAGCACGCTTTCAAAGTTGTAATGGAAATAATAACCAAAATAACGTCAACATTCAAATACTCACCAGTTCAGGGAAATACTTGAAAAATAATATACTGATTGATGTTCCACTTTTACTGTCATCATTAAGATAGATGCAAGACTCGTAATCTATCAGCGTCAAACACAACCTACAAACTGTGTGGCCTTTTGGTATATCATCCTTTCTTATATCTTCATTTATGATCAAATAAACTTCTATCAAATCAGTGAATAAATTACCCTTGCTACTTGCAAAGGACTTTATAATGCTTTCAGAATACAAACAGCGTGACTTTAACTGACTACAAACTAGGAGGTTGTTTGTGCATCTCACGCAAATTACGGCATCTTGGTTTATGGCGGATATATCCTAAAACAAATCCATATGGGTCGAACATGAAGTCGTACTTTTATTTTACATTACGTTACTGTAAGATTGTTTTTATTTTTGATTCCTCATACGAACAAACGCGAAAAGCTACTCACAGGCCTTAGGAAAAGGTTTACAATTGTTTCAGAGGTATTCTGGTCTATCTTTGAAAAGTCTCTGCAGGGTTGATGGCATAGGCTGCAGCATTTAATTGTATCCTCGTTTACGGTTTCCATTTGTACCCAAATTGTATTTATATAACGATAACTCAAATTAAATTATTATTATTTGAGGAAAATAACATAAATTCTCAACAAACCATTTTTCAGTTTTCAGCTACATAGAGAGTGAAGTTGCAGCTATTTACAAAGCACGGAATACAAACCCTAGACGGGAAGGGTTACTCAGAGGATCCCGAGATGGTCTTAGCGTTTTCGACTTACTGTTCAAGAGCAATCTGTAAGTGTCCTCGGTAAAACATTCCTATTAAATAATAATCATAAATTACACTCACTCGTAAGTCTTCATTGTATTCAGAACTCCAACAAAATAGCAACTTTCGCAACTGTGTAATGATTTCATCTCTATTTTGCCAGATGGTGGTTAGCATTCTTCTCACAGTAAAACCAATCATTATGCAGGTACAATCTTAATTTAAGCATTTCAAATCAAATTATTTCGTAATTTACCTTGGGTTCACAGAACAAAAACTGTCACCACCTACCATTATTTTAACCAATCAAATTTAAACCTCAGGTCCCCCACCACCAATCTGTGGTCTGAGATTTAAATTTGATTGGTTACAATGGCCGGCAATAGTTTTTGTTCCGTGGAACCCAGGAAAAAGGCATACCATCGTGTTTCGTGTTTCACTTTCAGTTGACATGTAAATAAATGAGTAAGTAGCCTCTCTTTGTCCAAAACAAATATGATTTGTTTTGGTAAAAAGGCATAATCTAGGACTTTTTTTGAATATATCCATCTCAATACTGAAAAAACGATTACATATACATATCTACACAATAGAACAACTGAATATCTCAAAAATCAATATATTTGACTATATACATATTAATACACGAAAAATTAATATGCAACATAAAATAAAAACTGTAATATAAAAAAGTTCAAGTAAATATATTAAGTTTATTGCAGTAATTTTATTAACACTTTTGTGAGCAAAACAGTTTACCAAAAAGGGCAAATGTATACTCAACACATTTTATGCATGGCCACTAAGAACTTCAGTTAAAAAAAAATATTTTTTTATCGTTAGTACTCCATATATGCACATCCTTTCACTGAGTCTTCAGTTCAGTGCTTCATACCCTTTATAAATTCAACAAACGACTTCTCATAGCTACTTTCTGCTTTGCACTTTTCAACTTGTGTCCCAGAAGCAGCGTCAGCGGATCCTTTACACGCTGCTTCGTTCTTAGACGACATGTACCGAGATCGTAAAACTTCAGATATACTGTGGGACAAGATGTGCTCCTTGATGCTCCTGTCACTGACAGTAACGAAGTCGCAGCTTGTGCATTGGTACTTTGCTACTCCGCGATTATTAACGACAATTCTGCAATGAAGGAAGGCGTGGCTTTCAATGTCTTCCTCACTAGTCGCCTCGTACTCACAGATTTCACAATGGTACTTTGACTCTTGGGTAACACTTGCATTAATTCTGGTCTGTTTTTCAGAGATCATTATCTGATCATTACCACTATGCTGGGTCAACTTTTTTTCCTCGGAAATAGCGTCCCGTATTAACTCGTGATTTTGGAATCTTACTTCACGTTTCCGGCTCTTTTCGTTACGTGTTTTGTGAGGTTTATCGCTTCCGACGTGAAGTAACACGTGATTTTCCATGTCTTCCTTGAAAACTGCCTCGTATTTACAGATTTTACAGCGGTACTTTGGCTTTTCAGCGACTGCCGTTAAAATTGTTCGGATTTACTATCAACACCCCACGAGTAAGGTCATGGGTCGATTCGTAGCTTTGGAGGTCTCTTTCCGTAGCTGTCTGGTACCCACAGATATCTGCATTTGGTTGAATATGTAGCAAACCAGAGTCGGATTGGACACGGTGAGATGATACATGTTGATCAAAATCTATCTTGGTACTGTTGTGATAATCACAAAATTGGCAAAGATACTTTGTCTCTTCCACATCATTTTGAGAGGCTTCCTCATTAACCTGATTTGAGTCACAAGATTCTCGAATCCACTCCACAGAGTTTTGGTGAACTAAAATATGTTTGCGAAAGTCTTCCTCGCTAACTGCTTGGTACCTATACATGTCACATACGGGTGTTATTGTGGCTTTCTTATGGGTCACTGAGTGTTTCTTAATATAAGCCCTACGCGACGTCCTGTAGCTACACATCTCACAAGTATACATTTTAACATTAGCATACTTATTTTGAGCTTCTTGCTCCACCTCGAACCTACGCTTACTTTCCGTTTCGTACTCACTGTGGTAAGGAGCTGCTGTAGTGGTATTTTTAACTGGTTCTTCTCCTTTTGTCGTACGTATGGTCTCGTATTTGTCTTGCGTTATGGTCTCACGTGGATTTTGACTAGTACAACAACTATGACTACTTAAATTTCCATTGTTTCCTGTGCTGGAATTGGGAATGTCCCGGCAATACATCATGATCATTGTGGGTGTGGTCGTGGTGTTATCGTGAACGGAGCTTTTGTGAAAGAACATGTGGAGGGCGAGACTAAAGGTGCGCTGCGTAGTGTACGTGCAGTCCATACAGCGATGCAGTGCTTCCGATTCTGAGTAAGTGGTGTTCTTGGTACTTATGCATTTAATGCAGTTATGGGTACCAGCTATCATTGATAGGCTAGCCCTAGGCTGAGAATCTGACCTGCAAACAGTAAATTATTAAATCAAATAGAAACATTTTGAAGTTCTAATGATCACCTGTTCAAAATTTCTTCTTCTAGTTTGATATTCACTTGTTCGGGTTTAACGTCCATTTCTAAAATTTCCAAGTCATTCTCAGCTTTTAAACTGTCTACCGCCAGATGCAGACAATTACTTTGTTCATTAGGACACCTTGTATTGTCTTTAGTTTTGATTCCGTGCTCTCTCGAACATGCCTCCATGAAGTCAAAATAACCTCGAAGAATGTAGTAACAGCATAAACACATAGCGGAGTCTTCAATGATTTCGAGGTCCTATCAAGAAAAAGCTTGTTACACACAAAAATTTTTTTTTAGTACTTACTAATTCCGGAAAGTATTTGTCCAATAACGCTCTTAAAGGTACCCCATCGATTGTCTCTTCGCCTAAAGAAACACGTGAGTCATGTTTCATTACTTTGAGACACAGACGACAAACGGTTTGGTCCTTGTGGAGGAAGATCTTTCTTTTTGCACCCGATGTTTGGCTTCCTGGCCTCGAAATAGACTTCCCTTATGTCCAGCTTGGTTTCACTGTTCAGCCGTTTGAAATAATTCACGTACTCTTCCGTATACGAACAGGACCTCTTGAAGTACGAACAAATCCTGAGGTCGGCTTTGCAGGCATCGCAGACTATGGGGTCTTCTCTGTTTACAGTTAGCGGACACTAAAACATAATAATAGCACAGACAGCATAAAATTTTGTAAAATGCGTGTGATTTTCATCAATACAATACTGTGGGGCCTTTTTCATAAACTTACATGTCTTAAGGATAGTTTTCGCTATTATTTCCTTAATATCGCCTGCAATTTTTTGGTAATCAGTGACGCAAGTTGAACAGAAGCTGCAAAGCTTGATTTCTTCATTATCAGTTTTCATCATTGGACTTGCACACGGAAACAACTGTTATGTTTGGATAAAACGTATATTTTTGCAAAAGTATTTGATATGTATTTATAAAACTAACAACATAACCTATATAATCTAAAGCACAGAATTATTTCTAATATGTAGTGGGATTTTCCAATGACTGTCACAGTATGTTGCATTAGTGATCCAATGATGAACGAATCTTCATCACAAATGTGAAATCTTAATTTGGAATTTTAATTTAGATTGATTTTATATAAATATCAATCTAATTCTCGTAATTCCTTATCCGAAGCCTAAAAGAAGATTTAGAAAGATGAAAGGAAAGTCGGTCAATAATCTCTTTCTCAACTTTGTTAATAAAACACACAGAAGCAGAAGAATAAATAGGGTTGGAATTAACAAGGGTACCTGTGTCCATTGTTTACTTAATTGTTTAAATGAAATGATGACAAAGTTTTGTAGTTTCCCGTTTTATTTAAAAAAGATCTGTTAGAGGAGGTTCTGTAAATAACAACAACTACGGCAATATATCATAGAAACCAAGACGTTCAAGTTTCTTGTATCCTTGTAAGGACAAGCTCATGGAATTTCTGATTAATTACAAGCTATGGAAATTCAAGAGGAAGAAAAAGTTATACCATGTATACTGTGCCCTAAATCCTGTGGAACAGACTGCCAGCTAATAGACGATGGTACAAGAAAGATCATGGCGATGCTTCTTTTAAAACTCGTAAGTTTTAATATACATAAAATATTTTATTTCTACATACACAAGATTTAAATAGTTTATTTGTATATAAAAGTTGTATTCTACATTTATTTAATATCTATCAGAAATAAATATGTAAGACCAAATTTTTAATATTATTTGTTACAGGATGTTGACGAAAATGGACCACAATCGATATGTAATCTTTGCATAAATAACCTCAAAACTTGTTTTGATTTTAAATCGTCTGTTCTGTCTTCTCTCTATTCTGTTAGATCTCCAACACATAGGAGCAATGAGCTAGACCAATTTACTTCAATCACAAAGGAATACAGTAATAGGGATAGTCTCCTAAGTCTCACTATGTGTATCTTATGTAAGCAATTAGTAAATAAAAAATGCTCCATTTTAAACGATACCAAAAGAAGAACGTTTGTAAGGATACTGCTTGAGAAATATTTTCCTGAACTAGTAAGTACGTATTTCTGTAAGTTTCAAACAGTATTATGCTAAATATATCCTACAGTCATTTGTGTGCAGTTTTATATGTTTGTTTTATGACATTTTCTTTACAGAATTTAGAACCAGTTCGGGAATTTTCAGTTTGCGTTGCATGTGACAGCCCCCCTACAATCTTTTTATGACATCATGAGAAATTGGTCGGCAGTAAACATTTTTGAGCATAATACTCTAATGGCAAAGACAATTACTAATGGTGAAATCCTTCCACAGTTTGAGCATGATTATCGTAGGGACAGTGAATTCCTTAAGAGTGAAGTTCAAGATGAGGTAACAGAAGAATCCAGTTGAATAGAACTGAAATTGAAAGAATTCGATATTAAAAAAGAGGCGTGTGATATCACTGTGGATCAAAATGGTTACTAAAGGTAAAATATAGTTTGAGTCATACTTCTTGCATCTGTCGTACAGCTTTATCTATAATAATGTTTTATTTTTACAGACGAAGATAATGCAGTTCTGCCTCAGGTAGAAGATATCAAATGCAATACAGATTTACATCAGTCTTTAGATGAATTCGACCTTGACGATCATTTGAGCACCCTCACTAACATCGAAGTACCAAAGACGTCAAAATCAAACCACGTATCTCACATGACCACTGACCAGAATATTTTTAATTATTCGTTATATCTTAACCCAACCCAGACGACATTGTACGAGTGTGATAAATGTGATTACAAAGCCAACAATAAACAAAGCCTGACAGAACACATAAAGAAACATCAAGACAAATCGAACATACCGAAACATACCAAGATTTATCAGTGTGATAAGTGTGAAGTTAAAGTGAAATGTAAGGGGAGCCTTCAGAGGCACATGTCGACTCATCACAACATCCTCGAACTCACAATATATCAGTGTGAAAGATGCCAGTTTAAGACCAAATATAAGTACAACTTAAAGGAGCACACGCTGATCCACCTTGAATGTAGTGAAACAGTAGTATACCTGTGTGAGAAGTGTAACTATAAGACAAAGAACAAACATAACCTCAAGAGTCACATGATGACCCACCAGGATCCCTCCGAGGTCAAGATGTACGAGTGTTACAAGTGCGAGTTCCGAACCAAACGAAAGCATTGCCTAAAGGCGTACATGCTGTTGCACCCAACATCATTCGAGATGGAGCTGTATGAGTGTATGATTTGCGAATATAAGACGAAGTACAAACGCAACTTGATGTTGCACAAAGTAATCCACCAGGATCCTTCCAAAGTACGAAAGTATCAATGCGAAGTGTGCGACTACTGAAACCAAGTGGAAAGACCGCTTGAAGAAACACACGTTGGTGCACAAAAGCGATACAGAGACGCCGATGTACTCTTGCGACATGTGCGGATTTAAAACGAAGCACAAAGGTTACATCAAGTTGCACGCGAGGCACATGCACAAAGATGGCGAGGAGAAATCGTGCCGGAATAGTTCCGAGACATTAAATTACCAGTGCGATGTGTGCAAGTTTGTGACGAAACGGAAGAGCTCTCTTATAAGTCACATGGTAGTTCATAAGACCGACTCTGAGGTGGTGTTGTTTAGATGTAATGTATGCAAGTATAAAACGAAACGTAAGTCTGACCTGAAGAGGCACATGAGGCAGAGACACAAGTTGATGGATGATAAATTTGTCAGTGGAAATATAGAAGAGGGAATCAAGAGGTAGAGAGCGCATCTGGCGAAACTGGCGATAAGAAAAAAACAGTATACATCGCTATTCTTTGTAAATAATTTTAGTTCGAGCCTATAAGATCCCAAAAAACAACATGAACCTGAAAGGATGTTACAGACGAGGTCCCAACTGAACACATGATCTGGTCAGTAATCTGATTCAGGTTGACATTGCTTTTTGGGACACCGTATAATAACAACAGCTTTGAACAGACAGCATTGTTGTATTTGCAATTAGTTGTCAAATAAATCAATATGCCAGGAAAAATTATCACACAATCCACCTTCAGTAGTTTAGATAGTCAGTGGTGACAAAAAAGCTTTTAATAAAGGGTAATAAAATTTGTTGTTTGAGAGACAAAGTGCTGCCATGTATAACCTGTGATCTGTTGTCGCATAAATGAATCATATATTTTCGAAGAAGAATGGTTAATGAAAATATTTCTAATTTATATACTTCTGCTATCTGACAAATAGTAGCTGAAGCAACGCCAAACAGTTTTTCCTATTTTTATTTAGTACATTTTCTATTATTTTATTCTGTAATGGTATATTGCATCTATTTAAACCTTAATCTTAATAACATTAAAACAACCTGTAGTGTGTAGATGTTGCAAATTAGAGGGAAAAACAGGGTGAGAGTAAAAACTTTTGAACAGAATGCAATTATTTTATTCTCAATACTACAATGATGACTTCCAATGCCCATATTTTTATTAAGAAATATTGTCACTCCTTTGGTCTGCTCCTATCACCTATATTAATCGACTGACATCTTCAAAAAAATATCCACATCTGGCCTTACTAATGCAATTTTCTACGTGGATAATTTATATCAAAAGTACATTTTATACTTTCAAGATATACACACTAATGTAACTGTAATGGTAATTCATTGGCTAAAGGGAGGGGTTAAATATTGAATAGGTAAATGTTCATTACCACCTTTCTCCAATGTGTGAGACAGTCTTGGCAAACAAAAATGTGCCTTTTCCGACCCTGTATATTATTTTAGAAGTTTCCATGTGGTACCGTAAGCCGTTGAGTAGATATGTTGCATTTTATTTTGGACTTATATGGGACTTAAGACAACTCTTGTCTTTCGCCTTATAATCACGCTTCTTACGCTGATGAATACTGGTATTAGAATAGGTCTGATGAACAATCTTATCGTGCCGGTTCAACGAATACATATTTTTCGTCTTGTATTCACATTTGCTGCAACGATACATCGTGATCGCAGAGGGGTCTTGATGAGTCATCATATGCACTTTGAGATTGGACCTACGTTTTGACCTGTGCTCGCATTTGTCACACTGATACATGGTCACCTCGGAAGAAATCATATGAGACACAACATGCTTCCTCAGGTCAGATTTATATGTTGTCCTGTAGTCACATTTGTCGCACTGATGTACAGTGATTTCAGAAGGGTGTTGATACGCCATATGCTTCTTCAAATCAGACTTATACTTTGTCTTGTATTCGCATTTTCCATCCTTGCTTCATATTCACACTCGCACATGGTGATTTCGGAAGGGTCTTGATGAGTCATCATGTGGGTTTTAAGATGACCTTTCTGCTTCGCCTTGTAGTCGCATTTCGTGCACTGGTAGAAAGTGATTTCGGATTCGGCCTGGTGATTGACCATGTGCCTCGTGAGTAACGATTTACTCTTCGCCTTGTATTCACATTCGGGACACTGATAAATGACGACTTCGGACGGGTCTTGATGGCTGATCACGTGCCTCTTGATGCTTTCCTTGTGCTTTGTCCTAAAATCACATTTCTCGCACTGATACACTGTAACGTCAGAAAAGTCCTGATGGGTGACTCTGTGGCGTCTGAGATTGAATTCACACTTTGTCTTGTATTCACATTTCTCGCACCGATACATTGTAGCTTCAGAAGGATGTAGATTAGTCGTGATACGTCGGTTCATTTGAACCTTTGCCCTTGCCTTGCTGTCAACAACATTCCCCTGATTTGTTACTTCTGTGACAGTACTGTTTGTGGGTGAATTCAATTGATTTAAGTGGTCACCACAGTGGGATAAGACATTCCCTTTTGTTTCTGTTCCCTCATATTGACATGAATTTACTGTATCCTCTTCCAACCTGTAAAAAAAAACCTGAAATCAAATAACCAGTATGATAAAATGGTTTCTGTTTACCTCTTGTCACTGTCTCGCCTCCATTTTGAGGTGAATTTCCTCGGGTGTAATGATAAATCCTTGTTTCTGTGGACTGTGAATTAAAGAATGTTCATTGAATTTGGTTCTGCTGTCTTGATTCCCAGAAAATATATTGTCTACTTCAAAGTTTTTGTCATCACACTCTTGTTTTAGTTCAAACTGTGAAATCAAGTTGAGATCAGTAGGATTATTGCTACTCGGATCTGTTAACCCAGTATTTCTTTCAACGTTTCGTCTGATGTCCCACCAGTTATTCATGATTTTAAAGAAAGTTTTTAGGGGTACTTTACACGACGCACAAACTGATAAATCTTAAGCGGTATTTGGACTCTGAAAAATTTGAATATTTGTTTGGTTAGGATAGTCATGAAAAGCTGTTAGAGAACTTAAAAAAGAAAAATTTTATCTGACAACATGCAAATACTTACTAATTCTGGGAAATATGTATTTAATAGCTCCGTTAACGATATATCAATTTTATTTTCAATTGATGAGGTAAACAAGTCATAAGTGGTTGCAGACTTCACACATAAGCAGCAAATGGTGGCAAACTCAGGCAGACTGCATGAATTTCCAGGTGGAAAAGACAGGTCCAATTTAGTATTGTCCTTATCGCTCGCAATATGATTGTTCAAAGACAGACATGAGGATTTAAATTCGAAACAAACCTTAAGATTATCAGCACACTTGTTGCATATCATTGACTGTCCATCGTTTTGAAGATCCTAAAAGAGTTTATGAAGATTTTACACATTGAAATTTTAAGTTTCAACATAAAAAATATGTTTGCAACGTTAGTTTAATAAATTAAACTTACACACTGTAAAAGGAGCAACGCTATCATCTTCGACGCACTGTCATCTATTACTTCACAGCTTGTTTCACATGGTTCAAAGCACAGTGCGCACCCAACAATTTTTTTTCTCGCCTTGATATTCCATGACGCTTGCAGAAATTTGATATAGTATAGCGAGGTTGTGAGCAAGTAAACCAAGACTCCTCTTTTTTGCATTTAAATTCACAATAACGACATAAACAACTGTTAGACCATACTTACATTAACTTTTCAAGTTTTTGTTTCAAATTAAAAAATAAGATGACTTAGAAATTTCCTATATTCTTGTCAGTTCATTAATAATTGAATGCATTCTACATGGATAAAATGTTTTACAAAGGTTTAAAATAATATGGTCAGGTTGTCCTAAGACCATCATTACTTTCATGAGATTTTGTTTTGTAAGATATAGTTATAGTTTCCAGTTTACATTCTGATTAGTTGCTAATTTGTAAATATACTTAAATCAAGCCTTGACCAAAATAGTTACAGCTTAAATTTTATCAAGCAAGTAATTGACGTTTTAACTTGAGTTCGATAATAATTTACCACAATGCTTAACCTAACTTTTTCTTCCGTCACTCATGGATCCAGAATTTGTTATTCCGTTTTGGGTTTGGTGCTCTGGGCAATATTGTTTTCTTCTTCATTGCCGTCAATCATCCTTACTGAATTTCACACAGAACTTACAAAAAAAAAATAAGAATGCATATTAATTGGTTGAAAATTATAGAACTTTTCTAACAAAAATTAATCAATGAACTTAAAACACAAAGGTATACGTAAATATCAATAATACAAGTATGTCCATCTAAAGTATTTATTTTACATTTTACAAATTACTTCTAGTAACATATATGTCTCAATGTCTCCTAAATGGATATTAACTATTAAGTTTCGAATTGTTTTCTTGTGTATATTACTATTGAAGATGTAAGTGTATTCTTCATAAAAGTTACACCTCAATGCTGGTTTGTCCAGTGCTTCTCAAAACATTCTTTATGCTTCGTATTAAATTTGCTTATTTCATATTGATGCTCACAACTTCACAAAGGTCTTGATAAAATCATTTTATATGTGCCAGAGATTCTAGACACCTAAACATAATTGATTTCAGATGATTCTGGTGGGTATTAATATAATTTTTCATATGGATAATTATTTCAAGACTTCCAGTTCAATGTTTCGATTTTTAAGCTGGAAAGTCACTGTTTGTCATTCATAGATCGTTATTTGTCACTGTGCATTTTTGCAGATAGATTTTGTGTTTCCTCTTACGTCCACATTTACCACAAGACTCTTGATGAGCCAACATAAGTTCGTATGTTATTCTTTAGCTTAATATTTCTGAGACTGATGCATTGTGTCAGACATGCAATTTAATACATCTTTATTTTGGCATGGTAGTTGTCACCGAATTATATTTAAGGACATTACAAAGTCACAATCACATATAACAATTCCACTTGAAATCAACAATATTTTGTATTCCATCACACTTTTTGTACTGACATTCAGCCCTTTCTATGCTGATCCATCAATCATAATGGTACTGACAGGTCAACAATTTCAGAAATCAATTTTGCTTTATCATATAATCACATCTTACATTGATACACATGGCTTTAGAAGAGTTCTTATAGGTCAGCATAACCAACGTGAGACTAGATCCGTTGTTTTTTCCTCATATTTATCACACTGATTAGATAAGATTTATTCTGACCTGTGTTCACATCTATGACATGGTTTTGAGGACCTTTCAGCTTCGCCTTGCAAGGTGACCTTTCTGCTTTGTCTTGCAATCATTTACCTTACATTAACAAACACTGATGTCCGCATGGGTCTGATGAACAGTCAGATCATGCTGCTTGAGGCAATACTCACGTTTTGCCTTGTAATTACATTTATTGCACGGGTACACAGTGTACGTTAGAAGAATCCAGATGACATGCCATGTGCTTTTTCAGGGTACATGTATACTTTGTCCTATAGTCACATTTGTCACACTTATATGTAGTAACCTCGGAAGAGTCTTGATGAGACACCAAATGCCTCTTCAGGTAAGATTTATACTTAGTCTTGTATTGACATTTTTCACAGTTGAATATAGTGACTTCGGACGGGTTCTGATGACTTATCATGTGGGTCTTAAGGTGACCCTTGTGCTTCGCCTTATAATCACATTGCGCACACTGATAAAGGGTGATATCAGGATGAGCTTGATGAACAAGTATATCATGGTGCTTCAGGCGAGACTTACGTTTTGCTTTGTATTCGCACTTGTTGCATTGATACATAGTGACCTCGGACGGGTCCCGATGGGTGATCATGTGCTCTATGAGGTTAGGCTTACGCTTGGATTTATGCCCGCATATGTCACACTGGTACATGGTCGCATTAGAAGAATCCAGGTGTGATGCAATATGCCTCTTTTGGGCGAATCTATGCCTTGTCGTAGTCACATTGGTCACACTTATACATAGTGACCTCAGAAGAATCCAGATGAGATGTGATGTGCTTTTTGAGGTAAGATTTATACTTTGTCTTGAACTCGCATTTGTCGCAGTCATACATGGTGACTTCGGAAGGGTCTTGATGAACCACCATGTGGGTTTTGAGGTGATTTGTCTGCTTCGCCTTGTAATCGCATTTGGTGCACTGATAAAAAGTGATATCAGATTCGGCTTGGTGTTGGACCATATGCCGATTGAGCATGGATTTATGCTTCGACTTGTACGCGCATTCGTGACACTGATAAATGGTGGGTTCCGGTGGGGTCCTTGCATCTTGTTAAATGCCTCTTGATACTTTCCTTATGCTTCGTCCTAAATTCACATTTCTCACACTGATACATTATCACTTCAGAGGGGTGGCAGTGAGTCAACATATGGCGTTTCAATGTAGACTTTGCCCTTGTCTTGAAGTCACAAACTTTACACTGAAAAATATCTTCCTGCGTCATCTGCTTTAATTGGTCATCAAGGTTGGGTGAGGTGTCCACTTTTGTTTTCGTTCCTTCATACTGACATGAATCAACTGTATTCTCTTCTAGCCTGTGAAATAAACATATAAAAAAATTGAAATGAAATAAGCAATATCAAATTATCTCTGTTTACCTTCTGTAATCGTCTTGCTCCATTTTGAGCTCAACTTCCTCAGGAGTAATGACAAATTCTTGTCCTTGTAGATTTAAAGGACTAAATAACTTTGTAGTTTCAGAGCATTCATTTAATGTGGCTTTGCTATCTTCATTCCCAGAAAATATGTCACCTACGTCAGAGTCTGTGTCGACAGGCTCACGCTTTACTTCAAACTGTGAAATCAAGTTGTGATCAGTATGATTCTCGGTAATCGGGTATGCCATCACATTGTTTCCTTCAATTTTTTGTCTGATGTCTGACCAGTTATTCATAGCATTAAAGAAAGCTTTTAAAGCTTCATTACACGATGCACAAACTGATAAATTTTGTGTGGTATTTAGACTCTGAAAATTTGGAATATTAAATTTGTTTAGTTGGGCTAGTATTTATTAATCACTCAAATGACAATTTGTACAGGAAAAACTACTGAAGAGCTTAAAAAAAGAAAATTTTCATCTGACAACATGCAAATACTTACTAATTCTGGGAAATATATATTTAGTAGTCCCTCTAACGATACATCAATTTTATTTTCTATTGATGAGGTGGACAAGTCACAAGTGGCCGCAGACTTCCTACATAAGCAATAAATAGTGGGATACTCAGGTAGACTGCATTCATTTCCAGAGGGAAAAGAGAGGTCCAATTTAGTATTGCCCTTCTCGCTTGCAAATGAATCAAGATGATTCTCCAACGATAGACATGAGGATTTAAATTCGAAACAAGTTTTAAGTTTATCAGCACACTTGTTGCATATCTTTGACCGCCCATCTTTTGAAGATCCTAAAGTTGTTTATGGAACAGATTTTACACATTGACATTCTAAGGCTTAACATAAAAAATATGTTTACAATGTTGAGAACTTACATGTTGTAAAAGAAGCAACGCCATCATCTTCGACGCACTGTCATCTATTACTCTACAGTTTGTTTCACATGGTTCAAAGCACAGTGTGCATACAATCATTTTTTTCTCGTCTTGATATTCCATAATGTTTGCAGAAATTTGATTTAGTATTGTGAAAGCAAGTAAAGCAAGATCCAAGTTTTTCTGCACATGAATTCGCAATAACAGCACAGAATTTTATTAAAGCCAAGCCCTTACCAAAGCAGTTACAGTCTAAATTATCTGAGGCAGATAATTGATGTTTATTAAGTCCTGCTCAACAATAAATTCTTATATTAATACTGCTTAACCTTACTTTTTCTTCTCCTACTTCGTACTCACAGAATTATTATACCGTTTTCGGTTTGCTGTTTTACTAGAAGAATGCCCTCTGTATATAGTACGTAATAATTTCTTCTTCTTTTGCCATCGTCTTCCGTGCTGAATTTCATTCATTTAAAAAAATTGGACAGTGCATTCTTGTGAGCTCGAGTTTCTAAATTAAGTGTTAGATCCGACAGTTTCAACAAGAAGTATTTCCTTTTTTGTATGTTTACAGTTAGAGTGAAATAAAACACCTTGCTGGTAGATCCACCGCTTCATTTAAGTTTTCGGATCCACATTTTAATTTTTGGAATTCTTAAGTTTATATATCCTGTGGCTGGTTGTAAATTATGGAACATTGGTAACAAGTAATTTATGAACATAACACACAAACATATAGGTAAATATAAATAATAGGACTATGTCGATCTAAAGTATTTATTTTACATTTTACAGATTACTCTTACCAAAGTTAATGTCTGAGTTTATTTATTAAGTTGTGAAAAAGATGTAACTGCGTTTATAACAGTTTAATTTCAATACTAATTCATCCTTTCTGCTTTGTTTTGCAATCATTTCCCTTACATTAACAAACAGTGACGTCAGCATGGGCCTGATGAACAGTCAGAGTATGCTGCTTGAGGGAATACTCGCGTTTTGCCTTGTAATCACATTTGTTACAAGGATACACAGCAACCTCAGAAGAGTCCAGATGATAGGCTGTGTGCTTTTTCAATGCATATTTATACTTTGTCTTATAATCGCATTTCCCACACTTATATGTAGTGACCTCGGAAAAGTCTTGATGAGACACCATATGCCTTTTCAGGTAAGATTTATACTTTGTCTGGTATTCACATTTTTCACACTTGAATATAGTGACATCGGACGGATTCTGATGACTTATCATGTGGGTTTTAAGGTGACTCTTGTGATTCGCCTTATAATCACATTGCGCACACTGATAACGGGTGACATCGGAACGGGCCTGATGAACAAGTATATCATGCTGTTTCAGACGAGACTTACGTTTTGCCTTGTATTCGCACTTGTTGCATTGATACATAGTGACCTCGGATGGGTCCCGATGGATTATCATGTGCTCTATAAGGTTAGGCTTACGCTTGGATTTATATCCGCATATGTCACATTGGTACATGTTCGCACTAGAAGAATCCAGGTGAGATACAACATGCCTCTTCAGGTCATATTTATAATTTGTTCTGTAGTCACATTTGTCACACTTATACATAGCTACTTCGGAAGAATCCAGATGAGATGCAATGTGCTTTTTGAGGTAAGATTTATACTTTGTCCTGAACTTGCATTTGTCACAGTCATACATGGTGATTTCGGAAGGGTCTTGATGAATCACCATGTGGGTTTTGAGGTGATTTGTCTGCTTCGCCTTGTAATCGCATTTGGTGCACTGGTAAAAAGTGATATCAGATTCGGCTTGGTGTTGGACCATATGCCGCTTGAGCCTGGATTTATGCTTCGACTTGTACTCGCATTCGTGACACTGATAAATGGTGGGTTCGGGGTGGTCCTTGCATCTTGTTAAATGCCTCTTGATACTTAATTTATGCTTCGTCCTAAATTCACATTTCTCACACTGGTACATTGTTACTTCGGAAGGATGACAGTGGGTCAACATATGTTGTTTCAATCTATACTTTGCTTTTGCTTTGAAGTCACAGACTTTACACTGCAAAATATCTTCCTGCGTCATCTGCTTTAATTGGTCATCAAGGTTGGGTAAGGTGTCCACTTTTGTTTTTGTTCCTTGGTACTGACATGAATCAGCTGTATTCTCTTCCAATCTGCGAAATTAACATTAAAAAAAATTGAAATGGAATAACCAATATCAAATTATCTGTTTACCTTCTGTAATCGTCTTGCTCCATTTTGAAGTGAACTTGTTCAGGAGTAATGACAAATTCTTGTCCTTGTAGATGTAAAGAACTGAATGGCTCTGCAGATAGAGTATTTAATGTGGCTCTGCTATCTTCATTCCCAGAAAATATGTCGCCTACGTCAAAGTCTTTGTCAACAGGCTCACGCTTTACTTGGTATGATTCTTGGTAATCGGGTATGTCATCACACTATTTCCTACAACGTTTCGTCTGATGTCTGACCAGTTATTCATAGCATTAAAGAAAACTTTTAAAGCTTCATTACATGATGCACAAACTGATAAATTTTGTGTGGTATTTAGACTCTGAAAATTTGGAATATTAAATTTATTTAGTTGGGCTAGTATTTAATAATCACTCAAATGACAATTTGTACAGGAAAAACTACTGAAGAGCTTAAAAATAGAGACATTTAATCTGACTACATGCAAATACTTACTAATTCTGGGAAATATGTATTTATTAGCCCCTTTAATGATACATCAATTTTATTTTCTATTGATGAGGTGGACAAGTTACAAGTGGCTGTAGACTTCATACATATGTAACAACTAGTGGGAAACTCAGGTATATTGCATTCATTCCCAGAAGGAACAGACAGGTCCAATTTAGTGTTGCCCTCGCTTGCAAACGAGTAAATATGGTTCTCCAAAGATAGACATGAGGATTTAAATTCAAAACAAGTTTTAAGATTATTAGCACACTTGTTGCAGATCACTGACTGCCCATCTTTTTGAAGATCCTGAAATAGTTTATGAAAAAATTTTTACACATTGCAATTGTAAGGCTTAACCTAAGAATAATGCCTGCAATGGTAATTTTATAAATTCAGACAAAAGCATTACACACATCTCAGTATGGAGTATACATCTGCCATATTCTGAGCTGCGCGAAGTTGCGTTAAATAACGTCTAAATTTTATTATAAAATGCAGCCAGTTGAAAAAAAGGTCCCCAATGTAAGTAACAAAAAAAAAAAGAAGGAAATTAAAAAGACGAAACTGAAAAGAACCACTCAACACTGTCATCTAATTAATTTACAGTTTATTTCACACGTTTCGTTTAAAGCACAGTGCGCAACCCAACAATTTTGTTCTCGCTTGATAATCCATAACGCTTATGGAAATTTGATTTAAAATAGTGAGATTGCGGGCGAGTAAAGCATTTTCTCTTTCTGCATATGCTCTCAATAACAGTATCTTCCAGCCCTAATTACGCCAACCTTTCAACAGTTTCCATTTCAGTTTGAAAAATAAGACAATTTACGGTTCTGTTATATTATTGTCACTTCATTAATAACTGAACGGATTCTCCTAAATGCTTACAACAGTCTTCTACAAAGTTAAAAAAACAATATAATCATTAAATGCTTGTTCTGTAGAACTTTCCACGCTTTTTAAGAGATTGTCTTTTGTGTAGCACTGGGTTGTAAAACGTGTAAAGTTTCACAGCTTACAGTTTGATTAATTGCTCAATTTGTACATACAATTATATTTAACTCAAAGTTTCTCAGGCAAGATAAGTGTATCAATTTTATTTAACTCGACTGAATGAAACAAAAATATATTACAAGACTTAACCTCACTCTTCCATTCTACGTTACCCACGGATTTATTACGTCTACCGTTTTCGATTCGCTGCTCTGGACCAATCTCTGAATAAGCTTTTCATCAAAAGCACAGTACCGAAAGCTGTGGTTCCAGGATTTCGATTCTTAATATTATGGAAACGATTTCCCTCACGAAAAAATTCACTCCCTTAAATTCCCATGGCGGTAAAGTATTCTTGAATACATTATGAATTTGATTTCATTTGAGAACTTGACTAAATTAACGTATACATATTTATATACCGTTAACTCTTGACCAGTAGCAGGGCCTTTTTATGTATGGCATTGATAAAATGCCATACATTCTCACATGGTTTCTCTAGTTGTATTATCATACAACTAGAGAAACCATGGCATTTATCATAGAGCTAGAGAAACCAAAGGCATTTTATCATAGAACTAAAGAAATCATGGCATTTTATCATAGAACTAGAGAAACCGTGGCATTTTATCACAGAACTAGAGAAACTATGGCATTTTACCATACAACTAGAAAGACCATGGCATTTATATAATAACTGGCAAATTAATGCATCAGCTGACTGAACTGATGTTTAATTCACAATACAGCCATAAAATATATGGTTCTTCACCATGAATCAGGTCTCTGAACCGATTTATAACTGGATAAATGTTAATACACCAGCTCATATGCATGATTATAAATTTTATATCCAACTGAGGTATTTATTTCATATTTTACATACTTAGTTTACATATCTAGATATTAATGTATAATATACAGGTCCTTTCCCCAAAAAAAACCCCCCACCCCCAAAAAACACCACCCCATAAATTTAAAAACCAAAACAGAGGGGCCCCCCCAAAAAAAAGAAGAGAAAACGAACCCCCCCCCCCCCCAAACACCAAACCCTTCCGGGAGCCCCCCCCCCCCCCCCCCCCCCCCCCCCCCCCCCCCCCCCCCCCCCCCCCCGGGGGGAGGAGAACGCGGGCGCCCCCCCCGCCCCCCGCCCCCAAACAGGGGGCCGACCTCGTGGGCGGAGGGCGGGCCCCCCCCCCCCCAAGACCCCCCCCCCCGGGAGCCGCCGCGCGGCGCCCCCCCCCGGGCCGAGGGCCGCGGACGCGGGGGCCCCCGCGGCGAGGCGCGAAGGAGAGAGAGGGGGGCGGCGCCCGAGAGCGCCCCAACCAAGACGGGCCCGGGGGGGGGGGGGGGGGGACGCCCGAGAGCGCCCCCCCCGCCCCCCCGGGGGCCGGCCGGGGAGGGGGGTAACGAGGACCCCCCCCCCCCCCGGGCCCCCCCCCCCCTGTGGGAATAGTAGAAGAAAGGTGCCTTTTTGGGGGGGGGAGGGCCGGGTTTTGGGGCCGGGGGGGTTTTTTGGGGGGGGGGGGGGGGGGGGGGGTGTTGTGGGGCCCCCCCGCTTTTGGGGGGGGAGGTGGGGAGGGGGTTGGGGGGGTTGCGTCGCCGTTTTGGGGGGGCCATAGAGTATTTTTTTTTGGATTTTTTTTAAATATTTTGGCAAAGGGGGAAAAGAGGGGAAAAAAAACCATGGAGAGAGGGGGGCCGGGGGGGGAGCGGGGGGGAAGCAGGAGGGAAGAAGGGCAGGAGGCCCGCCCGGGCGGCCCACCCAGCCAGAGGGGCCCAGGGGCCGCCCGGGCCCCCGCCGACGGGGGGGGGGGGAGGGGGGGAGCGAGGCGGGAGGGAAAGAGGAGGGGGGGGGGGGAAAGGGGGGAAGGGGGGAGGGGGAGAAGGGCAAGCGGAGGGGGGGGGGGGGGGGGGGGGGGGGGGGGGGAGGGGAGGGGCAGAGAAGAAGCCACCACAGGGAAGGGGGGGAGGGGGGGCCCCGGCCCCCGCCCCCCCCCCCCCGCGCGCCGGGGCCCAGCGACGAACCCGAAACCCCACCAACGGGGAAAAGAAACCAAAAAAAAAAAACCGGGAAGAAAGGAAAGAGGGAACGGGGAAAGACACAAACAAAAGGAGAAAGGGGGAGAAGGGGAAAAACACAAGCAAAAGGACCGGGAGAAGGGAGGAAGGGGGGGGGGGGAGGAGCGGGGGGGGGCACCGAAAGGAGAGTGGGAGGAAAGGAGCAAAAAAAGAAAACAACCCCCCCAAAAAAACAAAAAAAAAAAAAAAAAAAAAAAAAACAAGGAAAGACAAACACAAAGGGGAGAAAGGAAAGAGAAGGGGAGAGAAGGAGGGCGAAGGGCGGCCAGGGGGAAAGGCAGGAAAAATAAAAGGGAAAAGGGCCCCAAAGGACGACAAGAAAAATTAAGGGTTGAAAGAGAAAAAAGAGAATATGGGGAAAAAAAAAATAAAAAGAAAGAAAAGAGAAAAAAGGAAAAACAAGTCAAAAGAAAGAGGGGGGAAGGGGAAGGGAAGAAGCAACCAAAGAGGAAAAAGGGGGAAGGAGGAGGGAGAGGGCGGCAGCCGAGCAGGACAACGAGACCAGCAACCACAGAGCGAAAACAAAAACAAAAAACAAAACAAACAACAACCAAAGCGCCACACCAAAGAAAAAGAACAAAAGAAGCAAAGGCAAAACAGCCGGGGGGGAGGGCAGAGAGAGGGACAGAAGAAGCAGGGCCGGGGGGCCGGGGGGGAGGGGGCCCGGCCGCCCGGGGGGCCCGGCCCCGGGGGGGGGAGGGGGGGGCCCCCGGGCCGGGGGGGAGGGCGACGCAGGGGAGGACGCGACCCCCCGGAGGCCGCGCCCCCCCCCAACCGAGGACACCCCCCCCCCCCCCCCCGCCCCCCCGGGAGGGGAGGGCGGCGCGCAGGCCGGCGGGAGGGGGGAGGGGGGGACGGCGCGGGGGCCGGGGGGGGCGCGGGGGCCCGGAAGCGGGCCGGGCCCGGGGGCGGGGGCGCGCCCCCGGGCGCGACCGGCCCCCCCGCGCGGGCCCGCCGAGCGCCCCGAACCCCCCCCGCCCCGGGGGGAGGCGGAGCAGAGGGAAGCGGCCGCCCCCGGGGGGAAAGAGGGGAAAGAGGAAGGGAGAGAAGAAAGAGCAAAGAAAGAGCAACGAACCAAGGAAGAAGGGGAAGACAGAAAAAAAAAAAGAAACGGCAAAGGAAGGAAAAGACGGAGGCGAACCACGGAACACCAAGCCCCCCCCAGACCGACGGAGGCCCCCCAACCCCCCCCCCCCCACCCCGCCACCCACCCAACCCACCATTCCTTTGGGGGCACACCCCCCACAAACTTGAAAAGTGAGGACGAGCACAATTGCTTTCCCCGCGCCCCGCGGGGGCCGCGCCGCGGGGCCCCCGCCCGCGCCCCCGCTGGCGCGGCGCGGGCCCCGCCCCCGCCCCCCCCCCGCGCGCCCCCCCCCCTCCCCCCCCCCGGGGCCCCAACACCCCCCACACCCCCCCCCGGCCAAGGAAACCACAGCGACCGCCACCCCCCCCAACGAAGAGGGGACGGACGGCGCAGCGGCCAGGCGGCCCGGGGGCCGAGGGGGGGCCGGGGGGGGGGGGGGGGGGGCCCCCCGGGGGCGCGGGGGGGGGGGGGGGGGGGGGCCGGGGGGGGGGGGGGGGGCGGGGGGGAGGGGGGGGGCACCCGGGGGGAGGGGGGAGGCCCCCCCCGCCCGGGGGGGATTGCCCTCCTTTTCGGCCCTAGGAAGAGGATTTGGTTTTGGTGGCTTTGGGCGGGGGGGGGGCGGGGGGGGGGGGGGGGCCCGAGAAGACGGAAGGAAGGGGGAAGCCAAAGACAAGAACAAAAGTGAAAAGAAGCGGAAAGAGCCCCCCCCCCAGCAAGACGCAAACCCCCCCCCCCCCCCCCCACGACCCACCCGACCCCCCCCCCCCCCGGCGGCCAGGGGGGGAGGCAGGCCCAGCACCGCCACCGGGAGCACCCCCCGCCGGCCCGGAGGCCGGGAAAACCGCCGACCACACGGGAGGGACGGGGGGGGGGCGGAGGGAGACGGGACGGCGGAGGGGGAGCGGATGTTGTTGGGATCAACGAGGCCCGCGAAAACAACAACAGCCCCAGAAACCGCCAAGGAGGGAAACGGGGCCACAGGGCCCAGCGCAGGGAGAGCAAGCGGCAGCCCAGGGAACAAAACACACCCAGAAACCCCAAACCAAGGGCAACACAAAACAAAACCCCACGAAAGACAGCAGCCACCCAGAGCACGCGGGGAAAGCCAGAACGGGGGCGGGCCCCCGCGGGCGGCCAACCGGCCCCGACCGGGAGGCCGACCGGCGACGCGAGGGGGAGCGCGCGGCCGCCCGAGGGAGCCCCCCGGGCGGGCCACGCGCGGGGGGGGGGGGGGGAGGGGCCCGGGGGGGGGGGGAGAGGACCGCCCAAAGGCAGGGAGAAGCACAAGGCCCACCCCGCCGGAGCCCCCCCCCCCCCCACCCCCCCCACCCCCCCCCCCCCCCCCCGCGGCACGAGCCCCCCCCCCGCCCCCCCGACGGGGAGCCACCGCGCGCCCCCGGGAGCGGGCGCCCAGCCGCCAGCCAGAGGCGAGCCACCCGCCACCCGAAAGGGGGGGGAAAGGGGAGACCCAGGAGAAAGCAACACCCCCCCAGCACCCCCCCCCCCCCCACCCCCCCCCCCGAGGGGCCCACGCGCCGGGGAGGGGGACGGCCCGGGGCGGCCGAGGCCCGCGCCCCCCCCGGGAAAAGGGAGCAGCGGAAAGAGGGAAACACAACAAACCAACAGCGACACGACAGCGGAGGGGGGGCACCGCCGCGAGCCCGACCCCCCCAAGAGGGGAGGGAGGGGGGCCAGGGGGGGGGGGGGGAGGGGGAGGGGGGGGGGAGGGGGAGGGGAGGGGAAGGGAAAGGCAAAAACAAAACACAAAAAAAAGGGAAAGACGCAGGGGGGACCCAAGGGGAAGCGGGGGGGGGGGGGGGGGCGGGGGGGGGGGGGGGGGGGGGGGGGGGGGGGGGGGGGGGGGCCCGGCGGGGGGGGGGGGGGGGGGGGGGGGGGGGGGGGGGGGGGGGGGGGCGCGCCGGCGCGGGGGCCGACTCCCCCGCGGCCCCCGGCCGGACGCCGCCGCGAGAGGAACCCAGAGGACAAAGGAGCCCAGAGAACCACAAACAAAGGGGAGACCCCCCCACCCCCACCGGCCCCCCGCCGCCGGGAGCGGCCCCGGGGGGGCGCCCCCCCCGCCCCGCCCCCCCCCGCGGGGGGGGGGGCCCCGCCGGGGGGAGGCCCCCCCCCCGGAAGGCGAACCCCCCGGAAGACGAGAAACCCCCCCCCCACCGAAAGACACCCCCCCCCCGGGAGGGGGAGAGGGGGGGGGGGGGGGGGGGGGGCGGAGGGGGGGGGCAGGCCAGCCACAGACCCCAACAAGGAACCGACCACCCAACCGGCATGGGCCCGCGCACGGGCGGGGGGAACCGACCCCCAACAAGAAAACACACCCCCCCAGAGCAGAGGAGGGCCCCCAGAAGCGGGAAGAACCCCCAGGGAGCCAGGGGGGGGAGGGGCGAGGGGGGAGGGGGAAGAGGGGGAAGCCAAAAACAAAAAAAAAAAAAAAAAACACCAAAAACCCCCCCCCGCCCCCCGGCGCGGGGCGGGGGGGGGGGGGGGGGCGGCCGCGGCGGCCCCCCGCGGCGGCCGGCGCTTCCCCCCCCAAAAAACCAAAAAAAAAAAAACAAAACCCAACCCCACAACCCACCCCCCCGCCACCACGGGGCCAGCAGACAAGGGGGAGGGAGCCAACAGAAAACACCCCCCCAAAAAACAAACCCCCAAATTTTTGAGGACCCAACCACCACCCCCCCGGGGGGGGGAGGGGAGAAAGAGGAGGAAAGCGAGCAGGGGAAGAAAACCAAACGCACACCCCCCCCCGGGGGGGGGGGCCCCGGGGGGGGGGGGCCCCGGGGGGGGGGGGGGGGGGGGGGGGGGGGGGGGGGGGGGGGGGGGGGGGCCGGGGGGGGGGGGGGGGGGGGGGGGGGGGGGGGGGGGGGGGGGGGGGGGGCGGGGGGGGGGGGCGGGGGCCCCCCGGGGGGGGGGCCGGGGGGGGGGGGGGGGGGGGGGGGGGGGGGGGCCGGCGGGGGGGGGGGGGGGGGGGGGGGGGGGGGGGGGGGGGGGGGGGGGGGGGGGGGGGGGGGGGGGGGGGGGGGGGGGGGGGGGGGGGGGGGGGGGGGGGGGGGGGGGGAGGGGGGGGGGGGGGGGGGGGGGGGGGGGAGGGGGGGGTAAAGGGGGGGGGGGGGCCCCCTCGGGGGGGGGGGGGGGGGGGGGGGGGGGGGGGGGGGGGGGGGGAGGGGGGGGGGGGGGGGGGGGGGGGGGGGGGGGGGGGGGGGGGGGGGGGGGGGGGGGGGGGGGGGGGGGGGGGGGGGGGGGGGGGGGGGGGGGGGGGGGGGGGCGGGGGGGGGGGGGGGGGGGGGGGGGGGGGGGGGGGGGGGGGGGGGGGGGGGGCGCCCGGGGGGAAAACACCAAAAACACCCCACCCAAAAGAAAGAAAAAAAAAGAAAAAGGGGGGAACCGGGGGGGGGGGGGGGGGGGGAGGGGAAGGGAGCCGGGGGGGGGGGGGGGGGGGGGGGAGCAAAAAAAAACGAGAGAGGGGGGGGGGGGGGGGGGGGGGCGGCCGGGCGGGGGGGGGGGGGGGGGGGGGGGGGGGTGGGGAGGGGGGGGGGTCCCCCCCCCCCGGGGGGGGGGGGGGGGGGGGGGGGGGGGGACCGGGGGGGGGGGGGGGGGGGGGGGGGGGGGGGGGGGGGGGGGGGGGGGGGGGGGGGAGGGGGGGGGGGGGGGGGGGGAAAACAACCCCCTCCCCCTCTAAAAAAAAAAAAAATTTTTTTGGGGGGGGGGGGGGGGGGGTTTTTTGGTTTTCCCTTCCCTTTTTTTTTTTTTTTTTTTTTATTTAACTCAACCCCTTAGGGGGGGGGGGGGGGGGGGATTTTTGGATTAAAATATAAGGGGTAGGGGGACGGGGGGGGGGGGGGGGGGGAGGGCCCCCCCCCCCCCCCCCCCCCCCCCACCAAATTTTCCTTTTTTTTTTTTTCTTTTGGGGGTGGCCCGCTTTTTTTTTTTGCCATAGGTGCAATGTTACAAGATATTAAAAAAAATATTATATTTATGAATAACATCAATTTCTCTAAATTAATATTGTTTTGAACAAGATTTAACTGCGTTATAAAAGTTTATAACAAATAAGCACTTATTTTAGTGTTGGAGTAGTTTAAACTTCTCCTTAATGTCAGTATTATTAGTATCACATCTGAAATAATATTTATAATTCGGTTTACATTTTCAATTTTTCACATATTTCATTTCAGACGCATTGTTTCATACATTGTTATCTATTCTGATTCAGCATGATATTAATATTCACATCCCATTCAAATATGGTCCTTGCAACATTTGAAATATTTGAAATTAAAATATTTAGGATCAAAAGTTATTACGGGTCAACAAACACGTTTTAAGATTGAATTTATGCTCTCTCCTTTGTATTTTCCATACCGCATCATGGAATATTATCACATAGTGATTACAGGCTTCTTGAAATTTCTGCTTGGGTTTCTACTCGCATTTGATAAACTGATAGTCGCCGACTTCAGAAGAACCGTGATGGGATGCCATGTGCTTCTTCAGAACAGATTTATACCTCGTCTGATGTTCGCATTTGTCGCACTGAAGCATCGTGACCTCCGAAGGGTCCTGATGGGTCATCATGTGGCATCTGAGGTAACGTTTCTGCGTCCCCTTATAACTGCATTTCTTACACTGATACACAGCGGCGTCAGAAGGGTCCCTGTGAGTCATCATGTGGGATCTAAGATAACTCTTCTGCTTCGCCTTGTAATCACATTTCTTGCACTGATACACGGCGACTTCGGAATCGGTCTGGTGGATGACCATGTGCTGTTTAAGGTGGTACTTACGTTTCGATTTGTAATCGCATTCGTTGCACTGATACATGGGGACCTCGGAGGGGTCCTGGTGGGTCACCATGTGCTTGTTGAGATAGGATTTATGCCTCGACTGGTACTCGCATTTGTCGCATTGATATATACTCGCAGGAAGGTGCTCAGAAGGGTCCTGATGAGACATCGTGTGCTTTTTCAGGGCCCATTTATACTTTGTCCCATAATCACATTTGTCACACCGATACATTGTGACCTCGGAGGGGTCCTGATGGGTCATCATGTGAGATTTAAGGTAACGTTTCTTTATCGTCTTATAATCGCACTCTTTACATTGATACACACCGTCTTCAGGTTCGTGGTGCATCGCCACATGCCGCTTGAGATAAGATTTCAACTGTGTCTTGTATTCGCATTCGTCGCACTGATATATACTGACTGTAGAACGATCCTGATAGATCGGCATGTGTTGCCTGAAGTTAGATTTACGCTTTGTCTTGTACTCGCATTTGTCGCACTGATACACAATCGCATCTGAAGCATTCGGAAGAAGCGTATCCTGATGGGTCAGCATATGGTATTTAAGATAACGTTTTTTCATTGCCTTATAATCACAGATTGTACATCGATGAAGGGTGTCTTCGGGAGGTGGCTGATGAGTCGTCATATGCAGCTTGAGGGTTGATTTCAACTTTGTCTTGTATCCACACACGTCGCAATGGTACATTGCGATCTCTGAAGCTTCCTGATGCATCGTCACGTGTCTCCTGATACTTACTTTATGCTTTGTTTTAAACTCGCATTTATCGCATTGGTAAGAAGGCTCCTCGTGGATCACCCTGTGCTGTTCGAGATAATATTTCTGCAGTGTTTTGAATTCACACTTGTCGCACCGGTGCATCTTAACCTTGGAAGGGTCCTGATGGATCACCATGTGCTTCTTGAGACTTTCTTTGTGCTTCGTGCTGAATTTGCATATATCACACTGAAGCATAACAATTTCGGAAATGTCTAGATGTAGCATCAAATGTCTCTTGAGATTTCGTGCGTACTTTGTGGTATATTCGCAGTTTTCGCACTTGTAGATGGTGACTTCGGATGCGTCTAGGTGGGTTGCCATATGCTCCTTCAGTCGATACTCGTGCTTCGCCTGGTAGTCGCATCGTAAACATTTATACATCGTGGCTTCAGACGGATCCAGGTGGACCACCATGTGTTGCTTAATACGAGACATATACTTTGCCTTGTAATCGCATTTGTCACATTCGTACCTTACTTCGGAAGGATCCAGGATGTGTCTGGACGAATTGCGTGGAAAAACATATCCTTGTGCCACCTGATCTAATTGGTGATCATAGTTGAACGTAGTATTCGACTGTGTTTTCAATTCTTCTAATTCATGTGGAGTTACTGTATAGTCTTCCAAACTGAAAAATTAACATATGTATGTATTGTAAGATAAAAAAAGGCCTCAAAGTATGCCGTTGGATTGAAGTTTTTATTATCAAGAAAATTAAATATGGTAATTATGGCAGAAAAAAAAGCTTTTATGATTGAAAGTTACTTTACAAATGCAAGTTACTTTACAGTTACGGAATCTGCAATACAATCTTGAAATATGACAAATGCACGCTTACCGTCTAAGCTCAGTCCAAGAATTTTTACTATTTATTTATAGGTATTGAAAATTAAAAAGTCCCTTAAAATGGACAAGACCTTTGGGTTAGAATTACGAATGACAATGATAGTGATGTAATTTTCTTTGAAGAACTATAACTGTTATTTCAAGACATGCGGCATACTTTGAAGACTTTTTTTATCTTCCAACATATTTGTGTTTTATCTCTATTTACCTGGTTGTGTCTTGTTCTATTTTTAGATCCACCTCTTCGTATTTTATGTTAGATTCTTGTCCTTCTGATTTCACAACTCTAGAAGACTCTCCACTTACGGTGCAGTCATAGAGCTTGGAACCATTTTCATTCACAGAAAACATGCTGGATAACTCAAAGCTCTCGTCATCTTTCTCACATTTGAGCTCGAATTGTGGAATTGAGTTGATATTAGTATGACTCTTAGTAATTGTATGTGGCATAGCATCATTTCTTTTTATGGTTTGTCGGATGCTTGACCAGCTATTCATGATATTGAAGAAAGCCTCCAAGGACGTGTTACACGATGCGCAAACTGGTGGATCATCTTGAGTGATATTTACAATCTGAAGAAATAAATTATGGGAATTCAAGGAAATCAAGTAAAATACAAGAAGTGTTTCAAACAATTTCATATTTTACTTATTTTTTGCAATATATTTATTCTAATAGCTTTGATACTTACCAGTTCTGGAAAATATTTACTCAATAGCGTCTTTAACGATAGGTCACTTTTATCGGCTGTTGAATAGGTGTACATGTTGTAACCGACTGATTTCATACACAAGCAACATGTACTGCGAGATTCAGATGGACTGCATGGAAAAGGCTGCTCCAATTTATGTTCCAAAGACAAACAAGAGGATTTAAATTCGTAACAGGTTTTAAGATCGTCAGCACACTTGTTACACATTGACGAACCTTCAACTGGATTCTAGAGCAATTTACTGAGAAAGATTTTAGATATATTTCAGAAATGCCAAGATATAAAATATTTTTACAAAGTTTATTTGATGAATCTGTAAACTTACGTTCTGTAAAAGAAGCAAGGCCATCATTTTTATCGCACTTTTGTCTATCGATTTATAATTTGTTCCACATGGTTCAAAGCACAGTGTGCATATTATAATATTTTTCTCGTCTAGAAATTCCATGACGCCTGAAAGAATTTTATCAATTTAATATTAGTAAAGACAAATGGGTCATAATTTAACATTTGAAAATCATTATTTCTAGTAAAAAAAGACTTACTAATATCCAATTATGTTTATATGTTTTCTCATAAGTAGACTTCCGCATCTAGCTGAGTGTTGAAACTATTTTTTTTTGCAAATTGTCTTACATATTTACATCTTGTAGCACAAAGCATCGTCTTTTAACATTTATTGCAAATTAACAATGTATCCCAAAACATAACCTTAGTGTTTCTTCCTCTCCGTAGTCGCGTTCGTTTGTTACCCGAGAATTGGAATGAACTTATCAAGCGTTTTCGATTCAGACAAGTTTGGGGTATATTGTGTCGTAAACACATTGAAGGAACTCCGAGGAGGTAGAATATTATTACCATGGATGTTTTATTACTTTTTTATGCAACTGATACGGTGGTGATCCCTGAGAAGTATCGTCTTTAGTAAACGTTGTAAACTCCTTCAACCACCGAAGTCTTTCTCGAAGCACTAACGCTAACGGTAAGTCCAATAATGGTCGTAAAGCGAGGACTCCTCGGTCATGGTCATTCGCAATGGGAAACCACAGATCCGGATTTCTATCCTATTATATTCGGACCGCCAAACAGATATAGTAACAACGTGCATGATTGGTGCATGCTAAATGTTTCGTTATTATGAAAATTTTGCTAGGTTGTTTTACACCATGGTTATTGCAAACGTATTGCAGTACAAGTATAGCACAGAGTGTAGATCTCATCAGCGTGATATATCTAACGTCTATTGGTGAGATAACAACACGATACCATCATTTACCCGATCATCACACTGATGAGATCTAATAAGATCGAAAATTGGATCTGTACTCTCTGATGATGAATCACGATCACCATTCCAATTCTTTTCCTATATAGATCTGCTGTAATAAAATTTAAAACACATTTTTGTTTATCCTTTATTTCGAAAAAACTGGATACAGAGAGAAGTTGTAAGCTGTAATCAGTTGAGTTCTAGAATCAATGGTGATCCTAGAGCCTGTAGGTTAATAATAGACTCCAGGACTGGTCTTAACGCGACCGAAATACTGTTATGTATGCCACATTAATAAAGTACATAAATAATGCCATTATATTCAGGAATTTAACCCGTGTGCCGTGTTGTGAGCCCACTCTAACCAAGTTATGCCACGTGCCAAAGGTCGACTCGCAACGTGAACATAATTCACACTTATTGCTAGTATTGTAAACTCGTGGTCGATGCATTCTTATTTTTCAGTTATTTACATCGTTATATCCTATTTGTGCTTTTTCTAGTAGCGCCACTTGTCACATTAACACACAGTGAGTTTGTAAGGATCTTCATGGGTTATCGTACCAGATTTTTGCATTTTCCTCTACTGATGTTAATCACACTGATAATCACCGACCCGATGGGTCAACATATGTCGTAATAAGGCTAAATTTATGCTTCGCCTTGTACTGACATTTGTCGCACTGATAAATATTGACTTCGGTCGGGTCCCGATGGGTCAACATATGATGCTTTAGATTGTATTTCAATTTTGCCTTGTATTCACATACGTCGCAGTGATACATGGTGAGTTCAGAGGGGTCCTGGTGGGTCAGCGTATGATTTCTGAGACTCCCTTTGTGCTTCGTTTTAAATTCGCATCTGTCGCATTGAAAACAAATATCCCGATGGACCACACTATGCCGGTCCAGAAAATATTTCTGCTTCGTCTTGAACTCGCACTTGTCGCACCGATGCATCATAACGTCAAGAGTCTCCTGATGCGTCACCATATGCTGCTTAAGATTGAATTTCAGTTTCGTCTTGTATTCGCATTTGTCGCAATGGTACATTGTGACTTCGGAAGGGTCTCGATGGGTTATCATGTGATTTCTGAGACTTGCTTTATACTTTGTTCTAAATCCACATTTATCACACTTATAAGAAGGGCCCTTATGAAGAGCCGTATGTCGTTCGAGACAATCTTTCTGCTTCGTTTTGAATATGCATTGGTCGCATTGATATATCTTAACTTCAGAACGTTCTTGATGGGTCACTGTATATTTTTTTGATGCTTTTCTTTTGTTTTAGCCCAGTATCCAGAAAGGTGTATTCTCGTTCCATCTGGTTTACAGTGTTATCGCAGTTGAACATGGTATCCCCTTTTCTTTTTCCTGTCTCCAAGTGGCATGGAGTTGTAACATTATCTTCCAATCTGTAAAAGTAACATACATAATAATAAAGGGTAAACAATATTTTTACCGATCTAGTTCATATACAGTTCATAACCAATGAAAGTCATCGTACATAAACCAAATTATCTAGTTGTTTTTGTTTACCTCTTGTAACTGTGTTCCTCCATTTTGATCTCAAACTCCTCGGATTTAATGCTAAGTTCTTGTCGTTCCGATTTTATAGCACTGTACGACTCATCACTTAACAATTCCTCGCACAGTTTGGTTTTGTTATCATCATTCTCACTAAATGTATCAACATCAAAGTTCTTGTGTTCGTGTTTGAGCTTAGAATGTGGAATCAGGTTGAGGTTACTATGGTTCTTGGTAATCGTATTTGCCATCACTGAATTTTCTTCAATGTTCTGTTTGATGCTAGAACAGGCTAGCTTCTTTATCGGCTTCAATTTTCTTATTGCTCATGGAAATTTGAACGAATTAACATAGCGAAATTGATAAGTAATTCAAGCTTCTTAACACTATATGTATGTATATGTAACAGATCAACACCAATTATCAACCATTCCATAACCTATATTCTTCTTCAGATATTTCATATTGTACATATGTAAGGCTTGAGAGATTTACAAACAATCAAAGGAAAAGAGGGAAAAAATGAGAAGAAACTGTAACCCCATATTTCCGTGAGTAGAAGAAACAGTTGGGTTAAGGTCGTCTAATTCTAATTTAAGCAAGCGTAAAATATAACTATGACTATAAAAAAAAGGCAGGAAAAGTCTATAACCTATGGATTTTTTCATTTGTGTAAATCTACAACATATCTGTTACATGTTACACATTTAAACTTTCCACAAAATGATGACAGTTTTAAGTAGGTACCTGTTTTAAGAAACTACAACCTTTTAGTTGTTAACAAATATATAATCCACTTAAGTTCATCCAACAATGCTGTCGTACTTTTTCAATACAAAATTAACTTATAAGGAAGGTATTGATGGAACATAGGAATAATTACCACATTTATATCAACATCGTTCTAGTATGCACTCGTTTTGAGAAAAATAGAGTCCGTTTATTACTTCTACCTGTTTGGCTACAACTAATCAAATTCCTGCATGCAGTATGAATATTTCTGATGAAGAAAAAATTGTAAGATGCAGGCTCTGTCACAATTTTTGTGGAACAAATTGTCTGACAATAGACAATTGTATGATAAAGAAAATAGCATTACTTCTTTTACCATATGTGAGTTATCACGTAATTGCAATTTGTACAAGTTACCCCTTGGAATATGAAAACATTTAATTCAAATAATTGTTGTTGATGTATTTTAGGATCTTTGCGAAAATGAACATGTGATATGTAACGAATGTGTTGACGATGTTGAAACCTGTTTCAAATTTAAATCATCTTGCTTGTCTTCGAAAAAATGCGTCCAACCCCTTATAAATGATGAGGGATAACTCCAAAAAGCACCCGTCTCCCTCAACCAATGAGAAATACTGCAGCAGAAATAATTTACCTCAAACTACGTGTCACTTATGTATGAAATTTGCAGTCGATGATGGATGTCCCATCCAAACAGATGATAAAAAAGATTTAATATTCTTAAGAATACAATTAAGGAAATATTTTCCCGAAATAGTAAGTAGTTGTTTATTCCTATATAACACAAAGTTTCACATTAACCTAATTTACTGTTTTCAGGCTCTATATACGATCCAGAATTTATCAATCTGTACTTCATGCAACAAATCATTACAGGCTTACTTTGTCGTTATGAAAAACTGGTCTGATGCGGAAAAGAACGGATTTCCACAGAAAGAAGAAAAACATGTTATGACAAAGAGAATTATTGAGGAACAGACTGACTGTGGTCTTATTACACATTTGGAGCTAAAACGTGAACAAAACATTTGTGTAGATACAGATACATTCGTCAAGAAGGAAGACAAGGATAACTGGTTATTGAATAAGGCATCATTCACTACTATAAATTTCCAAACACAAACATTTAACACTAATTTTGAGGTAGTTGATATTAAAATGGAAGAAGACTATAATGGGTAAATAAAAGTAATGTCTTATCTATTTTAATATTAAATAATCTATTCAAATAAAGATTATTGAGGAAAAATGTTTTTGGTACAACTTTAGGATTTTTTAGAGTTAGATACTCTGAAGATTTCCTGTTAATGTGAGTCCAACAACTTTGAAAAACATATAATATTTTTGGAATTATTCACGGTTCTTTGAAAACATCGCAATTTTACTTTTTTTAGCAATAAATTTTTGAGTTCTTGTATAATATTTTTGCATTTTATCAACGACTTATGTAACATCTGTTTTTTTTTCAGGTTTGAAGAGGATACTACAGTAGAAAATGTGAATCAACAAGAAGATTCTGTATTTCAGGAAATTGCTTTTCCTGTAACAAATTGCAACGATAGCCAGTCATATCAGATAGGAAATGAACATGTTCTTCGAGATAACCTAACCATTCATGATGAAGCCACTGGTGTAGTAATGTATAAATGCAGTATATGCATCTTTAAGACGAAGCAAAAGCCCTGCCTGAGAAGACACATGGTGAACCACACAGATCCTTCAAGAGTACTGTCATATCAGTGTGAAAAATGCCATTTTAAAACACCCCGTAAGACTAACCTCGCCAGACACATGCTGACCCATCAAGACCCCTCCGAACTGCCCATGTATCCCTGTGACAAATGCGACTACAAAGCGAAACATAAATATTACCTTAAGAAGCACATGGAGAATCATCAAGACCCTTCCGAAATAGTCACCTACAAGTGTAACTTGTGCGACTATAGAGCAAAGCGTAAATGTTACCTCGAAAATCACATGCTGAACCACCTGGACCATCCTGAAAGCATGATGTATCGTTGTAACAGTTGCGAATTTAAGACGAAATATAAGCACAGCCTCAAGCATCATATGTTAGTGCATCAGGACGTTTGCGAAGTGACGTTGTACCAGTGCGAGAAGTGTGAGTACAAGGCGAAGCGCAAGCAAACCCTCGAGAAGCACATGATAACTCATCGCGACCTTTCAGAAGTGACGACGTATAAGTGCGACCTCTGCGAGTTTGAGACTAAACGAAAGGATGCTCTGAAGCGTCACGTGGAAGCTCACCAGGATCTTTCAAAGGAGGCCTCGTATCGGTGTGAAAAATGCCAGTTTGCAACGAAACGGAAGGTTTACCTCAAGTAACACATGCTTATTCATCGGGATCCCTCCGAAGTGACGATGTACCTTTGCGATAAATGTCACTTTTACACAAAGTGCAAGGATAGTTTGAGGCGTCATTCGGAAATTCATCGGGATGCTTCTAAAGTGATGTAATGAATAAATCATGTTTGTGATGTATTGTCAATTGTAATAAATAATTGATGACTGTAAATAATTCACTCAATAACGATGTTATACATAAATAATTGCAAGTAAAATGTGTAGTCATTCTTTTTGAATTTAAATTTCGCGCCTGTGATTTGGTTTGTGTGTCACCAGAAGAGGAAGAAGAAGACATCAATAGAATGAACGAGAGTAGGCAAGGGCCGACAAATGTTAATGCAGAGTTAAAACAAAAAGTAATGGTTAAAATATGCACATGCTGTTTATTTCTATAATAAAGGCTGCTTATAGATTTGCAAACATTTGTCTCTTGAGTTTTCATTGGCTATATTCATTTGTTATAAGTTTACCTATAAGCTCAACCAATCAAATCTCGTAGCTTGTCTTACGCATACGACGTAAAGATTAATGAGTACATATGTGGCCTAATTATTTTCCCACTACGGTTGCGTTCGTTCACTCAATGAACCCAATTTTGTCATACATAGTAAATGGAGGCGGAAGAAGAGCCTATAGTGACGTTAAATTTTATGAATTGTTTTATAATTGTTGCTTTTGCCAAAGTTTTTATTCAACGCCAGATTAATTTACAGTTTCGTCAGAACGAACACCTATTGAAATACCTGAATGTGTTATGGAAATTCATAGAAATAAAAATAAAGTCTGCGTGTTGTGTTTTACATCGTGCGGATCAAATTATTTAGTTATTGACGATGATATGAGAAGAATGATGGCCCTGCTTCTTTTAAGCTGCGTAAGTTTTGAAACATGTTCGTCATTTTAAATGATTATGGAATACATCTAATATTGAATTAACACCGTGTTATATCAGAATTGAAAAATAAGTACAAGTTTATCTCAAATTGTTACAGGATTTTGGAAACGAACAACCTTTAATGTGTGACAAATGTGTGGAGGATCTTAAGACCTGTTACGATTTTAAACTGTTGTGTCTGTCTTCAAATAATTCGGTGCTTATAAATGACGATAACTGTACCAAAGTATTGGAACAAAAAGCAGATGAACATAATACCAAGTGTCGTCTCTGTATTAATATCATCAGTCCTGAATTTTTTAACCATTTATCAAATGGTAAAAGTGATGAGAAACTGAGAGTACAGTTGAATACGTATTTTCCTGAACTGGTTAGTATTTGTGTGTTGTAGAAGGGAAAAGAACAAAGTAATTACAAAATTCTTGAGTTTTTTTTTTCAGACTATAACTGCTTCTCAATACGTTTCAATTTGTACCTCTTGTGATATAACCCTAGAAGCTTATTTTGATATTATGAGAAACTGGTCATATGCCGAAAAAAACGATGAAGGAAACATGTTGGACCGCGAACACGATATGGATTTTCATACAGACCAATCATCCTTTGAGAATGAAACTAAAGACGAAGTTGAAACACATGATTGCCATTTGACGTTAAACGTATCCAACGTTGTGGCATCAAAATTACAAGAAATTAACAATACACACGAGGAGATCGATAGCAAGATGGACGAGGATCATTATAAAAGGTAAATGAAGCTTGAGTATAGCACAACATAAAACGTCTTTTTGCAGGTTCAAAGACAATGCTAGTGGATGCAGTACAGCAAATGTTCCCGTTGAAAAACACACGGCGATTAAAAAAAGTATCAGTGACGCGGCAGATGCATTGACCCTCAAGAATCTTTTGGCAGATCACAAATTTCCCACCAAAGTGCCCGTATATAAATGTGAGAAGTGCCAGTTTGAGACGAAGCACAAGAACTCTATGAAGAAGCATACGTTCACTCACCAGGAGCCTTCGGAGGCGATACTCTACCACTGTGATAAATGTGACTTCAAAACGAAACACAAAGATAGCCTCAAGCTGCATCTGGACCTCCATCAGGAGCCTTCTAAAGTATCGATGTACCGCTGCAGGATATGCCAGTTCGAGACGAAGCGCAAAGTGTACCTCAAGAAGCATTTGTTGACCCATCAGAATCCGTCGGAAGTGATACTGTATCGTTGCGATATATGCGCGTTTAAGACGAAGCACAAACAGAGCCTCACTCGGCACATGGAACGCCATCGGGATCCGTCTAGGATATCAATGTATCAGTGTTCCAAGTGCCACTTTGGCATAAAGCACAAGGACTGTCTCAAGAAACAAGTGTTAATTCATTATGACCCCTCCGAAACGACGATGCATCATTGCGACAAGTGCGAGTTTAAAACGAAACGTAAAATTGCCTTGAGCTTCATATGATCATCCATCGGGATTCTTCGAAAGTGTACGTGTACCAGTGTGAAAGGTGTCGGTTCGAGACTAAGAATAAGGCGGACCTCAAGAAGCATATTATGACACATCATTTGAGACACGGAAGTACTTTAGGAAGCATATGTGACTGATGGACTCCTCTGAAGTAATCGCGAATCTCAGCGATCACATGGAATGTTTTTAAATTCGTTAAGAATTGCTGATGCATCAGCATGGGGTATTTCTGTTGTTCATGAAGAAATGCCTCTAAGGACTTTTTCAGACTGATAAATGTGAATTTAAGACAAGCAAAGATAGGTATTGTAACAATTCAACACTGTATATTCCTTTTTTTTATGCAGTTTCGTAAAGTTTGATAAACCACTTGTAGCACACGTAAGGTAAAGTTAGTTGTATAACATAGTTTTGTGCAAAAGTTTTATAAAATATTAATTATGGTAATATGTAGATGTATATATTTTTATTGTTTTTAAGCTTTAATTAATGTAACACGTAAATCTAGAATAATTAGTTTAAGAACCTAAAATTCTTATAATGTATTTTTTTAGAAAAATAAAAATTAAATAAGATATTGATCATTCATTGGACTATTCGTAAATGGACATTGTTTTAAAAAATATATATAATATTTCAGGTAAAAGAAATTCAGCATGATAATAGAAAATATTTGAAATTGTACCTTTTGATGTTACAGTAGTTCCAATGTCTTTACAAACAGGTTGTCGCTTGCATTTATAATTTTCCAAACAATATTATGTAGATTGTATACGCTGCGACATCTAAACAAAGCGAGATGAAGTATCGCTAAAGTTAGACAATATGAAAAATTAACGAATTGGCAATCGTCCGATGAATATTCGTCTTCTTCTTCTAGGTACATCCTTGAATTGAGGTTGGGTTCTATGCCTATATTTTTAATTTACAATACAACATAATCAGGTAAAGCTATGGAAAACTGAATTGTAAACCAACAAAGTTTTAATGGTTAAAATATTTTGTTTTGTATTTCTTTTTTTGTTTTTGTTTCTAGAGTTTATATGGTTATTGATTAGATATGGACAGTTTCGCTAAAACAGGTGAGTCTTCTGATTAGTTAACATCTAATAGACAAGTACACATTAGTGTTAAGAACTGTATTTAAATATAAGAACTGCATCGTCATTCTATAGACTGTACTTGTCATAGCCACGATACGTAGCACTTAATAGTTTATTTCTTTACAGTCTCATCAGAGGAGAAGCCTAAAGAAATATCTGCTTGCATTATGGAATCTCGTGAAGAAGAAAAGGTTAAGTTGTGTATGTTGTGCTTTACGTCATGTGGATCCAATTGTCAAGTGGTTGACGATGACGTGAAAAAAATGATGGTTGTGCTTCTGTTAAAGGATGTAAGTTGTGAAGAATATGGAATGTTGTTTTTAAAAATACCCAAAACGATCAAAGATTAAACTTATACCAAACAATAGATCATTATCCAAGATGAACGTCTGTGTTTTACTTCAAAATTGCGTAGTGTAGTATCCTGGAGTGTGATTTCTTATTTATTATCTCCTGTGTCTTTATTTTGTTAATGTATTGTTTAGGTATGTATGTATATTCCAATTATATTCGAAAACTTGAACGCCTAAAACTCGAGAGTTTGGGCGTTTTTTTTGGTATCACATAAACTTTCTATTAATTAATAAATTAATTAATGCCAGCCAAGAGTTGATTTGGTCGGATTCAATTTATATCACAATTTAAAAGTTCATTGTGAAAAAAATTAAAATATGTATCAAATGCATTCCTCAAACTGTTTCAGCATCTCGAAAACCGACATCCGATTATTTGTGGCAAGTGCGTGGAAAACCTTAAAACCTGCTACGAATTCAAATTGTCTTGTCTAACGTCAAATAACTGTATTACTTTACCGCCAAACAATGGTGACAGTGCTAAACTAGATCTGTCTCACATTAAGGAAGAGAAATGTGGTGGAGTTCATCTATCTGAAACTAATACCATATGTCGTTTGTGTATGAAAATCATTGGTCTTCGGAACCAATTATCAAGTAGTGATAACAACAAGAAGCTGAGAATACAGTTAAATAAATATCTTCCCAAACTGGTTAGTATCTGCACATTAGTGTCAAGTGATTTATGTTTAAGTCTAGTTTTTTGCATTACTTTAACAATGTGTTATTAATTATATCAAATTCTCTAAATATACCTTTGTTTTAGGTTTTAAATGCTTCTCAATACGTATCAGTTTGTACCTCATGCGATATAAACCTAGAGGCCTATTTCGATATTATGAGAAACTGGTTATGCACAGAACGAAACGATGAAGGAAGCATTTCAACTGAGATAATTTCTAATGCAGAGAATGATTCTCACCACCTCACAAGCCATGTTAAACATGAACTTGATGTGGAATTTCCTGTGGACTCTGCAATCCCTGAAAATAAATTCAACACAGACTTACACAATCACCATTTGAAAACAAATGTATCTGATGTTGAGGGATCTAAGTCACAAGGATTTAGCATCAAGCATGAGGAAGTTGATATCAAAATGGGTATAAATGATTATGAAAGGTAACTACATATGTGAGGTTTTAACAGAATAATAAGTTTGTAACATCTACAATTTTTGCAGATTCAAGGAGGATGGTACTAATGTATTAGATCAGTCTGACTTTTATCAGCACAACACAGAAAATGTGCCAGTTTACCAGCACACAATTCAGGAAAATACATCCCAGTCATCTTTGTTTCATCATAAATCATGTGACTTTGCGGTAAACCAGAATTTCACTGACACTTCATACGGATTCAGTCCAAAGAATCAAGTCGAAGATTGCCTTTCTCCTAACATGATGTACCACTGCGAGAAATGCCGGTTTAAGACCACGCGTAAGAATTATCTCACGAAACATATGCTGACTCATCAGGATCCTTCTGAAGTAACAATGTACCATTGTGACAAATGTAGCTTTCAAACAAAGCGTAAGCAAAGTCTCATGCGTCACATGGAACTTCACCAGGACCCTTCTAAAGCATTGACACACCAGTGTGAGAAGTGCCACTTTGAGACAAAGTATAAGGAAAGTCTCAAGAAGCACATGTTAATCCATTGTGATCCATCCGAAGTGACAATGTACCATTGTGATAAATGTAGTTTTCAGACAAAGCGTAAGAAAAGTCTCATCCGACACATGGAAATGCACCAGGACCCTTCTAAGGCATTGATGGACCAGTATGAGATTCAGGAAGATACATCCAAGTCATCGTTGTTTCAGTATAAATCATGTGACTTCACGATAAAACAGAATTTCACCGACTCTTCATATGATTTCAGTCTACAGAATCATGTAGACAGTTGCCTTTCGTCTAAAGTGTTGATGTACCACTGTGATAACTGTGACTATCAAACGAGACATAAACATAGCCTCAAGCATCATGTGGCACTTCATCAGGATCCCTCTAAAGTGACGATGTACCATTGTGAGAAGTGCCAGTTTAAGACGAAACGTAAGGATTACCTCAAGAAGCATATGCTGATTCATCAGAATCCTTCCGAGGTAATAATGTATCATTGTGATACATGTGACTTTCAGACAAAGCGTAAGCAAAGCCTCACTCATCATATGGAAATTCACCAGGATCCTTGTACAGCATCGATGTTCCAGTGTGAGAAGTGCCACTTCGAGTCGAGGTACAAAGACAGTCTCAGGAAGCACATGCTGATCCATTGTGACCCTTCCAAAGTGACGATGTACCATTGTGATAAATGCAGTTTTGTGACGAAACGTAAAGATTGCCTCAAAAATCATATGAAACTCCATCAGGATCCTTCTGAAGTGCTAACATACAATTGTGAAAAGTGACACTATGAAACAATACGCAAGGTGTGTCTTAAGAAGCACATGTTGACCCCATCGGGATCCTTCGGACGTATTTCCAGATCACAATGAACTTAAGATAAAGGAGGGTGATACTGAGGTATTAGACCAGTGTGTTCATGATCACAGCATAGGGATCATTTCTATTGAAGAGCACAGGAAGAGCCACCCCTCCGAAGTGATGTACTATTGAAAAAGTGTCAGTACAAAGCAAAACGCAAGGTGTATCTTCGGACATTGTACAGGGTCACTCTGTTCTTAAGACAAAGGAGGATGGTTCCGAGGTTTTAGACCAGTGTGACCATGATTACAGCACAGGAAAAATTTCTATTGAAGAACACATGAAGATTTAGGAAAATACAAAATACTAAATCATGCGGCATTATAGTAAAAGATCACCGTTCTCCTAAAGTGTCTATGTACCACTGTGAGAAATGCCAGTTTAAGGCCAAATTTAAGGTGTACCTCAAGCAGCACATGCTGACTCATCAGGACAGTTCCAAAGTAACGATGTACCATTGTGACAAATGTAACTTTCAAACAAAGTGTAAGCAAAGTCTCACTCGTCATATGGAAAATCACCAGGATTCGTCTGAAGCAACATTTCTCAATCTCTACGATATCGCGATCCCCTATAAAGCCAGAAAATAAAGTATAACAACTCCCTTGTTATATATTTTAACATTAACTAAGTTTAACGTTATTAATGATACGAATGCGATGAGTAAGTTAATGAAAATATAATACTAAATATAAAACATTATCTACGGATTGGCAACAAATATTTGACATTGTCTCGTACTTCATAATATTATAGAAGTTCATCAGAATCTTTCTTGAACTGTTGGGGTACAATTGTGAAAAGTGCCAGTTTGAACAAAACTCAAGGTGTGTCTTAAACACCCCTGAGCAGTTGTTTGTGAAGATCAAGCATAATTTTGCCTATTTGTTATATCTAAATATAAGAAGCTGAATAAAAATATCATGTTTTTGTTAGTTGTATATAATTATGATTATTTAATTACTGTATTCTTCTTAGTTTAATATATGAAATAGAAATAGAGTAATATAGAATGCCTGCATTGTAGTAGTTATAAAAATTAAATTAGAAATTAATTTTTCATAATTCTCAACAAAGCAAACAATTTTTAATGATATGAAATTATAATTAAAATTAGTGGAAACTATGTGTTATAATTTTAGGAATATTTATTACACCTTAGATATTCGCGATACTTTACAAATAACAGATAATGGTTTACCAAATTCATTGAAGAATAATCTAATTGTAAGAAGTATACACTGCGACATCTAGCAGAGGTGAGATGAACTATCGCTGAAGTTGGAGTATGTAGTTGAAACAAATAAGGTTTTGGCAATTGTCCGTCTGAACACTCTGAACCTGAACATTCGTCTTCTTCTTTTCGGTATGTACTTGAAATCTAGAGTTGTCATAGCAGTGGAGTGAGGTTATTCTATGCCCATTTTTTAATTTTTATTACTGATACCAATTTAAAGTCTTGTGAACTTATGGAAAACTGACTAGTACACAAGCTATACAAGTGCATTTTTAATGGTTAAAATATTTGTTTTGTTTGTGTCGAGTATTTATATGGTTTTTTATTAGTTATGGCCAGTTTTACTAAAACAAGTAAGTCTTCCTGATTAATTAACATCTGAACTCAGGATATACAATATGTAGATCTCTTTGTATACCGTGATCTGAACTAATATACATTAGTGTTTGAGGTAAGGACAGACTCATAAAGATTGGACACACGAGCTTGATAATGCTGTATTTAAATCCAAGAACTGCATCATCAATATCATCATTCTCTAGACTGTCCTTGTCATAGCCATGATACATAGCATTTAACGGTCTACTTCTTTACAGAATCTCATGAAGAAGAAAAGGTTAAGTTGTGTATTCTGTGCTTTACATCGTGTGGATCAAATTGTCAAGCGATTGATGATGATGTGAAGAAAATGATGGTTATGCTTCTGTTAAAGGATGTAAGTTGTGAACCATGTTCAATGTTGTTTTTAAAAGTACTCAAAACGATCAAAGATTAAACTTATACCAAACAATAGATCACTACCAAGATGAATGTCTGTGTTTTACTTCAAAGTTGCGTAGTTCCTGGAGTGTGATTTCTTATTTATTATCTCCTGTGTATCTATTCTGTTAATGTATTGTCTAGGTATGTATGTATATTCCAAATATATTCGTTAAGAAAACTTGAGTGCCTAAAACTTGAGAGTTTGGGCGTTTTTTTTTGTATCACATAAACTTGCTATTGATTAATTAATTAATTAATTACCAGCTAAGAGTTGATTTGGTGGGATTCAATTTATATCACAATTTAAAAGTCCCTTGTAATAAAAAGTAAAATAAGTATCAAATGCTTTCCTAAAACTGTTTCAGCATCTCGAAAATCGACATCTGACTATTTGCGGCAAGTGCCTGGAAAACCTTAAAACCTGTTACGAATTCAAATTGTCTTGTCTAACGTCAAATAACCGTATTGCTTTACCGCCAAGCAACGATGACAGTGCAAAGTTAGATCTGTCTCACATTAAGGAAGAGAAATATGGTGGAGTTCATATCCCTGAAAATAATACCACGTGTTGTCTATGTATGAAAATCATTGGTCCTCAGAACCATTTATCAAGTAGTGATAACAACAAGAAGCTGAGAATACAGTTAAATAAATATCTTCCCGAACTGGTTAGTATCTGCACATTAGTGTCAAGTGATTTATGTTTAAGTCTAGTTTTTTGCATTACTTTAACAATATGTTATTAATGATATCAAATTCTCTAAATATACCGTTGTTTTAGGTTTTAAATGCTTCTCAATACATATCAATTTGTACCTCATGTGATATAAACCTAGAGGCCTATTTTGATATTATGAGAAACTGGTTATATACAGAAAAAAAATGATCAAGGAAACATTTCAACTGAGATAATTTCTAATACAGGAAATGGTTGTCACCACTTTACAAGCCGTCATGTTAAACATGAACTTGATGTGGATTTTCCTATGGACTCTGCAATCTTTGAGAATAAATTTAAAGACAACGCAGAATTACACGATTGCCATTTGAAGACAAGTGTATCTGATGTTGAGGGCTCTGAGCCACAAGAATTTAACATCAAGCACGAGGAAGTTGATATCAAAATGGGCATAGATGATTATGAAAGGTAACTATGTGAAGTTTTAACAGAAATATAGTTTTGTAACATTTACAATTTTTGCAGATTCAAGGAGGATGGTACTAATGTATTAGATCAGTCCCACCTTCATGAGTTCAACACAAGTAAGCTGCCTCTTGAACAATACATGAAAATTCGGGAAAATTCATTAGACTCCCTAGTGTGTCAAAACACAATACTGAATTCCACCGATAGATCAAATGCCTCGAGTCTCCAACAACAATCTTCTAAAGAGTTAAAGTACCATTGTACGAAATGCCCGTTTGAGACGAAGACCAAGCAGTATCTCAAGAAGCATACCCGTATTCATTTAGATCCTTCAGAAACAACAACGTTTCAGTGTGCCAACTGTGACTTTAAGACAAAATATAAAGTGAGTCTCAAGTTTCACGTGGAAGTTCATCAGAACGTTTATAACTCGTTGACATACAAGTGTGAGAAGTGTGTTTACGAGACTATGCACAAGGTGTACCTAAAGCGGCATATGCTGTCTCACCAGGATGCATCGGAAGTCACAATGTACCATTGTGATAAATGTGAGTTTAAGACAAAGCGTAGACAAAGCCTCGGTCTTCACATGGAACGTCATCACGATCCTTCTAAGATGTTATACCATTGTGACCAGTGCCTGTTTGAGACAAAACGTGAGGAAGACTTTAAGAAGCATGTACAGTTGCATTCCGTTCCATCTGAAGTAAAAATATACAAGTGTGATAAATGCGGTTTTCCAGCAAAACGTAAAGATAGTCTTAGATTTCACATGGACGTTCACCATGGTCCTTCTAAAGTGATGTACCATTGTGAAAAATGCAATTTTGAGACGACGCATGAGACGTACCTCAAGAAGCACATGCGAAGACATCGAGATCCTTTGGACCCACTAATGCACTGTCACAAATGTGAGTTTCACACAGAGGAGAATCAAAAACTTCAGGAGCATATGGTAGTCCATCAGGATCACGTCTACAAGTGCGAAAGTGCCATTTTGCAACAAAGCGTAAGAAATATCTGAAGAGTCACATGTTAACCCATCAGGACCTTTCAGAAGCCATTATGCACAATTGTGAAAAGTGTCAGTTTAAGACAAAGCATAAACAAAGTCTCACTCGCCACATGGAACTTCATGAAAAACCATCTAATACGTTGATGTACCAGTGCGAGAAGTGCCACTTTGAGACAAAGCATAAAGGGTGCCTCGCAAAGCACATGTTAATCCATTGTGATCCATCTGAAACCACGATGTACGATTGTGATAAGTGCGGATTTAAGACGAAACATAAAGATTACCTTAAATGCCATATGGCACTCCACGAGGATCCTTCTAATGTGTCGATGTACCACTGTGAAAAGTGCCACTTTGAGACAAAACGTAAAGGATGTCTCAAAAAGCACATGCTAATACATTGCGATCCCTCTGAAGTGACGATGTACCTTTGTGATAAATGTGGTTTCGAGACGAAACATAAGTATTCTCTCAAACTCCATATGGAAGTCCACGAGGATCCTTCTAACGTCGTGATGTACCAGTGCGAGAAATGCCAGTTTGAGACAAAGCGTAAAAAGTATCTCAATAGGCACATGTTGACACATCGCGATCACATGTATCACTGTGATTTTAAGACGAAGGATAAAAGCAGACTCAAGGACGGTATTAAAGTCCATGAAGACCCCACTAAATTATTGATGTACCATTGCGAGAAATGCCAATTTGAGACAAAGTGCAAGAAGTATCTCATGAGGCACATGCTAACTCATCAGGACCCTTCAGAAGTGACCATGTACCATTGTGATACGTGTGAGTTTAAGACAAAGCGTAAAGAGAGTCTGAAGAAGCACGTGATATGCCATCAGGATAGCCCTAAAGCGCTAATGCAAGGCATACGTTTTGTCTCAGGAAGCATAAGTCGATCTGTGAGAACCAAAATGAGGATACCATTGTAATAAATGTGAATTTAAGACGAAGCATGGACATCTTTACGACAAAATGTTGAGACAAGGCTGCGTTGACTAGTAATGTAATTTTTTGTTCTCTTGTATTTTATACAAGTTTATTTTATTACTGTATTTATACATTCGTTAAGCAAAATTAGATTAACATAAAATTGTGAAATAGTAGTCTGGTGTACTTTCTAGAATAACATGTTAAACAGAATAAAAATGTTAAACAGACAAAAGTTGCAGTTCTTTCAACAGTGTTCAATAAAACAGATTGTTAATAAATGATCTCATCTCATGAAATTAGGTCATTAGGTGTCTTCAAAAATATTGCATTTTCTCTTAATTAAATTAAGAGAAATTAATTAAAGTAAGAAATTCCTTTCTGTTTCAATTAATTTCACTTCACCAAACTCGTAATGAAATGCTACGTAAAAGAAACTAAATATTTTTAATGCAATTGCTAACCAAATGTTGCTTTGTAATTTGTATACATTGCGACCTCTAGGAGGAGGTAGATGAAGTAGCGCTGTACATACTTCATTTCTTGATAGACGAACTGCGATTACCTTTGATTACTAAATCTTTATTTAATATCTTATATGATTGAAAATCCGGGTTGTATAAGCTACACGGAAGAAGAAGATGAGTGATTAATATAACTCTCAACATCACCATTCGTCTTCTTCTTCTACGATTTTGTTGATATTCGACAAATGGCTGTCAAATAAAAAAAGTTATGAACGTTATGTGATAATTTTTATGTTATTGTTACATAACTTTCGGTTGTGGATTTATTGAATTGACATGTCTATTCAAATTATATTCACCGTATATAGTTGAAATGTCTATTCTTCAAACTGTAATTCATATTAAGAATTTCATACAACATAAAGTACACACGAGTTAGAGCAAGTGCCCCAACTATGGCTATTCCTACTGAAGCCCGTAAGTAACGGCAAAAGTTTGATCATAAAATTGGCTTATAAATAAGATCTGATTATGACTGAGTATTCAATGTCATTTATCACTTTCAAATAAGAACACAAAGTTTTGTACAATTTTGAACGGAGAGTAAGATACGGTAGAATCTGGAATTAATTCGTTTAAAATAAATCATTTAATTTGGGTCAATTAATAAAGTTAAATGTATTTGTATTTGTTTTAAATGTTATTTAAAACTCGTTTACAGTCGTGCTAGGACAAAGGCCTTATGAAATGTCCGCATCTGGAGTGGAATTTCACGAAGAGAAAGTAAAATTGTGCCTGCTGTGTTTTAAATTGTGTGGATTGAATTTCCAAGTGGTTGATGATGTTATGGCAAAAATGATGGCCATCATTCTTTTTAAAATGTGTAAGTTTAAGATATTTTATTAATTTTGACAAGGTGGCAAAAACCCTACTCAGATTTTTAATTCTCAATCAAATGAACTGTTGTTGAAACAAATTCCGATAAAAAAAACTTGAAATGACATTTTTGATAAACTATTGGTTGAAATAAAGTTGGTGATTTATGAATAAAATATTTTTCAGGAGCTCGAAGATCGACAACCCATAATATGTAGTAAATGTTTGGAAGATGTTAAGACGTGTTACAATTCAAACGTCATGTCTATTTTTAAATAAGTCTCCTGTTTCCTCTGCAACAGGCGAGAATATCACTAAACTAGACTCATTCGATCGAAAGGAAGAGATACAAAGTAGTGGGAACAATTTATTTACAAGTCACTCCGTGTGTCGATTGTGTATGAAATCGATCAATACTGAATTCCATAATTACTTATCGGATAATAGAAGTGACCTAACATTGAACATGCAACTACAAAAATACTTCCCTGAACTGGTTAGTAGGTATTGACACATCAGTGTGGTTTTATATTGCCAGTTTCTTATTGGCTTTTTTATTATGTGAAAAAAGCCTTGCTAATCTTTATTCTTTACATATTTATCTCTGATGTAACAGTTATTTTACTTTGTTTCACCTCATCAGTTCTTTATTTGATATACAATAAAATTACCTGTGGAAGAGATTGCCATTTTTTTATTGGTTTCATTTTTAGTAAGAAGGCGCAGCTACAAAATTTTATAAATTCGATTTTTAGGTTATAAAAACCTCTCAGGATTTATCAATTTGTACATTATGCAAAATATCCTTAGAAGCTTATTTCGATACTATGCCGAAAAACTGGTCGTATGCGGAAGAAAATGATGAATCACACGATGTGATAAATGAAACGCCTAAAAGTCATAATGATTTTAACCTTGGAAATGAAGAAAAAATCAAATTATACGAATATTCTGTTGGGACAGATGTACCTAGTGTTACGGCCTTGGGTATACCAGAATTAAGCATTAAATGTGAGGAAGTTGACATAAAAATGGAAGGCTATAGCAAAAGGTAAATAAAAAATGTGTTTTATTGCAATTTACCTTCAATGGAAACTTTATATTCACAGTTGAACACTTTTAATCGCTTAACGATTTTTTTTAGGTTTGCTGAGGATGGTACTAGAATATACCAGCGCAATCTTGATGGGGCCAGCATTGAAAAAAACTCTATCGAAGGACAATGCAAGCTCACAGAAAATGCGAACAGCAAAAATGGTTGAGGCGTACCTACCATTGCGACAAATGCGCGTACAAGACGGTGCTAAAAGAATGGCTCAGGAAGCATATGGTGATCCACGAGGACTCCTACGAAGTACCAATGTACTCCTGCGACACCTGCGGATACAAAACGAAACGCAAAGACAGGCTCAGGCATCATGTGGAGATCCACTTGGACCCTTCCAAGGTATCGATGATCCAGTGCGAGAAGTGTGAGTTCAAGACGAGACGCAAGGACCACCTAAAGAAGCACATGGAGATGCACCTGGACCCAGCGGAAGTGATTATGCATCAGTGCGACAAGTGCGAGTTCAAGACCAGGCGCAAGGACAATCTCAGGCATCACATGGAACGACACGAGGATCGTTCGGATGCTGTGTTGTATCAGTGCGAGACGTGCCACTTTGTGACGAGACGCAAGAATTGCCTCAAGCAGCACATGGTGCTACATCAGGACCCTTCGCAGGCAACCGTTTACAGTTGCGATAAGTGCGAATTTAAAGCAAGGCACAAGGGTAATCTCACGCGACACATGGAGACCCACCAGGACCCTTCTAATATGGTCCTGTATCGTTGCGAGGAATGCCAGTACGAGACGATATACAAGGGATATCTCAAGAAGCACATGATGAAGCATCAGCAGCTGTACAGCTGCGATCAGTGCGAGTTCACGACGAAACGCAAGGGTAACCTGAAGTGGCACAAGGAAGTCCACCTGGATCCGTTCAAGGTGGTGTTGCACCAGTGCGAGAAGTGCGAGTACGTGACTAGGCGTAAGGACTGCCTTAAGAATCACATGGTGGTCCACAAGGATCCGTCCGAAGTGACGATGCATCAGTGTTGCAAGTGTGACTTTAAGACGAAGCACAAGAGCAGTCTCAGAACGCATATGGTGATCCATGTTTAAATTTCCTAGCCTGTAAAATATGTAAGTGAGCATTTAATAAATAGTAGGGCAGCGTGAAGTTAGACAAACCTTTAGGTTTGTAATATTTAAGTATATATTTCAAAAACTGTAATTGTTAGTTATATATTCTTTTTTTAATGCTTTTATATATCCAAGGTATGTAAAGAGAAATAAAATTTATTCAAAGTATATACCCTGTTTTTTGAAATGATGTGTTTACAACCAGGACATTTTGCAACAGCGAAAGTATTCATACACCCACTTTTTTTAAGGTTCATAAATTCTGATCATTTTTGTACCACAGTATTGATTTTGTTTGCTTCTGATAGGATTGCAGCTTGTGACATTCTGTCTAATAAGCCAAGTTGAAGGTGACATAGACAAAATTTGCAGGGGTTGAACTAAAGTTAAATAATACTTTTTTATATGAGAACTAAACTTAATTTGTGGGTATATTTATTTAAAAAATTCTTAACAAGAAATTGTTCGAGGGGCATATTCTTGTACTAACAAAATTCGGTTATGTTATGAATCTTATGAGCATAAATCTTAAATGTTTGAAATAAATTCATTTAAGATATGATAATGAGTAAAACGGAATTTTGGTCTCATTTTTTGTCAAGTTGTATATACAAAACATACCGAGAAGGTTTTGAATGCCTATGATTTTAAATTGAAAATTGTAAACTAATGCTCTATAAAAATAAGTGACTATTTTTTACTAAAGTGAAAATAGCCGCAAAGCCAAATTGTGGGAGGGAGGCTTTTAGATGATTGGTCGAGGACAGCAGTTATATCATAGACGTAGCAAGAATAGCACTTGAAAAAGTAGTCACCTCTTCTTCTAACTGCGCATCTAACCGTCCCTTTATTTGTCATGTGCCTGAAACGCCAAAAAGAAAGCAGTAAATCATTATTCCGTTGTTCCCATTGTTTCCATTATTTTAAAATTCAGAAAATTTTACATATCATATACACTCGAACCCCTCTTAAGTCGCCAAATCCGTGCATCATTACCTCGCTTAAGTAGCGAAATTTTGCCTCTCTTAAGTCGCGATCATAACCTCAACTTTTTTGTGTTTTAACTGCAAAAAGAAATATTTAGAGATATACCACAGCACTTGTTATAACGAAAAATGAGCCAACTGAACGAAAAATCAATGTAAGTATACCCAGTCGTGCGTGACAAAGTTCAATTTTCCACTTGAATGAATATTTTAAAGATTAAATATTTTTAAGACGCCTAACCTATTTTAAATCAATAAATGTATTACACAATCATTTTTTTCAATAAAAATTGTTCATATTCATGCGAGAGTCCAATTTCCAAACGTAGTTCTAAAACTTTTACAGGCGGCGACTTAACCGGGACGGTTTCGTGACATAATAGGGGGAAACGTGGTGAAATAACTCGACGGGCAGAATCGAAAAAATAATCAGAGGTCTCGATTCTTAAAAGTATGAGTTAACTCAGAGAAATCACGAAAAGTACTCGAGTACAGCATTCGAGTAATAATCACGTCAAATTCGTGTTCATATCCATTCTCGACAGAACCAAATATCGTCTTCACCAGTACTCGTACTCGGATACAATCTAATAGAACTCATGGAAACATTTGAAATCAAGTCCAATCTATACTTTTGAGACGACAAAATTCTATATATTTTATTTTATGGCGATTATTATGTAACCAATTTTTGTACTATAAAACTATTTAGAGTATATAAATTTATTCTAATATAGACTAACATAAATTAATCATGGAAAATCAAATATTAAACATTCCTCAAAAAAAAAAATAAAACATATCAAACCTACATTATAAACTGGGGTTTGATATCATTCATAAAACATATCAAATATCACCATCCATTTTTTTTCTCAAAAATAAATCATATTTATTTTTAAAAAATTAAATGGGCAACAGTCTTATCTTTTTTTACTAACTTACATGACAAAAAATCTTACTTTTTTACTAAACTTTACAAATATTTAATAAATATAAAAATTTAATAAATTAATAATTTCTTTTATTGTCTTATATAGATATAAAGCAGTAATATAAATAATATTTATATATATAAATTATTATTTACTGGTTTAAAAGGATCATAGGAAAATAAACATAAACTTTATACCTTGTTATAATCTATTCTCATATTCATAGTGTTACCTATAATAATTATTTTATAGTAATCCTCATTATAAAATACTATACTATTATTTTCTATTTTTTCCCTTAGAAATAACAGAGGGTGTGAATTAAGCGAATGTGAAATAAGAGGGGTTCGAGTGTACATTCATTTACATAACTTGATAGGATGTGAATCACAGATCTCGAGAGGTCCTCAGTAAAAAAACGATAGACTATTTCCACTCAATATATATAGTTACAGAAACGAAAAGTCCTGTAGTAGTGAGGTGAAGGAAAGGGAAAAATGAGGTTATGTCATGTTGCTAAAAGCTATTGTGGTTTCACTGTTATGGTATTCTAAGTAAACTTTTCAATTTGAATATGTACGACATCAACGAAGTATCTCAGAAAACTCTGGTTTTTAGCTTCAGTTTAATTAAGCTTGTTACTTAAGTCAGTTATCTCTGATTTTTATAAATAAAAAATTAAAATATGCCATCGTAAGAACCAAACTGACTTACTTTCGGTAAAACTAATCAAGTTTGTGTTATGGAAATTCAAAAGAAGGAAACAATCGTAAGGTGCAAGTTGTGTCTTGAACCATGTGGAGTGAAATGTAAAATAATAGATGACGCCACAGTAAAGATGTTGGCTCTACTTCTTTTAAACTGTGTAAGTTTACCAAAAGACCAAAAGAAAAGAGTTTAGTAAGAACTGCAATGAGTACATGTGATTCCTAAACTGTTTTGTTTTAGGATTTTTACCGAAGAGGGTCAGTTAGCGATGTGTTATAAGTGCGCCGAGGATCTTGCAACCTGTTTTGAATTTAAATCATCCCGTCTATCTTTGGAACATCGTATTGACTCGTTTGCGAGTCACGAGGACAGTGCAAAACGGGACCCATTTTTTCCAACTAGAGAAGAATACGACAATAGAGATAATCTACTTGAACATCGTACTGTGTGTTGCTTTTGTATGAAATCAGACAGTTCTAACGTGTATACCTCCTTGACAGATGACAAGAATGGTGTGAATATGAGGGTACTGTTAAACAAGTTTTTTCCTGAATTACTTGTAAGTTTCACTATTATTGGTTTTTTGATTTTCTTAGAAAACATTTTCAAAATCTGATATTCCAATTTTTCTTTTCTAGATTCTGGATGTGAATCACGGTATATTATTTTGTCCCGCATGTAATGCATCCCTAGAAAGTTTCTTCAGAACAATGAATAAATGGGCAACCACCCAATTAAATATTGAAGAAAATGGTGTAAAAACGCATAATGTTACAGGAAATTATAACGATCTCGACCTACTTCCACAATGTGAGGTGAAACAAGAACCGCTTTATGAATTCGTTAAGAGCGAAGAGTGTGAGGTTAAAATTCCTGTGAGTTTGCTACCTACAGAAACATTTGATCCCGTGAAATTAGAGGGAGAAGACTTTAGCATCAAACGTGAAGATATTGACCTCAAAATTATGCAAGATGACTACAAGAGGTAATATTGATTATTTTAATTCACAGAAAGCTGTATTTTTCTGTTTTATAGAATTATGTTGACCATGTTAGCAACGTTCGTCTTTTGTTTATTAACCGAATTAACTTGGGATCACAAATTTTTTCCCGTAGCTTGAGTAAATTCAAGACAAGATGATACTCTCCTTATTCAAAAAAATTTCAACCAAATATACACGTTATATAGTTGCGCTAGTTTAGATTGAACTTTTCATGATCGTTTTTTCGGCCAGTTGAGTTCCGTCTCCAACTGACCCATGATTGAAAAGTATAGAACTGCAAATTCCAGGAGCAGACGTCGATCGACATCTGCAACGCCACTAAGACTATCAGCGCGGCATTTTCCGGACTACATACCTCCCAACAGGAAAGAAGCAAAATCCAACGCGACAGTGCTTTATCTGCTCGAGAAAGAGGAATGAACAGAACAAAAAAATCCGTAGAGAAACAAGATATATGTGTCGTGATTGTGATGTGCCGCTTTGTGTCGACCATGCTTTAAAATTTACCATACAGTTGCAAGTTTGGAGTAAAATAATGGTTTTGATGTTGTTGTCGGAGTTGACTCAGTTTAGTGGGCTAGGTTAAGTTTTGTTATTTATTTTTTTGTACAAAATAGTAAATATTATGGATTTTCAAATAAGATTTGTTTGTGTTCTGGTCTGTAGAACAAAAACCGAATAAAAACGGTGAAAAACTGAACGGTTTTTTGATTGGTGCATTAAGGGGTCAAGAATAGCCATTAGTAAGTTGTATAGAGAAGGTAAAAAAAAAAAAAAAAAAAATGATTTTCTTAATTTCTGCTACCTTGCATAATATTTAACCGTTCTCAGTGGAAATAGTTTCCATAATTTTAAATCACAACGAGATGGTATTTACCTAATATTTCTTTCAGTAAGGAGGTAAAAAATGGTAAACATTTTTTCAAAACTATTTTACAAATATTTTCTTTCAACATCGTTTATTTCACATTTGTTATTTTTTACAGATCGGAACAGTATGCGAATCACCCATCTCAATTGGAAGAAAGTGAGTTGGATTTTAATATGATGCCGAAATATAACTTCAAGCAACATATAGTAACACACTTGGATCCTTCTAATGTGACGATGTATCAGTGTAATAGATGCGAATACAAGGCAAAGCGCAAATCGGATCTTAAGCAACATACAGTGACTCATTCCGATTTGTCTGAAATCGCTGCGTTTAGATGCGACCAATGCGAATTCAAGGCGAAGTATATTTCTCGTCTGAAGCAACACATGTTGGTCCATTTAGATCCATCTGAAGTAACTATGTACATGTGCGAAAAATGTGGATACAAAGCAAAACAGGAATATCGTCTCAAAGAGCATATGGCGACCCACCTAGACCCATCTGAAGTCGTTATGCATACATGTGAGCGATGTGAATATAAGACGAGACATAAAAGCTCCCTCAAGCGGCATATGATAAGCCACCAAAATCCTTCCAAAGTAGCCTTACATCGGTGTGAGCGATGCCAATACAGGACAATGTATAAATCATGCCTCAAGCTACATATGGTGACCCATCAAAACCCTTCGGGAGATTATTTTGTATCAATGCAACAATTGCGACTACAAGACAAAGCAAAAATGTCATCTCAGACAACATATGGTGACCCATCAACACCCGTCTGTAGTCACGTTGTATCAGTGTGACAAATGTGAATTCAAGGCGAGACAAAAATATTATCTGAAGAAGCATATGGTGTGCCACCAAGACCCCGTCTGAAGTCACTATATATCAGTGTCACATATGTGAGTACAAAGCAAAACATAAGTCTTATCTTAGGGAGCATATGCTGACCCACAAACGACTCTGTGAAATCGCCTTGCATCAGTGTGACAAATGTGAGTACAAGACGAAGTATAAGTGTGCCCTAAAGAAACATATGGTTTCCCATCAGGACCCTTCCGAAGTCACTATGTATCTTTGTGACAAATGTGAATATAAGTCGAAGCATAAGTATTATCTCACGGCGCATATGGTATCACACCAGCGTCCTTCTAAAATCATTATGTATCAGTGTAACAAATGTGAATACAAGACAAGCGAAAGTATTATCTTAACAGGCATATGGGGTCCCATAAGGAGACCACGTATCCTGATTTGTGAGTTCAGAGTGGTCAAGAATAAATGTGAGAAAGATATTGTGATATAAATTAGCTTAAGAAGCAGGTGGTCACGCAAAATGACTCTTCTGGAGCTATGAATCAGTGTGAGATATTGTACAATAATAAATGTCTTTTAACATAGTATAAAACCGAATTGTTTAATGATTATTCACACAAAAGTAAACTATTTCATTCATTTTTCTCTGCTCTTGATATCCTAATTCTCTATTATGTTTGGTACATAGCTGGAACACTATACAATATTTCTTCTCTTTCTCAGCGGCGCACAAGTCAATGACCCGCCTCATTGACTTCAGTTGTTTCGCCCGACTGTCTGGCAGATTCTAGCACTATTATTAGTGTGTTCGAGGTGTTTGTGTTGTCGGCGTCCGTATTATACATTAATAATAAAATGTCACACATCAAACGCCTATAAAACTACAATTTGCTGAAAAAGTGAATAAATGTATTTGTGACTTGGAAGATGGCGCTACCGTAATGTGTAAAGTGTGTAAGGAAACACTGCTGTGTTGGTACATTTCGACCAACTCTACTCATGAGAGCAGTATAAAGTTCATAAGAGAGCAATTTTGAAAGCCAATCGAACAAAAAACAAATGCGAAGAGGGGAGCCATTCGAGAACGCTATTAGCCATATGTGTGTATTGTATCGAGAAGAAGAAAAGGTGAGGTTAAGTATTACAGTTAAGTTAAAATTCTGTTTGAAATGGTTAAAATTCTGGAGCTATAAACACTTGTGTAATGTGTTCTTAAACTTCTTAAAAAATAGCAGCTGTTTCTATTAGAGTGTGTTTTTGTAGAGAAAGATTTTACTTTTTTAGAAAAAACTGATAAAATGTGTTTTTTTGTTTTTTATCTTAAAAGTAGAACTAAACCTTCAAAAGGGAAACTGGATTAATAATTTTTTGTGAATGTGGTTCATTGCGGACCGCCGTAGAAATTGTAAACTCGATTTACCAATTTTCATCAAAACCAATAAAATTACTGTCAACGTTATGGAAATTCTAGAGGAGGAAGAAAAATATATAAGATGCACTCTCTGTCTTGAACCGTGCGGAACAAAATGTAAAATAATAGATGATGCTATGAAAAAAATGTTGGCCGTTCTTCTCTTAAAATATGTAAGTTAAAATTTATTAAACAACAAAAGTTTATTTTATTTTCACTATCAACTTATAATTTCTTTGTATTTTTTCATAAATTAATTTAGAATCCTGACGAAACGATCCATCCCATGATCTGTTCCAAATGTGCTGATAAAGTGGAAACATGTTACGAATTTAAATCCTGCTGTCTATCAGATAATCACAATCGTAAAGAAAATAGCGCCAATGAGGACTTATTATTGCCGACCAAAGGAGAAGGCAGAAGTTGTGATATTTTATCTGAAGGTCATATTGTGTGTTGTCTGTGTCTGAATTCGGGTCATCCAGATTTTTTTCTCAACAAGTGATAAGAATGACATAAATTTGAGAGAACTACTAAATAAATTCTTTCCGAATTAGTAAGTAAACTAAAATAATTTTAACACCTTTTACTGCATTTTTTAAGAGCCTCATTATCTTGAACATTATTGTCATTTTCTTGTTAAACTATTCTCCATAGCAAAGCCTCAGTTGCAAAACTAACGTTCATGTTTTACTCTTCCAGACTCTAAATGTCGCTGAAGATTTATCTTTCTGTGCACCTTGTAACTCATCCCTAGAATCTTTCTTCAGTGCTATGAGGGACTGGTCAAGTGTTGGATTAAATATTGTTTGTTTAAATGATATAACAGCACATACAAATACTGTGAATTGTACTGGTCTCAACCTAGTTCCACAATTTGAACTGAAACATGAACAGGATGATGTGGGTTTTGGTGCAGATATCTTTGAGAACGAAGATGCTAAAATAAATATTCCTGAATCAGATCTTGTGAAATTAGAGGTGCAAGAGTTTGGTATTAAACAGGAAGAAGTTGATGTTATGGTAACTTCAGACGACAGTATGGGGTAAACAAATATCAGCACAAATTTTTATATCCAATATTACATATCTGTTATTTTTTTACAGATTGGGCGAGTATACAGTGACTCCATCTCAATTGGAAAATGCAAAAATGAAAGAGGACGGCACCGTGTTTCAGTATGATCAGACAGAGGACTATGACTTTCTGGATACTCCACACCAATATCAGTGTGAGTTATGCAACTACAAAACAAGGTATAAATCTCGTTTGAAAGACCACATGGTGATTCACCTAGATCCATCTAAAACTGCAACATACCAGTCTGACAGATGCGAATACAAGGCAAAACGTAAAAAAAGTCTGACGAAGCACAAAGTCACCCATCAGGACCCTGCCGAAATCACTATGTATCAATGCGACAGATGTGACTACAAGGTAAAGCACAAACCTAATCTAAAGAAGCATATGCTTACTCATCAGGGCTCTGAAGATGCTATAATTCAGTCTCATCAATGTGAGATATGTGGCTTCAAGGCAATGTATAAGTCCCGTCTGAAGGAGCATATGGTAATTCATCTGGATCCATCTGAAATTACTATGTATCAGTGTGACAGATGTGAATACAAGGCAAAGCATAAATCGTACTTAAAGAAGCATATGGTGACCCATCAGGATTTTTTCCGAAGTCCCTGTGTATCAGTGCGACAAATGTGAGTATAAGGCGAAGCTTAAACCCAGTCTTACGAAACACATGGTAGTCCACCAAGACCCTTCTGAAGTCAGTATGTATCAGTGTGAGATATGTGAACATATGGTAAAGCATAAATCTAACCTTAAGAAGCATATGATGGTCCATCAGGATTCTTCTGAAGTCACTATTTATCAGTGTGATAAATGTGACTACAAGGCAAGGTATAAATCCCACCTGAAGGAGCATATGTTGATTCATCTGGATCCGTCTGAGATTACTCTGTATCAGTGCGATATGTGTGACTATAAAACAAAACATAAATCTTACCTGAAGAAGCACAAGGTGACCCATCAGAATCTTTCTGAAGTCACGCTGTACGGAGTGCGACAGATGTGACTACAAGGCAAAGCATAAACCTAATCTCACGAAACATATGGTTATACATCAAGATGCTTCTGAAGTCACCATGTATCACTGTGACAAATGTAAATACAAGACGAGGCATAAATCTTATTTCAAGAAGCATTTGGTGGTACATCAAGATCCTTCCGAAGTCACTATCTACCAGTGCGAGAAATGTGAGTTCAAGACAAAGCTAAAAAGCCATATCAAACAGCATGTGGTGACCCATGAAGACACCGTGTACTCTTGTGACAAATGTGAGTACAAGACAAAGTATAAATCTCACGTGAAGAGGCATATGATATGTCATGAGGATCCGTCTAATGTCACTACGTATAAGTGCGAGACGTGTGACTACAAAACGATACATAAAGGTACCCTTAACCGACATATGATGAAACACCAAAATTCTTCTGATGTCACAATGCATCAGTGTGAAAAATGCGAATATAAAACGGTATATAGAGATTATCTCAAGCAGCATATGATGTCACATCAAGATCAGTCTGAAGTCTCCATGTACCAGTGTGACGAATGTGAATATAAGACAAAGTATAGATCTTCGCTGAAGAGTCATAAGGTGTCCCATCAAGACCCTTCCGAAGTCACTAGATATCAGTGTTCAAAATGTGACTATAAAGCGAAGCAAAAACGTTATCTTAAATCCCATATGATGACCCATCATGATCACTCCGAAGATACTTTGTAAAAAACTTGAACGAGGTTATGATGAATCACTGTGAGAAATATGAAATTAAAGAAGACTAAGAAAAATGAAGTTAAGATAAAATATGATTATATTAAACTGTAATTACAGTGAAGAACAATAAAGATCTTTAAGAGATTTGCGCTATGCGTGAAAAATTGTACATATAATAAAGAGATACTAATATGGCGGCTTCGCAAACAGCTTAACAACTTCATAAATCTGAAATTTGCCATAAATCTTTTCATTATACAGGCCATACCTCAAAAGTGCTTCTGGGTTCATTCAGAAACAATGGTGTTATAATAATTCGAAACTAAATATGTCATTACCTGGGTTTTTTCCTTGTTTGTTCAGCTGTTGCGCCGGCTCTGCATTATATACTTGGTATTATTATATAATAGTGTTTAGCCTTTTAAAAGACGGATAACAATTGCAATCAAACGCTAATTTTATCGTATGAACACAAATAAAAATAAAAAAACACTTTGCTTCGTCAACGATTACACAAATATGGCCGCTTGACGTTAGGTGTGCCAATGTAACAAATATGTGTTTTCCCTCTATTACTATTCTAAATTATCTACTAGTCTATTTTAAATCTTGGTGATATATTGGTGGTCTATTTTAAATCTTGCTGCTTAATGAACAAATTTTCAGCATAATTGTCGTCAGCTATAAATGATTTTACCAATCAAATTTAAATATCACGCCCCCGGAGTCACTGCGAGAGCATGACCATTTGAAAACGCTAGGGGATAACTTTATTAACATTTAGGGCAGAAGAAAAGGTGAGGTTAAGTTTCAATTAAATTTAGGCTGTGTTCAGCGAATGGTCGGACTCGTCGAATTCGTTAGGAGAAGGACACTTAGTGGTTCCCAATAGTGATTGGGAAAGTTTCGGATGGATTTGAAATGTAACGTCGGTGTTAGGGATCGTTACGAAGACTCTTTCCTAGTCTCTTCCTACTCTACTACATTTATTATAACAGTTTTAAATTTTCATGACAATATTCTGTCAAGGGGTCAATTTTTTTTTGTACCTCCCTTGTCCAGTTGTATTTAGTAGGAGGTCAGGTCGAGAAAACCCGTACGTAGTAAGTTCCGTGTCCAACTATCCGCTGACACAGCCATAATCGCTAGGTCGTCAGTCAACAACACATAAAAATTTAATATTAAACTGTGTTATGGTGTGTTTTTATTTATATGTATATAGTGATTATTCAGAATAGAAAGTCAAAATATACCCCCTAAAATATCTACAAATCCTTCAAAATAATTTTGGACCTTAGGTATTAGTTTTAGCTAATAAATTGATAGGAAAATCTAAAGGTTTACTTATTAATAAACAGAAAAATATAAATAAAATATGTAGTGAAGGAGAAGTGACTTACAAGTTTTCAGTCTGTCTACAATCAACCAAATTTTTACCTGGATCATGGAAACTCAAGAGGAAAAAACACGTAAGATGCATTCTGTGTATTGAACCATGTGAGACAGAGTTTACTGTAGTTGATAATGATATGATAAAGATGATGGCACTACTTCTTATAAGACGTGTAAGTTGTGAAATCCTTCAAATTGGCATGTAAAATGATTTTTATGTCGTACCTTTTAAGTTTTTTCATATACTATTTTTTTTAGGATCCTAAAGAACAGGACATTATATGTTTTAAATGTACTGATAACTTGAAAACCTGTTTTGAATTTAAATCATCCTGTCTGTGTTTAAAGAATAGTGCTGGTCCATTTGCAAATGAGAAGGGCAATGCTAAACAACACTTATTTTTTCCAACAAAAAAAGGATGTAGTAGTGATATTTTACCCGAAAGTCACACTGTCTGTTGCCTGTGTATGACATCAAATGGTCACGACTGGTATATTTCCTTAGCTGATAACAAAAGTAACATCAATTTGAAGGTACAACTGAATAAATATTTTCCAGAATTCGTAAGTATTTGTTTGTAAAAAAGTGCATTTTAAGTGTATTTGATTAAATATTGTTTTAAGTCGTTTTTTGTAGAAAGCAAAATAAAATCATTGCTTCTATTTGTTATCTCTTTTTGGCCTCGAAATGGTTGGTTTCTATTAGTTGTAAGTTCTGCCCCTGAGACTTCAAAATATCAGTATTTGGCAAACATTCGCAGAACACAAAACACCTAGATGTATTTAATTCCAAAAATAAAAATATATGAATACCTGTTTCAATATGGGAAGAAAATTTATAACAAGTGGAAGCAACTGCCTTTTACTATTTGTGATATGAAGGCAGTTGCAAAACACAACGTTGCTATTTTACTTTTCCAGATTTTGAATGTGACTGAAGATTTGGCAATTTGTACAGCTTGTAATGTATCTCTAGCAGATTTCTTGAAAATTATGGATCACTGGTCAAACATTTGGCTAAATGTTGTTGGAAATAATACAGACATGATACGTACAGCTACTAAGAACTGTACTGATCTCAATTTAATAGTACAATCGAATCCAAAATGTGAAGAAGATGCAGATAATGTATGTCTTAAGTACGAAGATCAGAAAAGTACAAACCCAGAGAGCTTGTTGACTACAAACCCATTCGACTTTGTAAAATTGGAAAGGCAAGAATTAAGCATTAAACACGAGGAAATTGACATTGAGATGAGTCAAGATAACAACAAAAGGTAATCGATGATAAATATTTTTAACTACGTATTAAATTACAATACTATGATGTTTATTTTTTTTTACAGATTGGGCGACTATACAATAAATTCATCTCAGTTGGAAAATGCAAAAATGGAAGAGACAAAAAGCTATCAATGCGATAAATGTGAGTTTAGGGCAAAGCACAAGTCTCGTCTACAGCAGCATATGGTGATGCACTTAGATCCATCTAAAGTTACTATGTACCAGTGTGATAGATGCGAATACAAAGCAAAATGCAAGTCTTACCTGAAGAAGCATTCGGTAATCCATGGAGACCCTCCCAAGTCCCAATATATCAGTGTGACCAATGTGATCACATGGCAAGGCACAAATCCAATCTTAAGAAGCACATGATGGTCCATCGGGACCCTTCAGATGTCACTATGTATCAGTGTGATAAATGTGAATACAAGGCGAAGCACAAATCTTATTTGAAGAAGCATATGGTGAACCATCAGGATCCTGCTGAAGTCATTAGGTATCAGTGTGGCAAATGTGATTATATGACAAAACATAAACCGAATCTCCTGAAGCATATGGTGGTCCATCAGGACCCCTCCGAAGTCACTACGTATCGGTGTGACAAATGCGAATACAAGGGAAAGCATAAAACTAATCTCAAGAAGCATATGATGATTCATCAGGATCCTTCTGAAGTAATTCTGTATCCGTGTGACAAATGTGGATATAAGGCCAAGCATAAAACTAACCTTAAAAACATATGATTGACCATAAAGATATTTTTGAAGTTACCATATATAGATGTGATAAATGTGAGTACAATACGAGACATAAATATTATCTCAAACGACATATGGTCATTCATCAATGACCTTCTCAACCTTCTCACACAATGTGTGAATTCAGGACACAACCGAGAAGTCACACTCATCAAGGCCCTGTAAGATCTGTGGATATAAGAAAATGATTTCGATGTAAATTATAAAGGCTCTCTCAAGAAGTTCATTGCATTTTATGTGAATACAAGGCAAAACAGAATTATCTCAAGAAACATGGGAATCCACAAAAGCTGTTCGCTTCATAGTAGTTTGAAATAAGTGACTCATATTACCGTGAAAAATGTTTCAAACAATAGGACAAAGCATGAACATAATTTTGTAGAACTAACTTATAAATAGGAATAGGACACTAAAAAAACTATTTGCCATTGTGTTCAAGTGAATATTACAGTTTGCAATTTTCATTGCTAATTTGAGTTGTTAGCCAGTGTTACCAAAATATAGGTCATAAAGATAAACTCAGATAGATAAACTCAGTTGCCACAAAAAAATTTAACCATTTTAAACACACAAAACAGACATGATTAAATCAATCTCCAGAGAGAAAATCCAGAAAACTACAAAATACAGAAATTTTAGATATCACAAAACGCAATACAAACGATGGCACAGCATGTTGAACGTTGAGGTTATGTCAAACAGTTGGCAACACGTAAAATTGCAGATAGCCGCAATAATTATAGCTCCGGGTTTGAAATTTTTATCTACATACAAGAAAGTGCACGAACAAACATAAATACGAATGCGTGCAATGAAAATTGCTGCAATTTTCATGCATCGTCGTGACGTGCATCAGTTTTTATTTTGTACAAAGTATAGATCTATAATCAATATACACTTTCTGTTGATATTAAGATTAAAAAAACCTAAATAAAACATTCTTAAGACCGATCTGTTTTTTATTCAAATGCATCCAATATTTTCAAATTAGATAAAGTTCTCTGAAGTATCTGAACAGCCTGTTTTTTTCTAATTCATTACATCTCTACCACAATCTTCAGCATGTTGACCAAGACATTAATCTCATTGTCCATGAGCAGTCTATTCTTACTATGTCTGTGGTGTATGATCATAGGTGCAGAAAATTAGGTTAGATTTTACTGTCAGTGTCAGAGTTCAGATTATGGGCTTTTATGACATATGAAGTATTCAGAAACCAGTGAAGAATTGTTTATTATTAAGGGAACAAGAATAACTGCATAAGTCCTTTTTTTATTTAAAAATATGCCAATTAAAGAAAACCTATCGTCATGTTATTATACAGGTACTATTATAGGGTTGTTTGCATAAAATAAGAACTTGCTTCGTTGATGATTTTTGATCTTCTTAATAAACGTTTCTCCTTGTATCATGGATATTCAACAACATAAGAAAATTATATTATGCAAATTATGTTGCCAACCATTTGAAACAAATTATAAACTAATAGATGATGGTACAATAAAAATGTTGGCCCTACTTCTAATAAAGCATGTAAGTTTTCCATTTCTAAAACTAACAAATCTTTTTTTAACATGATGTAATTGTAATTTTTTTTCAAAATCTTTCAGGATCCTAACGAAGGACAATCGATGATTTGTCACAAATGTAGCGATAAACTTAAAACATGTTTGAATTTAAGTCATCCTGTCTGTCGAAAAAAGACGTATGCTCCTTTGATAGTGAGAAGGACGATGTTAAATCATTTACTCCAATCAAAGAAGAATGCCAAAGTAATGACAATGTGTGCCACCTGTGTAAGTCATCACTCAGTCACGATTCATACACATCCTTAGCAGATGACAACAATGACGTGAACTTGAGAGTACTGTTAGACACATATTTTCCAGAATTAGTAAGTGGTCTTTCTTTTTTGTTATTCTGTTACAAGGAAATTGTTTAGTCAAGAAGTCACTCTTGTCATGTTTTATTAGAACCTAATGTCTTTTTTTTTAGAATCATAATGGCATCCAAGATTTATTACTTTGCATGGAATGTAGAGTATCGCTAGAGGCTTTTTTTGATGCTGTGAGTAACTGGTCAAATGTTCAGGTAAATGTTAGAGGAAATGAAACGGTACCACATATAGTAACTAAGTATTGTCCTGATCTCAATAACACTCCACAGTTTCAACCAAAACTTGAACACAATAATATTAGTTTTGATACAGAAAATGTATTCTTTGAACATGAATTTAAATTTTCTGACTGCCTGTTACCTACAGAAACATCTGGTTTTGCAAAATTGGAAAGGCCAGAATTTAGCATTAAACATGAAGAGACTGATCTCAAAATCGGTCTGGACCATTACAAAAGGTAAAGAAATATGACAGTATAATTGATTTTTTTTATATTTATTTTTAACACGAGATATACGATGTTAAATTAAACTAAAATTATTTGTTATGTTGTCAAACTAAAATAGTGATGTCTAGAGTTAGACTTTATTTATTCATTTATTTCACAATCCCAATATGTAAAAATGAACTGTATATGGAACCTATTTTTCGTAATTTCTGATGTGTTATTTTTTTTGTAGCTTAGAAGAATATACGATATATCCATCTCAGCTGGAAGAAATAAAAAAGACAGGGCGTACCATGTGCCAGCAGGATTTTTCTGACATTCCAAACGTACACAAAACCATCCAAGGTGTTACGATCTTCACGTGCAAAATATGTGGCTTTAAGACACGAGTGAAGTGGAAATTCGAACGGCATATGGTAACGCACCTGTACCCTTCCGAAGAAACGGTATATCGGTGCGACAAATGCGAATACAAGACAAAGCATAATAAGTCTACTCTCAAACGGCACATGCTGATCCACCAGGACCCCTCGGAAGTCACTATGTTCGTCTGCGACAGGTGCGAATATAAAACGAAAAATAAAGTGAACCTCAGGACGGCACATAGTGACTCACCAGGACCTTTCCGAGTCCGCTATGTATCATTGCGACAAATGTGAATACAAGACGAAGTATAAATATGACGTCAAGAGACACATGGTGACCCATCAAGACGTTTGCGAGGACACTCTGTATAGATGCGAAAAATGTGAGCACAAAACGATACATAAACGCGCTCTGAGACGGCATATGGTAATTCACCTGGATCCATCTGAAATTACTATGTATCAGTGCGACAAATGTGAATACAGGGCGAAGCAAAAATATAATCTGTTGGCCCACATGAAAACCCATCAGGATATTTCAGAAATCATAAACTATAAGTGTACTAGATGCGAGTATAACACGAAACATAAACGCTCTCTTACACGCCATGTGGCAACACAGCACGACTATGCAAAAGTCACAGTGTGATTTCAAAATGGTCATGATAATCTTGCTAATCTATACAGTGTGAGAAGCATGTGAAAAATGTGAATATATCCTAGATGTTCACAAGTTACCCAATTATTGGTGTTAGATGTGAATGATGTTAGATTGAAGGTAAAAAGACCTTTAAATGACAAAGCGTCTAAAGCCCCACCATTGTTGTTAACTAACTTACAAAATGGCTTCCATTCAAATCCGCCGAAAAAGGCGGGGTTTATTCTACTGCCTGTCCATTAGTATACAAATCAGTGATCCCGACGATCCGACGGCGTGTTCTGCTTACTACCAGCAATGGCGGCCAAGACATGGCCCATCCCACAGGGCCTCCCATTCCACACCGTCTTCTCTTGCACTTCGATTTTTTTTAGAAGTAAATTGTGACATAACTGATGCTTCGGAGATCATTACATATCAATTAAAGATGTTTCTGGATCGGTAATATGTGAACTTATTTAATGGTTCATGTTATTCCATTAATCATTTTTAATAAAAAATAATAGTTTATTATCCATTCACAACTTACACTTGTAAAATGTAAGGTGTTAGTATTAATATACATTGCTGGCAAAGACACATCTTTCATCTGTAAGTTGATATAAGTAATTCGTTAGTTGGAGGGAGGGGCTACATCCCAATAACATACAATAATACAAAACGGAGCTAGCTCCGCCCACCATCATGAAGGGTGTAATGTTATTGATCTGTAATTCTTTCCTTTCACCAATGACTTACTTACAGCAACTCAGATCGAAAATGGGACTTTGTCAACAGTGGATATAAGTATTTTTCTGTTACACAACCAAGATATAGATGAAATAATGATTTATTACTGAATTCTAATTCATCTACGAAATAAAATATTATTTTATATAAAAAAAAAATGTTTTCTATTTCAAGTAAATCAGTAGGAAGTGGAAGAAAAAGTGGGGTTAAATGTGTTTTGAATGACAAAATCTTAACTTTCTAGTCTATAATCAAAATACACATTCCGTGGTTCTTATGAATTTAGCTGCTTACGATTTGGCAGGAACTGAGGAAAAATTTAACTGAGGTGAGTTACCTAACCTCACCTCATTTATTGACTATTCTGATGTCAAATAGAACGACGTGTGTATCAATTATGTCGGTTTATAAGAGAATGAAATTAATACAAGTAAGTTGTTGATTAAACGTTCTGTACCGTTAATTTATTTAACATTTTATTTATATTTTTCTATAATTAAGGGAACTGTTGGAAAAAGAAGGCACTAGCAGCAGTGATAGTGAATGCTCCGAATACTCTTCAACTTCAAGTTTAAAGAACATTTTAGGATGGAAAGGAAATTATGTAATTATTTAGTTGGTAATTTCTGTATTTTGGTTTATTAATAACAGATTGATATAAAGATGTTTGTTTCAGATTTAATTAAAAGTCCGAGGTTTTAAGCAGGTACAAGTGGAAGAGAAAATGTCACTCAGAGAAAGCTACATATCTAACGATATGGTATTTAGCTAATACAGAGACATTCAGACAAATTTCAGATCTATTTGGAATATGTAAGAGTACGCACATAGAATAATAACCAAGGTTGTAAATTTGAATTCTATTGTAGTCATAGAACATGCATTTGGTCTTCTAAAACATAGATTCCGAAGATTAAAATTTTTTGAAAATGATAATTTGGAATTCATTGTGAAATGTGTGATTGCTTGTACAGTTCTACACCGTTTGCCTGAAATTTAATGACCTGGCGGAGTACGACGAGGAAGATAACGACGCCGAAAAAGAACAAGAAAATAACCCCATTACAAACAATTCTAGTTCTTCTAAGAGAGAAAAAATACTTGAAAATATTTGTAGGAAATAATATATATTCATATATGAAATAAAAGTTTATTAAAAACAAGTGTATTTATGTTCAACAAAACAGTATTCATATGAAAAAACAAAAATAATTAAAAATAAATATGAAAAAATTAACCACATAAACCGAAGTTTCTACTTCATATTTTGGAAAATGATAGTGACTAGTAAAAAAAATAAACACAACATATTTAAAGTTAAATTAGACACTTCTTTATTGTAGATTGCAGCAAGTTTTTCTAATGCAACAATTTTTCTTCTTCGTTCTAATTTTTTTGCAAGACTATTCAGCTATTACTTTATATGTAATAATGTTTCCAGATATTTTTCTTTGTCTCTTCCCTCTATTTTTTCTTTACATTCTTATATGTTCTAAGTAGGTTTTCCCATTTTTTTGACAAGTTTTTGGTAAAGGTCTGTTGAATTGATCAAAGTGTATCAAATTACTATCAATCCAGATATCGTTATTTTCTGAAAAACGTAAAATAATTAATAAAACATGATTAATTGACGCATAAGTAATTGTTATAAATAATAAATAAACCTATTCTTAACATAAATTCTATTTATGTTAAGTAGATTACCAGTAAAGTAAATATTTACTTCCTTATTTGTAAAACCAAAATATACATTAGGTACTTACCCGAATCTCTTACTAAAACTTGTCCAGTTTCATTTAAAATCACCAGCCTTATTTCGCACAATTTGATAAGGCATATCTGAATAATTTTTAGAATTAAAAACATTCAATAAAAACAAACGTCTGACTAGTTATTCGTGTGACAGATATATAACCTCAAAATATCAACTGAGAGAATAAGCCTCTTTAGTGAGTGTGGTTTTGTAGTCCCTCAGTAGCGGCAAGGGGGAGTAATTTCCTCAGTTATTTTCCTACTTGTTGTTCAAATAGAACGTACCACTAACTGAGAAAACGTTAACTGAGGTGAGGAAGTGAGGATTTCGTGCAAATCATAGCAGCTTTTATATGCACTTAATAAGAGGAAGAATAAATACGGTTAGGTGATAATAATTTTAATTAGTTTTTAAAACTTTTTAATTATAGTCTCCAAACAAATGAAATAGTTAGAAAATTGGGGTACCTATATCAGTTTTCAATAAGTTTATACAACATCCACATTCTTTCGCAAGTTCTTTTTATTTATTTTTTATTCAAATGTGAAAATAAAGTGGTGAAGTAAAAAACTAAAGTGATAATGATATTGAATAGACGTTATTATGGTTCAATGTAGAGAAAATAAGGACCCTTCTTTATACTTCTACTCTTATGGAAAATATTACATTCTTGGCTGTATTATGGATTTTGAAGAGGAAAAAATTATAATCTGTAGGTTATGCTCCCAAGTTTGTGGAAAAAAAATCAATTAATAGACGATAGTATGCTAAAAATGATAGCTCTACTCCTTCTACACTGTGTAAGTTTTAAATAATATAATAATGACATTTAAATAAAATTAAATACTACTTTTTTAAATGTGTTTATTCGATATCTTATTCAGAATCCCTCTGAAGGAAAAGATGTTGTTATTTGTGACAAATGTGCTCATGATCTTAAGATCTGCTTCGAATTCAAATCTTCGTGTTTATCGACAAAGCATTGCATTAATTTTTCCATAAGTGAAGAGGAACATTCTAAATTGGATCGGTTTCATCCGAACAGTAGGGAATGCCATAATAAGAACAGTTTACCAGGTCATGCCATATGTTACCTTTGTACGAAAACTAATAAGTCATGACTTGAGTGTTACCTTAACAGAAGACAAAAAAGATGTAATGTTAAGGGTACAACTAAAGAAATACTTTCCCGAACTGGTAAGTATTTTATTCTGTGTATATTCATCTTTTGTATCTTATCACCCCAAAAGTTAGTCCCATTTTCATTCTCTCTATACAGTATAACGTCTTATCACTTTTGGTGGTTATCCAATCAGTAATGAATATACTACATCATACTACATTTTTTACAAGGCTGTATCAACCCATTTTTTTTGCTATAAGTGTACAATTTTTAGATTCCAAATGTCGTTCAAGATATAACACTTTGTGCTTCGTGTAATATATCGTTAGAATTTTATTTTGAAGTCATGAGAAATTGGTCAGATACAGAAAGAAACAATGAAGTAGAACACGAAAAGTCAAACTCAATGAAGATAAGTCAAAATGATTTTTATGCAATTGCACAGTATGAATATAAAACTGAACCTAATGCGCATGTTAGTAAAGACAATGCATGTTTTGATAATGAAAACAAGGATGAAGTCAAATTGCATGAATTTTTCTTGTATCAGCCGGAATCAACAGTAGAAGAATTTCCTATTAAACATGAGACTGATCTCCAAATTGACAAAATTGATACAAGGTAAGAAGGGGTAGAAATTTAGGAATAGGGGAAAAACATTACAATGTTTTTTTATTTCATTTTATAAATATATTGTATATTATATATTACATTGTAGATTTGAAGAAGATACTGCTGTTCCATCTCAGTCAGATGAACAAAACCATCCCGGATTAACTACATACCAGTGCAAAAATGCGAGTTTAAGACAAAACATAAGTCGAGCCTCAAGAGGCACGAATTGGTCCATCAGGACCCATCCGAAATCACTCTGTATCGGTGTGACAGTTGTGAATATAAGACGAAGCATAAAGCCGATCTTAAACAACACATGGCCACCACGTTTCATTGCGATATGTGTGAATACAAGACAAAACGTAAATATTTATTTCAGCTGCATGCTGTAATCCATCAAAACCATCCGCCTATCACTGTCTACCAGTGCGAGAAGTGCGAATATAAGACGAAGTATAAAGATTATTGGAAGAAGCACCTGAAGATCCATCAGGATCGGCCCCAAGTCGAAGTGTACCAGTGTGAGCAATGCGAGTATAAAGCGAAGCATAAAGACACTTTTAGAAGACACATGATAGTAAGCCATCCATCTTCGGACGCCATTATGTATCATTGCGAGAAGTGTGAATACAAGACCCAACTTAAAAGTTATCTTAAGCGACATATGGTGGGTCATCAAGACCCTTCCTAAGTTGCTATATATCAATGTGACAAATGCGAATACAGAGCAAAACGTAAGTACAACCTCAAACAGCATATGATGAGTCATCAAGATCCTTCTGAAGCAACTGTGTATCGATGCGAGAAATGTGACTACAAAACGAGACATAAAGACACCTTTAGACGACACATGATGGTTAGTCATCCCTCTTCTGAGGCTATTGTCTATCGTTGCGAGAAGTGTGAATACAATACCCAACTTAAATGTTACCTTAGGCGACATATGGTGGGTCATCAGGATCCTTCCGAAGTTGCTGTGTACCAATGCAACAAATGCAACTACAGAGCGAGCGTAAGCACGGACTGAAACAGCATGATGAGCCATCAGGATCCTTCTGAGGTTTGTGTGTATCAGTGTGCGAAGTGTGACTATAAGTCCAAACAAAAGCGTTATCTAATCCGGCATCTGATGGCCCATTAAGAAGTTTCTGAAGTCGGTACGTGTCAGTGTGAGAAGCAGGAATATAATCGAAAGCAACATCTCAGACTGCAATTGATGTATTAGACCTATGTATTTATATCACAAATGTGAACACAAAACAAGGTGTAAAGATGAAAATGTAAGATGTTAGAAACGTAAATATAATATGAAGTATAAACCTTGAAGAAGATTGTAATTAATAAATTTCAGTATCCAAAATGCAGATAACACAAAGACGTTGTCTGGTACAAAATATGGTGACACATTACGTTTCCAAATGGTTGTTATTAGTAATGTACATGGTAATTATTATTAATAAATATTTATTTGTTTTCTCCTGTGTATTATATTAATTTTGGCGCCAAGACTTTGCCAGTTGTTTTATTACATAATAATTGAACTATTATTTATACAGCTATTTAAGGTTCCTCTATTGTCGACTTGTGACCTGTGGGTCAACTAAATCAATAAATTATTGTTATTGTAATTAGTTCTTGGCGCTGAGTTGAAAAAAATTGCGTTAAAATTAGTTGCATATGTATGTACATATCCTGTTCAAATATCCTTAAACAACTTAAAACTGAAAATAAATACATTTACTTATAGTTCATTACATACAGGTAGGTTAATTTCATCTTGCTAAATGCTAAAAGTGAGTGAACCAATTCTCATGGCGTTCTCAATGGTGGGCATGGCCTAATATTACGTCATAGAAGCCGCCATCCAATAAGTTTACCGTTAATCGTAACCACACCTACCCCATGTATGTATCTGCTAACTTCAACGGACGCATCGTTATATAATAAAAGTTATATCAATCATTGTTAAATTTTGTTGTACCAATCAAACATTAATTGAAAACAATTTATTTTCATACCCAATTAGTAAGAAAACTATATCTTTAAACCAATCGGATGCTCTTATTTTCATACGTTACCAAGGCAACAATAAAAATTCCAGGAGTATTTTTGCACTGTCAGAAACGTCTATCCTGCTGTTTACCGTTAATTATGAGACACCCTGTATATTGCAATGGAATAGCTGAACAACTCAAAAGTAGAAGAAAAAGTGAGGTTAATGAACAAAATGTTTATTTATTCTCGGGAGAGAAAAACTTAATTTATCGTTAGCTTAAAAAGATAAATACATTATGGAAATTCAAACGGAACAAAAACATTCGAGATGCACACTATGTCTCAAATTTCCTGAAACAATATGTCACGTTATTAACGATGATACGATAAAAATGATGGCACTGCTTCTATTAAAGTGTGTAAGTTTTGAGGTTTATATGTGTTTTATTTTTTTTTATCATAATTTGTTTTAGGATTTTAAGCAAAACGAGCAACTCATCGTATGCGGAAAATGTGAGCAGGATCTTAAAAGTTCTTACGAATTTAAACTTTTGTGTCTATCTACGGATGATTCCATTGACCCATCTGCAAGAGGCGACGACTGTACTAAGCTAGACCCTTCTTATGCGAATAGAAGAGAATGTGACTTACTGGAAGATCTTACCAAGTGCCACTTATGTTTGAAATTAATAAACCATAACATGAGTCCCACCTTAAGAGATGACAAAGAAGACGTAAAGTTAAGGATACAATTAAATAAATATTTTCCTGAATTGGTAAGTACTTGCATATAACAATACTTTTATAAATGATTCAGAAACCTACGTTTGCATTTTTTATCTGTTCTGATTGTAATAGTAATGAGGCAATCATTATACTAAATGCTCTAAATTAAGTGCTTTTTTAGGTTGCAAAAATCACTGAAAATATATCAATTTGTTCTTCATGCCGTATATCCCTGGATTCTTTTTTTGCCGTTATGACCAATTGGGCAGATGCTGAGGGAGATATTGGGAACGGTATAATCTCTGAGATGACCAATAATGATCTCAATATAATTCCAGATTTTGTGCCGAAACTGAATATGACAATGTAGCAGTCGGTACAGACTACACATGGTCTGAAAATGAAGATAAAGATGAAATCAAATTATTTGAATCTCTTTTAAACACAGAAGAATGCAGCCTCACGAAACCGGAGGTACAAGAAAATTTTAGCGTTAAATATGAAGAATTTAATCAGGATTCTTCTGAAGTGAGCTTATACCAGTGTGAGAAATGTGAATTTAAAACCAAATATAAGTACCATCTCAAGCGACACATAGTAAAACATCAGGACCCATCCGAAGTCACCACGTATTACTGTGAAAAATGTAGTTATAATGCGAAATTTAAACATTACATCAGACAGCACATGGTGACCCACGACGGCCCTTCTAAAGAAACTATTTACCAATGTGACAAGTGTGAATATAAAACGGAACATAAGAACTATTTGAAGAGGCACGTGGTGGTCCATCAGCCTTCCTCCAAAGCTGCCATGTATCAGTGCGAGAAGTGCGATTACAAAGCGAAGCTCAAGATCTGTCTGAGAAAACACATGGTAATCCATCAGGATCCTTCTAAAATCACCATGTACCATTGTGATAAATGTGATTATAAAGCGAAAATGGAAAGACAGCATCAGGAACCACATGGCGGTTCATCGCGACACACCTACGTATCGATGCGATAAATGCGAATATAAGGCAAGGCTGAAGAGTAGTCTCAAGAGGCACATGGTAAGCCATCAGGACCCCTCTTGAAGTCACCGTGTACCAGTGTGAGCAGTGCGACTATAAGGCGATGCACGAACTTTACTTGAAACGTCATATGGCTATGCACCGTGCCCCCTTCAATGTGATAAGTGCGAGTATAAGGCGAGCCATAAACATTCCCTTAAGAGGCACATGGTGAGTCATCAAGATCCTTCTGAGGTAGAAATATACGAGTGCGACAAGTGCAACTATAAAACGAAATATAGGTGTTACCTCAAGCGACATATGGAGATCCACCTGGACCCCGCTGAGGCCGTAGTATATCAGTGCGAGAGTTGCGAATATAAGACGACCCGTCAAAGAAATGTCAGGCAGCACGTGCTGATGCATCATTCCTCTTCTAAGGCCACCACGTATTAATATAAAAAATAGTTAAAGCAAGTAGACTAATACATTTGTATTATTAGTATTTTTGGAATCTTTGTTTCTTCAACATTATAATAAAGAAACAGTCACTGCTATTGTTTTATTTATTTCTTTATATTCTATTTGTTCCTGGTCAGGATACTAGCCAACACCTACACCTACGATGTCTACGATATCTGTGGCTTCTAATTATACCCGAGCTTTTAATGGGTTCACCGTTAGTCTGTGATTCGGGAAAGATTTTGATGGTTGAAAGAACCAATTTTTTTGGATATACCTGAACATGTCTAGTCCCATTTACGTACAGTAGAGGGATACCCTTCAATATAACACCACCGTATTGTGAAGAAACCACTGTTTTTGGTGTGAATGTTAAATCATTTCTAATTTCTGACAACACAGATTCTAGTATTATTAAATTTAAATTTATCGCCTAAAAAAAGTAAGAGGTCACTAAAATGCCATCTAATATTTGGAATATTATGAAATACAGTTTCCTGTAATTAAAACTTTGCACATCTTCATATCTTAAAAACAGATGGTACTAATGTGCATGTTTTCATAATTCGACATTAAAAAAATCTTTTTTTGCCAATGCCATCACTCAAACAATCTGAGATATCATTAATATTTACTAAGGACAATGTGAACACTAAATCTATGCTTTAAAATTGTGAACACATTCCAAATAGGATCGATGTCAACGCAAATATCAACCCTGTGTTTTGCGAAAATAGTCCTAAATCACCAAAATGAACAAGAAGAAGAAGAAACATCTTGAACGATACTAATGTTGGGCACTATGTATTTACTATTGTTAAAAATTAAAATATACCATTTTAATCCACCTCTACCTGTATAACATTATATTAACATTAACATAAGGAAAAAATATAATAGATAACAATATTGCAAGAACATCGTTGTTGGATGCCCATTTTGAGGAAATAGGATCTTGATTTGTCTGCCCCGAGTTTCATTGGAACTGGTTAATTCCTACATAAGGTATGGAAATCCAGGAGCAAATAAATATTATCAGGTGTAGGCTGTGTCTCAAGATGTGTGGAACAAAACACCAAATATTAGATGACGGCATCATGAAAATAATGGCGCTGCTTCTTTTAAATTGGGTATGTGTGAATTTTTAGAAGAAAACTATGTACTTGGCTACAGACAAATGCTAACTTAAAGAGTCTTGGAATACCCAAAAATTTTACTGCAGTTTGAAGGTTCACTAGTGAAACGTTTTGTGAATGTATCTTATATTCTTTTTACGCTACCGTCACTTAATACAAATTTGGAAATGGTAACTCACTGTGTTCAAGTTGCAGTAAACTCGTTATGACATTATTTAAAACCGAGTTCATCCGATGGTAGAAACTGCATTTCCTTTTCATTAATTGTTTCAGGGTGTTGACGAAACTAGCCAACCCGTCATATGTATTAAATGTACTAGAGACCTTAAAAAAGTGTTTTGAATTTAAATCATCTCTTTTATCAAATGACCATGTTGCTTGCTTTGCAAATCGAGAAGATAGCATTAAACTGGACAGTCAAGGATGTAGCGACAGAAGTCTACCTGAACGTGAAACGCTGTGTTTTCTGTGTTCAAAAGTAGTCAATCAAGACCACAGCTCCTTAACAGACAATAAAAATGATGCATCATTAAGAATCCTGTTGAATAATTTTTTTCCTGAATTAGTAAGTGCATACATTCGTTACGAGTCATAGTTAAACGTAGTTCTTACTGACTATTAATTTTTACAGACACAAAATGTCAATGAAAATTTGCCCATTTGTGCCACATGTAATTTGTTTCTAAAAAGTTACTCTCAAATTATGAGTAACTGGTCCAATGCACAAAGAAATCATAAAAAAAATGGTATAACAAACGCTATTTTCACAAGTTTGACTGATGATAATGAGGTTCCACAGTTAGAGGTGAAGCAAGAACTTGATGGCGACTTTAGTACAGACATGTGCTTTACTTAATGAAGATAAAGATGAAACTAAATTCGATGTGCGTTTATTAAATACAGAGATATCCAATCAAACAAAATTAGAAATACAAGAGTTTGACATTAAATGTGAGGACAATAAGATGGAAGATGAAGATTATAATGAAAGGTAAACGAAGATAAACTATGTTTTAGGTTGTATTATTTTCTTACTGCATAAATTTCTTGAAGATTCGAACTCTCCATTAGATTATCAAATTTTAAATATGAACAGTACGTGTATCTTTTTACAGATTTGAAGACACTACTGTTGCTTCTCACTCAGAAGGGCCTAAACAAAACCACGTTACATTCCAACGGAACACAACTAAAGTGATCCATCGTTGTACAAAATGCGAATATAAGACAAACAGGAAACCTTACCTCAGAGATCACATGATAACGCACCAAGATCCCTCAGAAGTGATGGTGTACCAGTGCGAGAAATGCGAATACAAGACCAAACTCAAACGCTACCTCAAGAACCATATGCTCATCCACATGGATCCTTCCCAAACGAAAATGCATCAGTGCGACAAATGTGAATTTAAGACGAAGCGTAGGGACTGCCTCAAAAAGCACATGGTCAACCATCGTGACCGGTCGGAGTTGACGACGTATGAGTGTCAGAAATGCACATTCAGAACAATTTACAAATGCAACCTCAAAAAGCACATGATAACCCATCAGGACCCTTCCGAAGTCACCGTGTATCAGTGCGAGAAGTGCGAATACCAATCGAAGCGGAAGCAAAATCTTCATCAGCACATGGCGACCCATCAGGCCCCTGCCGAATGGTCAATGTATCATTGCGTTAAGTGTGAGTTTAAGACAAAACGCAAGCTTGGACTCGAGCAGCACATGGTGACCCACCAAGACCCTTCCGAAGTGGCGATGTACCAGTGTGAAAAGTGTGAGTTTCAAGTGAGCAAAAAGTGTACCTGAAACGTCACATGGTGATCCATCAGACCTCTTCCGAAGCTATATACAAGTGTGAGAAGTGTGATTTTATGACTTGTTACAAGCATAGTATCAAACAACACGTGATGACCCATAAGGATCCTTCTGAAGTGACCATGTATCAGTGTGAGCAATGCGACTATAAGACGACGCATAAACATAACGTTAAGAAGCATTTGGTGGTCCATCAGCATCCTTCCGAGATTGTAATGTACCAGTGCGACAGTTGTCAATATAAGGCCAAGGACAAATACATTCTGAAGAAGCATATGCTGATCCACCAGCCACCGTGCGATGACAGCTTATATCGATGTGACAAATGTGACTATAAGGCGAAATTCAAACGTTACCTCAAGAATCATATGATCACCCATCAAGAGCCCGTCGTACATCAGTGTAGCAAGTGTGATTATAAGGCCAGGCGGAGCGATACGATCAGGAGACACATGGCCGTTCATCAAGATCCTAGTGAAGCGAGTTCGTAGGAAGGTGAGGAATTTGATGTGAGAGAAAATTTACTCGTGATCTCAAGACAAATAAAAATATGTCTGTTTAAAACAAGACCTAAAAGCAATTTTATGAGGCAGGTGAAATAGGCAGGTCGTTTGAAACCATTCAGCAAACCATTGTACCGTGCTTTAAAAAAAATGAAGTCAAGTGTTTTATGGAGATTTGAAGGCATGTTGTTTCTTATTGCTAAGCGGTCGGCAGCGGACCACCTGCGTGACCCATTCCATACCACCTTCCCTTAAACATATTTTTTTAGCTGGTAATATTTGCTATACCTAAGTCGACATGGGCCAACCCGGTATAATTGTTTTAAAGGTGGCTCTAATTAAGATAAAGTTGAAAATAAATGTTAACCCCCTTGAATACTCAAGCAGTATTTATGGGGGTACAGTAAACTAAATTGTATAATAACATCTTTACATGAACAATAAACGGTATAAAATAACCAGGTTGTTTTACTTTTATTTGGAGTATGTAATTATTCCAATTTTTATGAAATGGTATTGATACTGCCATCATTTTTTCAAAACTGTGACATCCAAAAATATATACGATAGAAAATTAAGTTTAAAAATACTGTATTGTAATTTTAGGCTAGCGTTTTGCGAAATTTATATGAGAAACGTGGCATTAGATATCACATTGCAGAACGCTAGCGTAAAATACGCTAATGTGGATCAATCCTTAGTAACTCAATCTGAAAACTTTGCTGCGCCATCTAGTGAGATCTGGTCAAATCTAGACGCGTCGTTCATTTTGTCCAGTACAAATGACAAATGCTGTTTTAGATGGACCAAAATTAAAACCACTAATCTCGTGAAAAGCTGAGTTTATTTATATCATAACTCAATTCAAGATTTAATAGCTAATATTTATTACATGTTATAAAATAAATTTTAATATGAGTTAAACTGCGTATAAGAGGGGCTTCAGCGCAGCTTTCTTGCGCGCGACATCTATTAACCGGAAGCGCATCAGCATTACAGTTTCCTGTAGGCAGAATGCACTAAACTGTTGACTGTCATAATATTTGGTTAACTGACAAGTGTATTGCTTTTTTCATTATTTTTATTTATCCAACCCTCAGAAAAACAGCTAAAAGGTCTAATATAAATAGTCCCATCGTGACATATTCTTAACCATCAACAGAAAACATAATTAACCGTACGTTCAATACTACACTGGACACAATGAGTGCAGAAACAACTGTGGAGCCTGTCTTCGAGTGCGTTACCGTGAAAAGAGAGGTAACCGATCAAATGGAACCCGAAGAAGACTCCGGTGTTTGTTACGACGCGTTGATAAAGCAGGAAATCAAAGCCGAAGATCCCTTGTCGGACCAAAAGCATTCGCAGCCGAACGGGGAGACCGTACACCCCGAGATAAAGACTGAAATCGTGTCAGATGACGACGAGGACGGAAAAGACCCTTTAGATATTGTCTGTGTCAAAGAGGAACCACAGGATGACAAAATGTAAGTGTTGTTCACAGAAGTATCGTAAGATAAAAAAAAAGCCCTCAAAGTATGCTGTGAAATTGATAAATGAGTTTCAATCCTTAGGTATTTTCAGAAATCATGTCTGCCTGGAAGTTTGTAAACAAAATAATTATTATTGCATTGAACTTGACAATTGTGGTATTAATAATTGTTGGTTATTTCTGTAGAGATTATAGTAATGAATTATTACCTTAGTCTTTTCTTCTACAAGGAAAAAAACTGTTGTAGACAAGAAAATATTTTTTGTCTCGGTTAAGATCAAGTGACTAGATAACATTCAATTGTCTTGAGATAATTCCATGGCACACTTGACTCGTCTAGCGAATTTTAAATTTGATATTTAGCATCAAAATCGACGTAACGTTCCAGAGTCCTGAACAAGCTGCTGTTCAACTGGTGCCCTGAGGAGGAGGTTGAGTTCCCCCAAGGCGCCCCCGGCCTCGAATCCCGGTACGACTGCTCGCTCTGTGACTTCACCACCAGGCGGCTGAAGATATTCCAGTGGCACTTCCACGAGCACAGGAAGAAGTTCCAGCTGATGGCCAAGGGGGCGAACCCCAAGCACCGCGAGGCCGAGATCGCCTCCAAGCAGATCAAGGAGCTCGGCTTGCAGCGCGGCTGCGTGGGCAAGAGGAAGCCCCCCGTCCGGCCATCCCCACCTCGCCGACCATCTACAAGTGCCCGTACTGCATGTACGCCTCCCTCGACAAGGTGCTCATGTCCAAGCACATACTGGACCAGCACGAGACGCCGACGAAGACGTACCACTGCCACGTGTGCAGCTTCCAGACGAACCGCAGGGGGGCGCTGATGCACCACGTCAGCATCCACAAGCAGTCGCTGGTGTACCAGTGCGACATTTGCCCGTACAAGACGCACAGGCGAGCGACGCTGGTGACGCACAAGGAGATTCACGAGATGGCCGCCATGCGGACGGACTACAAGGCGACCATGTGCCTCTTTTAGGCTGCGGGGTGAGTGAGTGTTACAAATCGAATGCCCTTTGTTACAACGGAATGTTACAAATCATCAAAGTTCAAATTGACAATGTTGAAGGTGTTCCATATCGTCACCGTGTATTTCAAAAATTGAATTATTTAGATAAGGCCAGAGAAAAAATTCTCATGGTGTACTAAACCATTAAGTCTACTACTACGGAATTTAAATGGGAATCACAAGAAAAACTATTTAAAATTAAATGACAGAAACGTAAAAACAAAAAAGACACGCACCAAATCCCAAACCGTCGCACCTCACTGGAAGTGACAGATGTTCGCAACTGAACTATCCATGAATAAAGAAAGGTAATATTTTTATAACGATAACGTATATGAATACTTTCATCGCTCTCTGTACGCAGAGTCGAAAAAATATTCTGATTTATAAATATTCTCAAACTCCGCCGTTTTCCCCATTTTCAAATTTAAATGTCAAATTTGGTAGGTGTCGGAAAATCCATACCTAATAAAATTGCGGTCACTTCCTGAGTAGTACAGATAAGACAAATTGAAATGTGTTTCCCTTTTTCACAGGTAAAACATCCATCGGCATCCATTTCTTGAAGGGACTGAAATAAACTGCGCCAGTTCTAATAAAAAAATGTTTGTGCAGTGATTACATTTGTAACCCAAGCATACATCTGATGCGTAGTTACGTCATTATTTATACTAAAAGGAGACTGTCCTCTTTGAAGTGGCATAATGGCCAAGACGTTTTTAACAGATCAGTGTGTTTTATATACTACCGTCAGGGGTTCTTTAGCAATTGTTTTGTATATGTAAATATGGACGTGTATAGTTTTCCAGCTTCGTGACGTGTGGAATTTATTGTTGTTTACTTTGTATAGTTAAATGTTATAATTTTAAAGTGTTGAGGTGAAGGATTATAGAAAAATATATTTATGTGACTGTAGCTGCTAAGAGGTTGAAAAGATGAAAACAAAAAAATGAATCACAATTACTCGTATAGTTCGAACTGCATCCGTACAAAACAGCCATATTTTTTCTAATTATCAGATTAGAATATATTATTTTCTACGTGAGTACAACGTGAAAATCCGATAAATGCTTACAGGTAAATATGTAAATGCTTATTGATAAGCATGTGATTGCTTACATATAATTATGTAAATGCTTAGAGGTAAGCATATAGATGTTTAGAAATAAGTACATGGGTATAACTCCGTTGGTTAATATAAGTTGCTTCACTTAAGAGTTTCTATGGTGAGTAGAGTTTTCTTTATTTTTCTTTTAAAGTTGGCAACCTTTGAAGCATAAATCTTATCTTATCAAACCTTTTTATTATTCTTGAGTAATATATTGGGTATTGAATGTGTTAATAGATTCAAACTGTCTCCTAAAAAAATATAGATATTTTTAAGTTTAGTTACAATATACCTGTAATTTTAATTTCTTTCTAAGATCGGGAAAGAAATTAATGTTTTAATCTTACATTTTATCATAAATAAATAGAAACACCTTAATTTGTGTAACAAGTTCAAGATCACCAAGTTTATTGTATAATAGTGATATTTTAACAAATAAAATATTAACGTGATAAAAATAATTCAACTTCTTTTATTTACCAGATCTACTGATACCTTTTCCTTTTCCTTGTCTCAAATTCAAAAACTATGCGTTGCTGAAGCTATTCCCCATCATTAACGGGAGTGCTATACTTATCATCGACATAAATGCTTATCAATAAGCATTTATCTTAGCATAATTATCATTGAAACAATTAGCATAAAATAAAATAAATGCTTGTTAAGTCTTCTTATATTGAAAAACAAACAATGACAAAGTTAAAACCTGTAGAATTTTATGTATATGTTTTTTATGAAGAGTAGGGTTCATTTTTTTATGAAATTAGCAACTTCTAAAGCGAGAAACCACATATCCAGATAGCGTCGTTATTTGGCCTCATCAGGGTGATATATCTAAGGAGAATGTCAATGAACTATTTTGCTGAATAGGCTTATAGCCTAGCCAAGAGAATTAGGCAGTGACGTGTAACTATCGCCCTCTAGTGTGCTTAAATTGAACTAGATGTGTTCTGTTTAGAGAAGAAGATTAATTATCGTAATAGCGATATTTTTAAACTAAAAAAACTGCACATAGTATTAATCACTATATTTAATCTATAAATATGTCACAGTATATGTATATAAAAAACTATAATGGCCGTTAAGTTTTTCCTCTCCCAAATATGACACGAAGGCTTATCAATGCTTATTTGCTCTGTAAACCAGGTACGTAAGTAGTATACAGGGGCCCTGTTCTTCCCTTCACCTGATGCTTAAAGACAATGTGGACCTGAAGGGACTCCTTATGCAACGTCTTATACGAGCAGATCGCGCAAGTCAACTCATCACGCGCCTTACTCGAAGTCCCTCTTTGCTCTTGCCTGGGCTGGTGCACGACCATATGCCTCATGAGATTCTTCTTCTTACTCGTCTCGTAATCGCAGTTGAAGCATTTCAGCGTCCCCGTTTCCGTTTCTAAATGTTTTCGATGGATGAGGACGTGATTCCTGAGACTGTCCTTCCGTTTTGTCTCGAACACGCAGAGGTGGCACTGAAACGTCTGCCCCGTATCGACGTGAACCGCCGAATGCTTCCACAGGCTGATTTTGGTGGCAGACGCGAAGGTACACTTCTCACACTTGTATTTCTGCTTCGAGTGTTCCTCGTGGGTCACGGCGTGGCGCTTGAAAGATTCTTTTCTGACGGTTGTAAAGGGGCACTTATCGCAGCTGAATAGCTCAGCGTCGTCGGGGTCGACGTGGCGTATCATGTGTTTCTTGAGGTCGCCCTTCCTTGGCGTTTGATAGTTACATGTTGGGCACTTTAAATACGGCACCGGTTTCGAACTGTGGTACATCATCTCGTGATTTTTCACCGTGTCAATACCCAAGGCCTGGTAGGGGCAAGACGAGCATTTGACCATCTTTCTACTAGTGGGGTCTAAATGAGATAGAAAGTGTCTTTCCATGTGGTGTTTGAAGTGGGTGGTGTATTTACACTTGTCGCACTTGTGTATTTTCTTGGGTTTCAAGTTGTTGGCTACGTCGGGTGATTTTGTTTTCTGCAGTCTTCTCGGAGACCTAAAATAAGTTTGGTATACAAGGCGTAGTTACAACAGAACTTGTATTATCAGTGCTAAAAGTTACCTCAATTTTGACCCGACTCGGGTGCTTTCAAAATTGTCGGTGATATCGGATGACTTTCTTTTTTGTGGTGTTTGTGGAGACCTAAAAACAAAGTACATAGTTGTACTATAATTTTGCTACAATGAGACAAGATTCCATTATAGTGTTTCAAATGTATTGAGCCCTCGTTTTACAATTTTTTTTTCACGACACAATGTTTTAACACATTTCTAATTGTGAATATTCTTTCTTATATGAAACAGTTTTTTTTACATTACCTGTCTTGTGACTGCACCTGTTCCGTTTCCATCAAGACATCCTCACTCTTTATAGTCAGCTCTTCTTGGGAAATTGTTGAACAGTCGTCATCAGTTACCGTATTTTCATCTTCACACTCACTTTTTACTACCACACTGCAGTCTCCTTCCTCGTAACTCGGCATGCTTTTTAAAACGAAATCTCGGACCTTGCTTAATTCCACGTATCTCTTGTAACGATCCTTCAGAGTTCTACGATACTTCACTATTTCTTCCTCAATTCCCAGGCATTCGTTCACAAACCGGGAATAACTCGTCAGTGACTCCATGCACTTGGTACAAATCATGGGATTCTCATTGACAGTCATATCCTAGAAAAGAAAAATAATTTCTAATACTACTTTATCTATCCTGGGAAGACGATGTAAAAGAAAGTTAAACCATAAGATAAGGGACATAATATATGACAAAATTCTTTAAATTTGACCCTCTATTTTGAGTACCCTGTATATTTTGCCTTATATCTAGTATTCTTGACAATAAGCTTAACCTTTGGTACTCACGTGGTAAAGAAATTTACGATAGAATAGAGGGTTTTCTTAAATTTAGAAAAATGTGTTTTTGAACCTAGTTAAGACTGTTTATTAAATTTAAAAACTTGCCACTTACTATTTCTGAACGCACCTGGCGACCACGTCTTTCACGAAATCCTCCTCCAATGTATCGACGGCTATGCAATGTTCTCTCTTGAGGCACAACCGGCAAATGGTACGGTCGTGATCGTTGGCAGCGTTCTCATCCTGATTCTCTTTAAAATATAGTACCTCTATCACATCCACTTTTGTGTTATCCATGGTAGAGCAGATAGGAGCCAAACGGTCTTCTGTGTACAAGCAGGAAGACTTGAAGTTGAAGAATTTACGTACGCTCTCAAAGCAATTTGAGCATATCACCGGGTCCTTGCTTACAGACACCTTCTGAAAATGGGAACTCAGGCTTTAGACTAATAAACAATAAATAATGTAACCTCTAGTGCAACAACACCGACCATTTTTATAATCTTTCTCTTTCATTTTGCATTCAACACTTAAAAAATACTTACAATCTTCAATCCGATAACATCGAAGATATCCTTTACAGCTGTTATGCTTTGAAAGTCGTCTTTGGTTTGTTTTAAGCAAAGCCGACATATTACCACTTTATTTTGCGCATTTTCCTCCCTCTCGCCGTTTTTTCTCTTTTTCCCTCGTCGTACAAGTGCCATTAAAAGAAACACTACAATTAAAAGGAGAATAATTCTCAATCAGTACAGAAAAGTAGCAGACCCTAAGAAAAATGTAAATATTTGTTAATTTTGCTAAGATAACGTTGTATTTGAGGTTAGACACATAGAATTTACGAATGCAGATGTGAAATTCGATGATAACTTTGAGGTTACAGAAAACGAAATAGAACGCGTCGCGTATGCGCAATAAAAATTGCTGCAATTTTTCTTGCCGGCAATAAAAATTGCGAACTGTAAAAAGTACAGTTGGTACCAAAATAATTGTGCAACTATGGGATTGTTTTTGTCCTTATTTCGTCATATATGCTTAGTAAATACGTGGTAAAAGGTTAATTATGTTCCATGTGTACAGTTTCTACCACAAAACATATAATTTCTACATTCTTGCACAAGGTTGTGATTTGATTACGTCACAGAAAGACCGCCCATATCTTCCCAATCCCATGCACTCTAGGGAAACCTCATCGTTTACCTAATCTAATGTACTTTGAGTTGATAACATATCATTAAAACTCATCAAAAGCCAAGTTCACATAATTTTATTATCGAATTTTACGTTACATATGCATATTATTTACATCCTGCAATAGATATATCCCAAAAATTGTTAAATGCAATGTTAAATACGCAACATTTTAACTATACAGTTATATGTCGTCATTAATCATCAACTACATCACACCAAATTGCATTCCAAGTTATACATCTGCCTTCACTCTTCCGAACCAGTCCTAATTAAATTTATTTTAGTTAAATACACAAAACATTTTTTTTACAGAAACTCTATATTACTTTGTTTCCATCTCCGGCTATTTCACTTGGCTGCTTCGTTATCAATCTAACAACATCATATCTTACTAAAACTTCTGTTTGGGAATTATCTGAACTTTCCCTTTTCGTCTAAAAGTCCCTACTTATGCTGTAGACTGTCTCACACTTATATTTCCTCATCAGTCACAACCTACACTATGCTGTAGGTTTCAATAGCGACATATGATGACTATTCTGCAGGTGATAATAGAGCTGCGCCTTCAAGTCCGTCTTGTATTTGCAAATTCCGCACTTATACTTTCTCACCTCGGTTGATCTGTTGTGTTGCAGCGCCATGTGGCGTTCCAGGTAACCCTCCTTTTTCGTCCAGAAAGAGCACAAGTCACAGTAAAAGCCTTCCGGATCTTTGTCGTGATCCTTAGTGTCATCCTCCGAGTATACTGACGCCGAATTACTTTCTTCCGTTGATGTTTTTTCTTTCATCTGCTTGGTATCTTTAAAGGAAGGCTTTTTCCGGTATTTCTGTTGATGAACGACAGGATTGCAGTTATTCTTTGCAATTAAATCAACGTTCCTGATCTTGTTCCCACGTTTAGATTTTTTAAAGGACTTTAGGTTTACGTCCGAGTGTCTTTCAAAGATACGTTTCCTGTGAGCCTTAGGACGGCACCGAGAACCTTTTTTATATTGCGCTATAGCTTTTCCTTTGACATTGCCGGAATTTTGTTGAAGCAATTTGGTGTACTCTTCGAAGTGGTACCTGCAAGATTTGCGAACTTTTAATTATTATTCAATATTAATAATTTATTAGAACTGGTATTTATTTTGTAATAATATTTCACAGCTTCTATTTCAAATGGGTAAAGTGGAAAATAATCTGTTGCAGAATTTTTGTTATTGAAATAAGAAAACATTGACAAAATCTGACTTTTACCTCAGATAATTTGTAATAGTAGCTAATGCCGTGACATTTTGAGCCACCATTGCTTGAATTATCCAGAATTACTTGTATAATTCTGAAAACACTTTCTTAAAATAAAGATCTTACCTATCAGGTCCCTCTTCAATATCCACATTGACTTCTCGCTTTACTGGCCTTTCTTCAACGTTCTCTTCTATTTCGGCATTCGTATACATATTGACCTCGTCAATATCTACAAGTTCAGGCTCGTCATACACTGTCTCTGATTTTATCGAAACTTCATAGGGTACATTATCTTCTAAATCACAAAATGCATTCATTTCATCCGACCCTACATCATCTATGCCTTCATTTACTATTAGATTCGAATCAGAAGCACTTCTGGAGGCGTTAGCCTCGATCTCTTCTATGCTGATGATTTCTCCATCTACGTCGTTCGTGTCAGGAAGATCGGCAGTGTTCTCTACAGTCTGACTTAATTCCGAAATGTTTAGGGATGCGCCAGCCCTGATCTCCTCTATACTGATGGTTTCTTCTTCCTCGTCTTCTTCTATATCGTGATATTTATGCTCTTCGACGGTCTCTATGTCGACGACATTGTCTTCCTCAATTACTCTATCATCGTCGAAGCCATCACATGCAGTCGCGTCTGTCATAACGCCTTCACCGTCGTGCGTTGCTTCGTACTCTTCCTCCTCGTCAAGTTTAAACGAATGGAATTTTAGTACGCTGTGGAGACTGATCTTGCTCTTGCCGTTGAGACCTTTCAGGTAGCAGTAGCTCTTGATCTTTTCTTCGGTGCTCATGCAACCGTTGACGAATTCAAAGAGGTGTTCCAGAGAGTCCATGCAGCTCCCACACATCGTGGTTACGCGGCTGTCCTAAAATATAAGGTACTTTGTGAGATATTATGTAAATTGATGATTTAAACGTAATAAATAACTTAAATCGTCCTATTACCAGATCTGGGAGGCACTTTTCCAGCATGGTCCTCAGCAATTGACCCTGGCTACCCCGCGACTGTCCCAAGACGTTCTTCTTGGTGTGGCACAGACCGCACTGCCTTCTTTTCTCCTCATTCCGCAGTAGAACGCTCAATGCGTCCCGCTTTTTTGCCAGCAACTCCAGTTCCATGAAGTTGCGCGTCGGCTCGTTGTTTTCCATGCACTCGGATTTAAACGCATAGTGAATCGAAAGTCTCATGCAACATCTACCACATATCCTGGGTTCCCAGCTCAAGTCCAAGTCCTGCAAACGTTCGGATTAATAGGGTCTGTTAAAACAACGGTTTTAATAGACCAAATTACAACATCCGATACCGTTGGGTATATTATGTTTGTTGAATACTACAACTAATTTGATATGTTGCTAGCCTATGCTATCCTATTATGACTACTTCTCTACGCTCTATCAATTCCATGACAACTTACCATTACGGGAATGATAAACTTCAATTTATAGCTGACGAAGCCCTCCAACGGCTTGCTCTCTGTACATCTTTCTAGGCACAGCCGGCACAGGGCTGCGCCACCTGCCACTGCCATGTCCAGCGAATATGAGTCGCAAAAAAAGCCTTGGTGTTTAAGGCGAGAAGTTCCTAAAAAAGAATTCAAATTGCCCATGAAATTTATTGAATTTTAACGGCGAAGGTTTTTCGAGATTGGTAGGTCTATATAAGTGTCTGGAGACATTTTGTTACTTATCCGACCATGGTTTCTTTTAAATACGCCTTCAAATGTTGTATATTTACTGCTGTCAGAAAAGGACATAACCTCAACTGCTGTCATCTTCACGAACGTCGATCTACAATTTTTTCTGGAGTGTAAAGGGCGAGGGGAAGACAAAAGTGGTTCGTTTACATATGTATCCAATTCCCGCCCCCCCTCCATTTTAATTAAAAAATCCTATCAGCAACTGTATTGAAAAAATAATTATGTATGTTTATCCTCATTTCTGTTTTCTGTAGGTCATTGATTTTAAAATCCACAGAATGATAATCTATGTACTAACGATTATTATTCTATTATATAAATAGGTCTCGATAGTTTGCCGTTTTCACACTAGATGGCACAAGCTTCAATGCAGCTAGACCCCACAGACTAGACCACATAATATCCTGAAATATGTACTATTCGCTAGAGGTAATCTTTAGAGATGCGTAAGAGGTGTTTTAAATTGTTTTTAGAAAGATAATGTCATTCAATCTCCATTATCTCCTTAATTCTTAAGTTCCAAACTTCTTTTTAGTGCGGTGGGAAGAATATATAACAGTACGAGATCCAACTGCATGATTTTTGTCATCACAAGGAAGTAGAATGCCATGTGTCATATATACATTTGTATGTTTAGCCAAAGATGAAATATTTCTTTATTATACAAATTTCTCTTCACCGTCTTAAATTGAATAAAACAAATTTTATTGTCTATCAAATGGGAAAATGGAGAAAAAAAAACGGAAAGAAAGCTTTGTTATATTATTTTATTTCTTACAAAAAAAATTAAAATACAGCAAAAAAAAGTTACAAGTCAATAAATTACAAGAACAAAAATTCCCTAAGCCAACCATGGTTTCAACACAAGGAAAATACACAACTATAATTCGAAAATACTCTGGCTCTCTTGAGCACTTATTTTTTCGTTTTAATCTTCCGCCTCATCACCTTACGCTTCTCCCGTGAAACAGCGCCCTTTGTCAAGACGGAAGCGTGCTGGCTTCTCGGTCTGCACGACACTTGCTTGTCGCTCATGCTAGGCTTGACTTCCACCCCCACACTCTTCATCTCCAATTCAAGGCAGTCCACCTGGATGCCCACGCTGAAATGCTCCACTAGGTCCCTAACGTTGACTTGGACCCCGACACTTCTAGTGTTTGGTTTTTCCTTCCATTCCCTCTCGGGTTCAGTCTTGGGCTGCTTGGCGGCGGTGAGGTACAAAGTGGGGTCGTAGAGTACTTTGTTTTTCGGGACTTGCCAAGTCCTGAGGCTTGCTAAGAAAACAAAACACTAAACACATTAAAGGGGAGGTTATAATAAAGAAAAATGAATGGGGGGGTTAGTAAAGTTTGTTCACTATTTGCAAAATGCTATATTAACTTGTAAAAATCTATACTTACAAGAAAATATGGTCTGTCAGTCCCTGCGTTGGATGTACTTGGCATCTGTTCTAGTTCTGGTGACCTACTTTTACTTGACACGACATTATAGGTTTCTGTAACGTCACTAAAAAAAACACAATTAGAGATAGTAGCAGTCACTATAAAAATTATAATTCAAACTAAAATAAATATTGGAAAAAAAAACACTTATTATATACAAAATAAGAACTTTAAAAAAAAACTAGTTCAAAAAAGTGCAGTAAAATAAAATATAAATATAGGTTGTGGATTGAGAATTAATTCGAAAACTAACAACCATACTGGACATAAAAATGATGTACTTACTCTTCACTCTTTATCTCTATGTGCTCTGTCTTTATCCAGAGACCGCTGTCATCTTCCTCTTTCCTATCTGTTTTAATACACAAGTCGGGAAGGATTGGTTTAGTTTTATTCCCTAAAACAAACTGCAAAACTTCATACAAATTTACTTTGTCATCGCGTGCCTTGCCACGTGAAGCTACATAGTTCTCAATTTGTCTCTCTTTGTCCAAACAGGACTTCAAGAAACTGAACTGGTCAGTTATGATTTTCCAACATTTCGTGCAGGGGTGTGATGTGTCGCCCTTCAAAAGACTCTAAAACATTACAAAAGTGAAAATCCAATCCGAAAATGCAGTAGAATCCTCTTAAGAATTAAAAATAATTATTACCCAGTCTGGCAAGCATTTCTCCAGGGCCTTGGTAAAGAGACTTTTCTGCTCTTCAAGCTGCTTCAGCATACTCTTATCTACGCTGCTGCTGCAACAGAAGTCGCATTGTTTGAGGTTACCCCCAATTTTGACATAGTCGTGTTCGTCCTTAACCTTAACTTCAGTGTGCAGAAGCTTTTTGTTGCATGCACTGTTGAATTCGAAAGAAGCCAGTGCGGTTTTGTTGCAAGTTCGGCATATCTTGGGGTCTAACGTCACATCTAAGTTCTGTAAAACTTACAGTAATAATAATAAGAAAAGAAAGTGTCTGATTTAACAGAGATATTAACTGATTACACACCAAATCAGGTATTAACACCTGCAGTAAGTTTCTTGTTATAGGGTCTATTTCTTCGGCGTCCTCTGAGGACATAATATTAAGACATAGTCTGCATACTACGACTTTATTGTCTTCCATTTTTTAATTACACTAACATCAATAAAAAAATACTCGTTGAACACACGGAGCCCAGTAAACTGTGCCCAAGCAGCAAGTCAACAACCTGCTAACCTAAAAACTTATAGATAACAACAAAACCATCTACTTCTTCTTCTTGTTGTTGTATCTTATGACCATGGATTCGAAGCCGCATTCCAAGCTATAAAATTATAGTTTTGACAGCTCGATTTGCCATATGTTATGCCGCTGACCGGTTGACGTTTTATTCTTTTTTATTTCACGTTAATTCCTAGACACGTGTAGTATTGCATCATCTCGAGTCGCCTAGACTTTCGGGCTCGAAAAGGCGAGTTTTTGGGCGAAAATCGAAAAGAAAATGCCCAGCGCGGAGTCCGCGTATAATCTTCGAGTACCGGAAACCATCAGTTTTCCGAAAGAAGAGGAAAAGGTCCTAGCGCACTGGCAGAAAATCGACGCGTTTGAGACGTGTCTTAAGCAGTCCAAAGGAAAGCCAGGGTAAGGAAACGACAAATAGTACGTTTTGTATTATTAAAAATAGCGAAAAAGTTGTTCGTTCGTTCGTTATTTGTCATACATAACCTAGTATTCTGTGAGGTTCTGATTTGTCATACAAAAATAGACTTTCTGAGTGAGTGCATCACATACTAATTCATGATTTCGGAAATCTATACCTTTTTCGTCTCAACTAGTACTCACGTAGTAGAGTAATCGATATTCTCCTGATTCAAATCAGGCACCACCCTATATCTACACTTCGTACTAACCGATTCCGCTTTGCCTCGTTCCAGGTACTCCTTCTATGATGGGCCCCCCCTTCGCCACCGGCCTGCCCCACTACGGCCACATCCTTGCGGGGACCATCAAGGACGTGGTAACGCGTTATGCCCACCAACGGGGTTACCACGTCGAGAGACGCTTTGGGTGGGATTGCCACGGGCTGCCTGTCGAGTTCGAAATAGACAAGACGCTCGGCATCACCGGACCCCAAGACGTGGAGAAATTGGGCATCGACAAGTACAACGCCGAGTGCAGGAAGATCGTCACCAGGTACAGCAAGGAGTGGGAGGTGATCATGGGCCGGATGGGCAGGTGGATAGGTAAGGCTTAAAGTTGGCTGTCAAGCAAGCTTAAAGAAAGCTGTCAAAAATTTGTTTATGTATCAACCATACTGGAAAACATTTGAAGAAGACGTACTTTTTTTTCCACAGCAAACTTGATGTCAAATTTATGTGAACGCTTGGTATAAATAAAGATCACGTTGATGAGACCTAATGAAATAAAAATCTGTGTCTGTGGTTTTTGATTCTGAATACCGATGAATCATGTACCCTTCATAATATTAGTGATGCTATCTGTTTATAACTAAATGCATTAAAACTTTATTGTTACCATATAATAAATTATTATTTATGATATTCCAGAGGCATTTCAATAAACATTAAGGATCATGTGAAAAAAGTACAAACTATTTTAAAACAGATACTGCCTGGTGTAAAAGTTTCGATATACTACGACATTTTTTCTGACCCGCAGACTTCAAGAACGACTACAAGACCCTCTACCCGTGGTTCATGGAGTCCGTCTGGTGGATCTTCAAGCAGCTGTACCTTAAGGGCCTCGTCTATCAAGGCAACAAGGTCATGCCGTACTCCACGGCCTGCAATACGCCGCTGTCCAACTTCGAGTCGGGCCAGAACTACAAGGACGTCGTGGACCCGGCCGTGACCGTCAGCCTGCCGATCGTGGGGGACCCCGAGGGTGCCGCGCTGCTGGTCTGGACCACGACACCATGGACGCTGCCTAGCAACCTGGCGGCCTGCGTTCATCCGGAGCTGATCTACGCCAAGTTCAGGCAGAAGAGCACCGGGAAGGTGTACGTGATGATGGAGTGCCGCATTGACGCCACATTCCCCGATGACTTTGAGGTAAACTGAAAGTACCAAGCTAATATCAATTGCTGTCTGGAGAGTGGTTATTTTCCAGAAAAATGGAAGTTATCTCTCATTAAACCACTTCCTAAAGTAAAAAATCCAGAGAACGTATCTGACTTAAGACCCATTACCATAATTCCTGCGCTGGCTAAAATCCTTGAAGCATTTATTCAGCCTCAAATTTATGATTACGTTATAAACAATAAAATTATATCCGATTTGCAGTCAGGCTTTAGAAAAGGGCACAGCACAACCTCTGTTTTATTAAATATATCTGATGATATATTTTTAAGTCTAGATAGAAATTTGGCTTCTGCATTGGTTCTCCTGGATTTTTCTAAGGCTTTCGACACAATAGATCACAATTTACTTATTTCCAAACTGGAATTTTATGGTTTTGACGATATTTCATTAAATTTTTTTGTGTCATATCTTGATAACAGACGCCAAAAGGTCATCCTTGGAAATGAATGTTCTAGTGCTTGCCCTATCACATCAGGTGTACCCCAAGGAACAGTCTTGGGACCTATATTATTTTTAATATATACCGCGGATATTTTTCACTGTGTAAGTAACTCTAAGATCAGGGTTATGCTGACGATAGTCAGCTATTGTGTTCCTTTAATCCTACACAAATAAAGAGTGCATGTGATAACCTTAATGCCGATCTAAACGCAATCGCTAGGTATTCTAAAGAAAACAACTGAAACTCAATCCTTTGAAATGTGCAGTTATTTGTTTTGCTTCCAAAAAATCCAGGGAATTTGTAAAATCCAATTTAAATTTAAAAATTAATGATAAAGATGTTCAGATTGTAGACAAAATCAAAAATTTAGGAATAATATTTGATGAAAATCTCCGATTTCTTGATCTGTTAATTTGTTAATAAAAAGGTCTTATATAGCTTTAAAACTGCTTTATGCAAACATAAGCTTAATAAACTTCAAACTGAGAAAAAACTATGTGAAGCTTTGGTATTACCTATTTTAAATTATTGCAGTATTTGTTATATCCCTTGCCTCGATAAATTTACCTTCTAAAAAGTTCAAAATGCGCTGTCGGTTTATATTTAATTTAAAAGTATGATCACATATCAGAAAAAATATCTCACTGGTTGGTTAAAAATGGACACATTAACAAGCTTCATCTCGTCCTTTTGTCCATGTTTACTTACTACTGACCTCCGCTCTATCTACGTAACAAACTGAAATTTCGACAAAATGTCCAAATGTTAATATTAGACATATAAATAAATTGTCACTACCTCAACATAATAAAGCCATATTCAGGCGTTCTTTTTCTTATAACTCGATAACCACATATAACAAAATTGAAGACCACTTTAGGGTTATCTACAAACAGCTTTCGCAAAAATGTCAAACTCTACTTTTTTCGTAATTCACAATAACACTTCTTATCTCGTCAACAAACGAGTGACATAACTAGTTACCTAAAATATAGTAAATATTTTTTTATTTGCAATCCTCTAATGGCATGTAGTTTAACTAATATTTAATTTCTTTTTCCATTGTTTTGGTACTGGTGAATGTATTTTCTATTTATATTTATAAGTGTTTCTATATATGTTTTAGTTACATACTAAATTTCTAATTTTGTTTTCTTAACAATCTAATTTTGTTGTCTTGGTTGTATAAATTTCTAGGTTTTCTTTTTTTCTTTTAAATTTTGAGTGTACTAAATCTCATATCAAACTGTGTTGGGCTGCTTGTGACTAATACCTATTTACTTTACTATTACAAAGGTTAAGTTGAGTAGCTTTCCGGTAGACTTCGCCTTTTACTTTCCTATTTGAAATTGTAAATGTATGATTTACTCTACTCAATAAAGGCAATTATTATTATTATTATTATTATTATATAGTGCGTTAAAAAAAAATGCTCCAGGCAGGACAGATTCGGGCACCAGACCGCTTTGTTTCAACCGCTTCTTCACGGTGCATGTTCTTACGGATTGTTTCACTTACAAAACCCTATTATTTGTTGGTTGAATCGTAGACTAACGGTCATAATTCTTCCCCAGATACTCTCTACCTTCCCCGGAATCAAACTCAAGGGGCTGCGGTACGAACCGATCTTCAACTACTTCGCCCATCTAAAGGACAGAGCTTTCGTTGTGCTCGTCGACACCTACGTTACCTCGGAGTCCGGTACGGGGTGGTCCACCAGGCCCCCTACTTCGGAGAGGACGACAACCGCGTGTGCTTGGCGGCCGGCGTGATCACCAAGGACCAGGACCCCATTTGCCCGGTGGATGCCAGCGGGTTCTTCGTGAAGCCCGTGGTGGACTTCGAAGGGCAATACGTCAAGGACGCAGACAAAGGCATCATCGCAGCGCTGAAGGCGAGCGGCAGACTGGTCCATCAAACGCAGGTAAGCGTAAGCTTTATTTTTTAATTTATGGTCAATTTTAAAAAGTAGAATTCAGGTAGGATAATTGTTTTACGAAATTTATACAGTGAGTATATGAACGTAGTTATTTTGTATGGATCACCCTTATATATTTAAAAAAAATTAGGTTCCCTATGTCACTCTGAATCTAAATATGTATATATGTTACATACGTGCATTCCTATCTAAAATGCTAGTAGATTGTAACATTCCATGGAAGATGGTGAATCATCCTGAGTTTACTCCGTTTTTACAAAATCGTTACGTTTTTACAAAACAAATTTACGGTAAATATAGTGACGGGAATCTACCTTGAGAAAATATATTTCCATTGTACATTTTGAAAATTTTAGGTTCCCCATTTCATTCTGATTACAAATATGTATATGTTATGTTTTATTCATCGTACTTTTTGTGTGATTCTCCAAATGTTATAAAAGAAATTAGGTCAATTAGCAAATAAAATTCTGTTTAGTTGGCATCATCAGATGATCAAAATTCAAGTTTCATTAAGCTTAAACATTATTTTTATTTGGTTTTGGAACTTACTTTCAATACTGCTGTTTGCTTAAGCTTTAGTCTAAATAAAAAAGCAAATTAAGGCTTCAAGTTTCTAGTTTTCAGATCTGAATCAAATATCTGGTTCAAATCTTTGTACCACTCACAATTTTTGAGTAATCATGAGAAAACCATCGGAAAAAGTGTCAAAATTTTTGCTTGTCTTTCAAGAAATCCACGGGCTTCAAAAAATTTTCAGTAATTTTACCTTAATTCTTTTCAAGCTTGTTTTATCCTCTTTATTGTGAGAGGTCGGCGAGGCCTCCTGCGATGATTTTTGCTGAGTTATCGTCATTCAACGCCAAAATTTTTCACTTTTTTCACTAAACATTATTTACTCGGAAACTAATTATCATCCACAAAATTTCTGCAGGGTTTTGAAAACTGCACAATATTCTCTACAAGATGATTTTGAAGGTTTTTGAAAAAAAAAATTTTTTTGATGTGAGAAAGTTACACGTAAAAAATTTGGTATTTTGGGATATTTGAGTAACTTGGTATAACTTTACAAACAATAAATTGATCAAGAGTATTTTTTTATCTTGTTTTTTTTTTTTTAACGTCAAAGTATCCCAAGGAAGTCCTGAACAGTCAAACCGTTTAAGACGTTTTTTACTTTTTTTTTTTCACCTTCCTCTCTCAGATCAAGCACAGTTACCCGTTCTGCTGGCGCTCCGACACGCCCCTGATCTACCGCTCCGTGCGCTCCTGGTTCATCCGCGTTGAGCACATGCAGAACACGCTGCTCGAGTCCGCCATGGACACGTACTGGGTGCCCGACTTCGTCAAGGAGAAGCGCTTCGGCAACTGGCTGCGCGACGCCAGGGACTGGGCGGTGAGCCGCAACCGCTACTGGGGCACCCCGATCCCCATCTGGATCTCCCCCGACGGAGCCGAGATCCGCTGCGTGGGCAGTATCGCTGAGCTGGAGGAGCTCACAGGCGAGAAGGTCACCGACCTGCACAGGGAGAGCATCGACCACCTGGAGATCCCCAGCAGGGTGCCGGGCAACCCGCCGCTGCGGAGGATCCCCGAGGTGTTCGACTGCTGGTTCGAGTCGGGCTCCATGCCCTACGCGCAGCAGCACTACCCCTTCGAGAGGACCAAGGAGTTCGAGGAGCGTTTCCCGGCCGATTTCATAGCCGAGGGTATAGATCAGACCCGAGGCTGGTTCTACACCCTCATCGTGGTCTCCACCTGTCTGTTCGGCAAGGCCCCTTTCAAGAACCTGATTGCCAACGGCCTGGTATTGGCCAGCGACGGCCAGAAGATGTCCAAGCGGAAGAAGAACTACCCCGACCCACTGGAGATAGTGGCGAAGTACGGGGCGGACTCTTTGAGGTTATACCTCATCAACTCGCCCGTCGTGAGGGCGGAGAACCTGCGCTTCAAAGAAGAGGGCGTCAGGGACATCGTCAAGGACGTCCTCCTGCCGTGGTTCAACGCGTTCCGCTTCCTGATGCAGAACGTCGAGGTCTACATGCAGGAGAACCAAAGGGACTTCTTCTACGAGGAGAAGAACGTGCGTAGTGCCAACATCATGGACCGCTGGATCCTCTCATTCACCCAGTCGCTGCTCAGCTACGTGCGCGAGGAGATGGGCCTCTACCATCTGTACAACGTTATCCCGCGGCTGACCAAGTACATCGACTACCTCACCAACTGGTACGTGCGCATGAACAGGCGCAGGCTGAAAGGGGAGGGGGGTCTCGAGGACTGCACCGCCGCCCTGACCACCCTCTTCAACGTACTGCTGAACATCGTCAAGATGATGGCGCCGTTCGCTCCGTTCCTGTCGGAGACCATGTACCAGTACCTGAAGCAGCTGACCTCTAACGCCGCCGACAGCGTGCACTACCTGATGCTGCCGGAGCCCAACGAGGCCCTTATCGACCTCGATATCGAAAGGGCGGTGGCTCGGATGCAGAGCGTGATTGAACTGGGCCGCGTGATTCGGGACAGGAAGACCATACCTATCAAGTATCCCCTGCCAGAAGTGATCGTGGTGCACCAAGACCAGCAGTACATCGACGACGTACTCTCCCTGAAGGAGTACGTGCTGTCAGAGTTGAACGTCCGACAGATACACACGACTACTGACAAGAGTAAGTTCGGGATCACTTTGAGGGCGGAGCCGGATCATAAGGTGTTAGGCGCCCGTCTGAAGGAGCACTTCAAGGCGGTGACGCAAGGCCTGAAGGCGCTGACCGACTCGGAGATCAACGAGATGATCAGAGCCGGCTCGAGGGAGATATGCGGGCAGAAGGTGGGGTTGGAAGAGGTCCGACTGATCTTCAAGTGCGAGAACCTCAACACGGACAAGTACGAGGTGAACAGCGACAACGACGTGCTGATACTGGTCGACGTGACGCCGGACTCCTCCATGCAGGACGAGGGGTTGGCGAGGGAGATCATAAACAGGGTGCAGAAACTGCGGAAGAAGGCGCACCTGGTGCCCACGGACGAGGTGGCCGTCTTCTACGAATGCGATGGCGAGCTGGAGAGGATAGCCAGGGAGTTCCGGGAGTTTATAGAGGGAACCATCAAGGCTACGTTTAAGGAGGCCAAGCAGCGGAAGGCGTCCGATCGGCTGATAATCGAGGAGAAGATGAAACTGAAAGATTCCAGCGTGTATATAGCACTGACGAAGTCTTCGGACGTACAGATTCCAGTGGTCAGGTATGTGGACATTTTCTAATAACAAATTTTACATCTGTGTGCACAGGGCGTCCAAATTTACATTCCATTATTAACGTAATACCGACGCCGACGACGTAAACACATCGAACACGCTAATAATAATAATGACTCAATGCCGATGTTTTACATTATATTTGAGAAATCATTTAATTACTCTTTCCTTTTCTTGAAAAACAATTGGGACAGCAGAGCTCTAAATTTGTATTCCGCTTTACAGATGGGCGAATGTTGAGGTGGTAGGCAAGAGCCCGAGGTATTGCAACGACTCCGCTAAGGGAATGATCCTTCTTGAGGCGGCGGGGCAAACTCTGGGCCTGGAAGACTTCAAGAGGGCAGTTTCTAGGCTGTTCGGGCTGGAGAATTTCGAGCTGTGGGCCAAGGGCGGCAAGCTAAGCGAGGACGGAGTGCTGCCGAAGCTAAACGGAGAAACCGTTTTCGTTACGGCACCTGGACACAAAGGGAAATTTCCGGAGCCTAACGGAACTCCCTTCTGCAAAATACAGAACTTTGAAGAAAGCGGCGTCGTAGGCACGGTGCTGCTAGAGAATCCGCAGGGGGTTCCTCTGGCATGCGCGGTGCGAGATGTTATCCAGAGGTGGCTGCGCAGTGAGTAACCGTAGGATGGCCCGTGTGGTTGTTATTTATTTGTATTTGTAATACAGCGCTTGATTGGTCTAGTTAGGATTACTTTTACAACAGACAAGGCTTAAATAAATATTATGAAACTTTTATGTCTTTATTGATAGCGAAAGGACAATGAGGCTAATTGATAACCTCAAAAAATACATTATACACGGTAGCTTGATTACACAGGCATGCAACACACAAAGCCAGAGAAGACTATTCCTCTTCCATGTTTTTTACTTTTAAATCACAGTAAATGTTATGCCAAACTTGATTACTTGCTATTTTACGGTTGCATACACGTAAATATTATCGTCCACATTTTTGGCCTCCAGTTTCTCAAAATAGAACCGGTTAATCTGGTACTGGAACAGCGAAGCCGCTACACTGACATTCTGGCCCCTCAAAGTCCAGCAGTTCATCGCGAAGTTGTACAGAGATATAGAGATCATCAGTGCTACATACGCCAAAAAACCGCAGCACACGTACAACATAATGTCCACGTAGAACAGTAACCGTTTCAGTCGATCATCAGCAGACAAAACGTTTTCTGTGAAAGTTAAAGACATAATCGTGAATGTTCCTTCCGTGACAGACGTATTATTACCGTGTATTTGACTATTGCTGCATTCTCTGACTAGTTCTTTGTATGCGGAAGCTTCCTTTTCTCCTAAATAACCCCTTATGTCCTCGTTTTCGCCATGCAGATCGGTTTTGGTTTTAACCCCGTACATGGGTCTCTTAGTCACCACAAGGTTGTGATCTGTTGTCTCCTGAGACCTGTGGCATCTCTCCGTCTCCGACATCAGTTCCAGAGCGTAAGACGTCTTATTGCCCTTCAAGATTAAAAACTGCTTCTCGTCTATTGAGATGTTGGACTGTGCGAAAGGTCTCTGTGGAGATGGGTATGAAATCTTCGCAGTGCAGCTTATTATCTATACTTTTTTTCGGCCGCCACACGTAAGTCAAAGATGAATTATCACTGGCCGTGCAGTTGTAATGGCTGTATGTGCAGCTATGCCCGTGTGGCATTTCAATTGTATCGCTCATCAAGTTAGCTGTTGTCGTATACTCCCGTAACGTAGTCCATACGTTCCGAGTGTAATTGACGCGAATTTCTTTTTCTTGCCTAATTGTCGTGTTAATTTCAACGGTGTAGTTATACGAGGTCCTCGGCGAATAAAAGTGGTGTTGGTTATCTGTTGAGGTGATAAAGGCCGACAGGCAATTCTCAGTGGTGTCGCTGTAATTATAGGGAACAACTTGAAATGGATTTTCTTTTTTTCATTTCCTCGTAATAGAAACAAAGGTACACTGTTTCCTTCATGATGAAGCTTTTTCTGTACACGTAAAGCTTGTTGGACTCGTCTAACGGTGTTTCTCTACATTCCTGTAGGGAAATGTTGAACATCGTGAGCAAGACTAGCGTCGTCGACCACATGCCTGTAACAAGAAACATCAATACTCGCGTGTGGGTTACTGTTACTTATCGGAGGACTAGGTAGAGCTGGTAAGTCATTCTCAACTACAGTAGAAACTCGATTATCCGAACTGATTGGGACCAAGGGCTGTTCACATTGCCAAAAATTCAGATAATGGAGAATGATTTCAATAAGAACCATAACAGTCAGTATTGGTTAAGGAATTAATTTGAAATTTGCACATAAGATGTACCTTCTTTTTTCATATCTGAGTGTATAGTCTGTAGAGTTAAGTTGAAGTTTCCGAGATATGACGGCCTTTTCTGTGTATAGCAGTCTAAAGAAAGTAATATGTCGAAGCCAAGGGAAAAAGGGATGACAGAAATAAAAGCTGTCACATACATATTGCACAAACAACATTTTAAAGGAATACATATATTGGTTTTATTGATTTAATGCTCTTTATTTACTATAAAAGGTTTTCCACGTGTTGAAAGGTACAAAGATCCATCATATACACTATTAGATCTTTTTGGAACATTCCAAGGATGTCCTAAAGTCCATTAAGGGACTTTTAAAACGTCCGTAATAAGATTACCTGGAGCTTCTGTTTCAGAGAGCCGCAACAGAGTCGAACTCAGGCCACTATAGTTACAAAGCGATAGTTCACAGAAAATAAATCATAATACAATAATGAATACTCGAATAAAACTTATACTAGATTATATTCTAGTAATGTAGGAGATAACTATTGTTGTATACGCTTCAGAACTGAACCCATGTTTTCAACGATAAGCCATATATTTTCAGCTTTTTATTGCACCCAATAAGATGGAACAGTTACTATACATTGTACAAAATAAAAACCGATGCACTGCATTGGCATTTATGTTGCATTGAAAAACTGTTATTTTCAGAACAATCAGTGTTATTGTTGTCAGACTTCCGTACAATAATGATAGCAGAAATAGCAACTGTTCCATTATACTGACGGCAATAAAAAATTGGAAACATCAGGATAATCGTTGTAATAACAGTTAATGTTACTGGATATTAAACAAAAAATAAACAATTACAACACACGACAGTACTGTCATTAAAAAAAAAACTACAAGATGTGTTTACGTTTGGAACACGTGTCTATTTCTAAATTTTCATTAAGAATGATTTCTTACTTTACTAAAATATAGGTCATACACATATACTAAACTTCTCGTACTGTCCTTTGGTGACAGGAGATGTTGGAAGATCTCTTTCATTACGTAAACTATTGTTAAATGATAGGCATGATAACAGCAACCTGAGTTCGACTCTGTTGGAGCTCGCCGAAATCGACGCTTCAGCTATCAACAAGCGACCAATTAGACGCCGAAGCTATCTAATCATGACTATCTTCCGCGCGTTCTCGACGTTTATATAGCTCATTTATATTATAATCCGAAGTTATATACTCGTAATTGTGTTCGCGGTTTTTCCCCTCCCCCACTCGTCCCGATCGGGGCTCGTGTCAACTCCAACAGGAACCTGTTGATATTTCCCTGGACCAAATTCCCTGCACGTCGAAAGGTCGCCCAGTTCGCCATCGAGTTGTACAACAGGAAAATCGCATGCAACACGACGTAACACGTTATCGCAACCACTACGCACCAAACTGAAAAGAGTTCAGCCTTCAGTTCCGAGACCTGGCAGGTCTGCGACAACCGTTCGAAATTGTACTTGTGATTCATCCAGTACTGGCTGAGCTTTTTTGGGAACGGATATTTAGGTTTTCCTCGCGCTACAGCGTAGCTCGCTACTACTATTCCCCGGTAGTCGGTAGCCAGGTACCCACAAGCAGTTTTCTCTGTAATTTCAATCGCATAACTGTCCCCCTCCCTTTCTAGGATCAAGTAGCTACTTGAAGTATTCCACAGGGATTTTTGTAAAGGAGCTGGTGTCAATGAGCGACACGTTCTGGCAGGTCTCGTTCGCGCTCAAGGTGAAGTTCTGCTCGACGTCCCAAACGTACACGTGACTAGCATTATAGTATCCGCCGCTCTTGTAGCTCCATGCCGTTCCAAAAAGCTCGATGTCGTCGTCAAACATGTCAACTGCCATCGTCGTAGACTGCAGAATATGTACCGTTCCGGTCATATTGTCGCAGCTCCTGCATCTTTCATTAATGGCGTGGGACGTTGATCTCTCGTTTAAAGGTTTGGTTGTGGAGGAAATCTCGTTCAAAAGTTTTCTGCAACGAGGTACCAACTGCTCTTCAAATATGTCTTTACAGGAAAACCTATTGTAACCACATTCTGTAAGCGTTTTATTCTGGATACACTGGTATATCGTTACGTTTACCACGTTGCTCTTCTTGTACAGGTTCCAGGTCTGATGATCTGCCACTGGTGTTTTGGTGCACACCTCTGCGGATACCACAAACAATAGTCCGAGCGGCGCAAGGGGATATCGCATCTTGTCTAGAAGAGAGGGGATTTATTAATTAGGCTTTGTTTGTTACCTTTTTACAACAATAGCAGCGCGTAGCAAAACAGGGCAGGTGGTTGTACTCGGGCATATTAGAACGAGATAGAACTTAATGATGTTATGACCAAACCGACATCATTCCTTGGTCGGTACGTTTCGTTACTCCGTTTGGGTTGCGCTGTACTTCCGCAATCGTGTATTTGTAACGAGCCATTAAAAAAAAGTCATCAAAGTTAGCCCAGCAATATAAGACGTATTTCTATTCTTAATCTTAAGTTTACAATCCTGGAGTGAGCAATGGAACCTTCGGCGTAAAAACAAAAAACTGGACGTTTTCCACGAAACACCGAACTACTATACTTTTCTAATTAAAACTGAGAGTTTTAATCTTCTCCTGAAGATGCCAGCTTAGTTGGCGAAACGCGCGTCGAGGATAGTATAGTAGTTCGGTGTTTCGTGGAAAACGTCCAGTTTTTTTTTTAAGTTTACAACCTTACTGAATTGTCAAGGCTGCTACATTATGTGATGGGTACTTTTACCGGGTATTTAAAAAACAGAAATAAAGAAACTATATTTTCGAAAATATAAGACGCTATTAAAGAAAATGATAACCGACCATATTTATTTATACACACTTGAGCTATTATTTTAATTGAGTAAATAACGTGGTGAAGTATCCAGGGCGTTCTATTAATTTCTTCAATTTTATTGACAATGTCAACATTTGTACCAAAGATGTTAAGATTTCTAAACAGTACCTCTCTAGATTCAGTGTTCCGTTAAAAACATATGTAGGTCCAGCAATCCTCCTTTTACTCACAGCTGTCCGCTCTTCAATTTTTTTTTTTTTTTGGTAAAGTGGTTTCAATATAAAAGTGAGGGTTGTCTGCATTCCAAAGTCTCATATTGCAAGAGTTAACATGAACAATGGAACTGAGCCTAATTAGTAAGAAAAAAACTTTTTCGAAGACAACATCGTTATTATTAAAATGGTCAATAAACCATTGGCAGAACTGTGGTCCTAGAAGTTCATCCACTCTGCGAACGTGGACATGGATGGAGCTCCAAGTCTCTTCAAAATTCTCTGACACGTTGTTCAGGGCAAATTCACTTGGCTCAGATGGCTAATTGATGTTCTTGGACTGGAACTGTGTCTGGAAACTTCCCTGAAGTCTTCAAATGCAGGTCCCATCGAATGTATCCAGTTTCCATTGATTCTACTGCCATTTATAAAACAAATTTCAAGTGAAACACGCCTCTGTTTTTCATTGAAAATGAATTCCAGTAGTGACCAAGTAATGAGATCGGTATGGTCATAAAGGTTTTCCAAATACCTCTAAATGGATGATGACGAAGAGTCACTGTGAATGAATAGCGATATCTTTTTTTTTAATTAAAGATGCGCAAACTTTTAAGGACAGTTGTAGATTCCATGATCTACATTTTTTTTTTTATAAATAATAACTAAAACTATAATAACTACATTCTATGTTTTTTTGGAAGTACCGTCAGATAGTCAGGACCTGCTCTGTAATCCCCTTTCGGCTTCATGTTGTTTTTGGGACACCCTGTATTATACAGCGATTACACGTCAATTGTGTTCAATTGACGTCATTTGAAAAATCACCACCCGTCTCTATATATCCTTTCTTGATGTAGATAAAGGCAGAATTAGATAAAGAAAAATTTATACGAAGCACAAGAAATACATGTTTTTGTATCTATTTGGTGATGCAAAAAAAAATGCGAATATTTTCTATGAGTAGAGAGATACGCATGTTTTATGTATTTTTTTTGTGTGCTAGAATAGCTTTTTATTTGGGTCTGCTACTCACTGCATCAAATAAAAATGTGGAAACAAAATTACTTACCAAGTTGTAAGATTTACTCCCTGGTCGCTAGGTTGGGCACTTCCGCGATTAGATGGAGCATTAAAATTAATTTACAAAACAAAATACACAGCAAAACAATGGGTTTTCACTGTTATTACGACAGAAGAAGCTGCTACTGATAGCACACCGCAAAATTCAGATTGTAAAACCGTTTATCATTCGACAGATATATGTATGTATACATAATACATTCATATGTATAAATAAGTACGTACATATAATACACTATTATTAAATCTATATGTTTTACAGAAAGGATATGTTTATACATATGTACATATATTGTGGCTTATGCAAAGCTTTTTTTTTAAGTTTTTCCTCTTATATGTCACTAACGCTTTGAAAATTATCTGAATCCTGTCAATTGGATTTTAATGCCATTGCATATTTTTGTTGAAAACCCTTTGAATTGACTTTGAGAAAATTGTAGCTTATATTTAAGTATTGCTCAAAAACACAAAAAAATGTGGCCGTTTTGAATACAAAGGTATGGTGAATTTGAAATTTCTTTTCGTAAGGAAGCATGGGACTCCCATCATATTTTAGGGGATGATTACTAGACCATAGTAAAAGATTATAGTAGCAAAAAAAACTCACTAAACGAACTTGGGGCGAAATAAATTCGAAAAAAGTGTGCCCTGCTAGAAGGACTTGCAAAATGTTTTCGAACATTATACAGGAAAACAGTAAATAAACACTATTAATATTATACATTATATTTTATTATTTAGTTTTAACCTTGTTCTGCTGAAGGAATAACTAATTATATACAATATATAAACGAATTAACAAACCAAAGTAAAACCAATATAATTAATATGTAACGTATGTTTGTTAATCCAAACAAGTATTTACTACATATTTAAGAATAATCCAAAAATGCAAAAATAAACAGGGTGTTCCATACAATATAAGTAATATATACAGAGTTAGTACAAAGTCCCAGAACGGTCGAATAATTTTGTTATTTATGATGATCCTAAATTACCTACATTTTATTTTTTTATATTTCCAGTTTCACAGCAAGTGTTTCCAGCTTATATCTTTTAAAGGGACACCCTGTAGATTTTTACATAAATAAACTACCTCCATAAATATCATATGTTCATTTTTATTGATGAGTGTAGCAAAAAAAATCATTGGATGGAAGAAATCCATACCCAGCATCCTCAAAAAGTAAACATGTGGGCTGGTATGGTTGAAAACAACATCATAGGACCATTTTTTACAAGAGATTATTAAAGATGGCTATTTAAATTAATTGGGGAACGAGATCTAAATCTAAACAGAACTAATCATCCATACGAGAAAATTTGGTTTCAACAAGATGGAGCTTCGCCACATTTTGCACGTAAATTCCGTGATTATTTGAAAAAAAACCTTTCCTGCGCGCTGGATCAGATGCAGAGGAGCAATTGATTGGCCAGCCCGTTCTCCAGACCTACCGGCACTGGATTTTTTCTTATGGGGTATTAGGTGTTTAATTAAAAAAAAGTTGGTAGCATTGCCTGTGAAACCGAGAGTCTAGAACAAATTCAAATGACATAATGGAGTTCGTTATTTTTGACAATATATTCATAAAATTATTTCATCGTTCCGGGACTTACTATACCGAGTGTCCCAACTGTATTTAGACAGGCATCATCGCAGAAACGGTTTGACATAGAGACAAATGTTAAATTGAAAATGTATTATTTTGTATTTAACTTTTTTTTTCTATGTCAAACCATTTCCAATATAATGCTTGTCTAAATCAAATTGGATGCACGCAAATTTATTTTCCCGCCTTATTTTTCCCGTACAAATCGTTGATTTCGTAGTCTGAGGTTACGTATTCGTAGGTGTCTTCCTTGCCCTTCTCGTAAATACAAGCGTCCTCTTTGCCCTCCTCGTACTTATCCACCTCGTTCGCCTTGCTTCCCCCTCTCTCCACCGTTCTAGCGTACTCGGAGTCCTCTATCTTCTTCAAGAGCAACCTGTTGATGTTGCCCTGAAGACGCGGGCACGGACTCCGGAACGTGGCACAGTTCATCATGGAACTGTATGCGACCACCGCGAGCTGAAGCACGACGTAACACGACAGGACCATCACGACGTACAGTATGAGCCAGCATTTGTAGTCCAGTTCGGAAATGAGGCAGTCTTGCATCAGAATATCATATGCGTGCCGTTGTTCTATCAGATGTTCTTTATATATTTGCAAATGTTGAACGCTTCCATTTCGATCGATTGCTGTTTTTGCCCGTTTGGAGACCAAGATGGAACCATAGGGTATCTGCGCGACTGTCATGCACTTTTTGCCCCTCTCTTTTACTTCTACGGCATAGTTGTCGTCACCTTTCAAGATCAAATATTTTCTGGAATTATTGGAACTGATGAGGATGTACCTGATAAACCCCGTGGTGTTAATAGGGGTTAGGTTTTGGCAGGAACCGTTTTTAACCAAGTCCCACACAAACACATGAGTACCATTCGTGGAGTTGCCGTTACTGTACTTTGCCAACTTTGTGTTATAATAATCATCTAATACGATGGTGTTCTGGGCCGTATTCGCTGTGGCCTTAAACAGCTTGAGCCCGATGGGTTGACCAGATCCGACATTTAGCCCTCTACATTTGCACAGCGATGATCTCTCCTCGTCCTTATTATATCTCGAAGAATTTTTGCAGATGGTAGCAGCTTGTTCACTGTATTCAGTCAAAGTGCAATTTATTTCGAATGTTTGACTACATGTGCCATTGACGGGAATACATTGATACACGTTCAATTTTATTAAATCCATTTTCATGTAGAGATTCCACGAAGTAGCATCCTCTTTGGAGCAGAGGTTTGGAAAAAGTTCCGCTGAAGTATGGAAGATGACTCCGTAGAGCCAAGCGAGGTAAATTATTCGCATACCTAGAAGAAACAGACGTTTGTGGTACGCACGTAAGTTATTAGGCAAAGAAAAACTTGGGTTTCTAAACGATACGGTTTGTGAATAGGTTTTAAAAGTATCCCGTACCATAAATTCCATTTTGCAAAACATTTTTACGTGTGTATTTGTAGAGTTGCACTGTAGTGGTACAGTCAGCAACATAAAGTCATCATACAGCTACTTTCTGAGGGTTGATAATGTTTGTACCACTGTTTTGATTTTTTTGTTTCTGATGGGAAATACTGCGTCTAATAAGCCCAAGTTGAAGGTGATATGTCGATTGTGTGACAATATGCCGCTAAAAAAAGTATAATAAGTATAAGTAAAAAAGTATAATTATGTTATCACTGGTTTCTTTAGCAGTTAATGAATGTGAGATGGTTTAAATTGTGCTTTGTGCATTTAATATAAACAAAGCAGCACTTATTTAACGAGTTTTACCAAAAAAATGTGATTTAAAAATCATTGTCTGGATGGTTCAAATTTAGAAATATTCATATCCAAGATTTTTTTACAAAACGGCTCAGTTAGTCAGATAGAGAGGGTAGAGTCTGCAACAGTGGCCACGCAAGAACAGTGGTCACTTTCGTGCTATATATTTATTTATAAAGACTAGTGGCAGCACCCACTGCAGAGGAGTCCAAGTAACATCCTAAAGGTACGTCTACACTTATGCGCTTTCGTGTTCAACTTGCGCTTCAACTTGCACTTCATCTTGCGTTTCATCTGGCCTCTAATGCATGCCTTTTGTTGAATGCATGAAACGCATGCAACTAACTGTCCACAAATTCGTCAGTCAACTTGTCGTCTTCGGTCGTATACCTATAGACATGCATCTAGCAACTAGCTTTCTAAGAACGTCACGAACTAACAGTTTACTGAAGTATGAAGTATACTTGTATAGTGAGCTTAGCAATTTTAGAAAATATATCTGACAACCTTGCTTGTTTCTACCTATTTTCAATTTAGAATGGAAATTGTATACAGTGGCCACTACTTTATCATAACGATACGCGTATACTACTTACTACTTGTATGTGCAACAACAAAATTCATGAAAACAATAAACTGTTGCAATTTAGAAAGAGATGTGTTAAACACCCTGTTATTTATGTTGAGATATGGCCCGTTGAGGGCCCGCCGCCCGGATCTGCCGGATTTATTAATAAGGGATGACTGCTGTACCACCATTAGAAAAAGTACCATTTAGAATGGCTTTAGAGGGTAAATTAAATTAGACTCTTGTTTTCTCCCCCTAGTTTGTCCATGTATAGTATTTGTTAACGATTAGCAGTTAAACTACTTTGCTGTATACATTTCAGTTGTTTTTTTTTTTAATGCATCTGCATTATTACTATTATTATTTTTTAACACAATATATCTTTATTCTAACAAATATCACCCGTTTGCATTGTCTTCTACTTATTTTTTAAACAGTAATGGCCACTGTACCATATCCTAAGTGTACCATCAGAGTAGGTACAGTGACCACTTTATTTTAAATATTTGTAACTCCGAAATTTTAGTTAAAATATTATTTTTTTCAGTCTTAGAGTGAAAAATCTGTAGAGAAGAATGTAGAATTTATCACCTAGTGCTATCAGGGTGGAGAAAAAAAGGTTAATTCCGGCTTTAATTACATTTTTTTTTTTAAAACGTGGCCACTGTTCCAGACTCTCCCCTACTCTAAAGATTTCCATTTAATAAGAGTCCAATAATTTTGAATTGGATTTAATACTTTCATGAGCTGGGATTATTCGTTGGGATTTTTTTTATCACAACTTTCACAATTTTACTTTCAACTTGGATTTATTAGGAGCAGAACTGCATAAGTTGTAATCCAGTCTGAAGTAAAAAAAAAACATTACTGTATCACAAACGGTTTCAGAATTTAAACAACCTTAAAAAAATGGGTGTATCATATCATGACTCGTTGCAGACTGTATATGGTACAAAAATGTAGACAGTAGAACGTATAAGCTAGTGCTTACCTGGATGTCATATATGTCCGAGATTACTCGACACTGTTTTGATTCACTGTACTGGTGCCCAGCAAAAAACGACAAAAGAATATTACAGTTAGTCATTGTTGGCGACCACAGGCTCGGTACGCCAAAATAGTTGATAACTGACCGGAAAATGTAAACTTCTAGCTTTATCACGATAGCGACTGCACTGAAAAATCTAATTATACAGATGTGACGCAAACGTTTCTATTTTAATTACTGATTTTAAGTACTAATCAGAGATAAAAAAGCTCAAACGGCCGTAACCGAGTAAGGATGGCGAAAATTGCCTTTGTATCAATTTCGCTTTATTTTTCCAGTTCTTCTTCACGGGACTTCAAACTAAACCAAACATTATTTTTTTGTAAATTAAAAAATACACGGAATTTTCTCTATTGATATTGTTGCGAACTGAACAATCATTTTTAGAGTGGCACCAAAGTCGTCGGCGACATTTTTTTTAAACTATTGGGTATGACATAAAAAAATGCAAAAAAAATATAAGTTGAAAAAAAATATCTAATACTCGAGGAGTAATAACCATTTTTTTCAAATTGTCAAATATTCCTTGTATAGCCCTTTGAGGGGCGGTGGCACACATATGTATCACCTTTTTTGTCTCAGTTCCTTCATAGTTCAGATTTATTTTTGTATTTTATACATGCACATAAATGCTTTCTTGACTCTAGAAAGTCTAAGTTATTAGAATTTGGTGCAAAATTGCAATAATCTATATATTTATGTTTGTTTTGGACAATCAACTTGAAAAACGCGTTTTTTTAGAAATAAATTCGGTTTTTCCGTAATGTAGATAGCTGAGACTCTGACATTTTTTCTACGTATTCTTCATACATAGTTTTATAATATATATTTTTTTCAGAATTTTTCGTACGCTAGTTTTTTTTTTTTAATTTCGAAAAATGATTTTTTTTTTGGATTTTTGATCCGCCATTTTGAATTTTGACAATCTGACTTCAGATTCGTAATGAGCGATCCCAAAAACCCGAATAGTCACTTTCATATTTGGGGTAGGTGCTACAGAAAATGTGCCCCTCAAAGAGATAGACTAATGCAATATGCATAAAAATCAATATTTAAGCTAAGGGATAAACAATAATTAAATAAAACTTGCTATATGTGTGGAACAATTTTTTATCGTATTATTTAATATTCATCACATCACCATCATCTAATATACATAAAAGTTTTTGTTAAACATTAAAATGAAAAACAAGATTGAGGAATTATTATTTCTTTCTCATTTAATATTGTTCTAACATTTTTTTGACAACCTGAAACTATGAAAAAATTGTTATCGTTCCATTCCTCAATGCGAATACATAATCTGTAAATAGTAATGTATGTTTAAATGTACATGGTACATACAGTAAGCAACGAAAGTTATCATACACCCACTTTTTTGAAGTTTGCTTAAATTCTGATAATTTTTGTATTACACCATTGATTTTTTTGCTTCTGACAGGATTATAGCTTGTGATATTCTGCGTCTAATAAGCCGAAGTTGAAGGCGGTATGTCGATTGTGTGAAAAGATATTGCTAAAAAAGTAAAATTTCAATGTTTTCAAAGAAACGTAAATAACTTCGAAAATAGTAAATCCCTTTCGAAGTTGTTGGACTCGTATTAAATGGAAATCTATGTGTATCTATTTGACTAACAGTCATTTTGAAAAAAATTTCCTAGACATGAATAAAATCTAAAGTTGAACCAAAAATATCACGAAAATTCAAAAAAAGCCCTGTACGCCACACATTACTCCAACAAAAATTTAGGATTAATATCCCTCTAGATCTCTCTGTGTTTTATTAAAATTTCAGGAACAGTGATTTTTACGAAAACGATACTAAGGATGGTAGAATTTTGAATTTTCGTGATATTTTTGGTTCAACTTTAGATTTTATTCATGTCTAGGAAAAAATTTTCAAAATCACTCAGTTAGTGAAATAGATACACTGAAGATTTCCCTTTAATACGAGTCCAACAACTTCGAAAGGGATTTACTATTTTCGAAGTTATTTACGTTTCTTTGAAGACGTTGAAATTTTACTTTTTTAGCGATATCTTTTCACACAATCGACATACCGCCTTCAACTTCGGCTTATTAGACGCAGAATATCACAAGCTATAATCCTGTCAGATGCAAAAAAAATAAATGCTGTAATACAAAAATTATTAGAATTTAAGCAGACTTCAAAAAGTGGGTGATATGATAACTTTCGTTGCTTATAGTATATTTAACTGTAAATAGTTAGTATTTACCAATATGTGTATCGACGCAGAATTTAATTCTACATCAAAGTGTAGAGCAAAATGTGGAGCATTATGTTTGACACAATCGAGTTTTGATAGTTTGAAATTTTGCTAAACGGAAGTTCTATTTTAAACACCTTGTAGATAGTTGAGCAATAATAAGAGCATCGTTACAAAGCCTAATGATTCTACTAACCACAGTGCCAACACCTATAACTTATTTTCTAAAATGACAGCTACAGATGATTTCAAATGTTATGACGCTAATATAACAAAAATTTAAAAAAAATTCGATATAACTCCAAAACGGCAAAATATAAATATAGGGAAACTTCAAGAAACCCTGAAATAATGTGCGAAATTTGCAAAAAAAAGGCACCATTCCGTTTAAAACAAGGAAGGAGGTGGTAACTTTCGGTATAACAGGAAGTGCGGTCGCCTTGAAAATGTTTTCATCAAGTTCGTCATAGGCCTATTAGTTTGGGTCCAAATTTCCAAAAATCACAAGCTTCTGTAAGCCGTAATACTTTTAATCAATGGTTTCGATCAACCCTGTATATACAGGGTGAGTCAGAAATAATGGGACAAGACTAAACTGGAGATACTAGACACCAAAATATTATGATTGAGCTCAACATGCCTTATACCAATGTCGCTAGTTTAAGAGATACAGCGTGTTCAAAGTTTAAATTTTATTCTCAATAATTAAGAAAGTTTTGATGGTATAAGTTTGAAAATTGGTAGCTGTATGTTTTTTGGTGTGAGAATTACGACTTTTAAGCTTATTTTGACGTTGCTCCTAGAGCGCGCTAGTTTCACCGTTTTTCTTTGGTAAATTCAAACAATTTTTTCAGGCGCTGATATTTCTATATTTTTTCTAAGTAGGCTTGTGTCAACATTTGTCAAATTTACATATCATTAAATTATTTTGATTGAGCTCAACATGCCTTATACCAATGTCGCTGGTTTAAGAATATACAGCGTGTTCAAAGTTTAAATCAACAAAAATACATTGAAGCTTTTAAATGCAAATAACTTAAAAACCGATAGATTTAGACGATCTAAACAAAAATACCTTTTTTTGCAGAATTGAGTGTTCTCTTAGATTCTCGACCTGTTTTACGCATGGCTCAACAGATAAAAAATATATGTTTTAATTCACCAAAATAATACGGTAAAACTAGCGCCCTCTAGGAGCAACGTCAAAATAAGCTTAAAATTCGTAATTCTCACACCAAAAAAACATAAAACTACCAATTTTCAGACTTATACTATCAAAACTTTCTTAAATATTGAGAAATTTGAGAATAAAATTTAAACTTTGAACACGCTGCTTTGAACATCTCTTAAACTAGCGACATTGGTATAAGGCATGTTGAGCTCAATCATAATATTTTGGTGTCTAATATCTCCAGTTTAGTCTTGTCCCATTCTTTCTGACTGATCCTGTATACTCTAGTAAGATGTCCACGGTTTCTATGCTATCTTAGGACACCGACTCGTATGCAGTGTTATAAATCACCCGGTCATCCACACAATCGTCATAAACAGCCGTTTTACTATCAGCGCTAGTCCCTCCTCCATTATTCTTAGTTACCCGCTTCCCAAAATATTTCGCATACACTACGTAAACTAAAATCACAATACTACACACCGCATAAACCAAAAATGCCGCTCCGACGTAACCGATTATCGCAAGTAGGTCATCATGAACTTGTTTTATCCTGACGGTGCACCGCTCCGTGCTCGCAGCAACTTGTTCCACTTGCACGGATACCTCGAAGACGGAACGAATAATTTGATAGTTGTCGGAATGAACAACAGTGTCGCTATAGCACTTGCTCGCCAAATAATTATACAAACTCCGTTTGTTGTCGAAGTAGACGCTGCCGTAGTCCTTCTCTTTGACAGGGGCAGTCGCGTTAGAGGTTTTCGCTTCATTAATGATCTTTTCAGACACAAAAAGCCCCGACTTTTTAGTTTTCCAGAGTTCTACACCGCATTTCGTCTCTTTCTCCTTCTGCACTTCCAAAGGAACGAAGTTGTTGTTTATCGATGAGATAAGGTAGGTAGTGCGATCCAAGGTTAGAAAATAACAGTGAGAATCTATTAATATCCTCTCCAATTTACTGCAGTTGAAACTCGCCGAGTTGGTGTTAGAAATGACCTCCCATACCAGCGCGGTATCCTCTTGGTTATCGTAACAGAAGCCGTAGCTGTATTTGCATATTGTACCCGACGGCAGTTTCAAAGTGTCTTGCTTTAGATCTGCTACTGCATTGCGTTTCTTCAATGTTATCGTGACGTCTTTAATCCGGGTCATGTTTTTGGTGCAACCATAAGGTATTCTTTCTGTGTACTGATCAGATTTGCCCACCTGGTAGACACGACTATATTTATTTACATAGGTACCATTTTTTAATGCGATAATGCAACGTTGAGTAAAATCAGAGTATGAGTTAATTAATGTAGTATACAACTTGTCGCTCTCGTCAAAGTTATGATTGCATTTGTAAAATGAGTCTGTCTCTAAGTACCGGCAATTGTAGACATCTATTTCGACAATGTCTGTCTCCTTGTATATGTGTATCGGAGATTCAAACGCTTTAATCCTCGGCTCTGTACAAGGATGTTGTGCCAGTGCTGGTGACGCGAAGATGAGCCAGATAGTGAATATATTCATGCTAAAAACAGAAACGCTATTATTAACAAGAAAAAATCGTAAATATATACATGTATACAGCGTGGCATAACATCTGTCACTTTTTATTAACCCTGTGTATGAAAATATATCTCGAATAAAAGTTTTTCGTCAGTTTTCTTTTTTACGGTTTATAGATAAATAATGGATCACTTGAGTGAGAAGTAAATAATTGAAATTTTAATAATGAAGGGGTATGGAGACATGCAGAGATCCCAAGACCAAGTTTGTGTACTGTTTAATGGATTGTACCCCAACAGATTACCCAAATTAATATTTGGTCAGATTAACCGTATTGTTAGACTTTTCCTCATAGATGGAAATTTAAATTCTGAAAAATATTCACATCATTCAGATCAAAGAAATCACATTATTCCATCTTGCAGACTGTTGTTTCAGGGTGAGGATAATGTTAGTTACAAACAACTGTGGTTCCAACAGGACGAGGTACCACCACATTTTGAGCCAAAGATCAGAGAGAATTTAAATGCACAATTTCCAGGACGCTGGATAGGCTGAAGAAGTACAACTGAATGGCCAGCGCGCTAGCCGGATCTGAATCCCTTAAATTTTTTCGTGTGGGGGTATTTAAAATGCAAAGTTTATGTCAATCGACCAGATAACATTGACGACTTGAAACAGAAAATTTCAAATTAAATCCGGACCAATCCTGAAGTTTCGGGACACGCTCGGGCATTGCTTAGCGGAAAATGGAGGTCACTTCCATCACCTCATTCGCTAACTATTGTTTTGTTGTTTCATTTTTAAAAAAATATTTAGGTAAGTGATTACATTCTTTTACAAAAATTAACTTTAAACGTATTTTTTTTGTGAAAATTTCTTTATGTGACCATAAAGCGACCAAATTTTTAGTGTATAATAAATAGAAACAATAGTCTTTCGGATATTGAAAGAAAACCTAGAGTTGTCATTTAAAAAATTAGTTTCTCTCCATAACAATCAAACGCGAACAGACAAAATTATTTTGGAAAAGTTCTGGGTACTTCACAAGGATACACCCTATATTAATACTACTACATTGATCGTGTTGAAGATAGGACCTACCTTAAAAAGAAATAAATATTACACATCGCGTTTGATTGGTATCTGTAATTTGCACCCACTGAAAACTTAGTACGCGTCTTATTTTTTCCCCTTCGTTGATAAGCGGTGCTGGCTAATGACGACAAAATATGGTATCTACCGCATCCTGCTCAGATATCTTACGAATATTTAGGTAGAACTCGAAATGATATTAGCTTACCAATTTCTCAAAAAGGCCCTAGCGACAACTAAGATAATTTTTCTGTTAATTTCTTCATCCATTTTTTAAAGTGAAAACTTCGAATAGGGACTGATCTGCTGAAGAATTAACAACCTCTCTGTTACCATATAGGCTATATCCTCATTTGGATGGGAATAAAACACACATACTATTTTTTTACCACTATTCAGTAGCAACACGATCGAGGGCAAGTTTTGCTTTTACAATCAATCCACAGACTGCTCTTCCCTTAGTAAAGGTCGTGGTAGGGATGTATAAGAATTAGAAAAAAAACACAAGTTGCTTCAATCAATAGTCTCCTCTTCGTCTGATTCAACTTTAATGGGAGAATTATGGTGCCATTCCAGCACCGAGCACTCGACTATTTCTGCTTCATTGCTTTTCATACGCACGCAGTCTATACTTACCATATCTATGGTTAAACCTACCCGCCACAGAATAATATATTCTAGAACATTATTACTCTGTGCATAATTTCAAATAAGTGCAAGCAAATCGAAAACACCATTAAGGCCGTTTCAATCTTCATTAACCTATAATTTTGAGGCCCGAGTTTGTCGAAGGTTTTTTTTCACAGTGTACTCTGTTCTAGTTGCATAATCGTACACAAAATCCAGTCTACTACCCCACCAAAAAAACCATGGCGAGACCCATCACCTTCGTTACGGGTAACGCCAAGAAGCTCGAAGAAGTCGTCCAGATCCTAGGGACCGAATTCCCGAGGCAGCTCGTCAGCAAGAAGCTCGACTTACCCGAGCTTCAAGGCGAAATCGAGGAAATAGCAGTGCTGAAGGCCGAAGAAGCCTTCAGACAAGTTCGGGGACCACGTAGTCTTGGAAGACACTGCCTTATGCTTCCGGCGCCCTAAGGGGCCTCCTGGCCCCTATATTAAGTGGTTCCTGGAGAAGCTAGGCCCGGAGGGGCTGCACAGGCTGCTGCAGGGGTCGAGGACAAATCAGCGCAGGCCGTGTGCACCTTCGCCTACCATCCGGGTGAGCAGGACGATAAAGCCGGTCCTCTTCCAGGGGAGAACAGAGGGGGAAATAGTCAGCCCCAGGGGGCCCAGGGACTTTGGATGGGATCCTTGCTTCAGGCCCGCTGGATACGAACAGACGTACGCGGAGATGCCCAAATCGGAGAAGAACAAGATATCGCACAGGTATAAAGCGGTGGATTTGTTCAGGAAGCACTTTGTGAAGCCGTAAATCTAGTATTATTAGCAAATAGGGAGGAGTGTGGCTGTAAGGGTACCTAAATAAATTATTTGTAAGGAGATCGCTTCTTTTCGTTATCGTGAGGTTAGCGATAGACGTTTGTGGTCAGCGAGAAAGAAAAGTAACGCAAGATACTTACAATTAGTTTTAGATCATTTTAAGTGTGATAAATCCATTAGGCACAAGTGAACATATAAAATTTCTCTATTTACATGGAATTTGTAAATAGACCGGTTGATGAGGGCGAAAATTTTAAAGTAAAACAAATTTCATATTTTAATACGAATTGCATTCTTAAAAAAAAAACAAATATCCTAAAAACTGTCCTAATACTAAAACAAATTCAGATTGAAGATAGAAAAAAAATAAAATGTTACATTTCGACTTTCTGTCAAAGCTACTTCTTTAACCATCGCGTAATTGTACATATAGAAAATTGTATCAAAAATGAAAGTCAAACACAAGTGAAAAACTGACCGTTGTTTAAAAACCGTTGTTAAAAATACAATTTATTAAGGAAAGTAAATGTTGATTCGATAGAATGAACACAAAACCGCAAATTATATACACTCTTGGCAGTCACATCTTCCATCTGTTGATATAAGTAATTCATTGGCTAGAAGGGCTAACCAAAAACATTACACCATTCACGTGGCACCGCCCACCACCGTGAAAGGTGTAATGTTATTGGTCTATAGCTCCTCCCTCTAACTAATGAATTATTTATATCAACTTACAGATAGAAGAAGTAACTGCCAACTGTGTATAACTTCAGAAAACATAGAAACCGTTGTAAAAAAATATCTATATGTAGTAAAGTCTTTCTAAACTCAATGTGAAGACTTATATTTTTAATTCCTTTGAGGGCTAACGCCGCCCAATGGCGTGCAAATATCATTTATAAATTTGAAAATTGTGAAATAATTTTTTTCATTCAAATCATATAGGAGATTAAAATTAGCCTGCATACAAAACTCTTAATATTTGTAATATAATTTTCTGTAAATAATGCTCATTTAGCCAGACAATCTGAAAAAATTGTCTGTGTTAATAAACCTATCTGAAATGCACGTCACTGGCGGAAATAAGTAAGTATTCCAAAAGTCATAAATCATTTTAACGACGTCCTAAAACATTTTACGACACAATGGACCACAGAAATCTAACGCATTGGATTGGATGCAATAGCACAATACTCTATTGGGTTACTGCATATCTATCTAGCCGACCGACGGGTGGCTAGCTAAACGGAAGCCGTTGCCAGCTCTTCGCCGGCAGCGAATGTTGGCGTGCAAAGCATTGCCGGATAATTATTTTTTACAGCAATTTTAAACGCCTTATTTTAATGCTAACTAATAAATTTATATCTATGAATTTTTTTTTAAATAGTTCCAAACTAGCTTTCTAAGAACGTCACGAACTAACAGTTTACTAAAGCATGAAGTATACTTGTATAGTGAGCTTAGCAATTTTAGAAAAATATATCTGACAACCTTGCTTTTTTTTATGTCTTCACATTTACTTTAGAAATAGTATAAAAATAAGAGTAACAAAATAAAAAAAAGGTGGCATTTTATAAACATCAACTTAACGATCCCAAGGAACAAACCTAATTTCCAGAATGACACACTATCTGGAAATGCCGTTGTCTTTGCCATAACCCATGGTCAATCTCATATGTGATCGACCATATGCCTTCTCATGTGCTTGGTGATGCTGCCACTGAATTTTGACTGGAAGTCGCACTGATCACATTTGAACATCGTGACGGCGCATGCAGGTAGATGGTTGATTCGGTGCACCTTATAACTCGTCAGATACCTGTGGAAATTGAATTCACTTTGTACAATAAAAATTTTCAAAGATGTAACACGATGTTTGTTTGACACAGTTTGCATGGTGACTATTCTATCTTGGCCTTTTATCTTATATTGAAAACTGATATGGTTCTGGAAATTCTAGTCTTAGATCTAGACAAAAATTTTTCTTAAAAAAAATGGTGATAAAAGTGATAAATCAAACCAAATTTGTTTTTGTTTTTTTTTAAACAATGGCATTGTTTTTAAAAATTTTGAAAAACACCATAGGATGAAACTGAAGTACCTCGTTGAGTAGCTGCAATCCTCGCATTCATACAGTTTTACTTCTGGTCCATCGGAATGCACATGCTTAATATGATTCATGACCACATTGTTAAATCTAGACTTGTAATGGCAATGATCGCATTTGAACTGTTTTTCTTCGGTCTTTTCCTTCATGACTTTTCCGAATATGCGAAAAGGCAAGTCTCCAGGATGGACTCGAGCATGTTTTTCCATCTTAGATCTGTAATTTGTCGAGTACGGGCACAACTTGCATTTATGTATGGCCTTGTCGCGCATCTCTAGCATCTCGCTCAATTTTTGTATGCTCTGTCGTTTTCGCAGTTTTTTGTTACGTTTTTTCTTTTCTATAAGGGAAGGCGGGAGGGTACAAACTTCTGAACTAGAAAAAAAGAATATCAAAGACTTTTGGTTTGTTAAAAATATTGTTTGATAAAAAAATCATTTATCCAAAAATAATGCATAATGTTAAATACATATAATTAGGTATATGTACGAGCAAGAATACAAAAAGTTTATGTGGAAAATGTTTTTTTTAAACATACAAAAATGATAAAGAAAATATTTTTGTTTTTACTGCGCATAAAAAATATGAGTACCTTTGATCATCACTAAGTTCCGCCTTAATTATAATTTCTTCATTCTTAAGATTTTCATTGAAATCCATTACCCCTACTGATTTTTGGCCACCCAAAATATTCTCACTCTCCTTTTTAATGCTGATTTTTTAGTGTCACACTTCCATTTCATCAACGAAATCGATTCCACTACATCATGTAGACTCGATAAGATGTATGTACATACATATACGACAAACGAAAAAGAATACACTCGAACTCCTCTTTAGTCGCCAAATCCGTGCATCATTACCTCGCTTAAGTCGCGAATTTTTGCCTCTCTTAAGTCGCGATCATAACCTCAACTTTTTCGTATTTTAACTGCAAAAAAGGAATATTTAGAGATATACCACAGCACTTGTTATAACGAAAAAATGAGCCAACTGAACGAAAAATCAATGTAAGTATACCCAGTCGTGCGTGACAAAGTTCAATTTTCCACTTGAATGAATATTTTAAAGGTTAAATATTTTTTAAAAGACACCTAACCTATTTTAAAGGTTAGGTGTCTATATTTAATGAATTACACATTCATTTTTTTCAATAAAAATTGTACATATTCATGCGAGAATCCAATTTCCAAACGTAGTTCTAAAACTTCAATCAAATCACAGGCGGCGACTTAAGAGGGACAGTTTCGTGACATAATAGGGAAAAACGTGATGAAATAAGAAGGAATGTGAATTAAGCGAAGGTGACTTAAGAGGGAATCGAGTGTACACAGACAGGTAGTCTGTGGTTATATACAACCGGAAACAAAATATCCTTATCAGCAAAATGTCCTCATCTTGCAATATAACAGTGATTCACGGAAGAGCAATATGGAGAAAAAGGATAAGTAGAAACCGCCAAGAAGACTAGAACACCGCAGACATTTACCGTGAAATACATTAATAACTTCTCAATATGAACTTTTCTAAAAACAAATTAGAAAACGACAGATTCTTTCATACACAAAGTAAAGTTATAAATCACTCTGTGCAACTTTTAGGTTATATTTACATTATGGAAATCTCTGGTCGCTTTGTCCCCTATTCCCAAAAACATTTCGGATGGTTTCCAACCATCAAAAGGTTAGCAAAGTGGCATTTTCCTATTGTGAGTTGATATAAGTAATTCATTGGTTAGAGGGAGGGGCTAAGAGCCAATAACATTACACCCTTTGAGGAGGCTCCGCCCACAACAGTATTTATTTGTCGGTGGATAATGTTCTGCACCCTTTTTTCCAATAAATGAGACGGATTTGGCAAGCCTGGGTTTCCAGCACCGAAAATGTGCGTTTGCCAATGCGGCATATACCTAATAGTTAATCTCAAGCAGAGGTTAAAAAAAATATCCGCTCCTCAAATGGCAACGCAATCATTCTCGTAAGAATAAACATAGAAGGGTGTATGAATAAAATAAAAAGGTACTTGGTACACGTATTTGCATGATTTTTTTATTCTGATTTGGAAAAAATAATAATTTTTATATGTATGACTATCACAAGTTTCATAACCATAAGACTGCAGCTTCACCCAGCTTGCTAAAAACATTCATGCATACAAATAACAGTGCCATAATTTTAATGTAACACAGTTACAAACTGCTACTCGCAAAAAAAAGACTACATATTATCTGAGACCAGTGCCTCCAACATCAGAATGTCTGTTGATACTCAATTAATCACTGGCCTTGCAACATTAGAACATGTTCCATTTATACGTGGCTTAGTATCACGCCAGAATCGCAGAGTAAAAATTCAAAATAAGGTGGCAATTTATCATCAAAATTATACCAACAACTCGGTTTAGTTGAAATCCTATATGTATAAGAAAGTAGCTAGTGGATTATCGTTCTCGACAGTTGTCGTTGGCAACACTGTTAGTTTGGCATCAAAGTTTCCTTGAGTATGCCGAGGTTTCGCCTGCTGAGAATCTGGGAAGTACCACCCAAAAAAATTCTAGAAAAGATAAGTTATTGGGGTGGGAGTACTTTACTCACAGCTTATTGGGTAAGCTAGTTTGGCGGTAAAAGTTGTGTAGGTTGGGGTGTGCCCACTGGAAGTACATACCACTTGCCGCTCAAGAAAATCCGATAAAATAGAAGTTGTTGGACTAGGAGTTTTCAGCTGCTATCGTTTTACACAAGGTGCTATCTTAATTTTACGTGCTTAGTTAAAAATATATTTTACCGGTTCTATTATCTATGTGAGGTTATGTAGGCGGTCCTGCTTATCTTCTCTTTATTATCTGTTGTTTCTTCCTCTAAAAGAAAGTGGAGTATTGTTTATTTCGGGATATATTTTTTTTCTAAACTCTAAAACTCACTTATTACTTGTTACTGTTAAATTATCATATTTTGTACCTCCCCCCCCCCACTTGTAAGTTATTACACTTTCTTTTGTTCTTTTTCAGTTAATTGGTAACCCCTCAAATTTCCCACCCTTTATATTGAAGAGCATCAATTCAAAATTTAGTTTGAAATTTAATTAAGTTTAATGTGAGGTAAGTACTAAATAAAATTAAATCTATTTACATTTTCGTAAGAAATCCATGTAGTATCACAGTAAAATGTAAGACCGTTTATAGTGTAAAGAGAGGTAAATAAAACCCATTATAAGCTAGGAATGAAATCCCCCTGAAATACATAGGACTTGTTTTCATGCTTAACTTGCGTTAAAATTTTTGAAAGCTTGTTAAGCGTTACGTCTAATAAGCTTACGTTTTTTCAGATACTCACGTTTTAACTTACAATATTCGTGTGCCCCGCAGTTATGTCAGGGTCTACTACTTCTGATACAAAAGACAACATCAACCGACTCACCACAGACACATCGCAACTGCAAACAATCATGTGCCCATTGCTTCAACGTTGCGACAAGTTTTTACCGGTCTCGAATCTTGAATCCCACTGTTTAGAACATCACCGGTCCTCCGTTTTCTTCGACAGATTATGGTGGAACAACCTGCGGTTTGGCTCCTGCTTCATAGCCGTGCTGTTCAAAAAACCAGGTGCCTTTTCTCCTTTACTGCTTTTTTTCGAGAAGGACGCCTGGTTTTCTGTATTCTGTCTGCAACCGTTTAATAAAGCATTAGAATATACTTTAACTTTAAGGAGAAACAACTCTGTCATATTCGCTAGTACGCAGCGTCTGGTAATGTTTGACGAAAATGAACATTGCCCCAGATGCATGTTTGGTCAGTGTGCTTTAAAGTTTCACAAGTATTCTAGGGCTTTCGGTCAGCCCCTGACCAGGTTCGACGGTATTAAAAATCCTGTTATACCCGATGATACTTTAGAATTACTGAGTGTACTGAATGATGTAGGTTGTGAACTCACAATAGATATTTTTAACGCGGAGCTGTTTATTAACAAAAACCAAATATACACGTACTGCGACAGTAACAACAACGTGATCAGAGATTGTCTCAAGTGCTATATTTGTGACACTTACATGTGTCATCCCTGTTTATGCTCCAATGGCCATTCCATATGCGTAGAGTGTAAGAAAAAGGTGGCTAGTTGTTACTGCAAAACGAAGTATGGAGAGGGGAGGTGCATTGCCTTGGAAGAGATTTCTAGTAAGATACAGGTTCCGTGTGAAAATAGAGGCAATGGTTGTCCGTTTGTAGGAAACCTGCGCAGCATGAATGTTCACGAGGAACGGTGCTCCTACAGTCATAAACGCATAGCTTAACATTCGAGTTGTCTAGTCATGCTCGGAGCTGTCGTTAGCTGTGTTCCTAGAAGCATGTGTGATAGTTTCCAACCGTCAGAAATATTGAACTAGTCGCGTTTGATTTTTTAACCAGTTCCATTTACTACAAAACTGAGATGAACGATTATGTCTGGTGGTTGGGAATTATTACAAACTGGCTCTGCGAACAAAGTTATTGTCAGTAGTTCACATATTATATTTGACGTACTAACACGACAGTGTACGACGTGTTTTCAGAATATTATTTTCACACACACATCCCGAAATTAATGAAATTAATTAATAAAACGATATAGCAACAAAAAGTAAACTGCACATATCGTAAAATGAAATACCCACATGTCGTATTTCACAAAAATATTCTTACTGTATTCGGTTATTCAAATAGATATGTTCATATTTCTAATACTCAGAGTATTAGATATATGGATATGTTATATTTTCATTAGGCAGTTATCAATACAATTCAAATTTATCAATTTATAAAGTAATACATATATAGCGTAAGATATAGGCAACCAACATAACACGGAGTAGATTTCTTTGTTGCATATACTCCTACTCCATGAAGTATTTAAATGTGAATGCTGATTTATGATGGGTTCATGCAGACATTTTTAGTAATAAGAATAAGAATAAAAGTTAAACCTTCGTTTTATAATGACTCAGTTCATGCAGTAAATATAATTTTTAGTAATAATTTTAAAAATAAGGATTTACTGCATGAACTGGATCATTATAAAACGAAGGTTTAACTTTTATTCTTATTACTATTCTTATTCTTATTACTAAAAATTTCTGCATGAACCCACCATTAAATGAGCGATCCAAAGAAAACATTAAAGTTGGCCGAGCAAAAAAAGACGTATTTCTATTTTCTTAACTTAATTATAAGCTTATTTAATTGTTAAGGCTGTCACATTATGTGACAGCCGTTATTTATTTTACAATCGTGACATGCACTTGAAAAAAAAAAAAAAAAAAAATAACGCGATCAAAGTTGGCCGAACAAAGACGTAGTATTTCTATTTTTAATCTTGAATCTTAAATCTTCTGGAACAAAATGAAGACTAATTTTCCAAATAATTTGAGAAATATTTCGTCTAATACTGATAATGCATAGCTTCTGATTAAAGGAATAATTGTAGTTGTTATATATATAGTTTTATTATGGACTATTTATTATTTAGGAATGTTTTAATTTAATATATTTAATTATAATTTTAAATACTGTTCGTAAGAGTTTTTGTTTTAAGTAGGTAATAACCACATTGTCTTAACCCGTTTCGGCCGAAAACGCCACTCCCGGTACATCGCTCTTCAGCGCCTCATAACTAATACTATTTGCGACAGAAAAAATTCACAGGGATATATTTTTAAAGTTTAAGACGTGCCCTTTCCGATGGTGTCCATGAAATTCCTCCAAAAAATTATTAATTATGAAAAAAATCAGTTTAAAAAAAAACGATCTTTAAATCAAATTTTCAATGGGTTTCCGGTCTGCAATGGACCTGGAACCTCACTAACCGGTGGAATAAATGTTTGAACTTTAAGTATATGTGGTTTAAAGATCTATGTTTTGCCTTATGCCTTCAAAATGGCGCCTGAACTGCAAACTTTTTGCATAAAAATTCAAGAATGTTTTATTCGAAAATGATGCACTTTTACAAAAAATTGTCAAGAATAAAAAGTTCTTAAAATCACACAATGAATGCACTGGAATTTTTGAGTGACTTTAAGAACTTTTTATTCTTGACAAATTATTGTAAAAGTGCGTTTTCAAGAAATAAATTTCAGTTTTGATACTAATTTGATCTTTAGAAATGTTTTTCTCGAAAACAATGCATTTTTACTATACATTCTCAAGAATAAAAAGTTCTTAAAATCACCCAAAAAATGCACTGACATTTTTCAGAATTTTTTAAATTTTGCAAAAATTGATTATTTGCAAATTCCAAAAAATTGCTCAAAAAATAGTAGATCTATGTTCCTTTTATCTTTAAACTTAGTGCCTTATCTTAAGACTATAGTGAGATTATGAATGTATAGAGCGGGGTATTGTCTCTGCAGTTCATAGGCGTGCATCTCAGTAAGTACAATACAAAAACAAAGATCCTAATAATTTCAGCCTTGAATACAAAGCACCGAACGATTATTGCGCATGACCCAAAAGCCCAGCTGTTTGTTACGTTTGCTTATTTGTCTCATTACAAGCCGAGAATCATTATTAGATCCATCTTTATTCTACGCCCCCGATTTTGCACCCATAAACAAGGCTTACAAACAAGGGATTTTTGTTTTCATAAAATCGATATTTTCAGAACCACTTATACTCAGAACTACTATGAAATTTTAAAAATAGAACATCGTAGTTTTTTGAAGTTTGTTTATTCTCAACAAAATAAAAGATATATTTACATTTTCTTAGAGAATAGAATGCTAATATTGGCTTTTATCTGCTGACTACTCTGTTTTTATTTTCAACACCCATATAAAAATTAATACTGTGTAAAACTTTCATACTTTACAATACCATGAAAATCATACGTTTCCACACTTTTTTTCTTAACTACACATTAAAAACACTTTCCTTTGGTAAACTAAAAACATCATCCCTGTCTCGGTTTCAAACTGAATTCCCTGAGGATCTTCACCGTTTCTTCATAGGCTGCGCCCTCCCTAATAACAAAATATGTCCCGGACAACGACAAGTCTACGATGGTCGAGGCCTCTTGTCCGCACCCCAAATCACCGCCATCAAATATTTCATCTAGCTTCTCCCAAATCGGGGCGAAACCCCACAAGTTCACGGCACTAGGTGCGTTGCTTAGATTGGCGCTAGTCAGGGCTAAAGGCCTGCCTAAATCTCGGGCCAGGCTGCGAATAAAGGGGTAGTCTGGCACCCGCATCGCCACCTTACCATTCAGTGTTAACGATTCGTCCAAATCTCCATCTAGACATTGCAAAACGAGAGTCACTGGCCCTGGCAATAGGGCTTCTAAAAGTCCTCGCGGCAAGTGATCCACGTTGCCCCACTTTGCCACCTCGTCTGCCTCGCTAATACAGATAGCGAGGGGTTTTTCTTTATGCCTTTGCTTGATATTATAGAGCTTCTCTATCGCAGAAGAATCGGTTGCATCGCAAGCTAGTCCATATACAGTATCGGTGGGAATTGCTACAACGCCGCTACCTTTCAAAATCTTCACAGCCCTGGACTCGAGCAAGTGGACTCGTAACTGGAAACAGCTTGGCCATTTGAGATCTGACTGCCGAACGGGTTAACCTAACTTTGTACATGAGGGATATAAAATCGTTGAAAAGCATTTAGAGGACGTTTCAATCCCGCCAAGCGTGGTTACAAGTTGAATTACAGCATTTGTAGAAAAGGGTCATCGGCGGCTCGTCTGCAGATCTGGTCTGCAACTGGGTAAAATAAGCTCATTGATGATTGCAACTCGGACAACAAATCGCTGTAGATTCAAGGTTCTCGAAGGATCCTTTGTTATTGATATCGTCGATTACCTGAAACAGACGATAAGTGAATAGGAACCGAGAACCTTCTCGAACTGGCCAAACCTTCAGCTTGCAGTAGTTTCTCGCGGAGTTTACTTCTTTTATCGGAAAAAATACCGGACATAGATTGCAAGTGAGTCGGTTCTTTTGATTGTTTGTTTCTAGGAATAACACGTTTGCACAGAACGGACAGAAAGACATGTTACGTTTAACTCACACTTTCAGAACAGTTCGATAACTACTGTTTTGTTTTTGCAGCCTAGATTCATTGGCTCCTATTGTTCTTTTTATTTAGGCATTAGTCTGTGACAATACTGACAATATGTCGTGATGCATTTACAAACAGTCGAAATCAAAACGTGTTCAAAAATATTAATCAGAAATCATAGATATAGGTAGTTACTGTTACGGAGGTTGTACGCGGTAGGCTAGTTCCATTATCGTCAGATCACCAGCGCTCAACTCAATTACAGTATAGAGAGATTCAATGATATTTATCATTTGACCGTTATTTATAACAGCACTGTTAATAGCTTCAGCCAATCAGAAACCGCAATTATTTAAAAAGGCAGATCATGATTGAATAAGAATTATAATGGAGCTGTTATTAATAATAAGAAGTGATACTTCATAAGCCCAGCTGACTAGAAAATACCAACTAAAAATCACAAACCGATTAGACCCAGCGCAGCCACATAAATTGTAAGCCTGCCATGGAATAACAAAAGTATACGAATCCGAAGATTTGACACTTGACAGCATATATTAAATTACATTTTTACTTACTTGAAAAAAAATGTATCCCTCCTTTTAGGATCATCTAGTATTTTTTTGTCAAAGTTTAGTTTTATTTTGACAAACCACCATCGACACGGAAGACGCCGTGCCGCACGTGTGGTTGGGTTGCTATATAGATTGCTATATAGCGAACGCACTCTTTCTGTATCTAAGAAGACGAAGAGAAATAAGGTTAAGTGTAAACAGGCTCACTCTTCTGATTTGTTTGTGTTTGTTTTTTAAATACATTCGAAAATGTGCTATAATGAACGTATCGTATGCAGAGTTTGTCTCAATTTTACATGATGACTTTGTAGTAATAAATGAAGTCATCAGATATTTTTGGCGTTCTTCTGATGAAAGTAGTAAGCATTGGGAAAAATATGTTACATTACAAATACTGTAGAATTAGTTATGCGAAAAGGGTCTTTTATTGTTTACCTTTTAATTCTAGGATTTATCCGTAAGTGAAGGCCCTGTAATATGTAAAAATTGCCTATGGATTGCCCAAGAATGTTTCCGTTTCAAATCTGAATGCTTGGAAACTTGTTATTTCTTTCGGCGTCACCAATTACTGGAATGAGTTTAAAAGACGTGTATCTTGCAAAAAAGAAAAAATGGTAACGTTCGTTTGAAAGCAAACTACAATATTTGCCGGTTTTGCATGCAGTGAGATGAAACGGATAAACTGAACGCCTTCAATACTTCACAGGTAGAAAAGATTTTGACCGATGAAATGCTGGTAAAATGTCTTCCAGAAATGGTAAATACTAGTATTTTGTTAACTATACATAGTGTGATGTTTTTCATCACTGTTTATGAAATGTAAATATTAGTAAATCAAGTAAGTTTAGTCTTACTTCCACGACTTCTAGTATTTTCATTGGAATCTGATGTATTAGAGGTTTTTTGTCCTAGGATTTCGATATTATTGAGGACTCTGTGTGGATGGAAAATCTGAGGTAAAATCAAACGAGCCTTTGTCCAATGCCGGAAATATAAGTGAAAACGACTCCATGAAAATAGGACAGGAAGAGGTCCTCATTAAAAATGAAGACGATATAATTTGCAGCCGATCTAAGAACGACAAAACGGTATGGACAAACCATTTTTTTTTACGTTGCTTTAATAAATGTGTATATTTTTTTCAGATGCAGTGTGTAAGTGAGGAACAGGAATTACATAAATCAGAACACTCTGTGAGTATCCAACATGGCAAACAGGACCTTCCATCTTATGTGTTAGTTCACACGAACCCTCGCGATAATAAAAAGTACAAGCACTCCTTTAAAACGGATATCAGTTCGTGTTTTTCTAAAGACAACCTCTCAAAAGAGAGATACCAGTGTAAATTATGTGGTTATAAGACACCGTGAATATGTAGAATCAAAATGCACATTCACCAGTCTCTCGCTGAAGTAGCCACCAAGTACAAATGCAAGTTCTGCGACTACCGAGCGAAACGCCAAAGCGATATTCGGAAGCACATTTGGATTCACAGAACAGACCGTGAGGTAGCGCATGGGGACCGCACTGAAGTCACCACGTATCACTGTGCCGATTGCACTTATAAAACTATACACAGATCGGCCATGATGACGCACGTGATATTCCACAGAGAGTCAGAGTGGTATAAGTGTAATAACTGCGCTTATACAACTCACATGAAGGCCAATCTCAGGGCACACATGAAAGTACATTTGTCGAATTTATCCAAATCGTTGAACAAAAAGATATATAGTTGTATCCTTTGTTCGTTCACGTCAGTGCGTAGGACAACTTTAAATACACATAAGCTTTCTTCTCACCCTGACACTTTATCGGTGCCCATATACAAATGTGAGGTTTGCCCTTTCAAAACGAAGGTCCATAGTAATATTGAAAAACATAAGGAGCGGCATATAGAAATGGCATGTGCAGACTGTTCGTATAAATCAATGTGCAGGAAAAATTTTCTGAGGCACATCCGTTGGCATTTTTACAAGAACCAGGTAAATACGGTGTAAGAAAAATAATTAACAACGAATCAGTAGAAGAATTCAAAGAATTGTAATCATATATGTCAGGTGGTACCCATTTCATTAAAATAACTATGTTAATAAAATGAATGTGATCTTAAAAATGTGTTTTTTTTGAGGCTGCATACTTTTCAACAAAATTAGTCATTCTAATCTAAGTCTGTGTTGTATAAAGGGTGTTCCATTAATTATGGGACAGCGAAACTACAGATTCTTTGGCCATTGGCTTCAGTCGTTTCGCCCGACCGTCTGGCAGATTCTAGCATTATTAGTGTGTTCGGGGTGTTTATGTCGTCGGCGTCGGTATTACCTTAATAATAAAATGTCATACGCGCAACCGCCTAGAAAACTACCTGCTGACAAAGTGAATAAATCCATTAGTGATTTCGAAGATTTATTTTATGATAGGTAGGGACAAACGCGATTGTAGGCATTATATACATAGTGTGAAACATAAAAATACAAGTAAAAAAAGAAGGTATGCCCTTGAGAATTCAGCTTATGTTGAACTTACTTTTAATGCCAAGTGTCTGCGATGAACAGAGGTTCATCGCATCGTACATTTAGAGAATGTACTCGATAAACAACCATTTTGTGAGTTCTGGAACAAGTACTTTCCAGAGATGCTGTTACCAGATTGGACAACGTTACGTAACATCTACCAACTTTATGAAGTGACTTACTAAAGTGGGTTGAGGGTGGATAAAAAAATACGTGGCTGTGGTTATGTATTGATAAGACATTTCCAGCAAATAAAAGCTGTTATTTTTCAATTCAATCCTGCCGAGACTGCAGCTGTTAAGAAGAGCCAGACCAAATTTAATTTCGTTTTATTTCCTTTTTATCTGGTATATTAATTATTTTATAATAAACACTGTAGACAGGGGTTAAATTATAAACGAAAACCCTGTACTGTATGTAATAAACTTTCCAATATATGACTCCCCAAGATATTCCAATTATAAAATATAAAATATTAAGTACGTGTTATTACTATACGTGCTGAGAACGTGTAATTTTGTATCTTGTCAGATTTTTTTAATAGACATATATTATTATCTTTGTAGTAATTATGACTGATGAAATAAAAAAAAACGATGGTACTCTGTCCAAGAGATCCTACTATATAATTTTAGAAATTCCAGCTGTTATTTTCTTCATACAGAGTGCTCAAACGTATTAATTAATTTAAAAAATCTGAGAAACTCCTAGGAATGAGAAAATCCTAGGTGCAAATAAACTTGCGCCACTGGAAACATCTGTTTAGTGAAATTCCCCTAATGTGTAATTTGGCATAACTATTTACACTCGAACCCCTCTTAAGTCGCCAAATCCGTGCATCATCATCTCGCTTAAGTCGCGAATCATAACCTCAACTTTTTCGTGTTTTAGCTGCAAAAAGAAATATTTAGAGATATTTGCACAGTACTTGTTATAACGAAAAATGAGCCAACTGAACGAAAAAATCAACGTAAGTATACCTAGTCGTGCGTGACAAAGTTCAATTTTCCACTTGAATGAATATTTTACAGGTTAAATATTTTTAAAAGCCACCTAACCTATTTTAAATCAATAAATGTATTATATAATCATTTTTTTCAATAAAAATTGTACATATTCATGCGAGAATCCAATTTCCAAACGTAGTTCTAAAACTTTTACAGGCGGCGACTTAAGACGTAACATAATAGTTTCGTGACATAATAGGGGAAAACGTGGTGAAATAAGAGGGGATGTGAATTGAGCGAAGATGACTTAAGAGGGGTTTTAATGAAAAACGCCACAGAAAACAAACGGAATACTTGTTTTACAACTGACTGAATTAAACTAAAGTAAACTAAAAAATGAGGTAATGAGGTAATGAGCTAAAACCAGTAAGAGAAAAGAGTCAAATTGTTTCGTTAAACTGGCGGCCATTTACTTGTTGAGAGTGTGCTATGCGATTTCGAAAACCTCTTTGGATTTCGATCTTTAACACTATTTTAGTTTGGTTTTAATCTGTCCAGATGGCGACGATGACCACAAGGGTGGCGAAAGGGGAAGTTCCAATTCGTCGGAATCAAATATCACTCGTGAAATATACAATAAATTCATCGATATGAAAACGTGTGAGGAAATGAATTAATGTAAGATTAGTAGACAGTTGATTTTTTGCGGGATTTTGTTGCATGAACTTTTCACCTTGTATACCCTCTCTCCCTCCACATTTACCCCACAGCTGCGTCCTTCATTTATTATGCACACGAACGTCATTAACAACACAAATAAGCACCTTTGGATTAAATAATATTTTAACTCATTAACGATTAATACCTTTATTCACTATTGTTTCACACATGTACAGTATACGCCTTATCTTACAATCCTTTATTACATACATTTACACCTGGTACGTACACACGAGCCAGGTGGTCCGTACATACAGGGCGTTTCACAAACATACCACCCATTATTGCCCTATTACATGAATAACTCGAGTTCTTAAACCTTCACATTATTTGACCGTTCCTTATTATACTTGGTCCATAACGTAACCCCGTATGAAAAAATCACAGGGGCTCAAATCAGGCGATTTGACTGCACCTGCACCTGCAACTGATTTAACTTCCTGTAACCTTATGGGTTTTTGGGTTAAATTTGGTTTATGATGGTTCGCTTTAGAAATGTTTCATATCTAGGATTTTTTTTTTCCAAAATGGCCGAGTTAGTCAGCGGATTTTCCTTTAACATGAGTCTACGAACTTTGAAAAGGATTTAATATTTTCGGGGTTATTCCCGTTTTTTTTTTTAAAACAGTGCAGTTTAACTTTTTTTGCGATGCCTTCTCACACAATCGGCAACCTTCAACTTGGACGCAAAAATTCACAAGCTGTAATCCTACCAGAAGCAAAAAAAAAAACAATATATAGCACAAAAATTATCAGAATTTAGGCAACCTTCAAAAAGTAGGTGTATAAGTATGTACCGATTAACTTTTCTCTGGGTCTTAATCGGATCCAGAAGACTTCTCAGGGGGGGGAATTTTAGTGATAAAACAACATGTGACCCACGAGAGCCCATATTGGCCGCAGGCGAAAATTTTGAAAATTTTCAAGGTCACGCGTTTTCCTGGCACTTCAAAATTTCAATGAAAACCCCATTTATACAAAAATACCGACTATCACAAGAATACTTTTCGGAATTTCTAAGGGTGCCAAAGGGGGGGCATGCCCCCATGCCCCCCCTGGAGCCAGTGCCGGGGGACATGATAAGTTTTGGAAGTGAATTAGTCAATAATAGCAAACTATCTACAGTATTGCACGTTTTCTAACGCCTTCCCCCCTTACCCAAGAGGCAGATACACCCTACCCCCCCCCCTATAAAACCAGCGCGCACCTTTCAACCCCGCGTCAATCCCGCGACTGCCGATGAAACATGCTCGGCGAAAGAAATCTGAGTTTGTTCCTGTCGATGTACTGCCTCTCGGGGGTGAACCCCCAGAAAGTCGGCCGCCTCCACGACCTGATTTTCCTTCTCGCGCTTTCCTCCAACATCACCATTATCGTTATGACGGTGCTGTTCTTCAGCAACGCCACTGATCTGACCCTGACGGACGCCGTAGAGCCGCTGGAGAGTCTTCTGCTGCTCTGCCACGTAAGTAAATATATTGTTTAAACTCAAGTAGACGTAGAAAGATCGTTTTATCTTGCTTTTGGTGACGGTTTTTTTTTTTTTTAGCGTTTCGACATCGCGTAGAGAATTTTTTAATGATTCTTGTTCGATGTCGCACACTTCACTATATACTTACTTAAGAATTCTCAAATGCAATCATATATCAAATGCAATTGGTATTTCAAACGCAATCATATAATAGATCATATCATAGAGAACAATGGATCATTTTATAGATAATCTCAGCTACATAAAAAAATTGAATCTCAAATTAAATCAATCCCAATAATTTTTGGAACAAAAAGCATATGTACATATACATTATGTACCGCGAATTGCTCTCACTCCAGCCCTTAGCTTCTGCGGTACGGGGGCTCGATTCTCATTGAAGTAGGTAGGGTACAACAAATACGAATCGCCCCACCACGTAGTCACTAACCTGTCGGCTGAGTGGGATGTGCCCTATAGTGTGGCAGTTACATCTGTCTCATTCTATCCTTCATGTAAGTTTTAATTCCCTCCCTTTTTTTGGCTCTCTACTAATTCTGTAACACATAGCATGATATAAACAAAGATAATATACGACGATACATAAAAAAATATTTTTCAGGGCTTTGTGAAGTTGGTAGGGCTCTACATAGGGAAGCTCGTTAAAATGCTGTCGGACTTCAGACGGATAGACAACGTCGACGACCGAGAAGTTAAAAAAGCCTGTGTGGCGACAACAAAGACCTTTAGGACGTTGACGGGACTCTACGTCTTTATAGCCGCTATAGTCGTTTTTGAAATATCCATTATGCCCATTTTCGAACACAACTTGGTGAGTACAACTCCACTAAATGTGAGACAACCTTCGACCTGCTCCAGTTAACGATTAATACAAATACAAAATCGTCCGGGTGCCTCTACCCCTCGATACTTTCAACTGTTTGTTGTGCTTACTAGATTTGGGCCTGTTACATTCCGGAAAAGATGTCTTACTACCAGATGACAGCACTACAAATCTACGTCTATATTACGAGCGTTTTCATTCCCTGTCTCGGGGTGGACTTCCTTTACATGACCCTAGTATCGCACCTCAAGATCCAGTTCCAGCTGTTGAATCACCACGTGAAGAGAATGATACCGACCGATGGCTACGAAAGCGAAACGGAGATAATGAAACGGATGAAGGACTGTGTGGACTACCACAACTTCTTGCTGGAGTGAGTAGTTTTAAGACCATTAGTATTATAAAATACGAGATCTCAAGACGTTTAACATGCCACTCGTGGTGAAGCGCTCAGTATATTGAAACCTGTAAATAAGCATCTTTAATGTTGCGGAAAAGCAATAAATAAAATCTAATTAAAAAATGATCACGCCATCTATTTAATATATATCCCTCTTACTGCTCTACTTGCCCTTGTTTTTTAGAAGTATTTAGCATATTACCTATACTTTAATTATACGGGGTGAGTCAGAAAGAATGGGACAAGACTAAACTGAAGATCTACATACTATCGAAACTTTCTGAATTATTGAGAAATTTCAAAATAAAATTTAAACTTTGAACACGCTGTATCTCTTAAACCAGCGATATTGGTATAAGGCATGTTGAGCTCAATCATAATATTTTGGTGTCTAGTATCTCCAGTTTAGGCTCGTCCCATTATTTCTGACTCACCCTGTATATTTAGTAAGTAAATAATATTAACTCAAATTTTCAGTTTCGTCAAACTCTTCAATGACACTTTTTCCATCATGCTGTTCTTTTACTTCGGAACCATAACTCTCGCGACTTGCACGGAGTTGTTCCTAATGTCGATACAGTTAAGTAACATTTCGGCATTTGTTTTACGTTCTTACTCAAGCCGGTATGGTTTTTAGGCCTGACGGTGACGTATTGAAGTACTACAGCTACATCTGCATATTGTTCTTCGAATTCATCGCGTTCTATTGTTTTCCGGGTCAAATCGTGACGGATGAGGTAAGTTCACTCTGTGCAGAAGCCGATGATAGAAGAACCGATGGCCACAGAATAAACTACGGGTAGAACGGCAATTTCCATTATTTAAAACAAATTGCATAGTAGCGCCATCTATTGGTGACGTGGGTACAAACAGACCCCTCCCCCCTCCCATCATATTTACTTTTGGAGAAAAAATGACCTGGTGTTATAACTGAAAAAGTTAAACCTAAAGTTGTTTCGGAATTTTGAGGCCCTCTAGCGGTCAAATGAAGCAACTCGGGTTATATGCAAGTTAGCCTAAATTGTTTTCTATCGGTTCGACGAATCTTTGGTATTACATTGTCACAGGGTGTACTCCCGACACGTCTGTTTTTTTAAAGGTACTGCTCTATTAAGCGAACACCCTGTATATTTATAAATTTCAGGCGGAAAAATTGACTGAAACGATATGGGAGATCACTTGGTACGAAAATCCTTCGCCGTTAGTGAGAACTGGCATGAATATGACCCTGATGCAAAGTCAAAGGCCGGTATTCATTAAAGCAGGCATAATCAATGCTGATTATCTAACTGTTCATTCGGTAAGTTTCTGGCAAATGGTACTACAGTTGACACCGAAAATAAACGAAATGAGTAATCCCAAATCCTGTTTCCAAAGGTTTTTATATATTTTAGTGGACCGATGTTTTGCTTTATCTTTCATATTTTTTTTAGTAGGCATTCATTAATTTGACTAACAATCAGTGGCGGTTGGTGATATTTCAGTTAGCCATATATTCAAAACGACGCATGGGACCCACTTCACTTTTTAGGTGATGACTATATACCTCTTACAGAAAGGATTTATAGTGAAAAAATCGTCAACAAAGTTTGCGAAAAAATTTTCAAAAAAACTGGAGCACTCCCTGGGATCTCAGTAACGCTCTGTGGAATATTTGCAGTAAATTTTTTTTCATAATCTAGAAACAAATATAAAGAGATGTTTTTCGATTTGTTACAAAATATTTTTTTTTTCAAAGTTATGATTTTAATTTTGGGAAACAAAATGTTCCTATAAAATTAAAATTAAAACGGCCATAACATTTTGAAAAAAAAAAAAATTTGTAACAAATCGAAAAACCTTATATTTGTTTCTAGATTATGAAAAAAAAATTTACTGCAAATATTCCACAGAGCGTTACTGAGATCCCAGGGAGTGCTCCAGGTTTTTTGAAAAATTTTTCGCAAACTTTGTTGACGGTTTTTTCACTATAAATCCTTTCTGTAAGAGGTGTATAGTCATCACCTAAAAAGTGAAGTGGGTCCCATGCGTGGTTTTCAAGATATTGCTAACTGAAATATCACCAACCGCCACTCTAACAATATTCTTTTTACCATTTTGTAGTGTCTCAAGACCATCGTATCTTATTACATGTTTTTGAAGACCATGAGCGACAACAACTCCCCATGATCAGTCGTGTTTTCTGGTAACAATAGAGAGGCAACGAAAACTAGTAGAATTGATTCTAGATTTTTAATTTCGCTTATTCAAGTAACACGTACATAATATATTCACAAGTTCTGTTAGATGTGTCCACATATTACGTTTTTAACATCACACTGTATTAAATAAATTTGAAATGGCAGCACATGTTTAAGTTAATTTTTCTTTGTCTTGTATCTACTCTCAAACAGCATACCTACATATTTACATACATATACTTCATACAAAATAAAAACTGATGCACCTCTCAAACACGTGTTTCAGTTTTAGAGCGCACTGATGCCAGATTGTTATAAAATTATTCAGTATTTCGAAATAATTTTGACTATGTGATTACTAATGGATTCTTTGTTTAATTTAATCTATTTAAATTAATCTATTTAATTTAATTTAATCTAAGTTTGTCTATTGTTAAATAATTTTAACTAAAAATTTATATCTTAAACATTGGATAGCGCATAAATAAATATGTAAGTACAAAAAAAGAGTTGGAAAAATATTTTTTATGGGAGGAAAAATTAGTGGAAAAAGCCACACAGATGTTTTGAACATTTTAAAAAAATTAAAAAAAGACACTTACAAACAACATTTGATTACAATGACTACTGTACTACAGTGTAGTTTTTTGTACATGAATGTTAAATGTTGATAAATGTTACGAATAGTATACAATTTCCATTCTAAATTGAAAATAGGTAGAAAAAAGCAAGGTTGTCAAGACATATTTTCTAAAATTGCTAAGCTCACTATACAAGTATACTTCACACGTTAGCATTAAAATAAAGCGTTTAAAATTGCTGGAAAAAATAATGATAAATTAAAACAACTTTATGTATATTACTATACTTAAGAAAATTTTGAGGAGCCGGCAACGCGATGCCGCGAATGCAGTAGCGAATGCCGATCCATTATACTATTGGATTGCGTTGTATCTAATACATTCCTTAAATACTTATTCGGTCCACTGCGCCATAAAATTTTTACGACTTTAAAATGATTTACGACTTTAGCAATTCTACTTGTTTAAGACGCCAGTGGCGTGTATTTCAGCTAGGTTTATTAACACAGACAATTTTTTGAGATTGTCTGGCTAAATGAGCATTATTTACAGCAAATTATATTACAAATATTAAGAGTTTTGTGTGCAGGCTAATTTTAATCTCCTATATTGATTTGAATGAAAAAAATTATTTCACAATTTTCGAATTTATAAAAGATATATGCACGCCCGTGGAATCATAAAGTTGCACCGCTTTTTTTGTTCCCCAGGCGTATTTATCATTTTCAATTAAAAATGGAAGGACTATACTTGTTTTGTACTCTTGGTAGGATTACGCTTTCTAGGTGCAATTAATTGTGTGTTGCGTTGTATGAAAAATAACTGTAGAAACATTTGAGTTTAGGGCTACTGCTACACGCTACAACAATTTATTGGACTGTGGTTTTAATTAATACCTATTTTAATTTCATATTTAAATTACCTCTCTAACAGCTGTTAGAAGTAGCAATGTACCACTATTGTCTTGTTCTTTTCAAAATACCGTATCAAAGATGCTGACTCACTCTTTGGCAGCAACTGTTTAACTGTTTGTGTTTGGCAATTCGCAAACGAAAGTCTGACAACTATAACATTTTGATCTAAAAATACCGGCAACTTGGGGTCTGTTGCCAACTGCATGACAACGAATATCAAGCGGGAAATTTAAAATCAATAAAACGTTCCATTTTAGTTCTTATTTCAACATACCTGAGTGGTGGTGTACACATTTAATAGCATCATCGGTGACGTGCATCGGTTGGATTTTGTACAAAGTTTAGATATATATGTATATATACATCCTCAGTATATTACCAGGATAATATTGCGTGTTATAAAGGTTTCCGAGACAGGGTCTTTATTACTTTATCTTGGACATAGAATATCCAAATGGGACAGCCTGGGCTTCACTTACACTTAGGTATCAGAACATCGTGAATGGCATCTACAACGCTATCATAACTAATATACTTGTACATTAGATTAAATGTGTGGTAACTATCACATATTCCCAATTGTCACTGTGACGTCGTAAAGGTCTATTGTGGCGCTTCAATATGTTTTCGGACACCAAGGTTAGGGTATAAAAAGTTACAAGTATACTTTACAAAATATATATATTTAAAAATAATACATAAAAAATAAGAATAAACTCTCAAAAAATAACGTGTATATAAAAAATAAAATGATAAATCCTTAAAAAATATACGTTACGAGATTTCAAATGTTTTTATATTTTTAATCAAAAGCTTTAAAAATGATTATAATGAAATTCTCAAACTCAAATCTGTATACCAAGAAGTGTTAAATAATAGTGTTGAAATTAACTTTCCAGTTGTATTAAAAATTATGTCAACAGCGTCCTCTATCCTTCCTTGATATTTCTAAGCTTACAAATACAGCAGTTTAGTTTAGTTCCTACTGATGTTTGATAGAGAACACGTGTCGTTCTATTTTATAATCTGAAATCTATAACATGGCATTGTGAGACCAGTTGTGTGTAACTAAAATTACAGGTAAAAATACCAACAAAAGTATGACTCAAAAAAAAAAACGTGTCATAACATTATGTTATGAAACCGTCAGTAACTAAAATAACAGGTAAAAATAGCAACAAAAGTAAAAGTAACTATCAAAGAAATAATGTGTCGATATAAAAGAAACTGATAACTCCTTAAAAAAATATATGTTACGAGAGTTCAAATGTTTTTGTATTTTTAATAAAAATCTATAAACATGATTAGAGTGAAACACAACATAATGTGAGACCATTGGTAACTGAAATAACAGGCAAAAATCTTAACTTTCAAAGTAATCCCTCAAGAAATCGACCATCGCAGCATGATTATTCTGCCTTGCCACGTCTAGCGCGCTTCTCCCATTTCTTAGTCCGGTTGCGGAGGCGCCGGCCTTCAACAGCTCCCTGGCACATTCTACATTGCCGGTTTTGGCGCTCTGGAACAGTGCAATGGAATATGGGCCGGGGTAATTGACATCCGCCCCAAAAGTGATCAGCAGCTTCGTCACTTCCGGGTAGTTCACGCTGGAGAACCACAAGGCGGTTTGACTGTTGTAGGCGGTGTTGGATGGCTGACTTGCGTCCGCCCCCGCCTGAAGGAGGATCTTGCAGGTGTCGAGGAACCCCCATTTGCAGGTTCTCATCAGTGGCGTTATGCCATAGCTGTCTCTGGCGTCCACATCGGCGCCTATGTTGAAAAAACTAATTGTTTTACAACTTGGAGCAGTGAAGTAATCCTTTTTTATTGCCCTTTTGTTTTTACTTGGCCATATTGGATATACCATATCGGAAAATATCGATTACTCAAGAGACCTTGACCAATCACGTAAAGGCATCTTTTACTTAATTTAACTTATCAGCAAACTTCACCTGTATATAAAACCACCACTCATTTTTACTAGCAATATTTTATAATTTCAAATTTAAAATCATACACCAATGAAATCTCGATTTATTTTGTATGTACGTATAACACGTAATCGAAAAATTTGAACGAATTAATTAAAAGTAAAAAATGGAAAAACAACTCTTTACCTACCTAAAAAAAACACGACAAATATTGATTTCAATATTTTTCAAAATATAATTTCGATTATGAAGACATAATAATATAATCAAATGTTTATTGAATTTCTAGGGACTGTTTTCTTGTTTATTTATGTTTTTTAGGATTACTATGGTAATTTGGTATGGTTACATTCTAAATACAATGAACATTCTTTTAGCCTTAAAAAAAGATAAATAAAATTAATTGTGAGTCATGGGATAAGTTCTCGGGTGTTTTGTCATAATTATTGATTACATTTTGATGTTTTGCCCAGTAAAAATACTCACCCAATTTGATCAGCACCCTCATTGAATTTGTATGCCCCCAATTGGCTGCATAATGCAATGCTCTGTAATATTTTTTATTTTTGTGATTAACATTGGCACCTGAAAGAAACACATGGTTATATTTTGTACCAATCAACAATAACAATTTAAATAAATAAGTATCTACAGTGTGACCCCCTTAAAACCTAGACATACTTCTAAAATATTTATTCATTTTCTTTTTAATGTAGGGTATCAAAAAACAAAGCCTAGTATGATTTTTTTATGTACTGTTTTTAGGGTCTCAAGAAACCAATTTTCCAAGGTATTAAATTTCATAGACCATTCCAAAACCGTTTGAATCTGAAATTTCTTCTGGAAAGTAGTCACGTACACAATACAGCTGTCGGAGTGATCAAATGTCACTTTTTAAAACAAATCCGTAGGCCCCAGGCCACCAAGTTCGCCAGATTTAACTCCAATTAATTTTTTTCTTCGGAGTATGCACTAAACAAAAGGTGTACAAGTAACTACTTCAGAATATCGAAGAATTCGAATAAGCGACAGTTATACACAAAATATGGAATATTTAAGCAATGTGTCAAACATCTTGCGAAAGACGTTTAATAAATACGTTCAAATAAATGGAACACTGATGGAACCTCTGTCTTTTTACTTTTTCATTTTAATCTTTGTTATTGTGTGTGCGGAACTTGTACTTACCCTTTTTGCACAAATACTCTATTACCTCAGCATGGTCCCTCTTGGACGCCATCATCAGAGGAGAGTTTCCGGTCTCATTGACGGCGTCTATGTCCACGAAAGGAAACTTGTTCAAAATCTGTTTGATGCCGGAGAGATTTCCACGAAAAGCGAGGGTATGCAGAGGGGTGAAGCCTTCGTTATCTCGAACGCTGGGGTCAATGTCGCTGCGTTGTAGCAGCAAGTCTAGGACTTCTTCGTTGCAGTCACTCTGGCATGCGACATGCAGTGGAGTGTGGCCCCTGTCGTTCTTCATGTTGATATCCAGAGTATTAGGTAATATGATCTTTATTTTATGGACGACTCCATACTCCAGTGACTCATCGAGTGTACGGATATTATTCATCTGCTGTATAGAAATTGAGTTACAGTCTATTATGAAATTAAAGAAACATTTGGCTTTTTCTTGTGATGAGGAATCTCGAATGGCCAAGGGTTCAAATGGCCAAGTATAAGTTTGCACAGGAAAAGTTTAGGCAGATTTTAGGCACTTGACTACCACGGTAATTTCTTGAAATGTTCGGCCCCGACTGCCGAACTTAGAAATTCTGACATCATGGCGTTGTCAGAATTTAGCCAAGATCCTCCGAAATGCTAATTTTGGGAGAAAATCGCCCCAAAAAAATACTCAACTTATGACATTTTGCTACTTTTACCAGACATATAATTTCCAAAGTAATTTGACCCACTGATCATCACGGTGTTATATGAATTATCATAGTCTAAATTTTGTCGCTGATTCACCTCATAAATCTTCAATCTAGTTTTTTTTCTAGTTTTTCCTAATGTTATAAATTCAGTCATTTTTGAGACAATTGCCCCCCCAATATTGGTGTTTTGAAGCACTTGGCCCAAATTTTGACAGCACCGTAATGTTCAGCTGGTCAAAACACCTCGGAAATAATACAACTTTTCAAAATAAGGCTGTTTAAATATGGAACATAACTTGAGTGTATGAGGGCAAATATTTTTTTAAAAACTGAAAAAAATGGTCATTTTCTTTGAGCTTGTAAGAAATGAGTCATTGTAGGTTGGGTCACCTAAACCTCAGCAGTAGATTGAAACTCTGAGGAGCCCCTCTGTATTTAAAGATTCCGCAATAGACAACGTGATGTTTATATAAACATTTTGATGCATAAATATGAAATATGATGTAGTTTAAGCTAGAGAGATGGAGTATTAAGATATTCTCATTGTAACTGTTGTACCAAAAGCTGTTAATGTATATCTGGTGTTCCTGATGTTTATAAAATTTAATATTTTGAACCTTTTATTTTATTTTCCACCTTACAAAAACCACAACAAAATTGTAATATTTCTCAAGCAGCGCATTTCTTGGCATTTTCTTAGTTACATCATTTGCGTTGTCAGCGTTACGTATTAGACATCTTGGATTAATTAACTGAGGCATAAAATATATAAGTACATACATACGAAAGTATCTGTTACAAAAGATAATAATGAATATTTTATAACTTACTCGATCAACCTCGTTATTCTCTGCGAATCTGGAAACGTTTTGGCACCGATACATACTGCTGTCTCCAAAAAAAAGCACTCGAAAATACAAATTCTAACTCCGCGTCTAGCCGAAGATTAAAAAGATGGTCGGTTTGCCGCTGTGTCGGCTGTAGTTTACAGAACGCACAAAGCGCTTACGAAACATCGATTCAGTTCATTTATCGATCAGTTTTCGGCGTCTCAAGCACCTATAAAGTTATCTGCTTAGTCGCTTTTTATCGGGTCGATATATTCTTTCCTAAGGTGGATTTATATTATCCGGTCAGACACGGTGCGGAAACGTTACGTGTCCAGCAAGACAAACATTCTTATATGTATCTCTTATACAAATACTTATATTTAGCGAATCGGTTCCGTTCAGGCACGTTGCGTGTCATACACATACCGTCCGTCATTGTTGAGAAGAATGTTTGTCTGACACTATACGCGTCTATTATTTCTTAACGAGAGTTCACTGTAGTAGTGATAATATAAACATCTCCCGTCTTTGTCGGAACGTTAACGCTCCCCCCCCCCCCCCAAAAAAAAAAAAAAAAAACAAAAAAAAAAAAAAAAAAAAAAAAAAAAAAAAAAAAAAAAAAAAAAAAAAAAAAAAAAAAAAAAAAAAAAAAAAAAAAAAAAAAAAAAAGGAGGAAAAAAAAAAAAAAAAAAAAAAAAAAAAAAAAAAAAAAAAAAAAAAAAAAAAAAAAAAAAAAAAAAAAAAAAAAAAAAAAAAAAAAAACCCAAAAAAAAAAAAAAAAAAAAAAAAAAAAAAAAAAATTTGGGTTGTCCTATCCATTCCAGCAATATTTTACCGTTTTAAAAATTTTTTTTTTTTTTTTTTAAATCAAGTAATCGGTGTCTCCGGTCACATAAATTTTAAACATCTTTTTCTGTACTTTCTATGTATATTTTTGGTGCTAGTAGTACAGTCATGTTCAATCGGAATCCGTTCAAACTTTGTCAAACTATTGTACATGTCTGTACTTTAACAGAATAGCAAATAAAGACAGATGTAACATTTTAAATGTATTTCAGATTCTAACTATTTCTTTTCAATGTGTCATGAATTGTGTTATTTATTTATTATATTATTTATGGCGTTACTTTTATGGTGGGATATATTTATGCAAAATTTTTAGTAATAGAATAAGAATTCATGATTAATTATGTAGTCTATATAATATTTAAACTCTTGGTTAGTCTCGAACCCTCTTATCACCTTCGCTTAATTATTTTTAAACCCAGTTCAGAAATGCATTTGAACATAATTTTTAGAAATAATTTTAAAAATAAGGATTTTTGTCTGCACGAACTTACATGGGGCAAAAGGTTCGAGTTATAACATTCTGTTACATAATATCCCATAAAATAAAAAGAATGTGTGTAGTTTCCTGTTATTCTTTCATGCGAGTTCTACTTTAAAACGAGACCTGATTAAAGATATCATGCTCTGCGGAAATAAAAAAAAAAAAAAATTTTTATTTTTTTTTTTTTTTATTTGGGTGGTTTTTTTTTTTTTTTTGTTGTTTTTATTTATTTTAAATTTTTTTTTTAAAAATTTTTTTTTTTTTTTTTTTTTTTTTTTTTCCCCCCTTTTTTTTTTTTTTTAAAAGGAAATTTTTTTTTTAAAAATCCCCCCCCCTTTTGGTTTGGCGGGAATTTAAAAAATGAACCCACCATTAGATACATATATGATAACGCATATGCAATTTCTTTTTTTTCTTTTCTGTATACTGCAACAACTTTTTCGGATTTATGACTCAGTATTTACATTTAGCCAAACTGTTGACTGTTTTACCTGTACAAAAAAAAAAAAAAAAAAAAAAAAAAAAAAAAAAAGGGGGGGGGAAAAAAAAAAAAAAAAAAAAAAAAAAAAAAAAAAAAAAAAAAAAAAAAAAAAAAAAAAAAAAAAAAAAAAAAAAAAAAAAAAAAAAAAACGATCTGTTGAGATCATTTTAAGGGAATTTTCATTTAAAATTTTCGAGTTGACCTTGAATCGTCCTCTAAATTTGACCTTTGGATTATCTTGAAGGTTACGATAGGATCCAAATTTCGGAAACGTTTCCCGACAATCATTATCGAGTTATCTACCGTTTCAGAACTTTTGAAACACACCGTGTAACCACTAAAAAGCTCTAAATACTTGACTCTAGCTTGAGCAGGAGTATATAAACACATTTTTCTGTAACAAAAAGTAAGGTAACTTTTGTAGTCCATTGGACAGTCAAAAACAATAATAAAACTTTTATAGTTTGGTTTTAATCAGGTCCTGATGATTCCATCATGGCTGGCGAAACCAAAAGTTACAATTCGCCAGAATCAAATATATCTCACTCTTCAAACATCCAATCAAATTCATCGTATGAAAACGTACGAAGAAATGAATTTGTAAGATTAGGGAGACAGTGGCTTTTTTTGCGGGAATTTGTTGCCTGGACTCTTCTCCTTGTATCCCCTCCGTCTTACCACATTTGCCATACAGCTGTGCCCTTCATTTATTATACACATGAACAAAATTAAGCATAAGTTTTTAGGCCTGACGGTGACGTATTCAAGTATTACAGCTACATATGCATATTGTTTTTCGAATTCATCGTTTCCATTCGTTCTATTGTTATTGTTTTCCAAGCCAAATCGTGAGTTCACTCTATACCGATGGCCATAGAATAAACTGTGAATAGAACGGTACTTCGGAGTTTAAAATAATTAAATTGTATGCGCCATATATTGATGACATTGGTACAAACAGATCTTCAATACAAAGGAAAGTATCTTAAGGTAAAAAATTATAATATGCTTCACTAAAATCGTAAAATAAAGCAACAAGTTGAACATAAGCACATTAAACATGACGTAATAACAGAGAAGTAATGGTACAGTAATTAGTTCCAAAATTTTCCGCAGTGGCGCTGGCTTTTTAAATTCAGACGCCTGTAGCAAAACATGAATTGAAAATTACGTTCTATAACATTATCACGTGTTTCTATATTTTCGGAAACGCTCTGTATAGCACTAAAAAAACGTCAATTGTAGACCTAAAGCCGCATCCTAAATGCTCAAAATTAATGCCCGCGTTTGAGTTATTAAAAAGTTTTCCGTAATTTTGAGCCTCGAATGACTAAACGAAGCACCTTTATAGCTATAATAGACTAGAAGTCTATTATAGCACTTCATATTTGTTTTCGGACACCAAGGTTAGTGTACAAAAGGTTACAAGTATACTTTATAAAATATATATTTAAAAATAATATACAAAAAAATAATAATAAACTCTCAAAAAATAACGTGTATATATGAAATAAAATTATAACTTCTTAAAAAATATATGGTAAGAGATTTCAAATGTTTTTGTATTTTAAATAAAAAAAAAAGCTTTAAAAAGAATTCGAATGAAATTCTCAAACTCAAATCTGTATAAGTACCTCGAAGTGTTGAATATTAGAGTTGAAATTAGTTTTTCAGTTGTATTAAAATTAATGTCATCAGCACCCTCTATGGTTCCTTGATATTTATAAGCTTACTTGAATAGAGCAGTTTAGTTTAGTTTCTACTGATGTTTGAAAGAGAATACAAATCATTTTATTATATAATCTAATATTCACAACATACCATTGTGAGACTATCAGTAACTGAAATAACAGTTAAAAATTCCAACTAAAGTAAGAGTAAAGAAAAATTAAAAAAATCTCAAAAAAACAACATATATGTAAAAATAAAATAAAAAGAAAATAACTCTATATTAATAAGTATAAAATAATGTTTTTAATAAAAAACTGAAAACGTGATTGGAGTGCAATTCTCAAACTCAAATATGTGTCATTCTATTTTATAACCTAAAATTTACAACATAACGTTGTAAGACCATCGGTAACAGAAATAACAGGTAAAAATCTCAACTCTAAATGTAATCCCTCAAGAAATCGACCATCGCAGCATTATTATACTGCCTTGCCACGTCCAGCGCGCTTCTCCCATTTCTTAGTCCGGTTGCGGAGGCGCCGGCCTCCAACAGCTCCCTGGCGCACTCTACGTTGCCAGTTTTGGCGCAATGGAACAGCGCATTGGAATATGGGCCGGGGTAATTGACATCCGCCCCAAAAGTGATCAGCAGCTTTGTCACTTCTGGGTAGTTTACGCTGGAGTACTGCAAGGCGGTTTGACCGGTGGGAGTTGGTTGATTCAGATCTGCCCCCGCCTCGAGGAGGATCTTGCAGGTGTCTAGGAAACCCCATTTGCAGGTTCTCATCAGTGGCGTTATGCCGTAGCTGTCTTTGGCGTTCAGATCGGCGCCTGCGTTCAAAAAACGAATTGTTTTACAACTGGGAGTAAAAAAAAATTCATTCAACTATGTATTTATGTACTCAAACTTCATCACATGAGCTTCGGTATAACTCAAAAGTACATATCTCAATTTACTCATAAGTATCAAGATTAATTTATGGAGTATCTTGTCACTTGTCATACTGTTTAAAAACTGTCTAGGTACTCAACAGATATTTTTTCATAAGTATTTTTACAAAATAACTATTTCATATATTTCCAATGACTTGTAGATAAATCTTAAATTTTAGGTGAAGAGTCACTCATATCTTTTATTATTGAGAAATAAAGGGAAAGCAAATAAGTGCAGATAAAAAATTCAACATGTGGCAAGAATATCAAAGAAAACAATATTACTATCAAACCAAAGCCTAAAAAAACCTAATTTATCTTCATTTCAGTTCTTGCCGTACAACAATATATAGAACCTGATAAAACCACATGACTAAACATTTTCTGATACCTTAACACCACATATATTATTTTTTATGCAAATGTTATCTGTAGATATGCATATGGCGTCTATTTTATTTATTTTACAGAGGATCTTTTGTCTGCTAGACAATAAAACTTCTTTTTGGATATATTGTAATGTCATAACAATTTTTATTCTAATTAAAATTTGAACCTTATCAGCCCGAAAAGTAATTTCAAAAAGAAGAATTAATAGTAAAAAATCGACAAACAACTGTTTACCTACCTAACAAAAACACAAGAAATATTGATTTGAGACATCATAATAATGTAATTGAATGTTTAATTAATTTCTATTAACATTCTTTTAATCTTAAAAATAAATAAATAAATTTAATTATGAGTCTTGGGATAAGTTCTCCTGTGTTTTATCATAATTAGTGATTACATCTTGATGTTTCGCCCAGTAAAAATACTCACCCAATTTGATCAACACCGTCATTGAATGTGTATAGCCAGAATTGGCTGCATAATGCAATGCTGTGTAATATTTTTTATTTTGGTGATTAACATTGGCACCTAAAATAAACGCATGGTTATATTTTGTAGCAATCAACAATAACAATTTAAATAAATATCTACAGAGTGACCCACTTAAAAACCTAGACATACTTCTAAAATAATTATTCATTTTTTTTAAGAAATAAGAATTAAGAATTTTAAGAATCATTCAATAACATTTTTTCAAAATTTTATTTACCAGATCTTTAAAAATCAAGTAGGCAATATATTATACTGGAAAAAAGCATTTATTTTCATTGACAGTATCAAATCAACACTGGTAAATGGAAAATCCGGAATAGGTCATACTTACATGCCAGAAACTGAAGGTTTGGTGCGGTATGCTTTATGATAAAATTATTGGTCCATTTTTTTTCAAGGAATTTTAAATGTGAAATATTTTTAGGATCTAAAAAACGAATTTTCCAACGCATTAGATTTTATAGACCATTTCAAAACCGTTTGAATCTGATTTTTTTTCTAGATAGTAGTCATGTACACAATACAACTGTCAGAGTGATAAAATGTACATTTTTAAAACAAATCGGTAGACTCCAGGCCACCAAGTTCGCCAGATTTAACTCCAATTAATTTTTTTCTTCGGAGTATGCACTAAACAAAAGGTGTACAAGTCACTACTTCAGAATACCGAAAAGCTTTCACAGCGAATAAGAGACAGTTATACACAAAATATGGAATATTTAAGAAACGTGTCAAACATCTTGCGAAAGACGTTTGATAAATACGTTCAAATAAACGGAAGACTGATGGAACCTCCGTCTTTTTACTTTTTCATTTTAATTTTAATTATTGTGTGCGGAAATTATACTTACCCTTTTTGCATAAGTACTCTATGACTTCAGCGTGGTCCCTCTTGGACGCCATCATCAGAGGAGAGTTTCCGGTCTCATTGGCGGCGTCTATGTTCACGAAAGGAAACTTGTTCAAAATCTGTTTGATGCCGGGGAGGTTTCCACGAGAAGCGAGGGTATGCAGAGGGGTGAAGCCTTCGTTATCTCGAACGTTGGGGTCAATGTCGTTGCGTTGTAGCAGCAAGTCTAGGACTTCTTCGTTGCAGTCGTTCTGGCATGCGACATGCAGTGCAGTGTAGCCCCTATCGTTCTTCATGTTGATATCCAGAGTATTCGGTAATAAGATCTTTATTTTATGGACGATTCCATACTCCAGTGCTTCATGGAGTATGCCAATATAGTTCATCTGTATAGAAATTGAGTTACAGTCTATTACGGAATTAAACTAACATTTAGCTTTTTCTCGTGATGAAGATTGTCGAATGGCCAAGGGTTCAAATTCAGTTCAAAGCCAAGTTTAAGTTTGCACAGGAAAAGTTTAGCTAGATTTTTAAGAAAAAAATTATGTGTATGAAGCTTACATTTTTAATTTTAAAAATAACATTAGCCCTTATTAAATTTTAATTACAGACAAAAGCAGTGCACCTGGAAGTGAAGTTTTAAGAGGTTGTTACTAAATTCAAATGGAAGGCTAGAATAGTAAAAGGAAACATTTTTTCAAAAATCTGCAGCACCCACAGAAAATTTTGGAAATGGCTTGCAAAATGCTCTTGAAATATTTTTTTTCACAGAGAATATAAGCATACAAATTTAATATAGACCAGTGTCCATTACATTATTAAACAAATTCATTATCAGTTAAAGTGTTGTATTTTAATCAAATTAAAAAAAAAAAAAAGAAAAATCGTAATATCTTTCACGCAATGCATTTTTTAGCATTTTTTTAGTTATATCATTTACGTTGTCAGCATTATATATTAGACATCTTGGATAAACTGAGATACAAAACAAAATGTATAATACGCATACTATACGAAAATATCTGCGACACAAAAGATAACGAAGAATATATTATAACTTACTTGATCAACCTGGCCATTCTCTGCGAATCTGGAAACGTTTGGGCACCGATACATAATTTTGCCTCCAAAAAATGTACTTGAAAAGACCAATATTACGCGGCTACCCGAAGATAAATGGTCAATTTGCCACTGTTTTGGAGTGGTGGATTCTACCAATAGATTATGATTGGTTGATTTAATCAATTCCTGCCCTCTGATTGGCTTGATGGAATCCACCACACCAAAACTTTGAATTAAATAACAGGCCCTATCGGCTGTAGTTTACAAAATGCACAAAGCGCTTACGAAACATCGAGCCGGTTCATTTATCGATCAGTTTTCGGCGTTTCTAGCACCTACAAACTGATCTGCTCAGTGGTTTTTGAACGTGTAGATATTTGCTGTTTCTTTTACCTGAAATATTAGGGTGGAAAAAAAATTTAAAAAAAGAAAAAAAAAAAAAAAAAAAAAAAAAAAAAAAAAATTTAAAAAAAAAACCACCCCTTTAAAAAAAAAAAAATTTTTT